>CM063529.1:4602500-5802500 GCA_032199755.1 Ambrosia artemisiifolia | reverse complement strand
TAGTTTATTAATTAGCCAAAAAGTTTCTATTTGTATTCATTAATTTCTGGACTAACTTGGATTGTAATTTGTTTATTTCTTAAAATCAGGTCATGCCGAACTTAAAATTCATCAACTTCTACGATTTGTCATTTTTGAAAAGGTTGCCAGACATCTCAAGGGCCCCAAATATTGAGAGGTTAGTTTTGAAAAGTTGTCGGAACTTGGTGGAGGTGCATGAGTCTCTTGGATCTCATGGGAGGCTTGTTAGCTTAGACATGAGTAATTGCGAGAATCTCAAGATTCTTCCATCCAGATTAGAGATGGAATCATTAGAGATTCTAATCCTTATCAATTGCCATAGTCTTGAAAGATCCCCAGAATTCTCTCCATGTATGGTTAAACTAACACATATAGATCTTTATGCTTGTTGTGGGATGAAGGAACTATCATCATCGATTAGACATCTTTCTAATCTAAGATTTTTTAACCTTGAAGCTTGTAAAAGTCTTACTATAATACCAAATTCTATATATGAGTTAAGGCATCTTAGGAGACTTTGTCTTCATGATTGCTGCGGATTGCAAAAATTGCCAGACGAGTTTGGAAGCATGGACAAATTAGAAGAGCTTCAGCTCGGATCTGCCGACTACTTTAGTCCCTTTGAAGGGCAGGTAGAGACCATTAACTTTCATGTGTTGACAAATTTGAGCTCCTTGACAATACTAGATCTCGCTTGGAGACAGATAGGGGATGAAGACTTTCCCAAAGACCTTCATGGATTATGCTCTTTGGAAGAATTAAATATAAGTCACAATTCAAAATTAACTCAATTACCTGCAAGCATCTCCCACCTTTCTCATCTTAAACACCTAGAGTTGGACGAGTGTAGCAGACTTCAAGTTTTGCATGCACTACCATCAGGATTACAAGTTTTAAAGGCAAGTCGTTGCAAGTCACTAGAAAAGATAGAAGATTTATCAAACGCTCATGAGAACTTGTATATGATATGGCTCCTTGATTGCCAGAAACTCCTATCCAAGCAAGAGAGTAGAAGATATCTTGACATGATGTTGAACGAAACTTTCCTCAAGGTAGCTATTTAACTATCTCATTTAGTTTTAAAGCAATGTAAAGAAGAGAAATGATATCCATCCGGAGACGGTAAAACACCATATGTATCACGGGCAGACCCAATAACAAACCATTGCCCCTATAAAAAATGGGTCGGCCACTGATATGTATGCACAAGCCTGGAAGTCTTGTATGATTCTCTACATGCATTTCTCTTATCTTTATAGTTGTTTGCATGGGCTCAACTAAACATTTATGTTTGATTTTTTGTTTTAAAAATAGAAATGGGCTGCTCTAGATCATGGTTTAAGTATCTCCATCCCTGGAAGCAAGATTCCAAGCTGGTTTAAAGAACAAGATGGGAATGAAATAGCATTGAAGTTGCATCCAAACTGGCAGTCCCAAATCTTGGGATTTGCAATATGCGGTGTGTTTAAACAGCCGACGGACCATCCTTATCATAATATCAAATTCAGGTATGAAAGGGATGCAATATGTGATCCTAAACAGCGAGGTGATTATGATAATGCTCCTACAACAACATTTGCTAATGAAAATGTGTGGATTGGCTATATACCATTCAGTTGCTTTGTGCAAATGCATCACAACAAACATCTTCTACATGACGATTGGTCTAATATCATTGAAGGCAATCTTATCGTGACCGTTGGATTGAGCTATCATAAATCTGTAAGATGTGGAGCGCATGTTGTGTACAAAGAAGACGTAGAATCAATCCATCAAAGGGACCCACATATATCTTATTATTGGAATTGGGACTTTGTTTATGAGTCCCATAATAATATCTTGTCTCGTGACCCCATAAAAGAGGAATGCATAGTATATGATTAGGGTTATAAGACATTGTTGAATCGGTTAGTCTAATTTTGTGATCAAATTGATCTCTGTATTGTTGGAACAATCACTCATCAACTTGTCTAAACTTAACGGGTCAAAACTATAATATTATGTTTAAGTGTCATTTATGTTATGTCTTAAAGTCGAGGGACTTATTGTGTCAAAACCCCGTGTATGTAACTATCAATATTGTGAATCATCAGTATGTATATAATCATCTATTCATTGTATCGGTGTATATGTATATATCAAATGAAAAACAGGTGCAAGAACCCTAACCAACATTCAATATTCATTTTAATCGATTGTTTAGTAAATTCTTTTATTGAGTTTGATCTTGGGTGACCATAGTTGTTGTTTATCAATTCATAACAAGATATATGGCTTGGTTAGTGACTTGTTGCTTTCAAGCTGACTTGCTAGATCTAGTAGATAATAATCTTTTCATAGATCAATCTTTGTTGTCTAATGTTTAGACATTTTCAATGTTTTTCTTTTAATTTATCTTAATTTTTTATGGCCATTTAACGTGTGCTCGTATCTTCCACGTCCAGGGTCTAGTGTGACAGCGTCATCTGGATCATTTTATACGGTATATAAAAATTATATATTTTGTTGGTCCTTGAACATCGATTCTCTGATTAATTTAATAGTGAGGAATCCAATTACATCGACACTCGACATGATTATGATGTTGAAAGTATTCACAAACATTTTATACGGTAATGTGACTGGTTCAACGTCCGGTCAGGTTCTGAAAACATTGTGTACGAGAATTAACAACCTTCATGTCTACTAATCCTAGTTTGATAGGACATTATCAGAATCTTTAATGTACACATAGTTTAAATGTTATAAATGTTAAGAACCCGTCTCAGCAGACGGGTATACTGCTAGTTATATTTATTCAATCCGTGTAATTCGTGTGTTTATTCGACCCGAACACCACGTAATACATGAGTTCTTAAATATATAACTCTTATATCACTTAAAATGTAATAAGATGTGGATTCTAACCTTGTAGATGTAATATAGGGGTAATAAACGGGTTGTGTTCGCGGGTTCAACCCGACCCAAACCCATACCCGAAAATTGTATCATATACTCATGTGTACGAACCTGACCCAAATATTCACGCATTGACCCGAACATGACTCTTTCAACCTGAAATTTTATTTTTTTATTGCAAACTAATATATTAAAATTAAAATTTTACTAAAAAACACAAAGTATATAAATCATTTATGTTTTAATTATAATATAAAATTTTATGACAAATTCTTTTTTAAGTTATAAGTATAGCATAAAGTACCTAACCAATTTAATTTATAACATAAAACATATTCTAAAAAGGTAAAATATAGTATAAATGTGTTAAACGGGTCAACCCGTTCAGGTTGATCCAAACCTGACTTGTTTAACTAAACGAGTTAAGCCTAAAACTAACCCGAACCCGTTTAAACAAACATTAAACCCGTTAATTTTGTGTTAGGGGGAACGAGGCGCTACCAGAATTGGTCATGGGTACCCCACTACCAGCACGATAACACCGCCGCCACCCATGCTGGTAGTGGTCGCGTGAACCAAATTCGGGTTCTAGTTACCGTGCTGGTTAACGGAATGTGACACAAACTTTCACACAATTTTATTATTTTTTATTCTTTACTTTCGAACCGGTGGCCATTGCTTAATGAGATAGAGATTGGACCGTTGCTTCATGAGATGGAGATGGGGATTGGACTGGATCTGAACCATAAAGAAATAAACAGGGTTGTTTGGTTTTTCTCGTCGACAGCAAACTTCTTCGCCTATCTTTTTCTTTACATAGAGAGATAAAGACAAAAGTAACATATTATTTCACCTTATAGTATTATATATGTATTATTAAAGAGTGGGTGAATAGTGCCATCACCCCTCTCATTGGTTGAGAGGGGTGGTGACCTTTATTTTTTTATTTTTTTAAACTTTGTTAATAGTTATATATTAATGGTTTGAATTGAAAACATAAGTTGGTGTAACACCCTAAACCGTTTTACAGACAATATGCAGCGGAAAATACGGACTAGAAAATTTCTTGCTTATAGAACATTCTCAAATGTTTGGAAAACACATCTAAGAGATATTTTTGGTGTTACATTTTTTTAATACTTCTTATTACATTCAACGCGACTCAACTTTATTAGGTTATGTGACCGTGACCACGTACAATCCGCTCCCTCGCTCGATCTCCATCATTTCCTTACTTCATTAGGTAGACAAGACAACCTGCAATCACCACATAACCATTTCGTTAGTTCAATAGGTGACTTCATGTAAATTACTCACGATGCGGAAATAACATCCAACAATACTCCGTGTTCCTGTTCAAATGCCTTCTTGCAATGTCGGGTGTGATACCCCGATCTGAACCTCCAAGTCCCATGCATTCATACTTACATACCTGCATCTTCATTTCCATTCTCATAATAAAAGTTTAATAACCTTACAATACATACAAGCGTACAATTCCTATACACAACTTACCTTGACCCGTCATATTACTCTTCTTTCATGTATTCTCTAGGACCAATATGACGTTTCCAATCCTATACTCAATCTACACATAATGACTAACCTTTACATACATAAAAATCTCACCCAAACCCGGGTATAAGTAGCTATACATACCTCACATTATCAACTTACAAAAGCATAACAAATCTACTTACCGTATTTGTTACTATGTATACACACATATCAATTTAATTACATACACACGCATCATTCCGTACTTGAGTCATATTTGCAAATCAGACATTCCTATTACTTGCTACACCCATACCTAGCATTCACGAAGTCCAACGATGTTATTCGATGCGTTAAACGCGAATACGGGTTGCGCATATAAGCGAAACATCAAAATACGACAAAAACGGGCAAATAACCAGTGGGGGCGCAAGCTTGCGCCCCCATAGGGCGCAAATCAGCCCAACTTGTCCATCAGAGTCAGGTTGCGCCCGTTCAGGTCACCTTGCGCCCGGACCTGATGTGAGGTTGCCCCCACTATGCACTTTTCATGCTTTAATGGCATATCTTAAAACCCAAACCTCACAAGGTTCTAAGATCATTCCCCATGATTTTCCTAGGCGTTAAACTGCTTGGATTACGTGGTATCATCGATAATGGCGTAACATTTTCTTGATGACCCGTTATCTCCTTTATATGAAACCAAACATGGGTCAATCTATGGTTGACCCATCACCAAGTTTCTTACCTTGGCACCACCATTAATTATTTGTTTCTTTCAAGATTCCCATGCTACATTAACATATAAATTCGATATCATAATGCAAGTTAAGTTCGGGAATCACTTACCTTAAGTCCTCCAAGTTCATGCTTGTTTACTTGCCTCATCTTGACCCATTAGCTTCCCATGGTTGAGTCCATCATTCCTATCCTTTCATGGCATCATGTTCACATCATTGTTAGCATACATGTTCATTCATAAACCAATCATATCCAACTCATATACCACATTGACTTGCATAGGTCAATTTCTAACATGCATACAACATAGCTTCTCACTCTTTTTGATTCATCATTTCAAGCAATTAAACTCAACAACGTATGTGTCACATAACCAAGCTAACGTGTCTTCCATGAAATCCTAAATCTCACAATCATGCTAGAAAACATACCACATTATTCCCACGTTAGTTGACTTTCCAGAAAGTCAACTTTCAACAATACAAACTTTCTTTTTACAAACATATGTCTATATTAACATACTAGGTCATATGAATTTCACCATAAACATCATATTCATATCTCACTAACATACAAGATCATTCATCATACCAATTAACCATCACATGGTGTGCATCATACTATTTAAGCATAGTGTACACACTACTAATGCATACTTCTTACCAATTCATATAATTCAATAAATTCCCACACGAATACTCTCTAAGACGCAATCCTCTTGTTAACCTACTATCAATTGCATCAATTATCATACTACTTTCATACTTGTCCAATCTTGCTTACAATTTCACAAGTTAGACTAATCTAGACATTTCATCAAACACTTGGTGTGCATACAACATTTAAAACACAATGTACAAGTATTTCATGCATACTTTCATAGCTCATAACATAAATCACCATATTTCTTCCCTACATTACATACCATTCATTCAATAGACATCAAATATAGCAAAACATCAAATTCTTTCAATTTACATATCAACTTAACCAAGAATGTTCATGGGTTACACCCAAAGATCAACATCCACTTCCAAACTCCATGAAACCTCTTCAATTTACAAAATTTCCACAAAATTAGCATGCATACAAGTTTCAATCACAATTTGCAACTAGTCTCCACATGAATTCACACATAATTATGTATGAACCCTAGTATTTCATCATCCATGAAATTCTACCACTTACCTCATGTTTGTTAACACTAGATGACTAGGAATCTTCCAACATGCAGGTCCAATAATCGATTTTAGCATGGATTTGGGGGCTGATTAGTGAGTTTGGGGTTGGGGGTGGTCTTCTCCTCTTCATGGAGTTCTTTTGTTTTGAGTCCTCCCCTTATTAACCCATGAATTAGGTTTTATTCAACTTAAGCCCCTCCCCTTTTGTTTACTTGTTATTTCAGGTATAACTTATGTCACTACTAGCCATCCCTGTTTGACCGACAACTTGGAGACCAAGTTGTCTTTAATAAGATATGAACCTTTATTTTATACAACATGTTCACCTACTACCAATTATTTGCGTTATTTATATATTTGGGGTGTTACAGTTGGTTGGTGGTGGAGTGGTTTGTGGTATGGTTTGGTTATCCAATGTCCAAAGTTCGATTCTTTGGGAAGGCATTTTATTTCCACCCCCTCTCATTGTTTGAGAGGGTTGGTGACCTTTAATTTTTTTTAGCTTTGTTAATACATATATATTAATGCTTTCAATTGAAAACACAAGTGTGTTGGTGGTGGAGTGGTTTGTGGTTTGGTTTGGTTGTCCAAGGTCCCAAGTTCGAGTCTTGAGAGGGGCACTTTATTTTTAATTTTTTTTTAAACTTTGTTAAACAATATACATTTATGGTTTCTTTTAAAAAGTCAAGATGTGTTGGTGGTGGAGTTGTTTGTGGTGAGTTTTCTTGGCCAAGTTCCTAGGTTCAAACCTTGGAGGAAGTACTTTGTTTATTTTTTCATTTTAACAAGTTTTTTTGTTTTTTAAATATTAAATCAAAGTAAGTGACAAAAAAATGCATAATTTTTTTTTAAATGAGTATAGGTAGGGCGGGGCTGTAACGAAAGAACAAAGTAGTGGTGAAAATTGTGTTTTGTGATGCTATGTTGTACCTAAACAATATGGTGACCGTCAATGCCCGGAAACGCGCAGCAAAGCGCGCGCAGGGATCTATCTAGTTTCTATTAATAATAAATTCAACGGTTTTATATTGAATAACAATTATTATTATTATTAATATTAATATTATTATTATTATTATGTGTGAAAATAATTGATAGCTGGGTAAAGAATCAGTGGAGTGCTGCCTACAAAATGTGTTTCAGTGAAGGAAATAAGTGAAGTAATGTGGCAGTACAGCAGTGGTAGAAATCAGTGAAGTGAAAACACATTCAGTGGAGCGCCCCTTGTGCCCTTAATTTTGGGTCGTGTGAGAATTTTTTTTTTTTTTTTGAACGGCCAACAAACTTTATTAAACACCCAAGCTAGCGGGAAACTAGCAAAATCACCCGACATACAAACATGTGACAAGCACAGGATACCACCCATATACAAAAGTACACATCAAACACAAATGACGCTACAAGACATGTGACAGATTAAAACCACGCCAATTCTCCCAATCAAGCGCATTTCCATTTCGCCCTAGCCTTAACCCATAAGAAGCTTCGCGTCTTGATCTCACCAACGATTTGCTGCAGAGACGGCTGCACTCGTTTGAACACAAGTTCATTTCTGCAGCCCCATATAGCCCATAGAGTTATCAAACAAATGGCGTAAAACGTCTTCTTAAACTTCTTCGAACCGGGTGTGTAAATATGTAGAGATAGAATGTCTCGAACATCAAAAGCATAGATTCCACCCACCTTACACCATATAGAGACTTGATGCCAAACCGATTTTGCAAAAGCACATGAACTAAACAAATGTGCACCAGTTTCAGTTTCGTTCCCACAAATTGGACATAGATCCGAGCCCACATTGATGTTCCTTCTTCTCAACGCCTCTTTTGTTGGAAGGCGATTAAGTCCCGCTCTCCATGCCATAATTTCTACCTTTCTTGGAACCCAATTATTGCGTTTAAACACCCAATCAGCTGCGTTAACAGTCGAAACTTGCAGCAGCGATTTAATCTCTTTGACAGAAAAGAGTCCTGACCCGCAAGCCCATGTCCACCTGTCAGCAAAGTTACCCAGCCCCGGACGCTGCAGAACACCCTTAACTAATATAAGTCATATAAAATAATATTATTAGATATAATATTATTTAAATTTTGATGCTAAATAAGTAAATAAAACGAAGTCACACATAAAATAAAATAAAATAAAATTAGGTATATATGTGTTTCCGCCTTCTCTATCATCCTTGTTCCACCAGAGCACCGTCAGCGCAGCCGCAATAACAATAATATTATGGCGACAAAGATACGTAGCAGACACCAGACTGATTTCATGTTCTGTGAGCTATGTGGAACCATGCTTTCTTTCGATTCCAGAAACTATGTTAAATGCCCTCTCTGCAAGTCCAAGAGAAAGACCAAAGGTCTCATTTTTATTATTATCATTATCTTTATTTTTTTTTATGAAAGTTGCAATCTTTTTTATGTTTTATAATTTGTTAAAGTTCAATTAGTTAAGGTTTATAATGGGGTTTTGTTTGGTTTGATTTATATGGTTTGAGTTAGTTAGAATGTTAAAGAGCTTTTTTTTTGTATGGTTTAGACACTGAAGTGAAGAATGGAATTAATTAACTAATTAATTAAATTGGTTTAGAATTAGCCATGGATTGGCAGAACCAGTTCTGTGAATATTTGTTTATAAATAAACATAATATAGGATATGAGCACTTCAGATTCTAACCACCATTGTTGCCGCGCGCTCAAGGCGCGAAGGGTGAGCATTGGGATTTGGGCCTAGGTGCAAGGTGCTTGAAAAGCGAGGCTGGAGAAAAGCATGGCGCGTAACATAAATATTAAAACATACCATTTTTAGGGATTTTAGACCTTTTTTTTTTTTTATCATTGAGCGTTTTATTCCCGGACAAAGAAAATTACATCAAGATAACGGGCATAAATATATCATTTTTATGGATGTTTTTAAATATACCTAAATTTTTAGGGATCAGTTTCGTAACCAGTCGCTTTGAGCATGTCTCACCTCAAGTCTGGGTTGATTGATTGATATGTTTCTTTTAAATACCCTGGTAAAAACTTGATTTGAAATGTAGGATATAATAAGCACTTCAGGTTCTAATGGTCATAGTTGCCGAAGGTGTTAGGCGTATTAGGTGCAAGGCATTCAAAAAGAAGGGCCCGAGATAAGCAAGGCACGTAGCATAAACATACCATTTTAAGGGGGTTTAGAACATGTTTCAGGCTTGTTTAGGTTAGTCTAGGCTTGTTCCTGGACATTTTTGGATGTTTTAAATCTGTTTGACTGGAATCTGCAGAATTTTTCCTGAATTTTCTGGATTTGTCTGACTCTGGAATCTAACTGGAAGCTCACAGAGCACCTTGCTGCTTGTGCCTTGTCTTGCTCAGGCGCCTAGGCGTGTGTCTGGGGCGTTTATGACAACTATGCTAGCAGTTAAGCTATACTCATAGGGACTTTTAGAGAAACTGTTTTTTGTAAAAATATGGTTGAATTCCGGGTTAATTGTTGATTATGTTTTCTTTAAATACCTTTGTAAAAACTTGATTTGAAATTGAGGTAGGAAAGAGGTCAAGAGTCTGTAGTGTGTCGGTTTTTTTAATTTCTCGTATGGAAACATGTTATCCAGCAATCCCATTCGAGTAAAATTCTTTGGAGGCTCTGTTGACAGTTTGTAGGGTCATAACTCATAATTGCCTTACCTCTTTCGTTTTCTACTCGAGCTTTGAGGATTTTAAACGCCCCCAGACAATGTTCAACAATCTAACAAGATCTCATGGACCTTAAAAAGTTTCCATTAACATACTCTATAGTCATATTGACTGTTAAGTGCTCAAATGTAAAATGACTAGCATTACAAACCTTTTCAAATCAGACTGCCATTGTTTACACTTTTGCCGTCTTTTGTTTTCACACTTTTCACTTTCTTTAAAAACCGTTACTCTTAACTTACTCTGATACCATTGATAAGAGTAGAAGAAAAGACGTTAGATATGCGACTTAAATTGAAGGTAGAACTTAGAAGGGTAGTAGTGTGATTTCACTTGTAAATTCTTTTGTCATCTACCTTGTTAGCGAAATTTTTTTCATAAGGCTTGACGTTGAGTTATTTCAGAGATCGCTGGAATGGAAATAAAATACACTGTGAGCGAAGAGGTATGTGCCTACTGCTAACATAATCCACTTCGATACGAAGGTGATATTGTATCGGTTGTTAACATTGCACTTGCTGAACTTGCATTATGCAGCAAATTAGAAGAGAGTTGGGCTTGTCATCAATCGAGGTTTCTGGAGAAAGTTCAAGATCAATGGCAAGTATATTTTAAATAAATTCTATTTTTTAAAAGATCCATAAAGATTTAACTGTTGTATTGTGCGACCTTTCTTTTTTAACAGGATTATAATGTAAGATGTCCAAAATGCTCAAACAAGGGAGTATACTACCACACACAACAGGTACTCTGATACTTTTTTTCCTATCTAAGTTACGGACACTAAACGGATGCGTTTGTGGGGTAGCGGGTTGAACCCCAACACTAACCTGAAAATCATATCAGACATATGAACGTAACACGACACATGTATTCGCGGGTTGACACGCTCGTTTAACCCAAAAAATGTATTTTGCATATTAGTACTATAAATTTACAAGTTTACGATTAAAAGTACAAATATATAGCCAATGAACTTTAGCTCAACTGCCATCGGAGGGTAAATGAGGATTTGGGTTGAAGACCACATGTCTCAAGTTCGAATCCGATTCCAACCGGGTTTTATTGCAATGGGCCTTCGGGCGGCGGGTTTTCCTCGGAATTGGAGATGGTGGGCTTGGGCTACCCGGCGCTATGTGCGATCGCGGGCATATGGAGTCGCCTTTTGCCATTGGGTTATAACAGGTAGCCGTGCTTTTATTCATTGATCGTTCTGAAAAAAATACAAATTAAAAAAAAAAAAAACAGTTACGTTTAAACTTTAAAAGATGTTATCCAAACAGTTTAAGGTATGGCATAAATCTCATTTTTTAGGGAACTTAGAAAATTAAAGGGCTAAACGGGATCCGTCAACCTGCAAACCCCCTATGTTGATCCAATCCATTTTTCTAAGACTTGAAACTGAGTCGAACACGTTTAGACTATACCCAAACCTTTGAATTTCATCCTGTGCTTCTACATTACAAACTCATGAATGCATTTTGTTAGCATCACAACATAACTTAAACAATGATGTTTATGTGTTTACTTTTCTTTGAACAGACGAGATCTGCTGATGAAGGTCAGACCATGTTTTATAACTGCCCCAACTGTGGCTACAACTTCACAGATAATACATGAAGGGCAAATGTACCAACCAACCCCTCCACTTTCTTTAATTACCATCCACACCCCAAATTTTCTCCATGTGTTTTTTTTTTCTGTTCATTGAAACTGACATTAGGTGTCTGCAGCAATATACCAATGTTTTTTCTGTTTTATAATTTATAAATAGGTCAAACATGTTTTGGGCATTTGCAGGTTATGTTGTCTGGTTTGTTTTTGACAATATTCATGTTTAAATTGCTTATTGATGACACTGATAACTGACTAAAGTTGTTTAAAAAGTTCGATCGAAATGGGCTTGTTTATAAGTAAACAAAGGTAAGCTGGCTCATTCGCTCGATTTCTTATGCGTATAGGTTAATTCCATTTATAAATACGCCTGCATAATATGGCACATGAGTTCACCCGAGGTCGCCTAATGTCTGATATTATTTTGTACTTAACAAATTTTAATTTAATTTAAACAATCTGACTCGAGTTTTTTATGACATGAGCTCTAGTTCAAATTTTAGCTTGGTAGGAATAATCGAGTCAAATTGAGTCGGCTTGTTTATCTTACGGCATGAGCTAAAGATGGTTGTTTTTATTTGTAAATATTTTTCTGTGTGCATATGAGACTGTGTTATGGGGGTTTTATTAGGACTTCATTTGGAAGAAAAAGTGAAGTCACATAGACGTCATGTAAGCATCTATCATTTACCACTTTCGAATCATGCCCGCTATTGTACTACCACGCCCCTTTCACGCTTCCCCAATCAATGCAAGTTATCTTTTTTCTCCTTGCTCGCAACGGCCCTTGACAATGCCCACCCGTAGTAGTGTTCGCAAATGGCGCTATGGTGATTTGCACCCTTGACGTCCCAACCAAGCCCCATAGCACATAGCTTAAACATGTAAATAGAAGCGGATATAGGATATAGGATACATAATAAAATAGCAAGCTTTTGAATAGTTAATTCGCTTGATTGTCTTAATTAGTAATTCTGAAAGGACTAGCGTATAAAGATTTTTGAACTTTTACCATTTTATCTAATTAACTTACTATATGTTACCAGTTGGTGTAGGATGTTATGTAGACATTATTTGTTTATAGTTTTCTTAGATTAATCATAAAAATTGTGCACGTACAATGGTGGCTGACTCGGCTCGTGTTATCGTGCACAATGGGGTGCACAGCCGTGCACTTTCCTGGACTTTGTAGAATTTCTCCACGAATGCGCCAAAAGTCATCATTTCTTTACCTGGGCTTTTCCCGGACCTGAAATATTATACGATCCAAGGTTACATGGACACTAGGACAAAAATCCGTGCAATGATGGGGTTTGCCATTACTGATGAGTACCGGGAAGGGTTTGGTCGGTTGGAATTGCGGATTCAACAAAGAAGCAACATGAGGTTGAATGGGATAATGGATGCTACCCGAATCCACAAGGATGCCAACCAGTTGATCTTGTATATTCCTGGTAAGGCGCATAGAGGCGGTGGAGAAAAAAAAATGATGGTGAGATAGAGAGGAAACAAGGAATAGAGGGGTTGTCTTCAAACAAGTTGAGGTTGGCATTGGGTAGGAATCCATGGTGTTGTCCACAATTAGTAGGAAATGGGGTGCGATTGAAGAGTTTAACCGAACTTTTAAAGGGTGCGGCCAGGATTTTTCCCTACTCTAGGGGGCGCCTGCCCCCTTGAACTAGGTACGCCAATGCCGGGATAGCCATGGTCTTTTCTTTCGTGAGCCCAGGAAAAAGTGGTAACGAAATCGGTTTAAGGACTGCAAGTTCTTGTTGGATGTCAGTTTGAAGCCCGAAAACAAAACGATTGAGCAAGGCATCCGGTAGTAAACCGACAACACAATGGCTCAAACGTTCAAAGTACGTAACATAAGTGGTCACGGTGGTGGTTTGGCGGAGCTTGAACAAAGTCGCTCGATGGTTCTCAAAAGAAGAAGGTCTAAAGCAGAGTTCGAGTGCTCGCGAGAACTCGGGCCAATTGGTAGGTAGGTTATATTTGTCGACAGTGGCCTTCGGCTCAGTTATGTATGTTGTGGCTAATTTGTGCTTATGGTTTTGGGCTTCTGGGTCCAATGCTCGCATCAAATGGCCTAGTTGAGTTTTATTAATTTCATAATGGTTAATTTGAAGTCCATCCATGTAAATAAATTCTTTCCACTTGGTAAGTTGGTACCTTTTATACATTTTTATTCCTGTACAATTTTACCAAAGAAACAAGTAAATGCATTTAAAAAATTAATCCCAACAATAGCTCATTTTAATGTCTTGTTTTTGTTTTTTTTAATGGCAAATTTCTACTCCTTGTAGGACTTGAACCCATGACTTCTTCCTTAGGTGTTCCTAGAAGCATTGCTTAACTCATAATTTGACTAATCAAGATCATTTACTCATTAATAACAATTAACCATTGTAATACTCATTACTAACATTTAACATTGTAATTTTTTTTTGCTTTATGAATTTTACTCTTTATTGTTTATTTTTATAAATCAAACGTTTTATGCTATTTTCTTGATAATTTACTAAATACAAAAATGAATCAATGTAGCGTATTTTATCCCAATATCAATAAATTTTTATTAAATTAATATCCAATAACATGTAACTAAATTGCACCGATCAATTACATAACTAAAAAAGCATCCCTAGGCAAATTGATACATGCACACTAATTAGAAAATCAACATAAAGGGTTAACAACATAAACAACGACAGCCACCTCAAGTCCAACAACAAAGAGGGTCAAGATAATGGCATAATATAAAAAAACAGCCGCCCTAACAACTTACGGATTGTCTTAAATTTGAAGTGAAGCGTAAATATATTTTGTAAAATATAAAATTGTGTTTTTGACATTATTTATAGTTTGTATTGATGTTGATTTTAATGCATAAGTAATTAGATAACGTTTGTCTCGACAGTGGAAGTAGTAATAACAACTTAGTAACACTTACCAGGCTTGTTGCTCGAGCTATGGGATTGAGAATCTTATTTTAGTTTATGTTGTTTTCATGATATGTATGAACCCTAAACTAAATTTATGATTTTATTTTACCACTACCAATTTTGAAGCTTTAATCACGGCATCAGAATTTCACATTGCTATGTTAGTTGGAAAAAAAGTTAGTTGGAAAAAAAAACTTTTGAATGCATTCATAAAATAAGGGTGTTGCAATATATATCCTTGGCCCAAATTAAATATGCTGTGTTTTATTTGGCAATAATGATGAGGGCCACTTTGGGTCCCTCGGCTAGAATAATGGCTAAAGCATCAAGCAACATAAAAAAAACTTCAACCTTTAGTTTTCACCTTGAGTGTATTCTATGTGTAGAGAGGAAACAAAGTTAAGAATAGTGTGCCCTTTTCACCTAGGGGGTGCTCCTTTAATAGGGTGGTGTCCATCGACTTCTAAAAATTTCTGACGTGCAAGAAGAAAATGTAAGGTTGAGATTGAAGAGTGCATCTAGCGTGGAGGAGAGAGGAGAGCAAGAAGTCCATAGCCACAAATTAGTTCGTGAAGGAATGGAGCGTTTGTGGGAGGAGGACGCAAAGAGATGCAAATCTGTGAGCTCGTCGTTTTTACGATAAAAATCCACCGTGACAATAGGCCCATCAAACATTGTTTCCATGTTTCGTAGCTTGTCAGTGTTCCATGTTGAATTTATGTTTTGTAATTGTATCTTATCAACCAACTATGAAGAAGACTCTTTGGATACATTGTATATGTTCGTACTACTTTTAATTCTTTTGAATAGTTCGTATGGTCTTTTTTCTTTTTGCGCTCATGTGATAGGCATATTATTATTATTATTATTATTATTATTATTATTATTATTATTATTATTATTATTATTATTATTATTATTATTATTATTATTAGAGCTGCAAACGAACTACACTTTCAGCGAACTGTTCATGAACCGTTCGGCGGGAAGTTCATTTATGTTCGTTCGTTTAACAAATGAACAAAAACGAACAACAAATTTTGTTCGTTTAGTTAAACGAACGAACATGAACAGATGTTGCGTTCGTCCGTTTATTTTCGTGAACGTTCGGCAACGTGTTCGTTTGTGTTCAATAGTTAACTAGGTTCTTAATTCTTATAGATTTTTATTTTCATTTGTTTTACCCAAAAAAATAAATAATATATGTGAGGTAAATATATGAATATATGAGATCAATAGACCTTTTAGTATCCACGTTCATTATATGTTTCTATCTTCTAGCGTCAACGCCTTCCGCCATGCACCTTTGACGCCCTCCTCCATTCACCTCCAATGCGAACTTAATTTTTTGGTACAGTACCTTATTATGTTTTATCTATATTATGTTAAGCAGTGTTGCAAAAATCGGGATTAATCAGTGATTAATCGGTGATTAATCGCTAGTCGGTAGGTTACTGAGTAATTTTTCGTTAATCAGTCCATTAATCGGTAGTCGGCCTAGTCGGGATTAGTCGGACCTAGTCGACCTAATCGGCCCTAGTCGGCCGGCCAAAAATAGACGATTCTAGCAAGTTTTT
Source organism: Ambrosia artemisiifolia (assembly GCA_032199755.1). Classification (NCBI taxonomy): domain Eukaryota; kingdom Viridiplantae; phylum Streptophyta; class Magnoliopsida; order Asterales; family Asteraceae; genus Ambrosia; species Ambrosia artemisiifolia. The sequence continues at coordinate 5,786,349 of CM063529.1, read as the reverse complement.
GGCGAAAATTTGTAATTCCGGACAAATTCTGGCCAAAACCTGTAAATTCCGGCAAGTTTCCAATCAAACGATGTAGATTTTTGCGATTAGTCATTTATACTTAAAAAAACTGTCGAAAAGGGGTTAAAACATGTCTATTTTAAATAGTTGTCTATAAAAATGTGTGTATATATATAAAAAAACTGAAAATTACATATAAAAACCCCAATCCGATTAATCTCGATTAATCCTGATTAATCCCGATTAATCGCTAGTCCCCACCCTACCGATCGACTAGCGCCTAGCGAGTTCTACAACACTGATGTTAAGTACTAAGTATGTTTGGATAATTAAGTTATATTTTGGGTGGATTTAGCTAATGTCTTAATGTATGTGAATTCGATCTTATTCGGAAGTTAATATATATCCGTTTGGTTTAGTTTCCATTCATGAACATTTCTTTGTGTTCATGAACACTTGTTTGTGTTCATTAATGTTCGTTTGTGTTCGTGTGCGTTTTCATGAACAAAGTTAATAAACGAACACAAACTAACATGAGCACAAGTGTTTTTTAACAAACGAACATGAACAGAAAATACCGTTTGGTAAAGTGTTCATAAACTATTCGTGACCACATAATTTTCTTAATAAACAAATACGAACAAACTATTATTGGTGATCGAATATTCGAGTCGTTTGCAGCCCTAATTAGAGTTAGAAAAGAAAACCATGTGGAGTGAGAAACAACCAATAAAAAATGAAAGGAGGATTTGAATTTTTAAATAAGCCCCTCATGTTTAACCTCTTTTGTAATTTTAGCCACACTTACGTTACTTTCGTTGACTAGATATTGGTCTTCAATTTCTTTCCCTTTCAATGTGCAAATATTTTGACCATATTTAACACTAGAGCGACTTTTCTTCTCTTTTGTATGGCTATGTAATAAAGATACTATAAAACACGATAAGGTGTTATTACTTTGCCTAAATTTATTCAATACATACCCTAGGTAGTTTTATACCTCAATACAAATATTGAGGTATGATTTGATTCAATTAGGTAATAGTTAGAAATTGTAATCAAAGTCATCGGTTAATCTATTTTACTAATAATTCGATTTTTGGTTAATCAGTTAGTCGGTTTTCGATTCGGTTTAGTTAATTTTGGTTAATAATCAAAATCAAACTTGGACTAATTTTTCTTATTAGAAATACATGAAATAGATATATAAATATGTGGAATTGATGTATAAATACATGAAATAGAGATATAATGAAATTGATGCATAAACATATGAAATGGAGGTATAAAACATGTTATATATAAAATTAAGGTATGAAAGATTAATGTATATCAAAACATGATAATCGACTTTTGGTTAATTTGGTTTTTGTTTTAATCAAATTTCGGTTAGTTTCAGATCGGTTTCGTCGGTTTTTTCTCACCCTTGATTAATGTGTACAAAAGTATCATAAAACATAAATAGTTGATGAATAATAAATATATTAATAAGGTTTCATAGCTATTTAAACTAACCAGACTTAATAAAAACAACTATTCTATAATAAGTTTTTATATAGTTGTTTGTCATTTGTTAATGGCAAAGCCTTTAGGAAAATCCAGGTTTAGAGATTTTAGGTTCAATTTCTATAGACAAGCAGGATTTGAAGAAAATTCTATGCCAATGAGTTTTATCTCAATTGATATTGGAATGGAAGGGAAGATTTGGGTTGAAAGCCGAAGGTCTCAAGTACGAAACTAATCCTAATCAGGGTTTACAAACATATTCATTAGCAGACTTTTATTGGGTCGCCTTTTACCATTGGATTACCCCTGATAACCAGACTTTTATTCATTAGTAGTAAAAAAATAGATTTTTTTTATCTACGTCACTCAATTCGAACATAATTTAACCGGATATATAAAGGTTCATAACAGTAAATACATATGTGGCTTAAAGAAAACGTTAATAACTTAATATGACCTTATCTATATTATCTATATTATTACATTATAAAGGAAGAGTGATGTATCATATTGGAATTTTGACATGGGTACAATTTTTAAAGCAACAAGTATAAGACAATAAAGCTTATTTGATAAGGGTATTATAGGAATGTTAGGTGACAATTAAGACACTTTCAAGGCTAATCTAGACATTTCACACACCAACTCCTTTGCAATATGAAAACAAATTTACATGACTACCCTTATTCCATCCATGCCTTCCTACAAAGAATTTTACATCAGAAGAGGAACATTAATGGTGATTGAATGGGGCAGTTCAAGCGTTCCTTCTTCCTTGGCTGTGAAATTTTACACTTCATACAAACCACCAGCCGTTCTTGAATCCTCATGCTCTTCGATTGAATGATATCCATCAATTCGTCTTTTCAATCCCCCTCCGTTTCAATCCCACCCCTCTTAAGAACCACACGCGATGGATATCATGTGCCCACAATTCGGAAATAGGGTTCCATAAGGTAAATGAATTTCTACTTTGAAATAGCAAAGTCAATAGTTTTCCTGAATTTGGCAATTAATTATCATGAAACAATATTTTATTTTATATGTTATGATTTAGATTGTTGACTTTGAACTATAATCATAAAGGTTTAGCAATTAAGAAATCAGATTCGTATAGTGGGGATTTGATAGAATTGTTTAAAGGAGAAAACAGAAGGCGTCTTATGGTAATTTCTTTGTATTTTGTTTGTTTTAATTGAATTGGTGTCTTTTTGCTTGTATATAGGATGATGATAAATATGAGTTTAAAGAGCCAAGCAAATTCAGGGTTTGGTAAACAACTACTCACAATTTGTTTCATTTATCATATAAACATGGCAAGTGAAATCAAGAGCAGTTATTGGACATCTCTTCATGGTAAGATGTATGTGTTGCAGTCTGAATCAATTTCAGCTATTGGCTTAACTTGTAGTCATTGTGCCATGTGTGCTTAGGTTTTTGAATGTTCATTCTTAACATAGAAACTTTTTTTTTTAAACAACAGTGATCATAGCTACTACATTCCCACTTTCGTGTTTGGTTGTGAAGATATATAACACAAATTCATTTTATATAAACCTGCAGGTGGTTAATGTTTGTAGGAGTTGACCATTAGGCTGACCCACTCAAGTTGCTGTGTGTTCCATTGAATAAATTACTATGGCTGGTGATCTTAAGCTTCGCAACAACTAGCTATTCTATTCAGCCTCGCTATGAGACATTCTGAAATGTCATCATTAGAGAAGAGAGACAATAGATGTTTACTGACATATATAAGCTGTTATAAATGGTTGCGCATGATGTTTAACTCAAATTTGTTCATATTCTCTGTTTAATCTGTTGGTTTAGTGTTTCCTTCTTTAAGTTTATATTAAAGGCTCAAATTTATATGGGGAGATAAAGTTTGCTTGAAATCAGCAACGTTACTGATGTGCGGGGATCGTTGGTTGGAAATAAAATAGTAAAGTTGGATAGTCATCAAAATTCAAGAAGGCTCATTGTGTTGCGTAGGTATGTTTCTTTCTATGATCCAACGTTTTCAAATATACTATCTACTGCATATTAGGTACTTTATTTTAAATGGGAATTTGCTCAAAGGAGGATTTCTTTTACTTGTTTATAGACATTATAAATCATATGTTTTTAACCTTGCTCATATGACTATGGACGGGATAATATTCACGAAGTCAATTGTGTATACCCTTTTTAAACTAATAATAGATACTTTTTATGATGTTGGTTGTATCTGCTTCATGAGTCACCTTGCTTTGTCTTTGATCACATGAACTCTTTGACCCCTAAGGCCAATCGCTTAGTTGTAACCAATTAAAAGTTGTATACCATATATAGTGATTCTGTTTAGATTATGTCATTGCCTATATGTTAGCCTGCTGTACAATCGTTTTGCTTTTACTAGCAACCTGATCTCGCCCCAAGGATACTTTGTTCACATCTACCTCCACAATCACATTGTTTTGTATGTGGACATCCATTATACAAAAAAAAATGTAGGAAACTAACATAAAGCTTCTGCTGTTGCGATTGGGTTTTTATCTGTTCGTGTGCTGAATTGCTCAAATGTAGATGTATAATTCTGGTTTGTATGTGTTGAATTACTTACGGATCTTAGTTTTTTAGTGTCGAATCATGTGAAATTTTTAATTTAGTTGTTTTGTTTAAACTTTGTTCTTTATAGTTTGTGTATTCATGTATCAGGCACCACAAACTCTCATGATTGGCAATTTCATAACAGACATTAGGGAGTTCTCAACTTCTGTTTTTGAATGTAACTCCCCTGCTGCCATGATAATGTTTGCTGTAAGTCTTATATCGTGTTATTTTTGCATATGTTACTGACAGTCTAGCAATAAACTTTCTTGTTTTTTTTAAAAGATAGTATTCTTGTTGCATTTCTTATGCTCACTGGAGTTTGTTTACAGAATGGACACAATGCTTGCATGCGTGTACCTTTGTATGCTATTTTAACACATGTATACAGTTCAGATGATCCACATGTTGATATGCAAGAAATATTGGCGAAGTATAACAGCAATCTTGATTCAGAAGCGCGATTGAAGTTGCTTTTACCCCATATAGCTTCGACATTCGGTGGGAAGAAATCTGTTAAAGAAATAATGGAAGAGCTAGAAAAGAATCGGAGAAGTGATGATCCTACAGGTAAGATAAATATTTGCTTGGAACGTGCCCTAAGCTAAAATACCATATTATCTGTGGCCATTTTCATCATTAAAAGCAATTACTTGTATCGAGTTAAATGCATAATCCATTTTTACATGAAGGGTATTTTCCACCCAAAATTCTATTTTTTTTATTAATAAAATCATTTAAAGAAGTTTTTTCCCCTTAAATGCAGATTCGGACTAATTTTGTTCTGTTCTACCTGTTTCTTTTTAAGTTCTTTGCTTTTCCTTTCAGAATATTTTTACGCAAACTTGATGATGTTGAAAATTAACGGTTTGGTTATGCTGACTCGTCATCTCCCTTGTTTGGATGAGCAGTTGCAGAGTGGGCAAAGGATGCTTCGTCAGGGATCAAGAAAGGTGCTCCATTTTCTCTTTGCTTAACACAAATGCATTTCTCTAGAGTTGCATCTGCATTGGGGGACCAATGAGGAGTTATCAACGGTTAGTTTCATGTACATTCATAGGTTTTGTGTTGGCTCATTTGGATCTATGTTATAAGGTAGCAAGTTTTATAATAGTGACCCATTTTGACCCGTTGCATTATTTGATTTGACCCAAATGAAACCATATGTAAAAGGTTTTTATCCATATCAATCTGTTTCTTGAAGAATTGGTCATGATCGACACCCCTATGTTCATTCAATGCTTTTTAAAGTTGATTACAATATCCCGAACTTTGTGTGTCATTGCTGTCTTTATTTTTGTGTGTCATTTCTGTCTTTATTTTTCTTGTTATGCTCACTTACATTTTAAAAAAAAAACTTTGGATGAAAGAAACAGGAGCCGTTTTTGGCTCCTAAATTGAATGTAGGTATGAATTCCTTTTACGTATTTATCTCCAACTATTGATGTTGTCTTGTTACTTTAGGCGTTGCCATGCTTCTATGTTCAGTTGTTGAAGTTAATTTTTTTTTATATCTACAGAATGAAGACCAACAATGCGTTTCTAGATGAAGTTTTGAAAATAATATGTTAATGAAACAATTGAATCCAAAAATGGCCCTGAAAGTGTTGTTTTGAACCATCAAGCTGAGCAAGAAAAGAAAGATGCTCAAGGTTTGCTTAATAATGTGATAGAAGAAACAGCAAGTAAGCTTGTTGAAAGCAGGAAGAGTAAAGTGAAGGCATTGGTGGGTGCTTTCGAAACTGTAATCTCGCTCCGAGATGGTAAACCATCTTCCGGTTGATGAAAAGATGGTCACTTTCTTTCACAAGATTCAGGTATTGTAAAGGAGTGTAGATGAAGAGCCTGGTGACTGTGATGTGGCCCTGTGCGTATTTTGTCTGCAACGGCCTCAAAAGAGTAAGCGTCGACTTTTGTTATCTCAAATAATGTATTTTTAAGATATCAAATGATTAGTTGATCAATATATTTTTTATAATCCTCCATATTTATTACACTATGTTGTTTGTAAATGTATTATTATAGTTGATTCCTTACTGATTCTTTGTATTTTTCAAAGGTTTAACTTCGTTACACAGGTTTTAACTTCAATAAACAAGTCTCATTCTCCCCGGACAATACTAGCTGATTCCCGTTTCGGCTATCAGCCCATGCCTCCTCCAACCGTCTGAATTTTTTGGGCTTTTCCATCTCAAGGTACATCATCAAACAACATTATAAACATCCATGAACCATTTGAATTTAACATTAATAGTTCTTGGGCATTACAGGAGAAGTCGATCGCTCAAGAAAAGTCGAAAATTGCACGACGATAATGGTGTTGCTTCAAGTTAAGGTCTTGGTGAAGTTTAAGAGCATTCCTTTATTGGGCTACATCTTGCTTGTTTTGTTGCTTGACATATTTGTGTCTTGAGCTGGTTTATTCATTATTTCTCACAACTTTCTGTTGGTATGAAAAACTAATTGTTCAGGTAGTCTAATGATTCTTTGATCTTCTTTAGTATTATTAAGGTTGTGTACCATATATAACAACAAATGATAATCAGTATACAATTTATAAGAAATGAAGTTATATATATTGAACAGATACTTTTCTTAAAATATGTCTATAAATTTACTTTAATAAAAAACAAGTACAAGAAGATTAAAAATCATGACTAGGGTATGTTTGGTATTTGTTAATATAATGGATCGTTACTATTTCATATCTTGTTTGGAAGCCATGTGGGAATGAAGAAATATTACTTTGTGTTGTTAGCTAGGAAGGAAAAGACGAAGGAATAAAAAACGGTAGTGAGTGGCGGTAGTGGGTGGTGATTAGTACCGGTGATGGTGGGTGGTGATATGTGGTGGTAGCGGCGGTGGTGGGTGGCGGCATGGGAAGACATGATAGTGGAGATGGTGGTTCAACTTCTGGTTTATTTTTTTTTACCAAGTTAATAACCAGAGGAATAAAACTATGATGTGCAATTTTGTAATGATTTACATATACATATTATCGTCTACCATCTCTTATATTGTTGCTTTTATGCCAATTCTTTTGTTTATTTTCAATTGCCGCGAATTCATATATTATGTATTAGCAAATTGGTTTTAAAAATAAATGACGTCTAACCCGTTGCACGACATGCGACAAAAAATATACTAACCCGCGGCAACGCCGGGCATTTCCACTAGTTATTATTTAAAGATTTTTACCCTACACAAATCAAAGTAGTGGAGTTTTGTTAGCCTGCCCTCTAGCAAGAGAATAAATGACAACAAAGAAAATATGTAACGCCCATAAATAGAATTAAATGAAACTAAGGATCTCAGTCACTCAGTGTCATCCTTGAGACTTTTTTCCACTAATCGTACAAACCCAATTATCAGTGTGATAGTTCATATATTTTTATTTTTATAAAGGTAACTTTTATATCAAAACGCGCAAAAAACAAACTCTATCTCCGAGAAGGAGAAAGAGCCGCGCCAACCAACAACTAATGATAGTTCATATATATTGGAATTTTGACAACATATATCAAACTAATATTATTAGTATTTACTATTTAATTTAATATGTGAGGTGGAGATGTGTAAAATAACTTAGCTGAAACTTGAGAAACCTATTTTTTTAGGATTTGATTATATTCTATTCATATTTGATTTTTCAACTCCAAACACAACTCCCTCAACTTCATGATTTCGTAACTAGAATTGTGTGATTTGTGCCTTTGGAACACACAATAGTTTTTTTTTTTTTTTTTTCGAAAAGGGTCCGATTTTATAATCAACTTTAGCTCTGCGGAAAATGTTGAACTGACCCTAGTCGAACACAATGATATAGTTTATAATATAAAAAGTTATATGTGTTCAAAGAACGATACAAGTCTCAACTAGTGCTAAGCTTGAATGGTATTTTTATTATTCTAGGAAAAAAAATACAAAATGGTGTAACATACTATATATGAATTCTCAATTTTCGAAAATAAATTTTGGTTTTTCTTACTTGGCTGTGTTATCAGTCTTGTATAACTCGTTAGGCGTTAGTCAGTCTATGAGGTATCGACTAGGAATTAATCGGATTAGATTTTTATATATATTTTTTCAAATTTATACATATATAATGATAATTTTGTACCTTATATGTATAAATTTAGAAGTTTAGGGGCCAAGTATAAACTAGTGAATATGGGGGGGGGGGGGGGGGGGTTAAATATTAAAATACCTAAACTTAAATAACCCTAATCACCTCCATCGTTCACCGTGTCCCGTTTTTTCTTCCCCATTCCTTCTTTCATCATACAGAACCATCAGACGCAACTAGGATTCATGGAGTTTCATCGATTTTGCTTCTAAATCATGGATTATCATCCAATTTTGAGGTAAGAATTTGTTTTATTTAATCAATTTGCTCCAGTTTTGGCTCTTTTGAATTAATTTTTTTTACCTAATTTTGACTGTTTAGGTCCGACCAGGACCAATTTGGTCCAACTAATCCGTAATTAATCGTCACACGATTAAATGAGAGATTAGCCCAAAATTAATCAGTAAAATGAAGACTAGCGATTAATCACGATTTTTACAACCTTGACTGTTATTTTTTTTTTTGAACGGTAAATTTTATCACACCTTAATTCCACCTTACCTTGCATTTGCAAGGATTTGAACCCACAACCTTACATTTGTAAGGGGGGACACCATACCACTAGACCAAGAGGTCATGACCTTGACTGTTATTGACTTATTGTTACATGGTATTATACTTTGCATGCATATACAGATATACTAGATTATTTAATGTTAATATTTACCGCTTAATGTAATTGCATAAATGTTATTACCATACTATGTTATCTACTACTGTGGAGCACATATCGACTGGTCTCCAGAAGGACTTCATGACGGTCGGGGCCACGCGCCCATGCTTTTTGCTATTTGTATTTTTTTTTAATAGCTTAGTTTTTTTTTTTTTTTTTTGAACGGCAAATTTCATTTATTCATCTCCATAATATACATTACATTGTAAAAGCAAGTTACTAACACAATGTAACACACCCGAACAATACCCTGTAGACACCAAAACAAAAAATCTTTCTACCCCATGTCATCAAAAATGACCAGTTTCACCCACTCCCCACAGCGTACAACCTCCCTATGAATTAGGCACATCACATTCATCTTCCCACGTTTTCTCCCCCGTTCCAAGTGTTGTTATATATCCCGCCATTCTCCGCAGATACTTGGTCTTGGTGGCCTGGGTTTCTAATACGCCTAGACCATCTTCCCTCGTTGGCCCTCTTTCTCCGTTGATCCAAGAAGATAATTTTGGCCATTAATAGCTTCATTAATCATCTGCTCCATCTTCTCTCTTGACCCAAAACAAAAAATTGGACCAGTTTTTTGATGATTAATATGGTTCTCAACGGCAGCGCTCTTTCCACTCGATGATTGCTCCCCACATCCCCCAAGAAGCGCGTTGAATCCCTTATGAGGTTGTTCCCCCGGCGCCTCAACCGGTTGCAGCTGGATGTCAAGAGACCGTACATTTTCAACCCCAGGTTCCACCGGCAGATTATCTATGGAGTTAATATCCTTAGATTTTGATCCCGGGGAAATATCACCATAGCAAGCTCTAGTAGGTGGGGCTTGAGTGGATCCCAAAGAAGGTGGACTCCTTAAGCTTCTACTCCTTTTACCCATTGAAGGTGGGAATGGAGTAACACCATCAGAATAGTCAACCGAAATTCCACTATTATCATTATTATAATTATTAATATTATTATTATTATCTTTATTATTAAAGTAATTGATATTATCAATATGAGAATCTCCCTTGAGAATTGGGGTTGGTGGCCCAATGGTAGAAGCAAAGCTTCTAGGAACACCTAGGGGGGAGGTCATGGGTTCAAGTCCCATAAGGAGTAGAAATTTGCCGTTCAAAAAAAAAAAAAGAATCTCCCTTGAGACTGTTGATATCCAGCGCATTATTCAAGTCCAATGGGGCCCCCACCTCATGCGCATGCCGACAATCCCCATCCCCATGTAAAACACCATCCAAATTCAGTGGTTGAACATGGATCACATTACAATCTGGGTATACCAAAGGGGTTGTCGATTCACCTTCCTTAGCAACCTGTGCCAGAGCTGTCGTTTCGCCTTCCATATCCGGCTGATCCGGTGGAGACGCCGGAATTTCTCCATCTTCTAAACCAATCTCCATTTCCACATTAGAAACATTCTCTTGAGACGTTTCCTCTTCTACGGCATCACCGACGGCTTAGAGGGCGATCCTGCTAATTTAGACTCTCGTCAAACATACCTCTAGATCATGAGCACCACTATTATGTACCACATAACACATTTGTCATCATTATTACGTCATAGAGTAGATGACCTATAGTCATCAACGTGACCCGCAATAGCAAATCAAACGACATAGTATGTGTACATAGAAATGAAAACCATATATTGATACTATCTCAAGAAATAAATTTACTTCTTATATTTTTAACTTCCCCTTATTTAACCAACCTAATGATTTCTATACTACATTATAAAGGAGGAGGCATAGGCAAAGATATTCAAATTGTCCAAAGTTAAGATGGTATACCAAGGGTTTTTTTATAATTTTCTAAATTTTACCACTTTTGTTCTCTAAATGCCCATGAGGTAACTTTAATTCATTAAATTATCAACAATTCATAATCAAGTTATCCTTCATTATTTTTGTATCTACATTGAATTATTACATCTTCCTATGGGGTAACTTTATTTCATTAAATTATCAAAAATTCACAATTAAGTTATCCTTCATTATTTTTGTATCTACCTTTGTGATACACCCTTGTTTATACTCCCCCACTTGAAAAATGCTTAGTTAATAATTATTTTATGTACATGCCTTAGGATCAATTATATGTAAATTAATGAGAAGCACACGGAATTTATAGGTTACTATACAGAAATCCGGTTGAGTTCACATCTTCTTTCACTACAATAAACTTGCTTTTACACTTGACATTAGGATTTAAATATGTTAGTATGAGTTGTTTGTTCTAGCACTTGAAACATGACTCCAAATGATGGCAAACAAAGCAAACAAAATGTTAGTGATGTTGATGCTTTTGATTCTGTCACCATCTATAATATATAAAGTCCCTCAATTTTTAGGTAGTTAAACAGAAAGCAACATATTTTTTATCCTTATGATAGTGTAGAGCTAAAACACTGAAACCTACATACATGCTTTGAGTTTTAGATGTTATATATTTTTTAATTTGATTTATTGACACTGTTATATTTAGAGATTACATTTACAAATAGTATTTTACGATTTTACCCAAATGGGTCCAAAAAGGGAATAACTTGCTCAAATTCCTCATAACATAACATTTTTTTCCCCAATGTATATTTTTAATACTCTAAAAAGAAATATTATTCATGGCAATATTATGTGTTTGTTTACAATCATATAATCTAACTCCTTTAGCAATGCATTTGAAGTACACTTTGGTGATCATCTTTTTGCATTAGCAATATTGCGAGTAAAGAAGAACATGCCATCTCCTCAAAAGGCGAAAAGAGACTCAGTTAAAGTACATGCAAAATACTTATGTCTGATGCATATCATGTTCCTATCGCGTATTGTTGACTCCGCCGCAACACGCGGGTTACCCACTAGTTTAAATTGAAGTCCAAAAATATACAAATTAAGGTTTAAAAAATGGTACCACAACAATATAAGCTAACATTTAATCAATGGGACCAGACACACTACCGATAAGCAGACATGACTGCTTTATTTATTTTTAAACAAATAAATATTATTCAATGTTTGTTTTAATCCTACAAGAACTAAAAAGTGATATTGATTCATTATTTTATTTAGATATTTAGATGTGAGAAATTCATACAAGGTCAATAAAATAAAATAAAATAAAAAGGGCCGTGTTTTTTTGGATGGCTAAATAATATATATATATATATATATAGGGGAATTCTAAATAGAAAACCACATTGAGTTTAGGAAACCAAGGAAACCTCATTGTGTGGCTATCTATGCTTCCACGTCTACAAAGTTGGTTATGTCTATAAGGACAATATAGTCATTTGCATCCTTACATATTCCTGACAAACTTTACTAACCAACCCTCTTAAAGATCCCATCTCTCTATCTCTCTCAAACTACTCTCCTACCTCATCTTTCTCTAGTGTCTCACCCTCATCTCTCTCTCTCTCTCTCTCTCTCTACACACACAAAGCAAGAGTTGCCTCATCCTTTCTTTAGTGTCTCACCCTCATCTTTCTCTCTCCCTCTCCACGCACAGGGGAACAAGATCCAACAACAAGATAACTCCCTTCAAAACCGATATCTCGAGATGGGGTTCCAGATTCGGCAACAAGATGGTGACCAAAGCAGCTCGAGATGGGGTTCCAGATCTCGGTTTACACTGATAACTTCCTTCAAAATTTGCAGGTTCATCGGATGGGGCGACAAGGACAAGATCCGGCAACCAAGTTCGAGATGGGGTTTTTATTTGTGGGTTTTTTTTTGTGTATTTACATTTTGATAAACACAAGATCTGGTCAAGAGCAGATCCAACAAGAGATTATATGTTTTGATAATAGATTTCATTTCAAGAAAAGTAAAGTACAATTTTTTATGCACTTGGTACAACAACCCAAAGCATGAAAAAGTCCAAGAGCATATATGTTTTGATAATAGATTTCATCTCAAGAAAAGCAATGTACAATTTTTTATGCACTTGGTACAACAACCCAAAGCATGAAAAAGTCCAAGAGCATATAAGTTTTGATAATAGATTTCATCTCAAGAAAAGCAATGTACAATTTTTTCCTTTATTTGGGCTTTGATACATTTAACAATTCTTTTGATCTAGTATCCTTGTTATTTTTTATTTTTTTTGTATAACAAAGTGTGTTTTCAACTAAAAACATATGTATTTTGTTTGTTTGGATTTATAATTCTTTATTAGTGAGATGTTTGTGAAGACATATGTTTTTTGTTGGGTTATAATTTATTATATAGATAAGTTTTGTGAAATATATGTTTTTATTGTAAAAACAAATGTTTTTTTGTTGTTTGGATTTATAATTTGATTTTTTTAGTGAGATAAGTTTTGTTAAACCATATGTTTTTATTGTTGGGTTATAATTTTTTGGTGAGATAAGTTGTGGAAACATATGTTTTTTCGTTGGGCTATAATTTATTACTATATGTTTTTGTGAGATAAATTGTGAAAACATATGTTTTGTTGTTGAGTTATAATTTATTATATGTTTTTAGTGAGATTAGGTTGCAAAAACATATGTTTTGTTGTTGGGTTATATTTTATTACATGTTTTTGTGAGATAAGTTATGAAAACATATGTTTTTGTTGTTGGTGAGTCAACGTTCTGGTAACTTACTTAAAAATATTTATAAGAAATATTTGTTTTTTGTTATTAAAATTTGAATTTAGAGAAAAACATTCTCACTTTATATTAATAAAATAATATACATATGCACAACTTTTAAGAAAGAAAGATGAGAGATGAATTAAGAGAGTGTTTGTCAGGAAGAGAGAGAGAGTTTACAAATTCTTGGACCATTTTACCCCTTTTTGTACTACATATATCCTAACTTTTGATCTAAAATCTAGAATTGATCTTGACCATAGATTACATGTAATGGATGGTTATGATTGGGGTTTTGTGGGTTTTCTCAAGTGGGGAGGGTTTTCAAATTATCCTTCCCCTATATATATATATATATATATATATATATATAAGGGATGGTTAAAATGGAAACCACAAAAATTTGAGAAAACCTTGTAAACTTCATCCAAACCATCCATTCTACTTGATCAATGGTCATGATTAAAAGTTAATATTATATAGTTGCAAGATGACAAAAAAGGGTAGAAGGGTCATTTACACCCTCTTCTCTCTCCATCAAATCAATCATACCTCTCACTCTCTCTTTCTCACACCAACCTTCTCTTTCCAACATTCTCTCTCATACTTTTTTGTTGACAAAAATCAGAATTTTAGTTTATTAAAAACTATTTTATTCATCAATCAGATTCACATATTCATAGAAATTGTTCCAGCACCAGTGTTGTTACGTACGTAAAATCCGTCACGATAGTTTTATATGAATTTAGAAAAATCCTAACCTTTTAATTTTTTTATTACAACATTTTGTTTTGGTTTCACTGTACCAGCACCAGAGTTGTTGCATACGTAACGAAAGGTCCATATGGTTATTTTTTGATATTCAGTACTTTTAATATTCAGTACTTTTAAGATTCAGCCTGTAACATGAAATTATATTACAATGAAACTGTTCTGGGTTGGTAACATATGTTAAGATTCAACAGCCGATATCATTTTTGTTAAAGTAGTACTACATTGCATTACATTACAAAAAACTTGCAGAAAACATACTAATAAAAAAAGCGATACATCATATTGTTCATCCGCCTAAAAGATAATAGTCAAGAAATATATTACAGTGAAACTGTATCAACAACAAAACATACAATTAAATATTCATACCCCGCCCATGCATGCAATAACCCCGACATCCCGCACTGCAACCAACAGTAACTGACGGCATCCGATAACCATACTTTGCATAAAAAGCCCACTGTTCCTCAGTATAACCTATACCCTCCCATTCAGCCCTAATACGCTCACCTCCCGGATACGTGAACGGCAGCACGGGTTTGTTAAGTTTAGGTTCATATGGTTCTTCATATTCAGCCCCTGGGTCTGATTCGTAACCAACCGCCCATTCAGGTGTGTGATTTACATCATCCACATCATCCTCCGGTGTCATATACTCTTCTGGTGGCGGATATTCTTCGGGGAAGGCGTAATCAAAGGCCGCATTCCAATCAAAATCCTCGTCACTTTCAAACCAATCGTCCGCCTGGAGTACGGGTATAACCGGTTGTAATGGCGGAATGTCCGGCGCAACGGGGGGGGGGGGGGGGGGGCGGGGTCATGTTCGGCTGCAACAGGAGGGATGACCAAATCTACCGGTGGGGGTGGTTCAGGTTCGGCTGCAACAGGAGCAATGTCTGGTTCATTTTGAGGTGGGTCGTGTACAATTGGGATAAGATGGTGACAGCCCTCAAAAACCTCCGAAGGCGGAGTGTTGGGGTTGGAATCCATGGTTTGACAAAAAACAGGACCTGTAACGTATGTTATAGAAGAGTAAGTGTTGACATTAGAAATATGAAACAGGGAAAAAAAACTATTTTCTGTTAATAAAATATAGGTAACAAAAAAACTAATACATGCAAAAAGCAAAAAAAAAAAATAATGTATAACTAAAGGTGGGAAAAACACGATTGTTACATGTGTAACAGGTTTTTTTCTGGAAACACATACAACCTGCTGTAGTCTGCACCCAGCATCCATTTTTTGCTGGTATAAAAAGCAAACTTTGACTACAAAACAGATACGCTACACACGTAACACCCGACCTTAAAACAGAAGAACACACTGAAAAAAAAAACTAACAGAGAAAACACAAATTACAACGTTCTGGAAATTCATTCTGGAAACAAGTTTCTATCCTTTTTGTGTCTTTAGTGAAAAAAAAAACTCATACATGAGAAAAAAAACACGATTACTACATGTGTAACAGGAACAGAGTTTGAAAAAACAACACTTATCTAATCTGCAGTGAACAGAGAACACAGTTTGATATGCTAAAACACAGAAATCATAATATATTTTTGAAAAAAAGTTATGCTACACACGTAACAGTCTAACTAAACACAAAGATTATAAGAAAGTATAGACGATAAAGAAACGAAAACTTAAGCTAAATTCTAACTAAACACAAAGATTATAAGAAAGTATAGGCGATAAAGAAACCAAAACTTAAGCTAAAATCTAGATGATAGGGTCCAAAGAGATATAAACCTAAATGACTTTATATTATATTAGTGTTTTTCCATAATCAATAATCCAAAAAAAACAAAATCTTTTTCAATGGTTTCAATTACAAAAAAAGATTAATAAAAAGGCTAAAGTTGATTATTATAATATATCTGAAAAGGAATTTAACAAAAAGAGGGGATTTTTCATTCTGGAAACAAGTTTCTATCCTTTTTGTGTCATTAGTTAAAAAAACAAAACTCATACATGAGAAAAAAAACACGATTACTACATGTGTAACAGGAGAGTTTGAAAAAACAACACTTATCTAATCTGCAGTGAACAGAGAACACAGTTTGATATGCTAAAACACAGAAATCATAATATATTTTTGAAAAAAAAGTTATGCTACACACGTAACAGTCTAACTAAACACAAAGATTATAAGAAAGTATGGACGATAAAGAAACGAAAACTTAAGCTAAATTCTAACTAAACACAAAGATTATAAGAAAGTATAGACGATAAAGAAACCAAAACTTAAGCTAAAATCTAGATGATAGGGTCCAAAGAGATATAAACCTAAATGACTTTATATTATATTAGTGTTTTTCCATAATCAATAATCCAAAAAAAAAATCTTTTTCAATGGTTTCAATTACAAAAAAAGATTAATAAAAAGGCTAAAGTTGATTATTATAATATATCTGAAAAGGAATTTAACAAAAAGAGGGGATTTTTCAAACAAGGGGCATTTTTTCTGTAAATCAGACATACGTAACATAAAAAAACTCATACATGATAAAAATAAAAAAAAAAGACAGGCATGGTGCAAGAACACACAGGTATTACATGTGTAACAGGAAAAACACAGACAACACTTATATAATCTGCAGTGAACAGAGAACAGAGTTTGATATGCTACACACGTAACAGTCTAGCTAAACACAAAGATTATACAAAGATATGTCTTCGATTACACTCAGAAAATGTACTATTATTTTACAATAATTCTAAACCTAAATGACTTTATATTATATTAGTGGTGTTCCATAATCATCAATTACAAAAAAAAGATTAATAAAAAGTCTAGACTTGATTTCTATAATTTATCAGAAATTTTTTTTACCAAACAGGGGGCATTTTTCAAAAAATAAAAATTCACAATTGTGTTTCTATCAAAAACAGAAGTGATTCAACAAACAAAAAATATAGAAATCAGTTGGAAATAAGATTCAGCCACTGAAATAAGATTCAACAAACAAAGATTTTGATTACAACTTAATAAAAAAATCAAACATAAAAAGCAACATGGAAGGAGATAAAAAGATGGAAATAAGATTCAGGCACTGAAAAACACCTGGTACTCTCTCCGGTTGTCTTCTCCAGTTATCTTCTCCGGTGGTATTCTCCGGTGGTCTTCTCCGGTGGCCTTCTGCGACGGTGTTGGAGATGACGATGATGGGAGGTTGCTGTTAAATGATGCTGACGACGTTACGAGGGTATTGTTCGAGTTTGGAAATCAAGATTATGGAGGTTAGATATGAAGATGATGGTGTTGGTGGTTGAATCTTCAAAAAAAAAAAAGCAGAGATGAGGGGAGAGGATAAGGGGAGGGAAAAAGGAAATTTTGAAATGGGAGAGAGAAAGAAATCTTTATATATGTGGTGAAGGGGGGTAAATTACTAAAATAACCTTGGCTTAATAAACAAATATTAAAGTTTAGGGGTGATGTGGAAGAATGGTGTCCACTTATTGGGTTTGCTTGGGTTTTCTCAAAATTTTGGGTTTTCTCCCTACCTTTAGCCTATATATATATATATATATATATATATATATATATATATATATATATATATATATAGGGTAAGGATAATTGAAAACCCTCTTGAGTTGAGAAAACCTTGGAAACCCACGTAAAAAATCATTATTTTTTTTTGAAAAAAATAACCAATGTAAAAAACATGTTTTTAAGCATCTTGGGTCAAAAAAAATAAAAAAAGCGCCGAAAGGGATTTTTTTAAAAAAAATAAACAAAGTTGCTAAAAAAACATATGTTTTCAGCTATTTGCTGTTATAAAAGCTGTTGTAAACATGTGTTTTCGCAGCTTTGTTTATTTTTTTTAAAAAAATCCCTTCGGCGCTTTTTTTATTTTTTTGGCCAAAAACACTTAAAAACATGTAGTTTACATTGGTTATTTTTTCAAAAGAAAAAAATCATTTTTTACATGGGTTTCCAAGGTTTTCTCAACTCAAGTGGGTTTTCATTTTATACTTGACCTATATATATATATATATATATATATATATATATATATATATAGGGTAGGGTTCCTATGGGAAAATTGGTTTGTGTGAGAAGTGTAGGAAAGATTAAAAATTGATATGTATGCATCATTTTTTTGGACGTATGCATCATTTTTTGGACGTATTCATGATTTTTTGGATTGTTTTGCTTAGAAAAACAACAAACATAACAATTAATAACCGAAAACAATGTATTTTAGGCTTAAAACTTAAAACACTATGTCAATAACACTTTAGCAGAGTGTTTTAAGTAATTACTAGGGTGTTTTATCTGGAATTTAAATTTAATGACTATAATACATTTGATTGTGTTTTAAATTTTTGTATATTGTTGTGTTAAGTGTTTTTCAAGCCAAAACAACCCAAAACATCATTCCAAAATCAAAAACATGATGGCTACATGTCAATTCTTAATCCTTCCTACACTTCTCACACAAACCAATTTTCCTACAGGATCCTCTACCTATATATATATATAGGGAAAGTATATGTGAAAAACCCATATTAGATAAAAAAAACTCCAAGAAACCATTGAGTGGACCATATTCATCCACATCAACAAGCCAAGATTTCATAATATTATATTAAGAATGGTAACTTAGTCATTTACACTACCCCCCTTCTCTCTCTCCATATATATATGTTTTCCCTCCTCTCTCTCTTCATTTTTTTTTCAAATTCAAAGCAATCCTCTCTCTACCTTCCTCTCTCTCTCTCTAGAACCACCACCACAACTACCACCACAGCCACCACCTCCGACCATCATCTCACCCTCTCTTTAGAACCACCACCACCACCATGACCGGTCTCCTCCACTGAAACCACCACCACAACCCGTCTCCTCCTCCACTGAAACCATCACCACCACCATGACTCGTCAGAAGTTAAAGGGGTTTTTAAAGCCTTTAAGCTCTTCTCCCAGATCTGCAAGTAATCTCATCTCTATGTATCTAACTTTTCATGAAAGTAATATTATTATTATTATTATTATTATTATTATTATTATTCATGCTATATTAACTAATATTATTATTTATACTATATATGATATTATTATTCTCCCACTGTTTTTTTTTATTTTGTACTATTATTATTATTATTATTATTATTATTATAAAAGTTAAAAACGATTTCCATTCTTGAAATACAACGATTTGGATGAATGTGTAAAGAAACTGTGATATTGTTAAACAAAAAAAGATACATCGATTTTCCATTCTTGAAATACGAAATTTGTTAAAACGAAAAAAAGAAAATTATGTTTTGATGCATACACTAGATATTAGTACAACTGATAAAGTTCTACAAAAAATTGGGTTTTGTTAGAATAATAATAGTAGTTTTGGGGATAGTTTTTGTTCGCATACCAAGTGTTCGATCAAATGCTTGAATGAAAAAAAAACTTATGTTAACGTTTTTTTTATTTTTATTATTATTATTATTATTTTGTTTATGTTAGATTTTTATTAGATTGAGGACATGAGGTTGACAGATCACATGTGATTGATGAATAATTTTGTAGTCTTTTTTATGTTAGTATATGCTAACACATGTTATCTGTTCCAGTGTCGATTTTCACGAGTAGGCTATTTGAACAAGGCGGCGTTGGTGATGTGGCTGTGGTAAGTGATGTAATTGATGAATAAATGTGTAATCTTTTAATGTTACTATATGCTAACACATATTAGTCATGCCCATTATATGTTTGAAGATCCCAACTAACATATGTATCTGTTACAGTGTTGGTTTTCACATGCTAGTATATACCCAACTAACACATGCTAGTATATACCCAACTAACAGTTAGTGATGCTCACACACGTTAGTGATGCTAACACATGCTCACACACGTTAGTGATGCTAACACATGCTAGTATATACCCAACTAACAGTTGTTAGGGTCCATATGACATACGCTATTTTCAGTAAAACATATGTTTTAGAATATGCTAACACATGCTACTAATGTCTTTTATCATATTATATATTTCATGAATATGAGGATAATTTTTTGGTATATGGATTTGGATTGGTTATGATTTGATTTTTTAAATTTATTATTGTTGGATTTCAAACCCTATTAATCGTATTTGAGTAGTTGTATTAACATAGTTGTAAAAATCGCGTTTAGTGTTGTTTATACACATGTTTGAGTATTATACACTTGGCACTTCAAATTGAGTACGATACACATGGCATTGCAGATTTGGTATTGTTTATACACATGTTAGTGATGCTAACACATGCTAGTATATACCTAACTAACAGGTGGTAGGGTTCATATGACATACGTAATATATGCCTAACTAACGTGTGTTAGGGTTCATATGACATACGTTATTTCAGTAAAACATATGTTTTTAGAATACACTACACATGTTAGTGATGTCTCATTATATGTTTCGGAGAGCCCAACTAACACGTGTTATCTTTTTTTGTAGGTGAAGAGATGTTTTGTGTTAAAGATGAAGATGGGTATCAAGAACGAAGCATAGCTAGATCTTTTTTATGTTGTTATGATAGTTTTTTATCATTCACAAATAATTATGTATGTATGAAAACTTTTTTGATACATTTTTAGTATTGATTGTAATGATCGTTTTTATAATTTATTAAATAAATACACATTTTTATGTGATCTTTTATTATGTTCTTTTAGTATATGTCTGGTAACACATGTTAGCGATGTCTCACATGAGGTCAGAATTTTGCATTACAACACTAACGTATGTTAATTTTTCGTGCTGGAGAAAGTGTCATAAAGTAGGAGAGAGGTGACTTGACAAGTGTCAAATCAACCTTTTTAAACCTAGGATTCAGAAAATTGCTCAATGACTCATTTGCCCTTGATCTCATTACAACCACACAAAATGCAAGTGGCTTCTATTATTATAAACAATTAATTAAGGACCATTGATCAAGTTTGATCAATGGTCACCATAGAGTTTAAAGGGTTTTTCATAAAGATGAGGTTTCCCCTTAATCCATCCCCTATATATATATATAGGAATGGGATCATTTGAGAACTCTATTGAGTTGAAAGAACTTAAGAACTCCAATTGACCAATCACCATTTGACACATCAACTCCTTTATAGTTTTTTGTATTTTTTTAATTAGGGGTATAAAAGTCTTTTGTTAGAGAATATTATGGGCATTTTTAGTAATAACAACACCCACCCCACCCCACCCCACCCCCAACTAACCTTTTTTAAATTAATAATAATAATAATGATAATAATAATAATAATAATAATAATATAAAACAAAGAAATAAGATTTCTCTCTCTCACATACACACACTTCTCTCTCTCTTCTCTATCTTGAGTTCTCTCTCTCTCTCTATCTAAAAAAAAAAGAAGGGGGAGACAACGGTGATGGATCTGATGAGGGTTTTTGGGGGTGGTTCGAATGGTGGTTTTTTTTGGTGGTCCGAATGGTGGTGGTTGAGGGGGGGGGGGGGTGGATCTGACGAGGGATGGTGGTTTTGATGATAGTGACGGTGGGGACGTGGTGGTTGCTGGTTCGACCGGTGATGGGGGTTGTAGAGGGAGGGGAGGACGATGGTGATGGGGGTTGCAGAGGGAGGGGAGGACGACGGTGATGGGGGTTGCAGAGGGTGGGAGGACGACGGTGATGGAGGTTGCAGAGGGAGGGAGACGGTGGTTTTTCAGGGTTTTTGGTGGTGGGTTTTCAGGGATGGGTGGTGGTGGAGGAGGCGGTGGAGACGACGGGGAGACGACGGAGGAAACGACGGAGGAGACGACGGTGGCGACGACAGAGGTATGTTTTTTTTTCTATTATTATTATTATTACTGCTATTATTGTTATTATAATTATTATTATTATTATTATTATTATTATAACTGTTATTATTACTAATATTTTTGTTATTATTATTATTATTATTACTATTATTGTTATTTTTCTGTTTTTATTATTATTATTATTTTCTGTTATTATTAGTATTATTTTTATTTTTATATTTTCTGTTATTATTATTTTTATTATTATTATTGTTATTTTCTGTTATTATTATTATTATTTTCTGTTATTATTATTTTTATTATTTTCTGGTATTATTATTATTATTTTTATTTTTATTTTTTCTGTTATTATTATTATTATTCTGTTATTATTATTATTATTATTATTATTATTATTATTATTATTTTCTGTTATTATTATTATTTTTTATTTTTTCTTTTATTATTATTATTATTATTATTATTATTATTAATGATGTTAGGGTGAAAAGATAGTTTTTTTTATGTTGAAAGTTTTTGGGGTTTTTTTGTCAGGAGACGATGCTTCGAAGAAGATGATGTTTTGCGTTTTAAGGACCCGATGTTGTGGGAGACGACGATGAATGGTGTAGTATCTTTTTTGTAAGAAAACACTGGTGTAAACATCAGTTTTACACAAGCGTAAATATGATTTGTGTAGACGTTTTTGATGTAACAAAACGCCGGTGTAAAAACAAACACTAGTGTAAACATTGGTTTTTTCACCAATGTTTGAATGTATAGTCGTTTTTGATGTAACAAAACGCCGGTGTAAAACAAACACTAGTGTAAACATTGGGTTTTTCACCAGTTTTTGAATGTATAGTCGTTTTTGATGTAAGAAGTGTGAATGTAAAGCACCCCATTATCTAGTTTGTTTTTTTACAATAGTGTATTTTTGTAGAAGTTTGTGTATGGCAGATTACACTAGTGTAAATCATCTTCATTATATGTTTTAAAAGTTTGTATATGGGAGATTTACACTGGTGTAAAAAAATAAACGAGTGTAAAAAATGAGAGTGATATTACAGAACATTCAATCTGATTTTTTGTTTTAAAAAATTAAATTAATTAAAAAAATAAAATTAAGTTTTAAAAAAATAAAATTAAGTTTTAAAATAAAGTTTAATAAATATGATTGTTTTTAATAAAATAATAAAGTTTAATAACATAATATTATATTTATATCTTTCTCTCTCATAGGCTTTTTACTAAAATGCCCCCAAGTGTACTTCAACATAATAAAAAATTACTTATTAATCAAATAAAGACAAAAAATCACAACTTTTAATCTTAGCCATTAGATGATCAAGATCAATGGTCCACAAGAGTTCTCGAGTTCTCTCAACTCAATGGAGTTCTCAACGGATCCATGCTCTATATATATATATATATATATAGGGGAGGGTTATCTTGAGAACGCTAAATATTGTGAGAACCGTGAGAACAAGTTAAAAAATCAATCAAAATCAAAATTTTTTAATTTGAGAACACCTATATTTCGTGCGAACCGTGAGAACGGTATCTAAAACCATTCAAATTCAAAATTTCTTTTTACACTTGTCTTTATTGCTAAAATACAATCTCAAAAACACAATTTACAAGTAAAAATTCAAACGTATACGGAAATAAACTGTTTTTACACATGTGTAAATTTGCTGTTTATACATGTGTAAACTGTTTCATTTACACATGTGTAAAAAGTTAGTTTGAAAGTGTTTTTGTAAGAAAAGATGAATTGTTTGAAAAGAACATTCATTTATTAATGTTATATTTTGATTATAATGTATTAAAAAAAATTGATTTTGATTGATTTTTTTAATTGTTCTCACGATTCTCACAACATTTAGCATTCTCAAAATAACACTCTCCTATATACATTTTGTAACTATATATTTAAAGTTTTTAAATATAATATAATTTTCAATCATAGACTAATACTATTACTCACATTACATCAAATGCATCAGATTTTTTAGTGATAATTAACTTAACATTATTTTCCTGAAGTTGTTCAATCAATCCATCCTTAGTCAATGTGTGTAACATCAATAATTGTCGTTTAGTATGCTTCGATTTATGGTTTGAAACAATTTACATGTTTGTTTATTGTGACTTCACATCCTAATAATCATTTTCAATGATTTGATAACACATATTTTGATGAATTCAAAATCAAGATATATAGTTAGTTTATTAAATCTTTAAGTAGTCAAATACCTAATTTAAAAAAAAAAAAGAACAAACGTTCAAGCACATAAACATCCCTTACAACTAATGTTTTGATGATAGAATTGTTTTATTTACTGGTCATACCAATTTTAAAAACCAATTGAGGGTATAAATAATTTTAACAAAATATCATAGTACTTTATCTTTTGTTCTACATTTTACATATACACGATATGAACAAAATACAAAACATGATGTTGCTACAACAAATAAGGGTCTAACATTAGTTTTGAGTTTAAGAAAGGGTTAAAAGGTTGAAGGGTTCCGATCTGCCTAACACAAGTCGTGGTGTCCTCCTACGTTGCAAAACGTAGAAGGAGGTTCAAGATAATTGTATTTTTGAGTGTTGTAATTCTGGTTTGAATGTAACTCAAAGCCAGAATTGTTGTTATGAACTCAAGTGAGGTGTAAGTGTGGTAGAGAGATTCTCTCCACGTGTGATGATAAAAAAGAATAGAAGGAGAAGTGTAAGAGAGAATAATCAGGAAGGTGTGTTCAGATTTGTGGAAGGGAGGTCTGATTTATAGCAGGAGCATTTTCTCATTTTGGAAGGGATATTATCTTGAAATGTAGTGCAACTAGATGACATGCCACTTTAAGCCAATGATGGCTTTGGACCTGCGGTCCGATCATTGCAGCATCTCCATGTGCCAAACATGGACAGCTGCTTGTGTTGACCGAGGAAAAAGATGACAAGACAAGTCATCTTTTGATCAGTGCCTCTTGATCCCTTGAACCATCGTACCTTTCAATCCTTTAAGCATAGTTATATAATGTTATCGACCTATTTTGCTTTAGACTACCCACGTCATCAGCCCCCCAAGTCAGGATTCTTTGTGGCGTAGCTTAAAGGCTTCTGACTGTTTATTGAGCTTATGGTTGCTTGAAAGGTTCAAAGGTTGAGAGTTTGATTGGGCGGTTAGTTGTCTCTGGATTTGAATTTTGAATTGACAGTTGATGTGACAAGTGTCAGGCTTCAGGCTGCGTTTTTAATGCAAAGTATCATTACTTTTATAATAATTTGTTATTTGTATCAGTTAAAACAAGGGTTTTAAACTTCACAATCATAATCATTTACACTTTACTCTTTCTTTCGACGGTTTCTTCAACTTTTTCTAGGGTTTTCCACATTGCAACATTCAGGTCAGTATTTCTTTAATTTTCTTGCTTTGATCATCCTTCGAAGCATCATGGGTGCAAAGAAGGACATGGCTGTACGCTTTTCTTCCCTTACACAGGAAGAAGTTGAAGCGTTCTGTTCTGAATGGGACATTGATCTGTCCTTTAATCCTATTGCTCTTGGGCTTACAGACCCGGTTAGTCAATGTCCTGTTGGTTCGATTGCTCTTTACTGTCGTCACTTCGAGTTTTCGAACCTTCGCTATCTGTTTTCTATTTTTCTACTAAATGTCCTTGAATACTATAGGGTTTCGTTTAGTCAGATTCATCCTCATGGGTTGGGGCGTGTGTTGCATTTTGAGATTTTGTGTAAAGCCCTTGGTTATGATCCAACCCTTCTCATGTTTAGGCGTTTCTTCCGATTGGCCAAAAATGGCGATTGGTATACTTTTGAAACGTCCCAGGTTGAAACTAACTTGATTTCTTCGCATGTGACTACGGTCGGTGCATGGAAAACAAGATTTTTCTAGGTTTCCGAGTCTATTCTTCCTTTTAAGCCTGTTTGGAGGCATCCTGAGGCTATTTTGAATGAAATGGAACCGTCAGAATCTGATCTAGACGAAAACTTCCTCAAAACCATCCGATCATGTCCTTCAAGGCTTCGTCCTTTTGGCGAGCCTTTCTTGGTTTTATCTGGGATTAGTACCCGATGGGATAAAGAGGGTAGAGATCCTGTGTTGATGAAGGGTGATCAGGGTGTGCACATGATTATGTTTTAGTTTTTCCTTATCTTTTGTTTGTTTGTTGCTTATGTTGTTGGTTTTCCTTGTTGTTTGTTTTGTAGTCATGTCTGCATTAGATTTTATCAAGGGTGATGATGCTTCCGAAGTTGTTTTTAAAGATGCTGAGGCCATGGAAGGTGAGGATGTGTTGACTAAGTATGAAAAGGGGAGGTATGATGGAACCAACTATGTTGTTGTTCCAAATGTTAAAAGTTTCTCGAAGGCTACTTCTTCCAAGGCTTCAACCAGGAGGTCTAGCCGTCATTTGTTGAAGGCTGCCAAATCAGCTGATGTATCAGAGGCTGTGACTGTAAGGGATGAGATAGAGGATTCAGAGGGTGAGAAGGATCAGGGAGTTGAAACTGTGGTTCTTGATGAGGTTCCAGTGGTTGTGAAGAAAGGTAAAGGTAAGAAGGTTGTTACAAAGGTTGCTTTGTTGAAGACTGCTGAGGGTTCAACAAGCTTGGAAGGTGAAGGGGTTTATACCCCGGGTTGGAGTGTGAAGCCTAGTGACACTTTTAAATCCTCTTCTGTTTGTGAGGATGTGTTGGCACATCTTGCCACTCCGGGTGTCAAAGCTAATTTAGAAGGTATGGACGATGATGCTTTATTGACCAAGATGATGGTGGGGACTTGTAACTTGGCTGCTATGCTTCCTGAGGGTGTTAGTAGGTTCAGAAAGATGATGGCTGAGTATGGTGACTTTACTAGAAGGAAGAAAGAAATGAAGCAATCTCTTGTTTCATTAAAGAAGGATGCTGCTGAATATGCTGAGAAAAAAGAAGACATTGATTGGTCTTATTGATGAGCTAAAAAGAGGCCATGAAGCAGAGACTGCGAAGCATGAGGCTGCAAGGTTGCAGGTTGAGGCTGATCGAGTAGCACTTGATGCAGAGAAGAAGGCTTTTGAAGCTGATAAGAAAAGGTTGGAGGCTTCCCTTGCTCATGCTCTGAACAATAACAAGTGGTTGATTAAGGAGGGTTTTCAGCAAGTGGTTACTTATTTGCTTCACTCAGCTGAATTTAATTCTGCTCTTGGGGAAGTGTATACCAAGTTACTCGTTCATGGTAAGCACGCAGATTTCATTGCTGGTTTCAAGGCTCATGAACCAGGTCAAGTTTTGGAGCAGTCTCCTTTGTATCAGCCCAACTCCATGGAAGTGTTCAAGGAGACAGTTTTGAAGATGGAGCATTCAACTTACCCCTATGTTACCCAAGTCTCTTCCTTCTATGGGAAGCCTTTGCAGAAGTTGAAGCAGTTGAAGCCTGAAGGTTTGAACGAAGCTGTTTGTGCTGAAGTACTTGAAGCATTCTCCAAGAAGAGGGCTTATTCAGGGGATAGTGAGGAGACTCACGATGTTGATGAAGGTGTGCTGAAGGATGCAAGCCTTGAAGCTTCAGAGATTGGTGGTGGTGATGCTGAGAAGTTACCGAAGAAGGCAAAGAAGGCTAAGAAAGCGAAGGTGGTGAAGGCAGTTGAGGAGGATGAAGCCTCGAAGCCTTCGGGGTCAGGTGGTGTTGCTTAAACTTCTTTGCTCTCTTCTATTCGTAGCTTACTTAGCGATGTGGTTGTAAACAATTAACTAACTTTTGTGGTGGTTTTAGACAATCTTTCTTTTGGTGGAACTTGGTGGGTTCCTGTATGGTTGTAGGCTTTAAAAAGCCTTATGAACAATATGTATGGTTTATGGCTTGAACAATATGTATGGTTTATGGCTTTATAAAGCCCTTTATGCTTAATATTAAGCCCTTATGGCTTTTTAGGTATTCTTGTTTGTTCAGCCTTCATTTTTTGATTTTATCTTATGATGGTTTGTTTTGCTTGTCTTTGTTAACGTTTGGGAATGTTTTACCGGTAGCACCTTAAAAGGTTGAAGTTGCAGTCATTCATCCTTAAGGTAGTCTTGACAAACAAGTCACCATCTATCCTATATACACTACTTAGTGTTTTGTGGATTTTCGTAAGTTTGTTTTTGTTTTAAAGAAGTACTTTGTGTATCTCATGGAGTTGGATTGATTTAGGAACTCACCCCTTATATAGGCTCATTCAACCCTTGAACCTATTGAGCGAAGTGGCCTAGGAGCTCATCCCCTTACATGGCCCATGCCATGGAGTTTTTTGGAAGGTTCTTAACCTGAAAATAGGATAGAAAGACAAATTTCCAAAAGGGTATTTACTGATCCTTTCATTAATTTATCATAGCATCATTACATCAAATAGTTGGGAGTAAACAACATTTTTTGAAAGCTTAAACAAAGAACCTTTTAAGGTTCTTGCCATTCCAGTGTCGTGGGAGCTTCTTGCCTTCCATGTTGGTAAGCTTGTATGATCGTCCCTTGTGGGACTCAAGGATTGTGTAAGGACCTTCCCATTTTGGTCTCAGCTTCCCTTGATTTTCCTTCTTGCTTGCTTCATTGTTTCTCAGAACTAGATCTCCAGGCTTGAGACGTTCATGCTTGACCCGGGCATTGTAATAGGACTCCATCTTTTGCTTGTATCGAGCTTCTCTGATTGCTACTGAGTCTCTGACTTCCTTTAGGAGATCTAAGTTGAGTAGAGCTTCATTTTCGTTGGTCTTGACATCAACATGAAGGGTTTGAGGTGTGGTGACCCCTATTTCAGCAGGAATCACTGCTTCGGATCCAAAAGCAAGGTTATAAGGTGTTTTCTTGTGGCTTGTTTTCTCAGTGGTTCGGATGGCCCATATGACACTTGGGAGCTCATCAAGCCACTTTCCTCCTTGTTTTCCTAGCTTGGTTTTGATCCCTTCAACCACACTTCGGTTCTTTCTTTCCACTTGGCCATTTGACTGAGGGTATGCTACCGAGCTGAAGACTTGTGTTATTCGATATTCCTTGCACCACGAGCTGAAAGGTTTTTTTGCAAACTGTTTGCCGTTATTTGTGACTAGTACCCTAGGCAAACCATATCGACATATGATATTTTCCGACACAAACTCGATCATTTTCTTTCCGGATATTTTTCCCAACGGCTTTACTTCTGGCCACTTTGTGAAGTAGTCTACGGCTACAAGTAGGAACTTGACCCCTCCTTTTGCTGGTGGGAAAGGACCAACAATATCCATCCCCCATTTGTAGAATGGCTATGCTGAATTGATGGGGATCATGTCATGCTTGGGGATTTTTAGGGCAGGAGCATGGATTTGGCAAGCTTCACACTTTCTCAATTGTTCGGTAGCATCACGATGCATGGATGGCCAAAAGTAGCAAAGGTTCATGAGCTTTGCAACAACCGGTCTTGGACCACAATGAGCTCCACATATGCCTTCATGAACCTCTTTGATCAGATATTTGCTTTGTTCAGGGCCAACACATCGAAGCAATGGAGCCAAATACCCTTTTTTGTAGAGTATGTCTTCTTGGATAACATATTTCCTTGACTTAATTCGAACCCATTCAGCTTCATTGTGATCTTGAGGTAGCTCACCATTCTTTAGGAATGCTATGAAAAGAGTCATCCAAGTTGATCCATTTTCAGTGATAACGTCTTGCACTTCGAGCTCGGATATGGAAGGGTGTTGGATCTCTTCAACCAACACTTTCTTGGTGAGATGAGCAAAATTCAACGAAGCAAGCTTGCTAAGAGCATCAGCCTTCTTGTTTTGTGACCGTGGAACCTGCTTGATGTTTCAAGATTGGAATGTATTCATGATTTCTTTTGCTTTTTCTCTACATTTCTTCATATTAGGTTCCTTGGTTATGTAGCTGTCATTCACTTGGTTGGAGACCAGGAGTGAATCAGTGAACACTTGAAGCTTTTGAACGGTCATCTTTCTTGCAAGCTTTAAACCTGCTATTAGGGCTTCATATTCGGCTTCGTTGTTGGTTGTCTGAAATTCCAAGACGAAGAGCATAGGTGAATTCTAACCCTTCAGGGTTAATTAGAACAAGAACAGCCCCTGATCCTTCAACGCTGGAAGCTCCATCGGTGTAAAGCTTCCAGGCTTCCGGGTCAAGGGGTTCATCGATTGCAATGTTAACTTCGGTCACTTCTTCCTTTGGAATTTCAACAATGAAATCAGTAAGTATTTGTGCTTTTATTGCTTTTCTCGGGACGTAGGTAATTTTGTGTTCACCTAATTCGACAGCCCATTTGGCTAGTCGTCCCGAGGCTTCGGGCCTTTCAAACACACTCTTGATGGGTTGGTCAGTGACCACTTGTATGGGGTGTTCTTGGAAGTACCTTCGAAGCCTTCTGCCTGTTTGCAATAAAGCCAAGGCTAATTTTTTCAAAGGAGGGTACTTGACCTCTGCTAACTTTAAAGTTTTACTAAAGAAGTAAACGGGTACCTGAGCTTTGTCTCGTTCAATGGTAAGAACAACGCTGAGGGCTTCATCAGTAACAGAAAGATAGACAGAGATCGTTTTCCCTGTTTCAGGAGCTGCAATGGTGGGAAGGGAAGCGAGATGTTGTTTCATTTGGTTGAAGGCTTCCTCAGCTTCCTCAGTCCATCTGAAAGCTTTCTTGTCAGTGCAGCCCTTGAGAGTCCTGAAGAAGGGTAGGGATCTTTCAGCTAGCTTGGACATGAAGCGTTTCAAGGCAGCAAGCTTGCCATTCAGGCTTTCTACTTCCTTTTTGGTTTGAGGTGACTTCATGTTTAGAATGGCTCGGACCTTGTTAGGGTTGGCTTTTATGCTTTGCTTCCCTATAATGTGTCCCAGGAACTTCCCTTCTTCAAAGCCAAATGAGCATTTTACAGGGTTGAGCTTCATGTTAATTCCCCTGAGGTTGTTGAACGTTTCTTGTATGTCTTTGAGCATTTGTTCCTCCATCTTGCTTTTGATGACTAGGTCATCAACATAGGCTTCTATGTTCTTGCCAATTTGCTTAATGAATGGCTTGTCAACCAGTCTTTGATAAGTGGCACCTGCATTTTTTAAACCAAAAGGCATTTTTCAATAACAAAAGATACCTTTGTCAGTATGAAAATTAGTCTTCTCTTCATCCTCCACCTTCATTTGTATCTGGTGGTAACCTTTGTAGGCATCCAGGAAACACTTGAAGGGGAAGCCTATAAGCGAGTCGACTTTCAGATCAACCTCAGGCAATGGATAACAATCTTTGGGACATGCTTTGTTGAGGTCTTTAAAGTCTATTCACATCCTCCATGACTCATCTGACTTTCGAATCATCACCGGGTTTGCAAACCATGATTGATACTTAACCTCTCGGAGGATTCCTGCTTCAACGAGTTTGTCAACCTCTTGGCAAGCAACTTTGCTTCTTACTGGAGCAAGGCTTCGTTTTTTCTGAACAACTGGCTTGTAACGACCACACCCTGATAAGGATGCACCATACACAATTGATACCAACTTAAAAGGGAAACACTTCTTTTATTAACATAAACTATAAGGTATAAGAGTTGGAACTTAAAAGTACATAACTTTATTCAACTACTCCTATCCGGAGATATAAGTTTTCCTTTAACCCATATGAACTAGCATATCCTATTCCACTGGTCACATAGCTTCAAGCTAATCAGCATGCACAAGAACTATCCATCACTACCTGTGACACATGCTTAAAAACGACGTCAGACAATGCTGGTGAGTTCATGAATATACACAAGTTGTAAACCACATTATTTCAATTATTCATGACTTGTACCCGCCCATGTCATTATAACCTTTACGCCACGCTGGCACCCACGCATGGGCCCCCGTGACGGTGTCACCCCTGTGACTTCAAACATCATACAGTCAATGCCCACTATATACAGATATAGTACCGACAAATCCTGCCGTAGCAGCACGTATAAGGGACCACAAATATCATGTTTATGTGTGATTAGATTATATGCATGCGTACACCAGTCATGAACATATTTATAACAATTACCAGTTTGGACAAGCATGCTCACATTTGAAAACATTCATAGAATCACCTTAAAAGAGATTATTGGTTTAAGTGTAGTTTTCTGGCCAGCAACTCCCAATTTTTATCTAAAGAAAAGAACCCAATATGTTAGCATATCCCATCATATTTAATACGAACATCACGAGATTGACTATCGATACTTGGGTCCAACTCTTATTCAGTGTCAGAACCGCCTCGCTCTTATTCAGTGCAAGACTGTAGTATCGACATTCACTCGATCGGATATTGTCGTATAAACGTAATGTAGGTAGGCTAACATACCGGTAGGTAGCTCCAATTGGCTATTAAGTGTCTAAGAGTGAAATGTGAAAAAAATTTGTTTGACATCGATGCATTATATACGATGTACATAAACTTGGTCTCCAAGTTTTAGTTTTGATTCTATCTAAATCTATATCTAATATGCATATACGTGTTATGCTTATCTGTAGTCCCAAAATACTAGATCTTAAGTGTGCACTAGATTGTTATCAACTAGAAACACCTATTTGTTAGGTGTTTTAGTTGATTAATCTATGAAAACTAAAAGAACTAGATGAATATTGTAAGAACCGACACACAAGAAACATAAAGACACGATTCCATTAAAGATTCAGCTTCAAACAACCATGGAAGATACAAGTTCGCACTATATGAAATAAGTTCGCACCTTTAACTTGTGCTCTCAAAGATACATCAAAAACCCTAACCCTAGCTGCACAAATGAGCTTCTATTTATAGGAGAATTTTGAGGACTGCGAACTTAACATTAAGTTCGCAGTCTCCTCCTTAAGTGCGCAGATCTAGGGTTTCTAGCATAAACTATGCTTTAATTACATATCTAACCCTCTAACTTTAACATATAACTAAACATGGACAAACCTGGTAACTGTGGTCTCATATTAACCCAACAATACTCCCCCTAGACCACAGCTACCAGTGCTACACTATCAATCTATCTCGACATCACTCAACTCCCCCTCTTCTCTTGCTTGACGTGCCGGGAGTGCTTGAACTATGCTTTCTTCAATGATTGGTTCTTCAGTATGAGGTGCTTCAGCATGTGTTTCTTCAGTGGATGTCATCTCAGAGGGTGGCTCTTGAATGAATAACTCAGCTAGATCTACAGTTGTTTGATCTTGCTGAGTTTCTGGAGCTGTGCTTGGAGAGACTGGTGGTACTTGTGAAGGCTCAGGTTCAAGATCAACTGTTGCTGGAGAAGCTTGTGTTTGAACCTCTGGAGTAGCTTCGGCTTCTGATTTCTTTGCAGCAGCAGCAGCAACAGCAGCAGCTAGCGCTCTGTCATCTTTCGCTTTGTCAGCTGCGTTGATCTTCGCCACCAGATCGATCAGTTCTTGCTTTCGCTTCAGCGCTCTTTCCACAGCCCTTCTAAACAAGACAGCTTCCTCAAACAACACATTACCAGCACCAACATTTATCTGATTAGCAAAGAGAGTAGTTAAATCAGATGGATTCAAAGCAAACACGTCCACTGGATCAACTATTCTCAATGCTTCTGTGTCATCTCTCAATTTGATAACGGCTTCACCGGTTCTGCTATCATAAAACCACTTCTTGAA
Organism: Ambrosia artemisiifolia; assembly: GCA_032199755.1. Lineage (NCBI taxonomy): Eukaryota > Viridiplantae > Streptophyta > Magnoliopsida > Asterales > Asteraceae > Ambrosia > Ambrosia artemisiifolia. The sequence continues at coordinate 5,752,698 of CM063529.1, read as the reverse complement.
GTCTGCCAAAAGTACAGGAAGCTCTGGACGAATGGGAACCCTAGTGACGACATCTGGAGGGTCTATCACATAGGTTATCATTCCCCGTCCGGTTGCAGGATCAATTCTTTTCTTCGACATCCTTCGCCTCGGTTTTTGTGGCTTCCAGTTTTTGAAGTCACGTGCACATTCATCTTCAATGAACACAGACACCGAGTCAGCATTGGTACACCCAGAATGGTTTAGAAATGGTGTTCTGCACATCTCTCGTAAGTCCCATCTAGGAAGGGACTTCAAATTCGGTCTTCCCTTGAAATACTGAATGACTCCTCCCCTTCGCTTCACAAAGAAAAGACGCTTAAACCCATCATATCCCCAGCAGACAACTCTTTCTTGATGCGAAGCACGAGTATGGTGAATGGTCTGGTGCAACGCAGGAATGGTGATTGGTCTTCTTGGAAACCAACTTGCTCTCTCAGGATCCAATACATACCCATCATCCATTTCATACACTGTCTTTTCCCCCGCACCTATTTCTACAAACGTTTCAGGCATCTCGTCTTCACTAATCTCATCTACATCACTCTCTTCCTCCTTTCTTTCTTTCTCCTTTTCTTCTTCCATAAATTTTCCGAAATCAAAGACCTCATCAAACGTCAATTTTGGAGCATCGGTACCCTGAGTCTTTAACTCCTGAAGCATATCAAACATCTTCATCTGGACCTCAGTCTGAAACTTAATCAAATAGCGCTGATCTTTGACCACCTTTTCAAGACTTCGGTTCTTATGCTTCAACTTTTTCAGCTTCTTTCTCAACTCCTGATTATTATAGATTTGATTCTTCAGCACACAGATTTCCTTGGCAGCATTCTTTCCCACCTCCTTAGATAACTTCTCATACAATTCCTGATGCACCGGTTTTTGACGAGATGCACCAGGAACTGACGAGGAAGGTACTGATTTCTTCTTTGTGGGAGGCTTGGGAATAGGAGGTCTAGCTGATGAAGCACCAGGCCTGGCAGTAGAGGGCCCTGGCCTGTCAGTGGAAGGCCCAGGTTGACCCTCCGTACCAAACATAGACTCCAAAATCGCTTCATTTTCCTCATCTTCTTCTGTCATGACCCTTGGTCTTTCAGACTCGGGCAGCTGTTCTCTCCTCCTTCTTCTTTCTGCCTTTGCAATTTCAGCATTCTGTCTGGCAGCCTCAGCTATTTCGAGTTCCTCGGGAGTTAATGATTCTCTCCCTTCCTGTAGTAAACCAGTAGGCCTGTTTCTTTTGGTCGGCCTCTGAGGAACAGGATCAGTTGCTGCTCTTTTACCAACAGATCTTTCACGGGCAACTTCTTCAGCAGTGTGCTGAGGCACTGTAGTAACAGGAACAGTAGGAGCAGGTTCAGTAGAAGCAGGTTCAGTAGGTTCAGGTTCAGTTGCAGCTGGTTGTTGAGTTCTAGCAGTATATTGTCGTCTTCTCTTCATCTCACTGAATAGCTTCATAACAACTGGATAGCGTTGAGCAGAGTACATGCTTTCCAGCATCGGTTCCCAATCAGGTGTGTTGCATTCAGTAAAGAATCGTGCACCCTTGGCAAAACCATATTTATCACCAAGAGGCAGATCCTCATGCTGCGAGTTAATCATCATCTGAACAAACCGCGGATACATCGTCCATTTCTTCTTTGTATCTTGGGCATTCCTCACCATACACTCAAATACCAATCCCGACAGATTAAAAGGCTCATTCTTGCAGATCTTAATCATGGCTGTTGCCCAGTCGGGACTGAGTGCATTATAACCCCCTTTTCGGTGACATAAAGACATCAGGAATACATGACAGATAAGCTTCCAGTCTCTGGTTAAATGACTCTTTTTGATATCACCTCTGGCATCGAAGTCTCCTTTGTATCCAAAGTTTAAGAACTCTTGATGGATCACAGTCTTCGGTAAAGATCTGACAGTTTCTGGTCGATCCTGAAATCTTAGAACATTTCTCACTGTGTCTTCTGTGATGATAACTGCCTTGTTTCTGACTGTGGCTTTAATTCTCTTGACACGTGCCACTGTTTCCACTCTAGCAGATCTCCAGAAGTCTTCAATGTGAGAACTGTAGACTTCAACTTGCTGCTCTACTGCATATCCGATCCTGCTTCTCCTGATCCATGCAACTACGTCCCGAAACTTTGAATCGTCAGTTTCCAGAATTATCGCCTGGTTGTGCATTCCTCTAGGGTCCCATTCAAGAGCCATCTGTTTTGGACACGTGCACGAAAATTAAGTTAGACTTTTGATTTTGAATTGACTAATGACAGACACTTCATTTTCTTTGACGGACGACGTACTTAGACTAGGTTTGGTTTCAAGTTGGTTTTACGTGTGTTATTTGTTTTATGGATTAGATTTTAACGTGTATATGATTTGTTTCGTTTTCCATATTAATAGTCGTTTAAGTCCAGTTACGGTTTACAGATGAATCAGTCAAGTTACGTAGCCCAGTCAAATGTCCTGAAAAGTCAAGTCAATGGTCAAAAATTTGGTCCAAAATTAAGTCCACAGATTAAGTTCGCAGTCCAAATCAGGACTGAGCACCAGCTGCTTGGTACGCAGTCACCAGGTCAGGTTGTAACCTAAGTGCGCAGTCTGGTAACTCGGGCATGGTAACGGCTAGGGAAGGGTGATCAGGTCTGCGTACTAGACTAGTACGCAGCCACCTAAACCTTCGTTTAGGATTTCAAGTTCACACTTAAGTTCGCAGTTGGTTAGGTTTTTTTTTGTTCTTGATTCATATGATGCAAGTGCGCAGTCATATGAAACAAGTGCGCAGATCTTCAAAGAAATAAGTACGCATTTCAGAGAAAACCCCAAATCACAACTGATTTTACTGATCTCAATCCTCAGATCCTGTTAATACAAAGAACTTTGTTAGAATCATATGAAATACCTTTAACAAACACAAAACACGAAAAGAAAATAGATGAAATGGATTAATAGGTGGTTTTCAACGGTGGTATAGTGGTGGTTTGGGAAGAAGGCGACGGCAGTGATGGTGGTGATGAACTTAGGGTTTCAGAATTTTGAATAAAAAGTAAAAAGGAAAAAGTTACTGTGTATTTATAGGGGTTAGGATTTGGGCCGCGTACTTGACATTTAAGTGCGCAGGCCCATGAGCCCAGTCAAGTACGCGAGCCCAGCAGTTCACATCAGCTTTAAGTTCGCAGGCCCATTAACAAAGGAATAAGTATGCAGGCCCAATTACTTAGAAAATGAGCTTTAAACCAAAAATTTTGGGTTTAGAGATCAACCGTTTCTCACCTTTTGCATCAAGATCATACCAGTCATACCTGCCAGACCACGTTTCAACTTTCCTTTGGATAGCTGTAGCTCAAGAAAAACTGTCGGTATACTTGTCCACTTAAATCCATGCCTCTCGTCTTTCAACATACTTTATATGATGATCTTTATCATGTTTTGGTAATATTGACGACGTGTTAATGGACCCCACTTGTGCCAGGTGTAAGCCTACCAATCCTCAAGGTTTATTGAGATATAATGATGAGAGCTTCAGGTCTATGTTTCCATAAGCAGAGAAGATGATCATTATGTCAATCAGATGATGAGAGCTTCAGGTCTATGTTCCCATAACAAAGAAGATGATCATCTGATTGCTTTTTGAGCTATCTATATGTTTGCACGTCACTAACATTGCGTGTCTTTTGTTGCTCATTTTGATTTTAATAGCCCCGCTTTGGTAGCTTGCACTCTTAGGTGTCTTTTGATTGCTTATGCACAAAATTTTCTGTGTCTTTTGATCTCTCAACCTGTGTATGACCGGACTCAGCTTGTGCAAGCCTGAAGCACAGTGGGAATCCAGCACCTCGTGTAGACTTTTAGTTTGTCATCTTTTAGCAGTTTACTCAATTCCAGGCTGAATCTACCGACATGTCGTTGCATGAAACCACAACGTCCTCTGGGTCCTATTCACATGCTGACAAATATGATTAGTTCCTATCATTTCTTGATTGTTTTTGAAAAAGTTTTTAAAACTTGCAAATTCAGGGATCTACCGGTTTATTTCTCCCCCAAAAATCTTTATTTTATTTTAAAACATAAGATTTTTCTATAATTTATTCACAAAGTAAAGTTTTTTTTTTTTTTTTTTTTTTTTTAACATAAATTAAATCATTCAAAGTTGATCATTTCTAACCAAGTCACCAACTGACGAAAACGGGTTTTGTCGAAAGCTTTGGTAAAGATATCTGCCTTTTGATCAGCAGTATCGATAGGCAACACCTGTATGTACCCCTTGTCGTGCGCATCGCGAATTGAATGAATCCGAATTTCAATATGTTTAGTTTTCGAATGATCAATTGGATTCTTCACGATGTCACGACAGGCATCATTATCAATGTAGATAGGGGTTCTCATGATATTCAAACCGTAATCCAACAGCTGATTTTGGATCCACAACACTTGACAGCAACAACTGGATGCGGCTGTGTACTCAGCTTGAGCAGTAGATATCGACACAGTGGTCTGCTTCTTGCTTTGCCATGACACTAGCCGGTTCCCCAGAAATTGACAGCCACCAGAGACAGACTTTCGGTCAATCCTGCAACCTGCATGATCACTATCAGAGTACGCAATTAGGTCAAAATTGTCACTCTTAGGATACCATAAACCAAGTTTTGGTGTTCCTTTGAGGTAGCGGAAGATTCTTTTGACTGCAGTCTCATGAGATTGCTTTGGGTTTGACTGAAAGCGGGCACAGCATCCAACTGCCCACATGATGTCCGGTCTGCTAGCTGTAAGATACATCAAGGAGCCAATCATAGAACGGTAAGTGTGCGGGTTCACAGAGGGTCCTTCAAGATCTGGTACAAGTGTTGTTTGAGCTGCAAAAGGAGTGTTGGACGGCTTGCAATCCGACAGGTTGTACTTCGCCAGAATGTCTCTTGTGTATTTAGCTTGATGAATGAGAATACCGTCTTCCTTTTGTTGGACTTCAAGACCTAAGAAAAATGATAGTTCTCCCATCATGCTCATTTCAAATTGAGACTTCATGATGCTTTCAAATTCCCTGCACAAATTTTCGTCAGTTGAACCAAAGATAATATCATCAACATAAATCTGAACAAGGATAGAATGTTTGTTGACTTCTTTGGTGAACAAGGTCATGTCGATCTTCCCTCTCGTGTATCCATTTTGCAACAGATATGAGGACAGGGTCTCATACCAAGCTCTAGGAGCTTGATGGAGACCATAGAGAGCCTTGTCCAATTTGTAGTATCTGTTTGGATGATGAGGGTCTTCGAATCCGGGCGGTTGGCACACATAGACTTCTTCTTTGATCTTCCCATATAAGAAAGCACTCTTCACGTCCATCTGAAAGACTTTAAAATTTCGATATGAAGCATATGCTAAGAAGATGCGTATGGCTTCAAGTCGAGCGACTGGAGCGAAGACTTCCTCATAATCAATCCCCTCCTGCTGACGAAATCCTTGAACAACCAGACGAGCTTTGTTCTTGATTACCACGCCACGTTCATCCATCTTGTTGCGAAAAACCCATCTTGTCCCAATAGGATATTTCCCTTCAGGCAGATCAACGAGCTCCCACACTTTGAGCTTTCTGAACTGAAATAGTTCTTCCTGCATGGCCTCAACCCAGCTTGCATCTCTAACTGCATCTTCAATGCTGAAGGGAACGGTTTGAGATAGGAATGCTGAGAGAGCAGTGTTGAGCTTGTCTGTCTGATTTCTGGTAAGAACACCCTCACTGATTGGTCCAATGACATTTTCAATTGGATGGTTCTTAGAAGATTTAAATCCCATATTTTCTTCTTCTTGCACTTGAAGAGGAAGGTTCGAAAGATGATCTCCAGGTGTAGAAGAACTGGATGGATCATTTACAGACTGCTGATTTGAATGTGTTCCTTCAGCATTTGACGTGCTTTCAGGAGTGTTAGAGGTTTCAGCAGTAGTATCACCATTATTAAGTTGAGGAACAATAGGATCAGCAACCAGAGGAGAGAAACGGGTGGTAAACGGTGCGACTTCATCATCAGAAGAGTAGAGAATATTTCCAAAGGGAGAAGAGCTTGTGGCTTGATTTTCAGGAGCTGGTTCTGCATGAGTTTGCTGTTCAGGAATGACAAAGTGATTGAACACAACATCCACATCAAAGAACCAGTCAGGACCGGTTCCAACGTTGGTGGAATTGGATTCTTGCCAGTCAACATAAAAGGATTCCAGAACCATTTTGGTGCGTTTGTTGTATACTCGATAAGCCTTTTGACTAGACGAGTATCCAACAAAGAAACATTCGTCTCCAACAGCATCAAACTTCATGATATTCTCAAAGTTGTTTAGAAGAGTGCAAGAACATCCAAACGGCCTGAAATAATCAATGAGAGGTTTTCTTTTGAAAAGCAATTCATAAGCTGTTTTCCCACGAGGCTTGACAATCAAGACCCTGTTAAGAACATAACAGGCGGTATTCACAGCTTCTGCCCAGAAAATGATCGGTAACTTAGAGTCAATGAGCATGGTTCTGGCAGCTTCAATAAGCGTACGATTCTTCCGTTCAGCCACTCCATTTTGCTGAGGAGTCCTTGTAGCACTATATTGGAGATGAATTCCTTTCCCGCTGCAGAACGACACGAAAGTTTGGTTCTTGAATTCTGTTCCATGATCACTTCTGATTGACTTTACTTTTAACTTGATTATATTCTCGATCAAAGGAACGAACAGCATCAAAGTCTCAGCAGCTTCACTCTTGAATTCCAAGAAGTACACCCATGTAAAGCGAGAGTAGTCATCTGTAATCACCAAACAATAAGACTTTTTACCCAAGCTTTTTACACTAATAGGACCAAAAAGATCCATATGTAATAATTGAAGAGGAGAGTCAATTGAGTTCACTGTTTTGGACTTGTGCGATTTCTTATGTTGTTTACCTTTGGCACATGCTAAACATTTTTCAGAAAAGGGGAATTCCTTAGAAGGAAGACCTCTGACTAGATTAAGTTTAGAAAGTTTGTTTATATTTTTAAAGTTAACATGACCTAATCGTCTGTGCCATAACAGTGACTCTGACTCGGATGCCTTTGACAGTAGACAAGTCATTGGTTGTTCAGACTTGGCATCCCTCATGTTTATCACATAAGTATTGTTTTGTCTGGGGGCTTTCAGCATGATCATGTCAGTGGATGGTTTAAATCCTGGCTTTAGGAAGATGCATTCCATGTCGTTAAACAACACTGAGATTCCTTTGTCACAGACTTGTGATACACTCAAAAGATTGTAGCACAGTTCTGGAACATAGTTGACGTCCTCAAGTGTTAGTGCGTCAGAAACTACATCTCCTATGCCAACGATCTTTCCACCCTTCTCATTCCCAGCAAACGCTACAAATTCTCCATCAATGAACCGATAGTTCTTGAGGAGTTCTTTCAATCCTGTCATGTGTCTTGAAGCGCCGCTGTCGACATGCCATAGATATCTCATGAGAGCTATCAGCCATTTTTGTAATTTATTCTACACATACAAAAACAAAAGAGAAACAAAGCTAAACTAAAGAAAATCTATGTACAGTGGTGATTCTGCCTGAAACTTAAGTAACTTTGGGAATCCAAGTTTGTTTAAGTTTTGATCTGTCATGGTTTTCTCCCAAAGTTGACTCTTGTTTCTTCCAAATTTGTGTATTTTTAACAAAACTTTTTACGGTTTCTTGAAGATTTCTTAATTGATCCGAAAAAGAGTTTTGTGTTTTGACATCTTTTTGTGATTTAGGTTTTATGTGACAGTTCTTGACCACGTGACCCTCTTTTCCACATCTGAAGCATTTAGAATGCTTAGGCTTGATCTTAGGAGAAGATCTGGATGATGATGGTTGTGATGTTCTTTTCTTGATCTTGTTTGATCTTGAGCTTTCGGTTGAGCTTGATTCTTCCCTGTTGCTACTTGATTTTTCATGAATGTCCAGATTAGTTAAGCTGCAGCTGCTCTCTGTATCACTCAGTGATTCTTCAGAACTTGAGGTACCTGTTTCACTTTGTGATTCTTCAGAACCTGATACATCTGTGGATGAGGGGATAAATTCTGGGATTTCCTCAGTGAGAAATTTCCCAAACCTGTTACGCTTAAGTTCTGGCACAAACACAGATGGTTTGACCACATGATTATCATCACAGAATGCAGCATTAAGATCAACACACACAGGAATAACATTTTCAACACAAACATTAGATCGTTTGATAGGAGGCTTCCTATCATCGGGAGCCATAGCCCCTTTCAAATCAAGTTTACAGTCATCCAACCTAGTTAAACTATTACAGTCATCCATCCTAGGCAAACTATTACAGTCATCCGATTTAGTTAAAGTTTTACATTCATCCAAAATAAAATTGTTTTTCGAATTTTCATTGTTCCAGATAAACCAATTCACTGTTGAGTAATTGGCACCCGGATGTCCTAAACCCACTGTCTGGCCACCACAACACACATCATCCTCCACCTGAGCCTGTTGGGTCACATCTGCATTACTTTTACTTATGTTAGTATTTGACTCAGATTCATCACATTTATTTTCAAAAAGGTCATTTTTTGGATGAGGTGATGGAATGGGTATGTATTCACTTTGGCTCAAGGGTAAGAATAGAGATCTTTCGATTCCATTCTTATCCTTATACCCAATTCCATCCTTTACGAATGATTGTCTTCCACATTCGATTATATCAGCTTGAGCCCGTTTGCTCACGTTCCATTTATCCACAACAATTTGAAGACGAGTTGTCTCATTTCTAGATTTCTCTAGTTTTGAGGTTAAATCGTTTATCAGAAAATCTTTCTTAAGCACAAATTCTTTTAAAGTTTGCATTTCAGCTAGAGTTGCATTTAACTTTCGCTGATATGCCCACTCATTTTCTTTCATTTCAGTATTTATTTTACGAATGTCATCCATTTCTCTTAAAACTCGTCTGTTGTGTGATAAACAGTATGCGACAGCTGTAACACACCTAGGTGAGCACAGTTTAGATTTAATTTCTAAAGGAATATTTACCATGTCCCTTTCCTCAGCTTTCTTAGAAGAACTCTTCACCTCCTCAGCGACCTTCTCAGATGAAGTCTTCTCAGCAATCAGCGCCTCCTCTCTTTTCTCATCATTCACCTTCTCATCAGTCAACACACTCTTCAGCCCGGCATACTTCTGCATTTCCCCCTTTAGAACCTCAGCAGACGATCCTTCAACAGAGTTTACACCATTTGAAGATTTGGTGCAGATTGTGGCCATCAGGGCTTTGTTCACCTCAACTTCAGCAGCAGCGGCCTCTTCTCCCCAGTCGAAGTCTTCAACAACCAAAGCCTTTTGCGGTTCCTTATCGTTTCCCTCATTACCATCGGTTATAGCCACCAACCTTTTTGCAGGCTTGATTTCAGCTTGGTTCAGTGTGGGGCATTCGTACTTGAAATGCCCGAGGACCTTGCAGTTGTAACACCTGATCTTGGACTTATCAAACCCAGCTTTTCCCATACCAACTCTTCTTCCGGTTCTGTCTTGAAAACGCTTCACTCGTAAAGTGATCATAGCCATCTGCCATTTCAAATCCATCTCTTCCATGTCATCTGGGTCAACCTGATACATATCCTCTGGAGACATCATCTCATTCTTAATTTCTCCTGTCTTCAAAGCTTCAAAACTGCTCATGAAAGAATTGAAAAGTTCCACATGTTCAGCAGCCAGTTTAGCAGCCTGTGGAGTTAGATTCTTTGCAGCCCTTTCAGAATACATTGGAGCTTTCCCAGAACTTGAACTACCAATCCCTGCAGAATCCACATGCGAATGCAACGAACTTGAACCCATATCACCAATTGGGGCCATCAAGGCCAGATTCTTCATAGCACCACTGGAAGTCACCTTTGGGACAGTCTGATTCATTTCTCTTTTAGTGATGTCCATCTCAAATGATTTCAGGGTATTTATGAGATCTGCCAAAGTAGACTGAGCATCCAAGTAGTCCTTTTTGATCAACATACATTGGACACTCCACTCCTTTGGGAGAGAATCGAGCAGCTTCTTGATGGAATTGCGGTTGTTTACAGGAATACCCGCTTTCTTCATCTTGGTCAGCAAATTCATGAACCTGTCAATGTGTGAAGACAGACTCTCACCACGAATGCTTCCAAACATATCGTACTCCTTCTGAATCATATCTTGTTTGTTTTGCCTCATCTCAGCATTGCCTTCATAATACTCACTCAGTGCAAACCACAGATTGTGCGCTGATCCGTATTCTTCAAACATATTGTAAACATCATTTGACAAAGCCATGGTGAGAGCACCATAGGCTTTGTGATCTCTCTGCAGCAGTTGTTTGTCGAGATCAGTGTATGTGGTGGGGTCAGTGTTGAACACTTCTCCAGCATCAGTGGTTCTGGTGGGAATGTGAGGTCCGAGCTGGACAGAGTTCCATTGGGTGTGATCGTTGACAAAGTAGAAAGCTTTCATTCTGTTCTTCCATGTGCCATAATCCTCTGCACCCATCAACTTGGGAATACGTGTTATAGTACCGGTTTCAAGTTCAGCTTGCGTTATGGGGTTAACTTGGAATGAGTTGTTACCAGACATGATTTAGGATTGATTTTAGGTTGATTTTAGATTGATTTTAGGGTTGTGATTGAATTGATTAGCAAGTTATAGTCCAAAGTCCTTGAAAAGTTAAAACAGTCCACAAGTACGCAATTAAGTACGCACTTCAGCTTAAGTTCACAGTTTGCACAAGTTCGCAGTCTAAGTTCGCAGTTCTTGGAAACCTGAAACAGATAAACAGCAAAGATAAGTCCCTGATTCTCCTGATAAGTACGCAGTCCCTGTAGCACACACACTTTGGCTTAAGTTCGCAGTTCAGCCAAGTCAGAGCAGCACAAGTACTCAGTCTTGACTGATCAGCCTGCGCACTTGTACAAGTACGCAGACACTTAAACTCTCGTTTAAGATTTAAGTTCGCAGTAACCCTAGCCAAGTGCTCAGAAAATGCACCTTTTCAGTAAGTTCGCACACCAACTAGAGATTTCAGATAAGTATGCAGAAACCCTAGTTGTGGTGCCAGGAGAGAGAAAGCTATAAAGCCTTGTGTAAATTTAAGTGCTCACACAGACACAAGTGCACACACTTTTGAATTAAGTGCGCAGCTGTGGCTGTTAATAAGTGCACACCTTGAAATGTCAAGTATGCAACTTATGAGCTAAGTACTCAACTCTTGAAACAAGTGCTCACAAGTAAGAAACAAGTTCACACTTCTATGAGCTAAGTTCGCAGTCTTGAAGCAAGTACTCAGTTTTTGAGACAAGTACTCACAGGCAAGAAACAAGTACTCAAAATCAAGAAATAAGTTCGCAGATTTTGAACTAAGTTCGCACTTAAGTGCGCAAATACGGCTGTGAAATTTTTAACTTTCCAAAAACATGTCCAAGAGATTTTCAATTGTTTTGAAGCTCTTGAATGATGTTTCTAATGAAGATAATAACTTTTAAACACCTTAGAAACACTTTTCATGAGATTTTAAGGCAAAACAATGAAAATATTCAAACTTTGATAAACACTAAAATTTTGAAAAACTTGAAAGTAAAAACTAACAAGGAGGGTTTTGATATCTTTAGATAGATACAATCTCGAGCACAGAGGCTCTGATACCAAATTGTAGTCCCAAAATACTAGATCTTAAGTGTGCACTAGATTGTTATCAACTAGAAACACCTATTTGTTAGGTGTTTTAGTTGATTAATCTATGAAAACTAAAAGAACTAGATGAATATTGTAAGAACCGACACACAAGAAACATAAAGACACGATTCCATTAAAGATTCAGCTTCAAACAACCATGGAAGATACAAGTTCGCACTATATGAAATAAGTTCGCACCTTTAACTTGTGCTCTCAAAGATACATCAAAAACCCTAACCCTAGCTGCACAAATGAGCTTCTATTTATAGGAGAATTTTGAGGACTGCGAACTTAACATTAAGTTCGCAGTCTCCTCCTTAAGTGCGCAGATCTAGGGTTTCTAGCATAAACTATGCTTTAATTACATATCTAACCCTCTAACTTTAACATATAACTAAACATGGACAAACCTGGTAACTGTGGTCTCATATTAACCCAACATTATCAATATCTTTATTATTATTATTATTATTATTATTATTATTATTATTACTACTTAATTTAAGCTGCTTAACTCGTTTTTCTCTTATAACTTTTAACCTATAACGTTTTAGTACATTCTGTATATACTGCTAAGACGAGCAAATTTTTATCTACGCGCCAACCTAACTTTCATTAAAACGGAATAGGGTTCAAATATAATATCTTTTGTTAATATAACTAAACGGTCTCTTATAATACTAACGGCTTAACTAGGTTCTTGCATCTCAAATAATCGTGCTATTCACGACTAGATCATATAATACTCGCGATATAAATTTCATAAACATTTCTATTCTATTTGATCACAAAATGAGGTGTTACATGGCTTGACATTAGGAGGAATTCTGAGCTCATGTTCAGCGACATCTCGAGGAATGCCTGTCATGTCACTAGGACACCAGGCAAAGACATCAGCATTGTTTCAGAGCAACCCTTCAAGCTTCGAAAGTGTTTCTTTAGGAAGGTCTGCATTAACCCGAATTCTTTGTTCAGGGTACTTTGGGTTGATGCTAAGGCCTAGCTTGCTTCTTTCACCTTCATTCTCGTTTACCACCAGTATTGTAGTAGAGGGTTGGAGGGTTGCAATTCCATCTCTTGTGGGGAACTTAATACTTTTTCGGCTGATTGAGATGGTCATGTCAAAGACTACTACCCCGGGTCTTCCGATAATAACATCATAACTGGATGGTAAGTCGAGAACAACAAAGGTTAGTGATTCGGTTCTCAGCATCTTTCCATCAGAGAAAGTAACATCAAGCGTTATTTCCCCTAAGGGTTTGATGGGTATATCGACTATGCCTTTGATGGAGGACTCAGTTGGTTGGAGCTTGGAGCGTTCCTCAGGGCTTAGGAGGTTGAAGTACTTTTCGAACATGATCTCGGTTGCTGCTCTGGTGTCTATGTAGGCTTTTTGTGTCTTGATTGAGCCGACAAGGGCGTTGAGAATGAGGGGGTCGCAACATTTTTCCTCTTTGGTTTGTGGGAAGCAGACACCTTGATGCTCCCAAGCCTCCAACCTTTAACGCTTGTTGGGAGTTTCTTGTTCAACCAAGACCATAGCAACCTCCTTCTTTTTGTTCTCGGCTATGTTTTCTTTAACTCCTTTCACCAAATGAGCTAGTTCTCCAGACTTAACGGCTTCCTCGATCATTTTCTTGAGTTGAAAACAATCATTGGTGTGGTGTCCCTTTTCTTCGTGGAACTCGCAGTATTGGTTGGAGTTTTCGTTTCTTTTACTTTTTGGTAGGGGACGAGGAGGTCGGAAGGTGTGTTTGACTTCTTCCGTTGCCAAGATTTCCTGAGGGGTTTTGGTAAGAGCTGTGAAATTATGGTTCGATCTTTGTTTGGAGGGTTCCTGCCTTCAGACCTTCGAGACTCAGATCCTCTGGATCTTCTGTCATAGGTTCCATAGTTGCCTCTTTTTCTGTTTGGGCTGGTACTTCTCCAGTTGGCAGCCCTCTTTCTCTGTTCCTTGATGTCTACAGCCTCTTCCCATCGGATGTGTGCTTCGGCCCTTTCCAGGGCTTCTTCAAGGGTTCTTGGGAGACTCTTGTTGAAGTCCCTTGTCAGATATTTAGAGTTGATGGCGTTCATGAACCCTGCAACCTTCATTTTTTCATCCGCACCCACATAGGTAAGACCTTCTCTTTTGTATCGTTTGATGAAGCTTTTGAGGGTTTCATCGTCTTTTTGTTTGATCTGGAAGATAACTGTAGCGTCCTTGACACAACGTCTCTGCTGTGAGAAGTTGGCCAAGAATCCTTTACCCAAATCGTTGAAGGATTTAATTCTTCCAGCAGGCAGGTCATTAAACTAAATGCGAGCAGATCCAACAAGGGTTTGCATGAACATGAGGCAACATTCGGGGTTGCCCCATTTTTCTATCTGGGCAGCCCCGAAAAAGATTTGCAGATGATCCTCGAGGTCATCTGTACCATCATAGGTTCTTATGTGGGTTGGCATCTTCAATTTGTTAGGAAAGTCGTAGTCTGCTATTTCTTGGGAGAAGCAATACATGCTACTGGGTTTATATGGCTGGTTGACGTTATGTTCAACCCTGTTGTTATTGTTTCCAAGAGTGTTTACTTGTTGAGCAGCAATAGCTTGGCTGATGAGCTATTGCTATGGAAAGTGAGCCATCATTTGAGCCATCTTGTGAGGCATAAGGTTGAAGCTTTGAAGGCTTTCTGACACAGCCATATTGCTCGTTCCCACAGGAGTGCTCATGGAAGCACTACGAGCCATGGGTAGATAGGCCATGGCCTGCTCCCATGAAGTGGTGGTTGGAGGTGGAACACTTGTGATGGGTGACTATAGAAGTTGTTCTAAAGTAAGTTCATGCCCAATAGGTGCACCTGAGGTGGCAGCTTGGGTGGTGAACAAAGGAAAGGCCGTAGGACTTGGCCTTGTTACATGATAGGGAGTAGGAAACGTCATGCTGGGACCTGCTCCATAGTTTTGAGGAGCAGGCTGAGGACCAGAGGGGGTAATAAGAGGAGGACGAGGTGGTCCGGGAGAGAGTGATGCTTCCTCCTCGTTATAATCTAGCCGGATACAGACTCCCTTTTCTCTTTCTTTGATGACATGCTGATTCAAAAGTGATCTAAGTTGTAAAAAGTGACTCGCAACTCCTTTATGGGTGAGATCTACACGTTCAGGCACGTGTATAGTGTTAGGGAGAGGAGATGATACCCCTGAGCGAGTGGGAGTTGGAGTTTGAAATAGTGTAAACTCGGGGGACAGAGTACCAGTGGGAGTACTTCCAGGAGTGGAGAATGACACAGATCTGTTAGGAGAAGTTTGATCTATGTTTGGAGAGATCTGGTTCACCTCTTCCGGAGACTCAGGGTCAGACATGTCGGAGAGTTGGAGCTACACAATTGATTTTTGCAAGAAGACAACGGCGCAGCCCACGGTGGGCGCCAACTTGTTGCTACAACAAATAAGGGTCTAACGTTAGTTCTGAGTCTAAGGAAGGGTTAAAAGGTTGAAGGGTTCCGATCTGCCTAACGCAAGTCGTGGTGTCCTCAAAGCCAGAATTGTTGTTATGAACTCAAGTGAGGTGTAAGTCTGGTAGAGAGATTCTCCCCACGTGTGATGATAAAAAAGAATAGAAGAAGAAGTGTAAGAGAGAATAATCAGAAATGTGTGTTCAGATTTGTGGAAAGGAGGTCTGATTTATAGCAGGAGTATCTTCTCATTTTGGAAGGGATATTATCTTGAAATGTAGTGCAACTAGATGACATGCCACTTTAAGCCAATGATGGCTTTGGACCTACGGTCCGATCATTGCAGCGTCTCCATGTGCCAGACATGGACAACTGCTTGTGTTGACCGAGGAAAAGGATGACAAGACAAGTCATCTTTTGATCAGTGCCTTTTGATCCCTTGAACCATCGTACCTTTCAACCCTTTAAGCATAGTTATATAATGTTATCGCCCTATTTTGCTTTAAATTACCCACGTCATCATATGTTAATTGACACTGTTACCATCAAAGCCAGCGTCTGATCCACCAGACACTCTGTTCACGGGGTATTCAAGGGCATGGAGCCTAAAATAGTAAACAAATCAATAAATGATAATTTGAAATGAAAAACCAATCCAAACATTATTCCGGTTATGTGCATTTCACCGTTAGCTTTGTAAACCAGGCTACCCAAATGTGTAGACATTTCAATTGGTGTAATTAGCATAACCTATTGTGTAGACATTGCTGGGTCTAGTTCAATTAAAACAACCCTACTTTCAACCAACCAAATATTACAAAGTCATTATAATTTTGGTATGG
This sequence comes from Ambrosia artemisiifolia, assembly GCA_032199755.1. NCBI lineage: Eukaryota > Viridiplantae > Streptophyta > Magnoliopsida > Asterales > Asteraceae > Ambrosia > Ambrosia artemisiifolia. Next base: position 5,736,730 of record CM063529.1, on the reverse strand, counting down.
TCTTACCAAAAAGTATGAAAATTGTTGTCACGTCATAGGTAGAGTTGGCATTCACAAAGTGTGTAATAGTCTCATAAGAAATCCAATTTTTTTTTTCTTTCTAAAAAAGAAGTGTTAGCTAGAGACTTGTGATTGAATAAAATAAAATCAAATCAAGTAACACATAGCCCAACCCTCACGTCATTGCCACACTCACAGAGAAGCCCCTTATGCCTCACGCATGTCCTAGTGAGCGATGCTGGACATAAACTCATTTCATATGCTCTTGGTGTTTAGGGATGGCAACGGGTCGGGTATGGGTCGGGTTTGGCTAATACCATGCCCATACCCGGTTATAAAATCTCATCCCATACCATACCCGTCCCATTACCCGTCGGGTTTTTGGCGGGTATTACCCGTCGGGTATAGAGCATACCCGTGGGTTTCGGGTATACCCGTTGGGATTTTCATGTATATATTTTTTTACTTGTTTTGGTGTTTTATGTTTTAGAAATCTATAATATATTAAATTTTAATAAATAACATATGCATGATCATCAACATACTATTATTTGAAATACTTAGAATAAAAATATATATTATAATATGTATCTCAAGAAATACTTTTATATTTTGTAGCATATAAATATAAATAATAATGTCCTTAAACTATAAATTTTTCAATAATGGATCTATAAAAATGAACATTAAGTGAAGAAAAATATATATAAAACTTAAAAATTAGCGGGTATATATTTTCGGGTAAACGGGTATTTAGTTTCGGGTAATCGGGTCGGGTATCGCCTAATACCATACCCATCCCATACCCGCGAAATATTTTTTTTCCAATCCCAAACCCGTCCAATACCCGTCGGGTATCGGGTATACCCGTCCCAAATGCTTCGGGTTTCGGGTATACCCGTCGGGCTCGGGTTTTTTTGCCATCCCTATAATGGTGTTTTTGGTAGAATTAATCACCCGAAAATACCATCTCGGTTTTAGTACCAGTTACTCATACTAAACCGATAGTCCGGTACTCTAATAGTGCATTTTTGCCAACGTGCACCAATATTTAAAAAAACTTCTTTTTTATTAATCCCCTTTTTCTTTGGTACCGAGTATTGTTTCATTTCTTTCTATGCATGAACTTTTGGTACCGGGTACTCATACTAAACTGGTACCTTCGCTATCGCTACAATGATATTTTTCCTTATTGCGGATACTCGAACTAGTACTGTCTTAACATCAGTACCGATATCATCTTATTTTTATAGTTTTCTTAACGTGACAATATAAAATCAATTAAAAATGGAGTTATATTAGCAACAAAGAATTTTTTCAGTAACATTATCCTTTCTATTTCAATATGTACGAAGTTTAAACTACATCTCGCAGCAAGCAATAGAGGAGTAACTACCAATGTTTTTAGAACCGGACCGGATGTCGAACCGGAGTCCCCGACGGTTCGCCGGTCCAACTGGTCCAACGAACCGGCCCACAAAGAAACAAAAAAATAAAAAAAATAAAAAAACCCGGTTCAACCGGTCTGACCACCGGTCCAACCCCCGGTTCAACCCGGTTCAAAGGCGGTTCGCTGTCAGGGCGGTCTGATGTGCCAACCTTGACCGGCCGGTGGTCCGGAGCCCAGTCCAACAGGTCCGACCGGCCGATCCAGTCCGGGTTTCAAAACATTGGTAACTACAACTCTAACTGATAAAAAAAAGAAAAAAAAAGCTAAGGAGTGAAAAGGTGGACAAATCCAAACATGTAGGACTAGTTTTACAATTTCAAACTCGAAAAGAAAACCCAAGAAAAAAACAGGTACCCAATCCCATAGGCCATAACATAACCCACCCCTTGAAACATAGCTTCAGAAAGCAACGTTCGATCTTCTCCTCTTCTCTCTCTTTATTCAGCAAAACAAACACGTCTTTCCTTCCTACAAACAACAATAATATCACCAACACAACACAACGCTACCATCACCACCAGGTATATAATACATAAACCCACTCTTTCTCTTTCTAGAATAATATTAACAATAATAATTCCTTTCTAGAGAGAGAAACACACACACACGAAATTCAACCTTATTTTTCAATTTCAATTGTTACCTCACTTTTCTTCCCACAGATTTCTTCCCTTTCTTTGTTGTTGTAAATTGGTAATTTTTATTTTACTTTTACTTTTTTTTTTTGAGTATTTTACGATGAAACTATAATTTCCTTATTATTTTTGTGGTTTAATTATGTAAGCTTAACATAATCTATATGGAATTAGTAGTTTACTGTTTATGTAATTAGTTAATGATTACACATGACTGTTTATTAACCTCACGGTTAAATACAATAGAATAGAATTTGTACCTAGGGTTTTATATTTTAGTTGAAGAATTTGTAACTAGGGTTAACTAATTGCTTTTGTTGAGATAATTGAATAACTGTTTTTAATTTGTTTGTGTATATGTTTTTATTTTTGTATATTTAGGGTTTTGTAATTTGTATGTCATATTTATATGTTATTTTTGTGATGCTATATATGTTGTTCCTTTTTAGTATATACAATGTTTTCAAAACCGGTTCAAACCGCCATGTACCAACCGATTGAACCGTTTATGAGCTCAACCTGGTACAGTATGACAATCGGTTTTTAAAACGTTGTTACTATGTTTCTAGTCCGGCTTGTTTGCTTGTTGTTTAATTGTTTCGGCACCCTGGGGTCTATCCAAATAGATAGAGGTAAGGTTTGGCTACGATTCTACGAATAGCTTTCGCTTTTTTTGGGGGCTTACTGGGTTCGGTTGTTTGTTGTATATATAGGGTTTTGTATGTGAAGTTTCTTATTGTTAATATTTTGTTGTGTGTTAATTACAGGATTGACTCAACTTTGATTTTGGTGGGTCTAGTTGCTTTACAATCTGAGCTTGATCTACAAGGGAGCTGATTTATATGGTAATTTTTCTTGGGGTCATTCTTTGTTTTAAATTTATGTCTAGATGTTTTTATTCATAACTTGGTATTGTTTATTATCTTTGAAACCGCATATATGTTCGCAAACCCGTGTACATTTGATACAGCATATATACAACGTATCAGTACCTCTTCTTTATGATGCTAGGACAGTTTTGTATATAATTCTTTAGAGTCGTATATGGACCTGATGCAATGTGAAAGGTTTGCTATTGGAAACTTTTTTACCCCCTCGTGGGCCTTTAGCGAACGCAAATTAAATGAAATGATACCATGTTACGTGTGAGTGTGTGACAATTTTGATGCCATGCAGTCAGCCAAAAGTCTGGTACTCTGGTATAATCTTTTAAGGAGTCAGATAAGTAAATTTATTTGCATTATTGCGTTGTAGTGGTAGAGTTCTTTTAGCAAGTACTTGTACATAAAGACAATAGAAGGGAAGACAGATGATGTGGTTGTTGAAGTTTGGATGGATTTTAATACCTTTTATGTTTATAATTAAATTTTGATACTTTAGCTAGATCAATTGTGCTAAATAAATATCTGCTCATGGGTTGGGTGATTTTTTAAAAGGATCAGGGGTAAGATGACTGAGTAAGTTTATATATTTGGGTATTTATAGCGTGTAAGGAGGTTTAATTTGATGGAACTTTGTTACATCATCTGTCACAGTCTAAGCTCCTTGCCTTTTGTTAAGTTACGTCACGTGGAGTTCTGCCATGCACAATTAATTTATCTATGAAGACATTTGCATAATCAAAAATTTTCCAGTATGATTTAAAAATAACTTTTTTGGGTGGATATTATTCAACTTTGATTACTCCAAATCCGAAATTGGATGTAGAAGGTATAGTCAGGAGTGAAAAGGAAAGGAATGCATATTGATTGATTTAAATTGCATAAAGGATTTCTGAATGACCTATTCAAAAATCAATTTTTAAGGCTTTATGTTTCTAATTATTCTTTCATTTTGATTTTCACTTGTGAAGTATGCGGCATTCCTGCATTTCATCTATTAAAATTAATTAAACTTGATTGCTTACAAGTTATTCCTTTTGTTGATAATATTTGAAAATATAATAATATAATATATTCTATTAACATGTTATGCTTTCGGGATCTGTTTATATTAGGTTATTTATTACTACATCTTGGTGTCATTTTCTCTTTAATATAGTGGTATTGAGTATGATGTTCATGCCTCAAAAGAAAACAAAGATTGTCTTCTCTAAGAAGTTGCAACTTGTTATTATGTTTTTGCTTTATGTTTTTTTTTCCCATCCATATTTGTCTGAAGAATGTCTAAACATAGAAAGTTGAAAACTTGATGAAGATTACATCTAAAATCTAGGTCATAATGACAAGGTCATAATGCTTAGAAGTGGGAAATTTTAAAAGCTCTATATATAATAATGTTTTCTTTGAGGTATCTCTGAAAGTTATGGTGTCACGTATAGCTGGAATAAAAACTAATTGTTTCATTTATTAAGCTCTTAAGATATATATATAAAGCTCTATTTATGTGCATTGTTAGAGGTTGGAGGGTTGAGCATGTTGGGAAATTGGTCAAAAGCAGAAGCTATTTTAAAATGCTGGTCAAAGACTTGGTCACTGGCTGGGGCCTGGGTTGGGCTGAGCTGACCCGAAAGACCTTTTAATCCAGTTTTTGAATTTTGATGAAGTCATATTGGAGGTTCCACTTGTCTGACCCATTCCTTTGTTTAATCCTTTAGACCCGTCAAAGCTAAAATATAACCCAAATCGACCCTGTATAAGAAAACATACCAAAATTGCGACAGCTATGTATGTTATTGATTAAAGGGTAGTTACACTTGAACTTTGTTTATACATTTAGCCAGTTATACTGTTATAGAAAGCGTCCATGATGCTTGATGTTTTACTATGTTGGTTAATGACTTAATGTGTTATATAAGTACCTATGTAGTAAGCAGGAACATGATCTCAATGTCATTAATGATTTAACATCTTGTATTAGGAGGAGTTACTTCTGTTGCTCTTACTAGTTTAAATTAAGAATGTTTGTAATGGTTTTCTTGTGCATGCATTCAATGTCATCTTTGTATATCTTAATCTTGTGTAAACAAGCTTAAGTTTTATTTGTTACTACTTACTAGAAATATAATTACTTCCTTACTTGGATGCTTTGACTTTAACACCATCCATGAGTTATGTTGTTACGCCACACTGGCAGCTGTATCTACAAATGAGATTGACAAAATTTACTTCACTAGTAGGCTGTATCGAACTTCACTATTTCTTAATGGTTTGGATGACACAATGTCAGTAGGAGCATACTTCAAAATGTGAATTTTCATATATTAGTTGCTGATTTGGTTAACATGTACTAGAGGTGGCAAAATAGTTGGGTTGGGTCAAGAGCAGTTATTTTTGTTACTGATCAGGGATTACCCAAAACACTTTTGGTCTAGTTTTATAATTATTTATTTTTTAAATAGTTTGTCAAATATGGCTGCAAATATTATATTATTTCCGTACTTACCTGACGTATTAAATGAATAAAGTAATTTAGGAGCTCCTATGCTTAAAACACACTTTTTCCTACTTTTGACCCACTTTATGTTAGCTAGCACTTAATTGTATTCAGTTCACCTGTTAGAGATAAAATAAAACCAGAATTGACCCATTCATAAATGGGTTGTTATTGCCACCTCAATCATATACTGATGCATAACAGTTGGCTAAATTTGTACTTGACAAAGTCTCTGACCTTACTTATTTTAGTTGAGGAAAACTTCTTGTATCTATATGTAAAAATTTATATGGATCGATCATGTCAAGTTCACTTTATCTATCTTAGAATGAACATTGCTAGTTGTTAAACTAGCTTCTATTATTGTATCTACGTGGGTTTTTTTTTATCTGCATGTAAGACAATTGATTTCATTAAGATGTTAGCCTCCTTCTGATAGGACTCGACATTATTTGTGTATGTATATGTGTGTGTTGCTGACAGCCTGACATTGATTTTTTTTGTTTTATATTCGCAGGGTACTTTAGTAAATTGATTCATTGGATGGTTATTCATATGATATCGCAAGGATTAGTAGTAAACTAACATGGTCCTTACTTGGTTCAATCTTGGATGTAGTAACCTGTTAGGTGAAGCAATATGACACTCAAGGACTTCTTTACCGTATCCGAGTTACAAAATGGGCTCACAACCCCAGTCAGAGTTAATGACCTCATCACCGTTATGCAAAACGGAAAAGAATATACTGTGAAAAATGTCAGTGAAGCAAACCAACTATGGTCTGCTGTTGCAAACACCATTGCAACCACTGAGAATAAAGAGTGCCTTGATCTTTTCATCCAATTAGATGGGCAAAGGTTCATTGACAAATGGCTAAACGATGCTCAAAAGCTTATAGATGATGCTGGAAATGGTGATTTGGAAGAGTTGGTCATTGCATTGTTACGGGCACTCGAGAGGCTGCAGGTGGACCAGAATCAGTTTGTGGATTCAGGAGTCGGGTTAACCGTGCAGGGTCTTCTTGATCATAGTAGTTTAGTGGTTCGGGAGAAAGCTAAAGATATTTGTGATAAGTGGGCCCCAATTCAGAACATTGATGAAGCGCCGCCAGATGTCAATTCGGTTCATATTTCTCCAGGTGGAAATATTAATGAAGAAAATGTGGAACAACCAGCATGCTCTGATACTATTGAACAAGAAACGGATAAAGAAGAGATAGTGACACAGGAAGTTGTTATGGAATCTGGAACGGATATGGTCAAGGTTGAAAACGATATATCTGAATCAGAAAGTACTCCCGCAACAGGCGCTTCTGAACCTTTTGAAGACACCAAGGAGTTGCAGAAGATTGACTCCTTGACTACATCATCTAGCCCTTTGGAACAGGAAACTTTGACTTCAAATACTGAAGTTAACCATGCTTTGGAGTCTGCTACGAAGACTGAAACAATGGAAGACAAGAGTGACAAAGATGAAGAAATGGTGGATGCTGGGGAACCTCAAGCTCCAGACAATCAGAATACCACATCGGAATTCAATACGACTAACGGAATTGGTGATTCCGCTAGTGGTGGTGATGGTGGTTTGCAGGAATCATCTGGTGCAGAGAACCCTAAATCGTCATCACATACAGAAAGTGATGAAGATGAAAAGAAAGATATCGAGAGCGATGGTAATTCTGAGAGTCATTCACCTTTATCTAAACCGTCAAAGAACAGTCAAAATGAGGATGAAAAGAAAGATATCGAGAGTGATGATAATTCTGAGTGTCATTCACCTTTATCTAAACCGTCAAAGAAAAGTCAAAATGAGGATTTGATTAGCAAGAGACCGTCTGATATGGAACTGGATTATGGAATGGTGGATCCATTAGAGCTTGCTAGACAAGTTGCTATTGAAGTGGAACTAGAAGTTGATTCCCCGGAACAAAGTTGCAGTACTTCTACAAATGAAAAAGAACATCAATCTACTGAGGGACTAGGTACTGAGGTTACATCTGGACCCACACCCGCACCCACACCCACACCCGGGTCCAAACCATCTCCAAAGGGTTCACCTAATGCACCAGAACCTATGAATGATTCAGAAACACTTAATAACCCAGCTTCTCAAGTTACCAAGATGGAAGAATCTGCACTTAATATTGAAAAGGGTTTTTCTGGGTTTGATCTGAATGAAGACGTTTGTTTTGATGAAACCAGAACAGACCGTCCAGTGGACCTGCTTTTGACCCCAATTGCCGTTGTTTCTGCTTCCAGGGCAGCAGCAGTAGCTGATGGACCACCTGTTGCTCCTTTGCAATTTGAAGGTACTCTTGGCTGGAAAGGTTCAGCTGCCACCAGTGCTTTTAGACGGATCCCTGAGGGTGAAAAGACATTTTCGTCCTCATCAAGTCACAGCAACTCGAACCAGCGTTTGAACCGCTTTGAATTTGATCTGAATGTGGCTGAAAGCAGTGAAGATAAATTTCAAGATTTCTTATCTCGAGACAAAAATGAAGAACCTTCAAGACAGCAGTTGGATCTGAATAGTCTTGGGGACAGTGATGCTAGCATTATTACATTGGATTGGAAACGTGATGTCCAAGTAGCTTCCCTGAAACAAAACAGGCCCCAGAGTCCGTCTGTATCCTCGTCAATGCAGCCTTCTTTCAGGAACGTTGATTTGAATTTAAACGACCACTTGACTACTCCAAATAATGCTCCAGCCAATAATCCGTTTCTTGGTAAGTTATTCAACAACAAACGAGACGAATCTACAATCTCCCTTTTTGGTACCCAAGTTGAGGTAAACCGCAGGGATCATATTCCTCCCCCTCAGCCTAACGGACGGATTCTAGAACCTTCAGTAGATTTCAACTTAGGGAGACCCGGGTCGGGTTTAGGGCTAGGACCTTCCATGCCTTACTCTAATCTACCTGCTTACGGTTACGGCCACAATGGTTTTACAATGGGACCCATGTACGGTCCGCCCGGTGCACCAATCCCATATATGGTTGACTCAAGAGGGGCCCCTATCATCCCACACATCCCGCCCACCTATCCTCAACAGACTCAACCGTTTTTCTTCAACATGGGTGCAACCGGCACACCATCTGGTTCAAACGGTGCTGGCCCGTCACGTAACACCCTTGATATGAACTCCGGTTTCATAACCGAAAGGGGAAATCGTGAGAATCACAACGGGGGGTTGAGACAGTTTTTCACTCAGAACCAAGCTTCTTCAAGTTCTGTTATTGGAGGAAAACGTGACCAACCTGATAGCGGATGGGATTTATTTCCAATTAACTATAAGCATCAACAACCACCTTGGCAGTAAAGGTTTGTCTTTATTATTCTTGATCTGGCTCCCTCTCTTTTGTCAGTTTTTATAGCCATAGTTTTATAGAGTAGGCTAGCTGTTAACTTTAGTTGGAGGGGTGCTAGTTCAATTTGAATAAAACAACCTTTAGCGACTCGTTATGGTGACGGAAAGCGCCTTCATGGGGGAGGGGGGAACCAGGTGTAATCTTATTCATGAGATTAATTGGAAAAGAAAGTAGGTTTACAGTGATTTATTTGTTTTCAGAACTTTGTTCACATAGAGTTGTAATTTCTTCACCATAAATATTAAAGAAATTTAGAGAAGTGGGCTTTTTCTTCATGGGATGTCCTTTGGTGCATGGATGTTATGATCGCTTATCACTGCATACCTGTAAAAGTTGTACAATTTGATGTATTCAGCCAGGGTTTTAAAACACCATTTGTTCAAAAACTGATTGAACCGTCAAGCAAGTTGGCTGGTTTGAGATCCAAACGGTTCGGTTCACCATCCAGTTTTGATGGGTTGTGTGGTTTAACGATTCAGTCTGGTTTGGAACTTGGAACCTTCTGTTTGACCCTTGATTATGTATTCTATATATAATTAAAATCTGTCTTGGCTTATGAACAGTTCCACCATCTCAACCGTTCTTTTTTGATCCTACCCACACTATCTATCAACTGTTTATTTTTTTATTACTTAACGTAGCAACTCAATTCACCCACCAACATTTCTAACCCTCATCAGAGTTATCGCCCCCAATCCTCTCAAACTCTCTCTCTCTCTCTCTGTGTGTATCATCTCCTCCCTATCGACTCCACCACCATCCACTTTCACAACCACCAGCGCGGGGGAAAGGGGCTTCCTCTCGCCGTTCGCGGAGCAGGTCAGGCCGGTGGTTAGCTCCAAGATTGTACGTGGAAGACGGTCACGACTCACGAACCCAGACGATAGAGATGGTGATGTTGACGAACCCAGACGTGGCCACCCGTCACCGGTGCTGGCCAACTCCCGTCTTTTCTGCTGACACAGTTGCAGGTCAGGCGCTGGTTAACTCGAAGGTTGTACGTGGAAGACTGTCACGAACCTAGATAGAGACGATGATGTTTACGGACCCAGAAGTGGCCACCCGTCACCGGTGGTGGCCGGCTCCGGTCTTTCCGGCTGACGCGGTTGCGCTGTAGTGTTCTGTAAAAATAATTTTCTAATTGGATATGTTAATTATTTGAGTTGTTTTTTTTCCATATAATATCATATTATCATGTCAATGGTTAATTATACCTTTTGGGATGGACCTTTTACTTCTTGCTGGGTTGCAGGGAAGGATAGATGATGTGATCATATGATAGCCATAGCCTTGACTCTTAACCGATAAGATCTTGATTCCAGCTTTTAGTTTAATTGAATTTTGTTATATTTTGCATTTGTTTAAGGTTTGTTTGGTAGGATTTAAGAAGAGAGTTTGTTTGGTAAGAATTAAGAAGAGGGTTGGTTTATTCACAAGTGGTTGTAAAGCCAAAGGGGTTTTAAGTTTGACACCTATAAATTAGCAAAATCAAATACATACAAATACTTATAAAAAAAGAGTGTTGTAAACACTAATTGCAAATTTTTTTTATTCTTATAACTTATAATAGTCGCTTACTTCCAAAATCTGGTTCGAACTGTCCGATCTCATACTAACACATCAACCCGTGCAAAACCCCGCCGCGAAGCGCGGGGCTGCATACTAGTTATAATTAAATCATGAATCATTTTTTGTAATTATAATTTTTTTTTAATACAAACTAATGATTTTGAAGAAAAATAGGAAAATCGGCTAAAGTCGCCAAACGATGAAACCAAACTGTTAAACCGGCAGTCTTAAGGTATTTGCAAAGGTATCTTTTTGGGAATTCTGTTTGCCTGCATAAAATGTCTGTGTTTGCTTGCTTACGTCAAGGTTGTGGCTTTACATGTTAATAGGATATTCGGTTGATTTATGTTGTATATTAAGGTATAATTATTTATCTTTTTTATTGCAAAATCCTTTTTTGTGATTTTTATAATATTTTTTATGTTGCTTTAGTAGCATATGTATATCGTTATTAGGGCATTGTAGTAATTTAATGTGTTCTTGTTTAGGAATATTATTATGACCTTTAAATTAATAAAAAAACACATTATATTAAAATGAGAACACCTTTCAAAACATATTTAAAAACTTATGTTGCTACCTGATCTCTGTATTTATATATTTGGCTTCAACTTTGATTCACCTGAAAGTAGTAAAAATATTTTTAAAACTTGAAACGAAATTTAATGAAAAGGGTTGACACATCTAACTCGAGTTTCTTACGAATGTGCGACTCAGTATCCATGTTTTGGATGATTCATGACACAAACCGTGTTAACATTCTTACATTGCGCACTGCGCTCTCCTCCTTTTAACCGGTAAAATAAACAACTATGATAGCGCAACCTACAATCATATGACATTGGTCATTGTATTTTGGAAACACCATTTGAAGATTGGCACCACAAAAAGAGCAATCACCATAGTCGTCTTTTGAAATATTTTTCATGACAACCGTGTTAGAGCAATCAACATATATAGTCGTGCGACTATAATTTAAAACAAATTAGCAAAAACTCAGTTCTCCAAGTTAACTTTAGAGCCTTCATTTGGTTTGGTATTGCACTTGCATGGTTGCATAGACTAATTAATTGATGGTATGGTCAACAACATTGCAATGAGGTGAACCATAAACTAGTGCGTACAAATTTATGGGATTCCTATGTCTATGTACCTTAGTTGATATAGAGATTACATGCCTCTCAATCTAGGAGAGTATACATTCCTATACTTAGTTTTGGGACATAAAAAAGACAATTTCAGTTTTTTTTACATATATAATACATGGTATGGTAGTTATAACTGTGTGCAATGACATTTTTGTTTGGAGTAAAGAACAAAGCCCTCACAAACATTTATTTAAAAAAAAAAAACAAAAATATTACAAATAAAGGCAGTTAGGCACTAGTCGTCTAGTCCTAAAAGAGAAAATCTATGTCCAATTCTAACAATTGGGCTTGATACCTGATTTGGACAAGCCTACTGGTGCTAATGGGTCAACAAAGGTCCATCATATAAGTCCAAATAAATTGCCTACTATGTTGGACACTTGGACCCATTGTTGAAACAAAGCCTAAAACAAAATCCTAATAGTAATAATCCATTTGCCACGAGGCTCACCAAGTTCAACCATATAGTAGAACCATTCAACATCACCCAAACAATCGCCAGGGCTCAATAGCATAGATAAACTGTTATGGACTTAAAACTGCTTGCCCCAATGCCCTAGAAGACGTTCAATTAGTTGACGTGGCCCCAACTAGAGGTCGGCAAAAAAGCCGGTTTGGAAACCGAAACCGATGAATCAAAGCGAACCAAATTTTTTAAACTGAAACCGGGTAAAAAAACCGATGCTTAAAATGGCTAAATCGAATGAAATCGGTACACAAACCGGTTCGGCACAAACCGATAACGCTAAAAACCGGTTGAAGCCGAAAAAATTTTGATAGCGAACATAAAACGTTTTAGGGAAAGATCGATATTGGCCATTAAATTATGTTTTCTTGTATTGATTTTCAATTTTCTTGTTTAATAAAATTTAAAATTGATAAAAGCTAAAATTTATGTAGTTTATATAATTTTAAAATGTGCGTGCTAGGAACCATACTAAAAACCTAAACCGGGTAAAAAAAACCCAACTAAACCGGTGTGGAGCTGAACTGAAACGGGTTGGGCCCAAACTGCTATCGCGCCAAACCAGTTTGAAACCGGAACTGAAAAAGAAAAACGTGATTTGCCACCTCTAGACGCATCGTGTTTTTTTTTAGGTTCTGCAAGTGTTCGAGCAATTAATTATGTTATGAATAGATGTTGTATAGTCTCATCTTAGTACCGTGGATGTTTCATATTTGTTCTATGCCTCAGCCAGTTAATGGTTTTTGTAAATTGGTTCTTGGAAGAATTTCAATAATAATATCATTTTTTGTCAAATATGATCAGTGGCGAAGCTTGACCCGAAGGTTCGGGGGGTCGGAAGTCACTAGTTTCGGGGGGTCGAAACCCTATATTTCCTAAATTTTCTATACGAATACTAAATCGGAACTTCTGCGCGAAAATTCGGGGGGGTCGGCCACCCCTCCCCACCCCAACTAAGCTGCGCCAATGAATATGATCCGCTTGTCAAAAAATTATTTTGACCTGCCTATGAGTAGTTACAATGTATATGCTTCACACACAAAAAATTCAACATTTTGTTAACCATAAATAAAAAAGAAAACACTTGTTAAATATATGTTTTAAAAGTTTACATCTATATTATAGAGTTATAAAAATGAACGACTTGTACCTAAACTATAGATTACTCAACAGCTTCGTTATTTGTACATTGAGAATTGGATTGAGAAAAGTGGCGTAATTTTAATTTGTCTAATGTTTTTTTTAATGGCAAAACACTTTATAGCTATATATAAAGAGCCAGCTAGAAATCGGAGAGAACAACCAACAAGACAAGAAAAAAAACGAAAATTACAACAACTTAGCTATGTCAAAATCAACCCAATCGGCCCAAGAGAGACCTTGATTTTCGCACGGTGGGAAATCCATAAATACCCATCGTCTTTGATTAAGTCTACCACGGTGTGAACCGGATAAATTTGTCTAATTTAAGATGGTGATTGTAATCTTCTTTATTTGTAAACTGGTGTTTGCTATTATCCCGCTAACTTGGGTGATTAATAAATATTTTTGTTGGCCGTTAGAAAAAAAAACCCTCAACAGCTTCGTTAAAAAGAGGAGTTATTAAAATGAACACCCCACAAGTTAGGGACTTGATTTAATTTGCTACCGCCCATGAATAAACAAAGAAATGTAATGATTAGGCCTAATCTATTCTTGTCTCTTAAGAATGCACCAACTTCTTTATAAAAACTATTACATCTTTCTTTAGTTTCTTCAAATAGGAAAAGGCCCCGGGGGTATATGAAACATATTATTTTTTTCTAATCAAAGTTGTTATATTCATTGATATAGTAGATAAACATGGTGATGGTGATGGTGATGGTGTAGAGGGTATAAAAATGGCAAGGAAGAGTGTGTATGTATATATATGTGTATGTGCGCGCACGTGTGAGATAGAGGGGATGCTAAAGAATAGTGAGATCTTAGTAATTTGAGATCCTAGTTAGTATGTTTTTATCATCGGTAATAAGAGCTTGCACCTTTTGCATTAATATTGTGTATAAGACAATGACAATCATATCTTTTTTTTTGCAGCACAATGTAACCCTAAGGGATGGCAATCAAACCCGAACCCGATGGGTAAACCCGAAACCCGACGCATTTGGGACGGGTTTGGGGTCGGGTAATCGGGTATGGGTCCGGGTATGGGGTTAGTTTTTATTTTTTTCGCGGGTTTGGGATTTGATGATATACCTGTTTACCCGACCCGATTACCCGATAAAGTATACACGTTTACCCGATTAGATATCCAATATAATTTCTAATATATCTTTTTAAATATGTATGCATAATATATCTAATTGTCCATCTACATTGTCATCTTGTGCTAAAATTACCAAAAAGTTAGTGTATACTATTTGTTATCTATGTCTTTGATTGTGTTTATATGATTTAAGTATTTTATATTTATACATTGTAATCATTTACATATATATTTAATAATGGTAAATGTAATTGGTTAATAGTTATCTAATAGATGCCCATCGGGTTTTTGTTCGGATACACTCAATGAGTAAGTTTTAAAAATTAATGGGTTTACTCAAAACCCGTGGTTATACCCGATACCCGATGGGTAATTACCCGACACAAACCCGACAGATTTTGGGCCGGGTTTGGGACAAGCATACCTAATCGGGTATGGGGTCGGGATTACCTAAAAGTTGAAACCAGGAATTTTGCTAAGGAGAAAAAAAACCAAGATTTACTCTTTATTATATATAGTAAAACTTTAAAGTCCCATATGAGATAAATATAATACGAAAAAATAACACAACGAAACACATCTTGAATTGATTGAGGAATTAAGGGTTAGGCACCGAAAGCATAAGATTCAGTGATCATATATTCATCATATAACATATTGAAGGGTAGTTGATTCTCCATGGGAATAATTATGGTGGATTATCACCTGTAAAATGTAAAGTGTTTATCATCACAATACGAATTTGTGCATTCCATGTGCTTCATACTTAACTTTTGGTTTCTATTTTAAATATTATCAACTGTTCAATTGATGAGATGACTTTAAACTTTATTAGTCTAAATATATATATTTTAATAAAGGTCTGTATGAATGTTATAAACTGTGTAAAAATAGGCCAAAGATCTTACATGCGTACCACTGACCACTCTTATTCTATAAGAAAAATTACTGAAATAAATTCATATCATGTTGCTTTAGTTTCTTTTTTTTTTTCTTTCTTTTTTATTAAATGTTTAAAAGCTAACACCCCTAATTGAGTCATGATTCTTGATTAGTATACTCAGATTTAATATTATCATGAATTGTGGCTGTGATTCAATTGACTTATGGCATTTAATTTGCCTTCAATTTGGATAGTTTTTTTTTTTTTATGAAAATTGTTAATTAATTATTTTTCAAGCATTCACAATTATCCTACCATAAGATCCTCGTATCACTATGGGAAACCCTAATAGGAGAGGAGGTCTTCGGCAGCCACATTCGAATGTCCTTGATTCTGATGATCCGGCTACTCGGACAACGTTTTTCATTACTAACATATCGGATAGAGTGACGGGTTTCAAGTTAAAGGAGGCGTTTAGACCGTTCGTTACAGTAACGGACGCTTGGGTGCCGCGGAGGAGAAGTGTTAAAGGGGAGGTTTTTGGGTTTGTTCGGTGCCAAAAGATTAGGGATCCGTATGTAGTTTTACCTTCTTTGAATGAGATAGTTATCATGGACACTAGGGTTTCGGTGTCCTTAGCGTTGTTTGATAGAGCACACAAGAGAATTTCTTACGGAGATGATGAACCAGTTCCCAAAGTTTGGATCCCGAAGGATAAGAATGTAGCGGCTGATGAATTCCCGTCGATGAATGCGGTTTATGGGACATGTTTTGGGTCGAAAAAGGTCCTGGAGTTGAACGTTAATGGTGCTCTATATCCACTGCATTCAATAGGGAGGGCTGTTGTGGGTACAAGTAACAGTATTTCACGTCTGCATGCAATCAAGAATATGGTGTATGAAGCTGGGTTCAAAGACGCTGTTGTTTCGTATATTGGAGGGTTATCAGTGCTTATAACATTCCACGATGCTGATGGGTTGAATACTTTCATTTCAGAAAAAGAACATGTTTGGACAGAGGTACTGAGTTCCGTAGAGCCATGGACGGGTTAAGCTTTACCGGTGGAACGTATTGTGGTGTTGAAGGTGGTGGGTATGCCGGTGTGCGTTCGTGAAAAGTTTCATTTTCCACGTCAAGGATTTGGTGTTCCTTCATCACACGGCTTTTTCAGGTAGGCGCAAAAGAAAGGCATTTCATGGCGTGATTCTTACTACTTTTTGGAGCATTTGGCGGGCTAGGAATGATGTCATTTTTAACGCTAAACAACTATCAACTCGGAAGGTTTTTGAGGAAATTAAAGTTATGTCTTTCCTATGGATTACTACTAGAGGGCGGTTATCGGATATGTCGTGGGATTCTTGGGGTAGATTTGATACGGTTAGAATGGGATAGCGTGTTTGTTGATGTTTGTTGGGTTCGTTTTGTACGGTCGGATTTTTTGTATTGTGGGATAAGGTCCCGGTTTTTCTTGCTAGTTTCTTGCTAGCACATTAATAAAGTTTGTTTGGCCGTTCATAAAAAATAAGATCCTCGTATCATTATTTTTTGGGGAATGAATTTGTTGATTGCATAATACTAATAAATAAATAAAAATTCTTAGACTATCCGTTGTGGGTAGAGGCGAGCAACGGATTTATCGAATAATATTTTGACACGTCAACCTCTACGTGGCACAGGCTCGCGGCTAGCTGTTGTGGGTCAAGGTTAGTGGGTTTTTTTACCAAATATATTTACTTTATTCACCATTTTTTTAAACACCACATAATAAAAACAAACATTTTACTTAAAAAAAAGAAAATTACATTAAAAAATACACTAGAAAAAAAAGAAAATTACACTAGAAAAAAAATTACACTAGAAAAAGAAAAATACACAAACGATTAAAAAAACTTAACGTAGGTGGGGGCCCGAACGTAACATTTGCCACGCCGAAACGTTGCAAAAGGGCAAGGCCACGAACGCGACGGTACTCCATGTGAGTAAAGGCGAGGAGCACGTCTTATTCTTCACCGGGCATATCTCTCTTCACCTCTCTGTACGCGTTTTCGAAGGCTCGACACTTCGATTTCAAGTATCCGAACTTGTGGGAGATGGAGTCGTTGGTACGGTTGGTACCCCCGACAAGGGTACTAAACTCGGCCAAGACCCTATGCCACTGTGGTCCGCGGCCGCGTGGGCTTCTCCGGGTTGCCATAGCTCCGGAACCGTGCACTTGTTGATACGCGATCACGAGTGCAAGTTCCTCCTCTTTGGTCCATGGCGCCATATTGTTGTTGGGTTTTAAAAATTGAAGGTTAGGGTTGAGAATTTTGTAGAGAAGAAGATGAAGAATGGTTAGAAATTATGAAAATAGGGTAAATATATAGAGGGGTTAATTAACTTGGTGGGTGAAAATTTAATTTTTAAAATTTAAATCGTCCGCTAATGGACGCAATCGTGGTCACGTCCCATCGCTCGCTTTCGCGGAAGGCTATTATCGCTGGCGCCGTCCACGTGGATAAAGCTGTGGCTCGCGGGTGGACGATAGCGGCCCACACCGTACAGTCTTATATTATGCTTTTGAATTGGGTTAAATTCATGTTTTCGGTTGATGTTCTTCAAGAACATCATAAGAAAAACCAAAAATTATTATGTTTCGGTTTAAGATTTGATTAAATCTTGTTTCCGATATTTTAGGAAACTTAATCTCCAAGAATTTTGAAATCATGTGGATAAAGTCAAATATGACACCCGGCAAACTCAGGTTAGTAACATTGGTCAAACTAGTAAGTCTGCCTTAGCGAGTCATGCATATCATATACTCAAACGGATCAGTTGAGTCGTTTTGATGGTTCTAGGAATCATCGAGAGTCATTACAATGATCCTAGGGATCATTGGGAGTCGGTCAATAACCATGTGTAAAAGGATTGGTGATTGATGTAATCACCGGGGTTAATGCACACACACAAGTCTCGAGTCCCGGGAATTGGTGAACGAATGTGAACATGTTAGTTATCATGCATTATGTGTTTATAATCATTATGTGACTTGTCGGTATGTGAATACGTGCTTATATGTGTTAAAATTGTGTTTAACACGCCAAAAACCCAAAATATCATGTTGCAGGTGATTAGGAGTCCTAATTGCTTACATCAGGGGCGAGTAGGCCATATTATAGGCGATTAGGAGCTCCTAATTGCCTGTTGCAGCCCCTACTCGCCTGTAACCTTGGGAACGACTAGAAACACTTATAATTACCACCCTTATGTTGTAAAACCTCATTTGTGAAACCCTAATTCGCCCCAAGCCTCCCTCACACCATAATCACTCTCTAGAACACGTTTTTGCCCTAGAATCCATCCTATCAAGCTTTACACATCATTATCTAGCAAACCTAAGGTGTGTTATCCATACTAAATCTATGTAATGTTGTTATTTTGATCCCTAAAGGTCCATACCTGGTTTTGTGATGTTTGTGTCTTTGAAAACCCTTTTAAAACAATTTTAAAACAAACATAAACCTTCATACTTGTTCTATGTGGTGTTATCATGCAAGATATGATTTTTATGGTTAAAACATGAGGATTCCTATGTGTTTGATGCATTTCTGATACAAATGAGTTGTTAGGATGTTTATCTATGAGTTTGAAGGTTGTTTGTTGTGTTTTGATGTTAATATGCGTTTTGACCCGTTTGAACTATTTAGAAGGATTTAGGATGTTGTAGTATGTTTTGTTGATTGTATGATGTTAGGATTTGCTCTAGGATGATGTAGAAACAGTAGGATGTTGTTGTGCAACGTTATTATGTGATGAAATATGGATATTTGCCATTTAGGGTAAGTTTTGCATGCTTGATGTGATATTTACATAATACTATGCTATTTTGGGAAATGCTTGCTATTAGGGTTATTAGAATGATGATAAATTGGGGTTTTTTACTTGGAAAGGGTTGTTTAATGATTTGGGTTTGATGTTGGGTGTTTTTACGTGTTTCGGATTTGATTTGGAGGGTTAAACGCGCGAAATGTGACTTGATGCTGCAGGTGGTGAGTAGGAGGGTCTAATCGCCTGTAATAAGGGTGAGTAGCCCTACTTGCATGTAATTACAAGCGATTAGCCTCTACTCACGTGTACAAAAGGCGATTACAACTCCTAATTGCTTGATTGACTTTCCTAATTGCCTGTTGACTTTCCTAATTGCCTGATTGATTCCTAATCGCGTGTTTTGTAGTTGTAAGTGTATTTAGACATCCCGAAACATGGTTTGACACATAGGAACATGTTAGGAACCCCGTGACATGTCCAATAACCTGAAAACACGTGTTCGGACTCGTTTATGCGTTACATGAACTGTATGCTAGACTTAGTGAACTTTTACGCGTGTTAGGTGCATAATTGCATGATTTCTCATTCTTGAACAACACGTGGGATGTCGGGTCTTGTCTTGTCTTGTGTGGTCGGATTAACAGTCAAACATGTTTTCAAACGTATTTGGTTATGGTCTGGACGCTCGGGGACTAGTTAACCTACGGGTTATTAGTCTAAGTACTTATATACGTCTTATAATAGGACGCCACTATACAGGACTATCATAGCTTATTGATTTAACTATTTTCAAGTAATGCAACCTAAGGTGAGTTTCACGGCCCCTCTTTTAGTGGTTTCGTTTTAGGGGGAGAAACATGCAACGTGTTCGTATTATACTTATAATGTTATACTAGGGTTATCTTTTGTTACTATGAGATTTGTTGAGTCCCAGTTCATGTGGCCAACAATGTGAAAGTTCATTTAGCCGGGTATACGGCAGTTCGTTAGCCATTAACGTGGCAGTCCGTTAGCCATGTATGCGGTAGTTCGTTAGCCGTGTATGCGGTCGTCTGTTAGCCGTGGTTGCGGCAGTTCGTTGGGTGGTTCATGCGACGTATCGTCATAGTAAGGTTCACACGCATAGCTAGCGTCTTTATATCATAGTAGTAACATGATGGTGCTTTCAAAACTTATGAAAAATTTTACTTAAAACCTGTGAACTCACCGGCATTATGTGCTGACGTTTTTAGCATATTTTCTCAGGTCGCTAAGGTAGCAGCAATCGGATTAGGCGCACGAAGTCGCACTTGCGTCTAGGATCATGTCTTGGGTGTTAAAGCTTTAAACATATGTTTTATCTTTACTTAGTTTTGTAAAAACTTATTTTGCTTCCGTTGTACTTAAAGATCATGGTTTTTGAGTATTGCATGGTTTGGTTTACGTATCTTTTTACATATAGTTGTCGTTTATTGTGACCGTTGACTTGGATCCTGGTGTGTCACGCGCCTCGCGGTAAAACCCCGCACAGGAATTTGACGGTGTGACATCAAATATTTTAAAATATTATGAAATCTTTGGAGATAATTATTCCTATCTAAAATTGGAAAAAGATATAACTAAATCCCTAAAATTTTTGTACCACTAATTTTATCAGTTTTTTTAGTTTTCGATAATAATAACTGTTTTCGGTTTTAAGGATTAATAAATTAAGTTCTCGGATTATCAATTAGTTCCCGAATTCAGGTTCTCGTTTTTTAAGTTCTCGGTTTTAAGATTTTGATCATGTTCACGGACAGGAGTTTTCGGTCAAGGTCTTCATCTTCGAACACCATAATGTTTTTCGAGAACCCATAATGTTTTTCGAGAACCCATAATGTTTCCAAGAACCCATCTTATTTATCGAGAACTATCATGTATTCGAGAACCAATATTCTTCGAGAACTATTAAAAATCCGAGAACTGTTAAAGTTATCCGAAAACATAAGTTATTCGAGTACTCATAATATATTCGAGAACTCATCAATATATCGAGAACTAATTCTGATATTCGAGAACTCATCATGACATTCGAGAACTCATTATGATATCTGAGAACTCATTAACTCTTCGAGTACTCATGATTTATTCGAGATCTCATAAGTCTTCCGGGACTCATCACTTTCGAGAACTCATTAAGTCTTCGAGAACTCATAATTTCGAGAACCCCTTATGTAATTCGAGATCTCATAAGTTTTCCGGTAACTCATTATTTTTCTGAGAACCTTTTATGCTATTTGAGAACTCATATAAATTTTTTTTTTTGAGAACTCAACTCTTTGAGAACCCATTAGTTTTTAAGATCTCTAATAAAATTTACAGTTTTGATAAAACCTAATGTATCAAGTTTATTCAAAACATTATAAAGCCTTGCTTAACTTGAAATAACATTTTACGTGTCACTTCTGCCCAAAGGTGATGTGTCACATTAGTTCGTTATATAAGATCATGTTAAGCATTGTAGCTCGGTTCACATAATTTCCATAAGGTTTTAGCTTCTGCCCAAAGGTGATGTGAAACAGATTATGTTGGTAAACCAAGTGTGTTGCATTAGAACTTTGAGTGTCTCACTTCTGCCCAAAGGTGATGTGTTACATTCATTGTTAGCAACTTAATACTTAAATAAATAGCGTATAACCAAAGCTAGAGCATGTTATTTAAGTAGCTTATGTTGGTGTTATTATATTATCACATCTTCATATCAAAATTGATCCTCACAATTAATGATCCTTCATTAATATAGTGATCATAACTTTAAGTCTGCCTTAAATCAATACCCATAACTCGAAACTAATCTCACATTCTTCTATGAATTACTATCTCAACTAAGTGATCCACTCTAATGATCAAAACTACGAAGAGTTATCTTAAAGTTTGTTCTTATTAAGTCTTAAATTACCTCTTAAGACATAACATTCCTACGCCCTATCTGATAAAGTATTACAGAATAACATTAAGCATAAGAGAGTGAGATACACAAAATGTCTCTTATGGTAATCAAGAACGGTTTTACTGATTCCTATCAGGTGAGCTATTAAAGATTCTGAAATTCCTAAGACTAATGTATTATCTATAGAAATGAAAGAATAACGAATTCCTAAGAAGCATGAAATAAATAAATCTAACTCTATGGTTAAATGGGACCTGTGAATACATCTTAATATTGAATAACACGACCCATAAAGCTAACGGGTTACACATGGAAATCAATAAATTTCTAGTTCATAATAACTTTTCCATCAGTACGATTAGATACACTATGAATCAACTATAACACTCAGAAATATCAAAGTAAAATGAGTGTGTTGATAGCAAATTACGTACAGGAAAAGGAACGCGTTAAACTAGAAAAGTTGATGTTATTCACCTTACTACCATTAAACCTAAAAGAGGAAGAATAATTACCATAGAGAGGATAATTATAAGGTCTAGAAACAAAATACAAGTACTACTTTCAACTATAAGTTTCTCTAAAGGGAAAGTCTTACTAAGCAAAACTGTGCCATTAAGAATAGGCATAAGCAATGAGGTTACCCATAAGTAGAGAGAACAACTGGCTAAGATATGTAGTGCCTATTTAAGGATATTTAACTCCACAAATGCTAATGAATTCCAATTAACACATGATGGTTGAGTCTACTTTTATATGTTTCCTTACCATAATTCAACAAATGCTTAAGATGAGAGTTGGTGGCAAAATTAAGGGTCTATTAACCATTAATAACTGATCTTAGTGTTGAAGCTTTATGATACCTTACGATACTCTTGAGATTACTCAGAATTTAGTATCAATACCAAAAGTTACAATGTTTTGACAGTTACAAGGTTTTAATGACTAACCCAAAGCCACTATTAAGTTAAACTCTCATATTGTTTGTTGTCATTATCTGAATAGAAACCTTATGAAATAAAACTAGATGATCCAATAACGTTTACACAACTTTGTTATTATGAAAATGATTATTTAACAAAGGAAAATGAGACCCATGCAATTCATCCACTAAGACCAAAATTTCATAAGAAATCATGACCAGGTCATTAAAGGATGTTTGGATATCAAATCTCATTCTCAGTGACTTTAAAGCATGTGTTAAACGCCCTAAACATTAAATGGCGAAAGGAATAAATGGGTTTGCATCATAAGTCATAATTAATTGACATTAGTAGAGCTTAGATAAATATTTGATTGTATCTAACTAGTTTCCTACCGACCAAAATATTAAAGAAATTTGGACTATAAGGGAAATCAAGTATAAAGTATATGAAATATTCTCGTTCACACACATAGTTAAAACTTTTTATGTGGAGATACTAAGAGACCTAAAAGATTAGTGGGAGTATTAGATGTCCTACTTATGACTTGCAAAAGTTACAGAGGTGGGGGGAACGGAAATTTGATCTATCCTCAAATTACACCTCTTGCACTGGACAAAGCTCTATCACAACTTGTCTCCTTAGAATTTAACGTACTCCTAACAAAGTTTTGTAGATGCATAAATATGGGCGAACTTAGATTTCTTACTAAAGTAATCCTCATCAAGAGAAACGATAATAAACATCATTAGATTGTTTTCTTTATTAAAATCTATGGATCTTCCAAATGTTAGATCTTAAGCATGCTGAATTCATTAAAATCTCTAAGGTAAGTGGGAGCAGTAAAAGTCCTTATTATGACTTTTCGAAAGTACAAGATGCGGGGAGAGTCTCATTAAAAATCGAGACTAATTAAGTTTAACTCCGAATTTAACTTCGATTATTCCTCTTGTACACCTTACTGCACCAACTCTTACACACTTAGAAACTAATATTGCTCCCTATATACCTGAAAAATAAAAACACCTAACTAAAGTTAAGTTTGTATCATAATAAACCAAATGTTCAACTCAGGAGGTCGTCTAAAAGCCCATTAAATTTGATGATTATGTAACTTGCCTGACTAACACAAAATGGATGTTTGGAAAGTTACTGATCCTACCTCTTCTAATTAAATCATTAGTATCAATCAATCTTCTGAATGGAATAAAGCTATTATTAGCATAAATCATTCCATAATTTAGAATAACGTTTGGGATTTGGTTAAATAACCTAAAGGTATTCATAATTAAACCAAATCCGAATGGGAACGTTGTAAGATAAGATTGATTGTAAAAGATTATACTCAAGGAGGGATTAGATTATCAAAGAATCTTCTTATCTGTATTACAAAAGATTTCTTTAAGGATCATTACCGTTCTAGTAGCTCATAATAACTAAAAGCCACATTAGATGGACATTAAGACAACTTTCCATAACGATGACCTACATGTTCATTAAGTAACCTGAAAGTTCTAAACTGAAGGGTAAGAACACTTAGGGTGTGTTTGGTTCGCATGAATTGAATGGAATTCAATGGAATTGGAATTTGAATTCCAATACTTTAGGTGTTTGGTTCATTGAATTTGTTGGAATTGGAATTTCAATTCCAATCTTGTGTGTTTGGTTGACAAAAGAATTGGAATTGGAATTTGATATGAATTCCTTCAAATTCCTTTAACTAAGAAAATTCAAAATCTTTCCAATATTATAAGGAATTCAAGTCAATTTATTGGAATTTTCGCACGGTTGGCATCATTTTGACCCGAACCGATTCGAACCGTACCATTTCAACACGAACCGCTTAGATCGGAACCAATTCAGACCGTACCAGTTTCGACCGGTGCCGTTTCATCCCGAATCGTTTCGTACTGTACCAGTTTTGATCGGTACCATTTCGAAACGTACCAGTTTTGACCGGTACCGTTTCAGACCGAACCGTTTCGGACCGTACCAGTTTCGACCGGTACCGTTTCGGTCCAGTTTCGACCGGTATCGTTTTGACCTGTACCGTTTAGCTCGTAACATTTTAGACCGAACGATTTTGGACTGTACCAATTTCGACCGGTACCATTTCGGACCAGTTTCGACCGATACCGTTTCGATCTGTACCGTTTCTCCCGTAACGTTTCGGACCGAACCGTTTTGGACCGTACCATTTTCGACCGGTACCGTTTCGGACCGAACCGTTTCGGACCCGTTTCGACCGGTATCGTTTCGACCTGTACAGTTTCGGACCGTACCAGTTTCGACCGGTTCCATTTTCGACCCGAACCGGTAAGGGTCGAAACGGTGCACGTCGAAAGTCGAAACCATACGGGCCGGTACTGGTCGAAACGGTACGGGCCGGTACTGATTGAAACAGTACGGGGCGAAACGGTTCGGGCCGGTATGGGTCACAACGATGCGGGTCGTGGGGACAAGAGTGATAGATTCCAATTCCAACAATTTCCAATTCCTACACAAATTCCAATTCCAATTCCAATTCCAAACCATTCCACGAACCAAACGCACCCTTAGTCAGTAAGTCAATAAGATCCATGTATGGGTTGATGCAAGCATAAAATGTGTTGGAATCATAATGAAATTCTCTTCATCAAGAACTAAGTGGATTAAAGAACCTACCTCAAGATGGGTGGGAGAAACTAATGAAAACTTGTACTTACATAGATGACGTTTCTCTTGACAAGTATATGTTGCCTAAGTCAAACCATTGTTCACGCATAATTTTGACATGATGAACATCGGGGATTCCTCTTACGTGATAGGAATCAAAATATACCGAGATAGATCCAACGGGATATTAGTTTCATCCCATAAGTTTTACTCTAATCGGATTCTTAAGTATGTAACATACAACATTGCTCTCTTTTAGCGGATAATAGAATAATTTGAGATTATCACCTTATGCTTCATTAATTAGAAGATTGATGTAAATTTAAGTCTATGCTTGTTTATGATATTATTCGTATTGCTTGACACTAGACTTGTCTAGATTGATGAAAAGCATCTAATGGAACATTGCAATATCTTTAAGAAACTGGAGACTATAATCTAAAGAAGAAGTGAGGACCTAAAGTGATTGACTATTCTTACTCTAACTTTGTTATATTCAAAGGAAATCAAGTGTCAATTTCAGGGTATATCATAACGTCAGAAGACATAACTATCTTATGGAAGAGTCATAAGGAACCGTGACAACAACCCAAGTTATCATGACATAATGTGTTGCTGATCACAACAGAATGGTCATTAAATGTTGTTGGTAAATTTATCAGATGACTCATAACTTATTAACTCCAAGTAAATACTAAGTTGAAGACTTACTGTGATAAAGTAAGCTGCCCTAATTTCTGAAACAGTAACAGTTTGAGAGGAGCTGCATTAGAGTTCGATACGAAGAACAAATAGAGGAAATCAAAATTTTGTATCGAATGCATTCATGATATGCTTATGGATCAAATAACTAAAGGTCTATCACCCATAAATCTCACTAACGGGTCAACTAAGAGAAAAAGGTATTACTAATGACCATGTAGAACTGCATATTGTACTATGAATGACTAATGATTAATGATTAATTTTCCTCATTATGATTTGTTTGTCTATTAGTATGCTAAGCTAACATAATGGCATAAAGACAATAATATAACAAATCAACTAAGCGCATAACGTTAATTGATCCTAATGTTAAGTTTTAAATTTGGGTGTAGTATGATTAATGGGGGTCCTAAGTCGAATAAAGACTTAACGGCTGTATTTCTCTGCTACATTTTGGGTTTAGAACTAAAATGAGTATTAATCTCTGCAGACTTACGTAATACTCATAATAAATGATTACTTGGCCAAGTGGGAGAATGTTAGAATAAATATAAATTATGTTTATTATATTTATTATATGGCCATCATTATCATTTATATTATATCAATCAATTACTATAATATCCCTAAGTTTATAATTGGTGATTCTTTGATGGACGGAATTAACCTTACTAAACCTAATTAGGGTGTCCCCTGTGTGTATAAATAGAGAGATAACTAGAGGTATTAGGTTGGACTCTAATAACACCATAACCTAATGTAGCCACCACCCACGTACCTCTCTCTCACACGATCTAGGTTTGTGATCATTAACCATCATTAGTGTACACACTAAAGGGAACCCAATCAATATGATGGTGTCTTCCATTACTGAGGTTCCTTAATGTTAAGCATATCAGGTACAAATGATCAAATCTTATATTTATTCATTATGTTCTCATTAATATAATGAACAAACAGAGGGTTTTGTAAGTAGCACACCCAACTTATCCTTGTTTTTTGATTCCTATTTTCAATATAGGATACCCTCTATTTTTAATATTATGAAGGTAAAAATCATAGAGAAAGTATATGGTATAAAGCCCCTTAAAATAAGAAGCATAAGAAGCCATCAGAGATTGACACGTGTCAATCTAACCTAACCACACCTAACCACAGTTAAACACAATAAATCCTATCTTCCCTGTTCAACTCTTAACCCATTCTCATTTTAAAACATACCAATCTAGATCTGACAACCACGACCACCACCACCACCACCACCACCACCATCTTCCTCTACCTTCACAAAAGTTTATAAACGTCTCTGTTTTTACGTCACAAAAGCCGATCGAGATCTAACCACCACCACCATCACCACCACCACCACCACCACCAGCAAACCTGCAGTAACATCACCACCAGGGGAATGAATAATACCTGGTTTTTGAACAACCATATCTATTCCAGATCTGCAACATCAAGCAACGATCTACAAATTTTGATGCAACCTTACCTATTCCAAATCTGCAACATCAAGCAACCATCTACAAAAACAGAGCATGAGCGTTTGTTTGTGATGAAGGTTTTCTAAGGTGCGTTTGATTATAAGGTAAAGGTGCGTTTGATTTTTTTTTTTGGATTTTGATGAGTGCGTCTAAAATTTTCAATGAGTGCTTTTAAACTTTTTAATGAGTGCGTTTAAAATTTTTGTAAGTGCGTCTGAAAATTTTAATGAGTGCGTCTGATTTTTTTGATGAGTGCGTCTAAAATTTTGATGAGTGCGTCTGAATTTTAATGAGTGCGTCTGAATTTTAATGAGTGCGTCTGAAAATTGATGAGTGCGTCTGTTTTAACCCAGGTATGGTTAGGGTTTTTAATCTCCATCCTTAATCTAATGGCTGAGATTGCTTCTTACGCTTCTTACGTTAAGGTGACTTTATACGTTATCTCTCCCCAAAATCATATACATATTTTTTAGCTTGTGAATCAATTAAGTATAAGTGAACATATATAGTATGCTGTATGCATTGTTTATTTTCTTTTTAAGGTTGGCGTGTCTAGTTAGCACAAGTCGAAGGATATGTGACCATTTTCTCGATATGAAAAAAGTTAACGTTTTCTTGAGATATATTTTTTTTTGGAAATTAAACTTCATTCACACAACGGGGGCGCTCACAAAACGAGGACTACCAACCCGAAACTACAACATATACAAGGGGGACTTACACCATTCCCCCCAAAGGAGATCCGAAAACTTAGACCTATGCTTTAACCACAAAAACGACAAAGACTTTATATCGCCTACCACTACAGAAATCTTCGGGATCGTATCTTTAAAAGTCTTCACCAAAGGCTCACCTAATTCAATGCTAATATGTTTGTCAACCGGCGTTATTATTACATTTTCTCTCTTATCTTTTGTGAGTAAAAATTTCATATATTAAATTTTTTTTATCATATCAGGATATATCAAATTTGATATTATCCTAAAGTATGTGTAATAAACTTTACAAAAAAATTATATCAAACTTTTTAATTTATTTACTAACAGACGCAAGGATGTGAAGTAACGCCAATTTGCTAATTATACAAACTAGCGACATAATCCGCCGCGTTGCGGCGGTCATTTGTATGTCAGAATTAGCATCTCGTATGCAGTCAATAGTAGTGTATAAGGGCAAATATTAGCTATGAAAGTCGATAACATGAAATGTAGCTACGGTTATAACACAAAC
The DNA here is from genome assembly GCA_032199755.1 of Ambrosia artemisiifolia. Classification (NCBI taxonomy): domain Eukaryota; kingdom Viridiplantae; phylum Streptophyta; class Magnoliopsida; order Asterales; family Asteraceae; genus Ambrosia; species Ambrosia artemisiifolia. The sequence goes on along the minus strand of CM063529.1, from coordinate 5,707,877 downwards.
ATTAGATAGGGTGTTAGAGTTATGCGACAAACATTCCTTGTTGATTAACAAAAGGCAGTAACGTGCGTTACTGTCTTTTGTTAATCATAGCTTCACAGTTATTACACAAACATTACATAGGGTGTTAGAGTTATACGACAAACATAACATACAGTCCTAATAACATAACATTAACAGCAGCTTCCTTGTTGATTAACAAAAGGCAGTAATGCGCATTTTGTACGCTTGTCTTAGGATTTAGGATCTTGACTGCCAGACGCCTTCTTCTTTGCAGGCTCTTCTTGAAGGGCTACAACTGAAAGGTAGTTGTAAACAGCATTAGAATACACATATTGCTAAGGTGGTTATGAAAACAAATATTGTGTACCTTCGTGTTGTATGAGCGCCCGTTTAACAGAGGTTTCTGATGTAGGCTTGATTGTTTTCGCTGGTGGAGTAACAGGAGATTGCATTGGTTGTTTAGCGGATGATTTTGGGTGAGGAGTTACTGGTATGAGCGTACTTGCTGATGCCTCAAATGTCAGTGAAGATTGTGGTTCAACAAACTCGGCGTTGTTCACGGTGTAGCGCAAAATACCTGTCCTCTTGTCTTTGTTAGCTTGGACTTGTAATTTGACATCCTTATTTGTGATGTCCTGAACTAATGTTTCGCTGTTTGGTTTTGACATCATCTCTGCACATGTAATTTGTAATAACTGGATGGCTGTTCGGTCGAAGAATGTAACGTCTATTGTTTCAGTTTCATCGGCAAGTGTCGCTTTGATAAGGTACCTGTAATTATGTGTAGTATATATGCTCATTTATTATCAAACAATATATATTAGTGTTGCTTGTTAATACAGTGGTGCATTGTTATTATTGACACTTATTGGAAGCGCTTAGGTGTTTAGGTGAGCAGGCATATTTAGATAATCTTCCCAAGCTAATATTTTTAAAAATAGCTTCTAAATACTTATAATCCCAAACAAAGAAGAAAGTGTGAATGATAGCTTACAAGTACTTGACTGCAGTGACTTTAGCGTGCTCGGAACAAAACCATACCGCTCCTCTCTGTAAAACAACCTGGTTGCACTCGACGCAGGCAGTGTAATACCAAGGCGTTGTTGTTGGTATATAACTAATAGTGCATCTGAGTATGAAATTCCTTCCCTGCATGCAAATTGGTGGTTAACAACCATAACATCAGAAACGCTTATATCATCATTATGTTGCTTACAATAATGTGATTCAACGGCAGATTTTTTAACTCCTTAATAGTTATTTGTTGACCGCTTAACTGAACAACCGCTTGTTGATGAAAGTTTTCACTTGCATACCTGTTTAACAGAAAAGACAATTAAACGACAAACATAGATCATCAAGAACAGCGTTATTAACTATACATACATATCAATCAGCTGCTGTGTCTCTGGAGTCTTAGGATCCCGATATGTACACGTGGCATTTGTTGTTTTGAATTGCAGTGTTCCTGTAATCATCAACACGATAGAAGGGATTTACAACAGGATAATATAAGAAGTGCAGAATGTTTTGTTTTTATCTATCATTACAACTGATGTTTACCATAGTAATCTTTCGTTTTGAGTGCCGTGAACGCCAGTATCAGTGGCGGAGATGCTGCTTCATACTCAGCTCGGTTAAATCTGACTTTAGACGCTAACATGTCTTCCCACACAGCTATTGTTACATCTTGATTACTTTGTATACAGACATCAAATATTAACATCATAAAGAATATTCTGATTGTTTAATAGGATGAAAAAGGTAATGCTTATGTTTCAGTGTGACACATACCTGCAATCTCCGAGTGTTAACACCACATATCGTTGATTCCGAGTGGTAGTCTTGTCTATCATTCCACGGTAAATCCCAATATAATCTGTATTTAAAGACCGCCAAGGTTATGTCGGTAAAACCCCAAATTTTAGTTAGCAAGGATGAAGTAACAAACAAAATGAGCAATCATAACACACCTACTATGCCTTCATCAGGGGCTGCCAATTCCGCCCTTCGTCGCGTTGCAATGTCAAAGTAGTAATCTTGAATAACAGTACAATTTGGCATTGGTGTCACCTGAGTTACTTGGGCCAGGAAAATAGTTGCGGAATGAGTAAGTGTATTAGTGAAGTTGTCTGGCTCAACACATGCATACTCATTTATTTGGTAACATGAACCAAGTTTTAGCTTAGGCTCCACAATTTGTTTGTTGCGTCCTTTGGCAAACGCTTGAATTCCCATACCCTGGAAAACAAATTATTAACTCTGTAAACAACCCTCACAAATGATAACATGCGAAAGACAAACCAAGTATGAAAAAAAGAAAAGCATATGCATATTAATAAACAACAGGAACAATATAAACCTCAACATCGACAAAGACATAATGAATTTCATCCTCTCTGAATGCTGGAACCCATTTTCGGACGACCCTTATTTCTATAACTGTCGTTTCTCCTTTCGGAGTCAACTCTGCTACACCTTTGTATTCCATCAGCCCTGTGTCAACAATTTCAAGTATCAGATGCCATATTTTACAACCAAAAATCATTCAAAAAGTAAATGCTAACAAATTTAAATGTAGAACCTCTCTTGAACTAATTTCGCTAAGTAAATCTGAGTACACAATGTTTATAGTTGTATTGTTATTTTCTGTACTGTTGTTAGACAAAAGAATTTTAAGCGAGGAGGCTGATGTGGCCCTTGAAAGCGCAACGTACAGCTGGCCGTGTCCAAAAACTGGTTGTGGTAGATATAGGCCAACCTTCTTTAATGACTGGCCTTGGCTTTTATTTATCGTCATTGCGTAACATAACTTTATTGGGAATTGGCGACGTGTAAAAACAAAGGGCAGCTCTTTGGAATCATGTACAAAGTTAATTCTGGGAATGTACACTCGATTCCCGACTGATGTTCCGGTAATGATTCGTGCCTCGATGACACGTGGGAGTAATTGCGAAACCAAAAGCCTGGTCCCATTACATAAGCCGTTTTTTGGGTCAATATTACGCATTAACATAACTGGATTATTTAACTTGAGACTAAGGCGGTGACTTGGAATACCACTGAAATTCAAAACATTTAGGTATTCGGGTGGATACATCGCATCAGTTTCTGCGCCATCCTTAGAGCGGGGGACCATAGAATCAGTACTGAGGTATGAAATACATTCTCCTGGTGACAATTTCTGAACCATCTCATTTATAACAGCAACAGTTTCATTTTTCGGGCAAATGATAGCACGTTCAGAAATTTCAATTGGCGTAGGATCATTAAGCAAATGAACATCATATATAAACTTAATTAACTCATCCAAGGCATTTTCAGATTGGTTAATTAAGAAGTTACTTGGTATTTCAATTTGCTTGATGTCTGCATTTTGAGAGTCTATAATAACACCTTCCTTACCATCACCAATTTTCAAAAGCCATTCAGAAAAAGTTTTATCTTCTCGGTTATCACTATTCTGGCTTATATTTGTTGTAATACGCATATTAACAGTTAGAGTATACACAGCAAAATGCTTCCACAAGTATGATCTAGGTAGACATGACATTATGACCTCATTTTTAGTACATTTTGGTTTAACAGGTAGTGTTTGTCTAAAATCGCCACCTAGCAAAATGGATTTCCCACCAAAGAATTGCAAACTATTACCAGTCAAATCCTTAAGAGTTTTATCTAATGACTCGAAGCATCTACGATCACTCATAGGCGCTTCATCCCAAATAATAAGAGACGTTTCTAAAAGTAATTGACAAAGATTAGTTTTCTTCTTAATGTGACATACTGATTCTTCCGTTAACTCTAACGGTATCTTAAATCTAGAATGAGCAGTTCTGCCTGCTGGTAACAACAATGACGCAATTCCTGAGGCAGCAACTGCAAGTACAATTTTACCAACAGATCTTAACGCTGAAATAATTGTTTTCCATATGTAAGTCTTACCAGTGCCACCATGTCCATAAACAAACGCCATCAACTGACTTGAGTTATTCACTGCTTCCATAACGGCATTATATATCATTAGTTGCTCATTATGTAACTTTGCATACAAAGACATGTGTTCTAATCGAAGCGCATTCTTATCATAACTTTTTTCTTCCAACAACAAAGTATTCCCTAGTGCTGAAAATATAGACGGGTCTGGGCTTCGTAAGCCAAACTCTTCTAATGTACGTGGATTAGAATTTGAATTCAGCAGTTTTTGAAGCTCATATAACACATATTGCTCTAGATCTGAATCATCAGTGAAGCCTGAACTTGCACCTACAGCTTGATTGATATTCCTGCTTATATCATCTGACATGCTTTTCCAGTTAGAATCCCACAATTTCCGTGGATTCGAGACGTCACAATAAAGCAACATATACATAAACAAAGATCGCAGCTCACCAGCTGTTGCCCATATTGCAGCCTCCTCTAACGCTGTTTCCCACTCTTTATCATTACCTATCAAACCTAAAGCCTCACAAGCCTCCCTAAACGTAGGCATTACAACACCAGATACTTTGCGGACATCCACGTAGCTACAACAACCTTTTTGATAAGTCAGTAATAACCGTAAATAAAAAACCTCACCACAGGTAGGATGCATATAAGCTAATCTTCCTATTGTGGGTTCTCGTTTAGTCTTCCTAACTTCCCACTTCTTTGATGAGACATCCCAACGGTATTTCGTTAAATAATCAACATATCTTAAGGTAATTCCAACAGGCGCTACTGTCTCAGCATTACTTATCTCTTTAGCGTTATTTACAAACCATTCGGTTAATGTTGTTTTGCCAACATTAGGATTAGCCGCAATATCAGTCAATTGTTGAGATTGCCTGAATGTTAGGTTCTGTTTGCCTTCAAGATGCACAGCTAACACTTGTACAGGCGGATTTCTATGATGAATATAAAATCCAAATATCCTCCATATCGCCTCATGAGGACAAATAAAACGTCCATCAATATAATTATTTATTTCATCAACAATCTCAGTGTTATTTCTAGTTTGAGTATCAGATTGTCCTGTGTCTCGTGATAATGTATATCGCACCCTGTCCGTACCTTTTGAAATGTACTTAAATAAGTACTTTATCAACATAGTCCATCCACAGTATTCTACATTGATATGTGCATTAAAATGCAGTAACAAATTAATGTTGTAAGGCACAACAAACCCATTGTCTAAAGGTATACCATTCTTGACAAAAGTAGGACCACCCGAAGGTCTCTTGTAATGAACATAACTGGCAGCATCAAAACGGGTGACATCTTCGTATGCCTTAGGGAATTTCTTTGTACAAACCCTGTCCCTCATACATGGTGAAGACAGTCGAGCTAAACCACAGGGGCCATGCAACATGAAATCCGTTACAATTTTATGTAAAACAGGTTCGGCCATTGCATCTGGAATAGTAGCGCTTATGTAATTATCAACCTCACCAGCGTCATGTATAACATAATCACTTGACACCCACAACAAAGTATGACAATGTGGCAACCCTCTTTTTTGGAACTCGATAGTGTATAAATCTGCGTACACAAACACCATTAATATAAGACGCGAGCCACAAGAAGGCGGTACACAGTCCAACATACACACATACCTGCAGTCACATCACCAAAAGGCTTTGCTTTACGCAAGTGTTTGATGAAAGCGCGCACTTTTAATTGGAAAACCCTTGCAATAATATCCGGTCGGTCCTGGGGGTTAGATACACCAAATCGCGCAAGTTGTCTCGTTATTTCAGGCCAACGCACATTACATGTAAAGGTAATAAAATACTGTGGGTTCCCATGTACACGGCATATTGCGAGCACATCCTGATAATGTTTGTACATGTACCGCGGGCCACCAGTAAACGAAGCCGGCAAAATAACCCTTTTGCCAATACTACTCGCCTCAGTATCGCCCCTAGAAAACGCATCATGCACACCTTGCAAAAACTCGCACCTGAATTCGTCTTGATTACGCCTATAATATTCCAGCCGACAATGCTCAATACAAATGTAAGCATCCACCAAATACTGTTGTAACAGTCTAGACCCTCTAAGCAAATGCGTATACAAATTAAGCCGGTCATGTATCTGATAACCATAAAACATACTCGGTGTTAACTTTGAATCGTCCACAGAAGCAGTCGTAGGCGCAGTGTTAACCATGTTATTATCTGCCAAAACAGTATCATCAGCATCCTGCGCATCAACAACAGGAGCTTTAAGGCGTAACTGAGGAGACCACCCTTGTTCAGCACGCGGGAACAATAATGGATACTGGAGCGGCATATAAGACGGGTGTAGCTTACTAACCCTATGTGGCGCACCGTCCTTACTCCTAATAATGACATCAAACTGTGACGACAACTGATCAGCATCATAAAGAATAGCGCCCAAACAATTTGATGTGGGAACATTATAACGGCTGTCTGAAGGACGATTATATAAGCGAATATGAAAATCAGGAACCTCTGCCTGACTGCATAGTTCCTTTGCCATGCGAAAAAGTTTAACATACTCGTTTACCTCATCCAGCATCTGTGACAATGACTCAACAATAACAGCAGCCGACGAATCAGATTCCAAACCCCGGAAAAATCGAAGCCTGTTAGCAACCTCATTCTCACTGTCAAAGACATACATTTGCAAAAAACGGGGCGCATCGCCTGGCAACGGACATACAGAACCTAGCCAATGAGACACCTGCCCTGCAACCTTAAAAACATATGGCGCACCACCACTATTTATGTCATCATCCACCTCTGCACCGAACGAAGTCATTGAAAACATCGCATTATACGCACGTATATTAGCCATGAAATCAGAATCTGAGAACAAATCCCTTAACAAATGCGGAGGTTCAGACGGGTATGCCAATTCAACCCTACCACCACGACAACAACGGTTATAACGCGGCCTAGAACTAACTGGATAACTTGCCAAACGCTCTTCAAACCAGAATAACGCACCACAAAACTCACACGACTCAACACAATCACCAAAGTCAACATAAAAAGGCGATACTAATAAGACAGCCGCATCTTCAACCACATCAGCCTGCAAACCACCTGCCTCCCCTTCAACAGGCCTATTACGTCTTAACATAGCAGCCCTATATGCCCCCTGTCGCCGGGTAGGAACTGATGCTGACAACGTGGATCCTGACGTAGACACATCATGAGACACACGACGTCGCTGACGCGAAGGGCCTACATCAGGTACACTTGAATTAGACGCAGACGACCCATCAGAACGGGCACGCCTTCGCCTTGAAGACTGGAAAAACAAAAAACAAACCAAGAAACATTGGTTCGCCTCTAAATAACAGCCTACTACTAAAAACCGAGTAACGAAGTCAACACCTAATCTGTCTGACCCATTTGAATTACTGACCTAACCTGTTTTCATCTTCCTGTACAAGTCGCCACAAACTAATACTACAAAGCTTAGAACAACTAATGCTAATAACACTAAGACAACCAACCACAGTCTAACCATAACAGATACATAACACAACCACATAATCAACCAACAAAATTTTTTTTTGATCTAATGTAAACACCAAACACATACCAATAAGAAAACATCAGAAATCCAAAAAAAAAGAGATACCTGCATAAACGACGCTAAATCACACACAGATTACTCAAGCTTGAACCTACAAAAAACAAAAACAAAACCATCATCAACATTACCACCACAGAATACGTTTTTATACATCTGCTCATCTCTAAAACAACCACATGACACAAAAAACACCATAACCATGATGAACACTAACATGTTTTTAAAGATCAACATGCAACTACAATCAAGCATTGTATAGACACAAACACAGCCTACGCATGAACTCAAAGCCAAAAAAACCACCAGATTCAACAAAAAAAAACCAACCCAAAGGCAAATGCATTATTTAAACCATGAAAAAAAACAAAGGACACATAACAGGAACAAATGCAAGCTAAGAACAATTAAAAGCAACTACATTTCGAATTTAAAAGATATACCACCACCAGCTGTTGAAATCGCCAGCCAAAGAAGAAGAAAAGCGAAAGAAATAAGAGTATACACATGCAGGTTACTATATATATATATATATACCAACTTATAATAGACTAAGTGGAAAACAAATGTCTAACCCACATGCTTGACACGTGTCCCTCCATCCAACAGATAAACAAAACATTAACCGGGTTTCGAACCTGCGCCAACTCGTTAACAAAGCAACAACATAACCACTAACCCACACCCATAAAATAAACAAAACATTAACCGGGTTTCGAACCTGCGCCAACTCGTTAACAAAGCAACAACATAACCACTAACCCACACCCATAATATCTTGCTATAACTTAAAACCAATAATATTTAAACACAGTCAAATAATCAGATCCCGATAAAATTACTGTTCAAAACGTTTGCTAATTATTATAGTGTAATTATCTTGCCTATTAATAATAGAAGCTCATGAATAGTAATTCAATAGATCTAGTTACATTTAGAAATTAATAGACAGGATAATTTATCTTTTGGTATTTGACATAAAAACTATGTAACTAAAATCTATTGGTCAGTTTCAAAATTGGTTTCTTTAGTTACAAAATAGTATTTTTACGCCGTGTTCCCGAATTTAATAATTATCCTGTCTATTAATAATAGAAGCTCATGAATAGTAATTTAATAGATCTAGTTAACTTTAAAAATTAATATACATGATAATTTATCTTTTGGTATTTGACATAAAAACCTATGTAACTAAAAGGGTGAGGCTAACGTAAAAAGTTTGTTATCGTACAAAATGTAACAAGTAATCTAGATCGTAGGATTAGGCGGGTAATGAGGGGTACGATTATAAAAAACCACGCGTCATTAAATTTGTCAAAAACAATGAATGAGGGCAAATTAGTAATTGGACCAAAAAAAGCGGGAAAATTACAAAAATCACTCAATTGACATTCAGTTTCAAAAATTACAACGAAAACTGTCTACTCAATTCAAATCAAAACACAATTAGGGTTCTTTTTAGTGTGCGAAATCATAAAAACAGAACGATCAACACAATAATAATGGCATCGAAGGCAAAATCAGGTATTTATATACAATATTTGGGATATTATTGCGTGTAATTAGTAGTTGCAATTAACAAATCCAAATGATACTTTACATGAGTTGAATATGAACGGCGATCAAAGGAAAACAATGATACGCCGGCTAAAACTTCAAAATCAGGTTTGCTGGACAATTATAAGATGTTAAAAAGTATACACGTATTATGATTGTGTGTTTTTTTTTTTCAAATACATGTTTATTGCTCTTAATGTGCTCATTTTTTAGGGGTATTTTGCTAACTACCCGCGTTTAAAGTTATTTGTACTTGCGTTTGAATTTGTTATCAGGATTAGTTAAAACAAAAATGTATTTGTGTGTAATGTTATATGTACTTGCGTTATAATTTACAATAAGAAGTAATTAACAATTCGTAATAGTTCATGAGGGGATGACTAGTTTCTCTCCCTAGATAGTTCATGAATTCAAGAAATGTTATGTTTTTTAGCTGTTAAGTTTTAAAATTCAACCATAATATGTAATAGACCTACTTATTTAGTAATATTATGTTTTTTGGCATGTTTTATGATTCCTTTTCAATTAATTTGTATGAAGCGTCATGAAAACAAAAAAAAAGAACAAATATAACCAGTTTGATAAAAAAAAGACGCAACTACTATTATGAATAAAACGCAATTGTAATTTATTATGGAAATTATTAAACGCAATTACATATCAAACTTACACGCAAGTACAAAATTTACAAATATATTCATCTTCTCTAGTTAGTTATTTCATTCATATTTTAGTTTGCTATAACTTGTTTAATTCGGTTTATATAGTAGTATGGTGTTTTTGAATTAGAGATTCTTTGTTGATTACTAACCATTTCAATAGCTCTTATGCATCTATCAACTTCTTATTATAATGTTAAAAAAAACACTTTAATATCTTTTAAAAATGAAAACGCAAATACATAAATATTCAAACGAAAGTTGTAAAAAACAAAAAACAACCAAATATCACCAGTATGATAAAATCAATACGAAAACAACACAAAAAAATTCAAACGCGACTTGTAAAAAAAAATACAACATAATGAATGAGGCACCTATCATTCATAAAAAAAACCTAAGTAGAAATAAAATTTACACGCAAGTAACATATGTACAAAAAAAATCTTAAAAAGAAGGTTTAATAGTCTTCAATCTATAAAACGCAGATACACAACTTCAAAACGCAAATTGTAAAAAAAAGTAACTTTATATAATCAGAATGATAGAAATAAAAAATACGCAACTACTCATCTGAATAAAAATCAACTATCATTGATGATGGAAATCACTAAAACATAAAAAACAACTACATATGTGCAAACTTAATTTAAAAACAGAATTAACGTGACTACAAATCAAACATAAAACAACTATCATTCAAGATCATTAGCTTTGACTTGACTGTAACATCAGCTTCTTCCCCAAAAATTGTCACTGCAAATTGTGATAAGTTGTAATCTTCATCTACAGTAGTTGGATCATAACTTCAAACACAAAAAATCTGAAAAATTTTAGAGAAAAAAAAAGAACTGATTAAAACGATTAAAACGATTATAATTTGTACGAAAGAACTGATCGATCGAGTTAGTCAAATACTCAATCAGTAGTTATAGAATGATCATGGTGTTAGGGTTTCATTTTTTAGAGTAAAATACTAATTAAAAAAATAGAACATAAAGGAGAAAAGTCTATAATACCCTCACATGCTGGAAAATAAATACGAGATAATCTTAGTAGCCGCTTCCACGTGTACGGTTGTTATTGCTTCTTACGTTTTATACGCTATAAAAATTTGTACCGTAAGCTTCCTCATCTATTAGTTAGTTTCAAAATTGGTTTCTTTAGTTACAAAATAGTATTTTACGCTGTGTTCCCGAATTTAATAAATGAAAAAAAGAAGAAGAGAGTAAATTAAGTAGAGAAAAGAAAGAGAGTGCAAAGGAAAGATTTATTTAACTACATGTTTTCGAGTTCGAAGAAAATAAAATGAAAAGTAATTGCGTATTTTATGTTTAAAAATCTATTCCTTTAGACCACTCTAATTTGAAAGGATTAAAAATAAAAGAAATAAACCAAAATTTTCTTTTCTTTCATTTTCTTTCTCTCCTTAAAAAAACTGTGGAACACGATTTATCCTTGACATCCTTCCAAATATCTTCTTTTCCTTCGCTAAATGGAACTCAGAACACAACGTTACTCAGTGGATAGTGATCATAAGATAACACTATGCTAATTGAGAACGGTGAGAACTATTTTGAACCACACAGTTTTATTTTTGAAGTTATACATATTGCGTATTGTCAATGATATATGTATGATACTTATTTTTCAAACTGAAACACATATACACACATATGTATATTAAAAACATGTTCTTACCTACAATCATTCTTTCTATACATGGATGTGCAATCATTTTGGCTCAACGATAACACAAGTCATCGATTTATACTAAAACCAACCAATTTGTTAATCAGGAAAAAATGTATTAATATTAGGAAATAAAATAAACCTTACTCATGCTATTATAAACATACCAAAGTAACGATGAAAATAAATTTTCCAAAAAAAAGCGACTCGATTAGAAATAAAAACATTCCATCTTTATTAATACACTCAAGCAACCAGAACAAAGATTTCAATGTTTAAAAGAACGAAACAAACAATACAAATATACAAATATACAATTATACAAAATTTTCGAATTATTATTTAAAATTAGGAAATGGTTCAGATGAGAACCTTTAGCCAAATTGAGAAGTGAGAGAACTATTCCGGACCACACATTTCTCTAAGTTAAAAAAAATTATTATTATTATTTTTTTTACTTTAATCGCTTCTTTTTCTACATGAATAAATAATTTTTTTTATTTTTTTTCAATATACACATGTGTATAATTGCAATACACATATGTATAATGCAATATACACATATGTATAATTGAAATATACACATATGTATAATTGCAAAATACACATATGTATAAATGCAGTATACACATATGTATAAATGAAAAAAAAAAATAAAAAATTCTTGCATAAAAACGTACGATTAAGAAAAAAACTTTTTGCCTTTATAGAAATGTGTGGTCTAGAATGAGTTTCTCAGTTATCAAATAGGGGTTGATTCTCTTAGGATCCGTACCCTTTACAATTAAACCATGTGTATTATACGGGTTGAATATATGTAAATTTATATTTTAAATAATAAAAAAATTAATTTGATATGAAAATAAATATTAAATAAATGAGAGATAAACATAAAATTATGATTATATTATTTCACTAGATTATCCCCGGATGCTTCCTGGGATAGACAAATCTAGTATGAAGTGACAAAATGTGTGTACTGTAAAATGAATTGATCGTTTTTGAGGATTTTTTTAAGGATCAACACTCGTTTGCGTGCACATCTTGCTCAAGTGAAGTCTTTGTGCCGCTTTGTCACTTTCTCCAAACATTCTAAAGCTGTGATGTGAACCTGAAAAAAAACCTAATTGTTATCAAATGATATGTCATGACGATGATTGATTTAAGCGGCGTGTATGGAACTAGAGATTTACTTGATGTCTAAGAATCATAGGTTACATCTAACCGGTTTAGCAACCTTTGTAATCAATGTTCCTAGCAACACCCATCAAAATACAAAAATTAGATTGTTACCAAACTGACTTCATATGTGAATATATGTAGTTAGCGAATTCTTATATGTAATAGTAGGTTTAAAAACATATATACAATCTTAACATGATTAGTGACTTAACTCGCAAATCTTTTTTCTAAGATCCAACAAATTCACGGTAACACTAACACTAATTATGAACTCTAAATCTCTTGCTAGTCATTCTGAATACTGAAGTTCACCGTTAGTTATGAAACCAGATACATTTAACAGGCCGGTTATAATGTTATATATATTCGAACATACAAATCCTTTAGTCAATCTATCCAAATTTAACAGAAAACTAACTGAATTTAACCTTTGAACCAAAACTTGTTACAAAATAAAAACGTAACTTAAACTTGCAACATTTAAAAGTTACTAGGCAAACTACTTGTCTTACCCAAACTAGATGACCGGTGTAACCAAATTTTATAACAAAAAAAAAAAAAGAAAAAAATCTATCATGATATATATAGCAACTATATAAAGATTGAACATACAGTTTTGTTGGGAATATAATGACGTAACTAAAGATCATGACATGATCTTTACATCTAATAATAGAAGAAAACGATTATCATAATATTTTCTTTTTGACAAACCACTGAATATATGCCTAAATCCGTAACAAAACAAGCAACTGCATGGACACCTCACCTTCCACTAAACTAAATTCACATAATGTTGATCTTTGAAGAATAAAACTAAAAAGAATATTCTGACTAAATTTTGTAAAGTAAAACAAGCATTTATATTTTTTTATTTTTCTTAAGCATTTACTAGGGTTGTAAACGAACTGAACTTTCAGCAAATAACATGAACTGTTTAGCAAGAAATTCGTTTGCGTTCGTTCGTTCGTTTAATAATTGAACGAACACGAACAAAAAAATTTGTTCGTTTAATTAAACGAACGAACATGAACTGAGGTCGCATTCGTTCGTTTATGTTCGTGAACAATCAGTAACGTGTTCGTTTATGTTCGATAGTTTAATGAGATTTTTAATTTTTAATTTTTATAATTTTATATTTTCTTTTATTTTTATTTATTTTACCCATATAAATAAATAAATGATATATGTGAGCTAAATATATAACTATATGAGATTAATAAACCTACTTTTAGTATCCACGTTCATTATATATTTCCACCTTTCAACGTCGACGCCTTCCGCCATGCACCTCCGACGCCCGCCTCCATTCACCTCCGATGTGAACATAGTTTTTTGAGACACTAGTTTATTATGTTAATACTAAGTATGTTTGGATAATTAAATTATATTTTTTTTGTGGATCTAGCTAATGCCTTAGTGTATGTGAATTCGATCTTATTCGAAAGTTAATATATGTCCGTTTGTGTTTGTTTCCGTTCATGAACACTTCTTTGTGTTCATGAACACCTGTCTGTGTTTATTAATGTTCGTGTGCGTTCATGAACAAAATTAACAAACAGACACAAACGAACACGCACACAAGTGTTTTCTTAACAAACGAACACAAACATAAAATCGTGCTCGGCAAGTGTTCATGAACTGTTCGTGAACACATAATTTTCTTAACAAATGAACACGGACAAAGCCTTATTTGTGTTCGTTCGGTTCGTTTGAAGCCCTACGTTTACTCTTCCCCTTGTAAGATAGGTATCGTCTTTTGTTGCTTCCCTAGCTACATAATTTTCTTTTTTCGAAACAATTGGCATATATATTACTTTAACTCTTTTTTTTGAACTGTAAACTTCATTAAAAAGACGCGTCCTCAAAATAAGGACCGCCAAAAAGCCGAATTACAACATATACAATGGAGATAAAGCCCCATCCTTCCAAAGGGTATTTGAAAACCAAGAACGACTTCTAAACCACAAAAAAGACAACGCTTTTATAGTAGCCAACACCTCATAGACTTTGGGTTCCACATCATCAAAGATTTCCTATTTCGCGCTCTCCAAATAGCCCAACACGTTGTCATCATTATGCCCTTCAATATCCTTTTACCCTTTTTTGAATTAGCGCGCAGCTCGAAAAGCGTCAATAAATCAGAAAACCGAAAAGCGAAAATCAGACCAAACTTTCACCAAGATCCGACCCCAATCCATATGCCCATGGTAAAACCACATACGGGGAAAATGTTGTCAATAGTCTGATCAGCCGAAGCACAGAAAACACAGGAGACCTCATTTATGTTTATACCTCGTCGAAGAAGAGCGGTCCGGGTTGGAAGACGATTCAGATCCGCTCTCCAGATGAACATATTCACTTTAAGCGGTACCCAAGTCTCCAACTTCGTAACGATCAGCCGCTGCACCATTCTGTCCATTCGTAGGAGTCTTTTAACCTGTGCAACCAAAAATTCACCTTTATCCGAGTCAACCTACAACCATCTATCTCTCCTCTAAACTATCTGCAGGTTAGAACAAATATGAATGGCCTCCTGGAACTCCGAAATCTTAGCAACAATAGCAGAGCCTCGATGCCAACTGCTGCAGAAACCAGTCCCATCGATGATTTGTTTGACCCGACTACTAACTGAGCAGCATTTCTGACTTTCCAAATTGAAAAGCATAGGCCGACGATCTTTTAAACATGAGTCCCCGTACCAGATGTCAAACCAGAACCTGACAGTCTCACCATTTCCAATATCTGCACGCACACAGCTATGAACAGTTCGTCCCTGCAACTTTATGAAATTGTTGAAAGACACAATCGACTTCCAGCAGCCAACCATCTTTTTATCCACCGGAAGAAACGTCCACCTAATCACTTCAATCAACCTTCGCCATAGGGAGTTTTCCATATTAAAAAATCTCCACGCCCATTTGGTTTTAAGCGCCGCATTAACATCAACCAACTTAGAGTTACCCAACCCGCCATCCGCCTTCGACATAGTCACAACATCCCACGAAACCCAATGAAGCTTTTTAATATTCGTCGCTTCGGCCCAAAGAAACGCCTTCATTAACCCTTCTGACTTTTTAATAACGGCCATAGGCGCTTTAACTCTTAGTTACATGTAAATAACATTTGATTATAATTAAATATACAACCATACTGTATTTAAGAAATATGTGTTGTTTTTTTATGTTATCTTGCGTCTATATTTACAATGTTACCTATTTTCTATTTCTTCCCTTTATTCTTAAGGATAGAATATCATGTTTCCATAGATCTTACTCTCTCCATATCTTATCAATAACTTTGTTATATGTGAGATTTACTGGTAGGGGCGGACCCACACCTAGTTCAAGGGGTGTGAGTGCCCACCTTGATTTTTTTTAGTGTTTATATATACGCGTTTTTCCTATCTGCACCCCATAAAAATTTTCAATCGCACCCCTTGTGTGACACCTGACAAACTTAGGTTAATAACTTTTATCAAACTTATAAGTCTACCTTAGCAAAACATACATAAAACATACTTAACTCGGTAAGTTGAGTCGTTACGATGGTTCGGGGAATCATCGAGAGTCGTTACGATGGTTCGGGGAATCATTGGGAGTTGTTATGATGGTTCGGGGAATCATCAGGATTTGTTACGATGGTTTGGGGAATCATCGGGAGTCGTTATCATGGTTCGGGGAATCATCAGGAGTCGTTACGATGGTTCGGGGAAGCATCGAGAGTCGTTACGATGGTTCGGGGAATCATCGGGAGTCGTTACGATGGTTCGAGGAATCATCGGGAGTCATGAAAATGGTTCGGGGAATCATCGGGAGTTTTTACAATGGTTCGGGGAATCATTGGGAGTCGTTATGATGGTTCGGGGAATCATCAGGAGTTGTTATGATGATCCGGGGGATCATTGGGAGTCAGATTATATCCATGTGTCCAAGGGTTGGTGATTCGGAGGATCACCGGTTTAAATGCACACACACGAGTATCGAGTCCCGTTAGTTGGTGAATTAAAGTAAACCTGTTAGTTATCGAGTAATAAACGTGTTACAACCATTATATAGCGTGCTGATACGTGTATACGTGAAATTATGTGCTATCATAGTAAACGACTCTAAGGAGGCAACTAGCTTAGCTAGTGGTGTGTTTTAGGAGGCAACTAGCTTAGCTAGTGGTGTGCATCAGGAGGCAACTAGCTAGTTAGTGGTGTGCATCAGGGGAAACTAGCCTAAGCTAGTCGCCTCCCATAAAAGCTAGTCGCCCCCTGGGTGCTAGGCGACTAGCAACATTTATAAATACCATATTTGACTTGTTAAACATTATTTGTGCAACCCTAACTCGCCCCAAACCTCTCTCACACCATCCTTAACCCCTGAAATCCGTTTTTGCCATAAATCTACAATTTCCAAGCTTAAAACATCATTTCCAAGCAATATCTATAGTGTGTTATTCATCTTAAACTCTTGTTAAGTCATTATTTTGAACCCCAAAGGTCTAGACTTGATTTAATTAACTTTTTATCCTTGAAAACCTTTGAAAACTCTTGAAAAAATAGATCCTAATCTATATCTTAACTTCTACATGGGTTTTTGATAAAAATACAAGCTTGAAATGGGTTTTAATGATCTAAACATGGGGATTCTTGTGTATTTGTTATTTGGCTGATATGGATTAGTTGGTAGGGTGTTTATCTCAGCTTTTGATGGTTGTTTGATGTGTTTTATGAATAATACATGTTTTGACCCGTTTGAGGGTGTTAGAAGGATTTAGGAGGTTATGTGATGATTTGATGATTGAAACTTGATAGGCTTTATGCTAGAATGATGTAGCAACAACTTGATGATGATTGTAATGTGTTTGTATGATGAAATCTGATTATTTGCCATCTCGGGTAAAGTTTTCATGCAACAATGTGATGTTTCCATGATATTATTCCATTTTGGGAAAAACTTGCAATTAGGGTGTTAAACTGATGATAAATTCGGGATTTTTGATAGTGTTGGGTTGTTTAATGATTGTGAATTGATATTGGGTGTTTCTACATGTTTCGGATCTGATTTGCAGGGTTACGCGCGCGAAAAGAGCCACCAGCCTACAGGCTGGTGACTAGCTAAGCTAGTCGTGTGCCTGAGGGGTAAGCTAGTTGCCTAGTGGAGGGCTAGTCGTCCCCATAAGGGGCGACTAGGTTGGCTAGTCGCCTGTTGGTGCCCAGTCATGTGTTTTTGATGCATAGTCGTGTGTTTTGATGTCGGAAGTGCGTTTTGGAACCCCGTAACATGTTTTGACACCTTGTAACATATTATAAACCCTGTGACAAGTCTAGGAACCCTGTAACACGCGTTCTGACTCATACGTGCATTATGTGAACTATATGCTAGACTTGGTGAACTGTTATTCGTATATGGTGCGTACCTACTCATGATTACTCGTTTACTTGCATTTGACTAACACGGGGGTATCAGGTAACCAACGGGATGTCGGGTCTTGTCTTGTGTGGTCATGTCAAACGTTAAACGCTTTTGCAAACATTCAAAGTCAAGGTCATGGACACTAGGGGTTATCTTACAAAGGTATCATCGGATAAACACTTATAGACTATTCATGGTAGGTTTCCGGTAGTAGGGACTACCATAATAAGTCTGGTATTTTATTGTCTTGAAGAACGCAACCTAAGGTGAGTTTCACAGCCCCATATTTTACTGTTTTCGTTTTCGGGGGAGAAACATGCTGGATAAACTTATTTTCTTTAGACCACGGTATTGCATTATATCACATGGGTACTAGGCGATTTTTCATCGTAAGTCCTCTCCTTTTTGTGAACTATGAATATGTGGATACATAGCGGGGAAAGTGTGAATAGATCTATTGGGTCTGGCAAGCCCCACTCGGGTTGACTGGAGGTCGGATGGGTGCATATTTGTTTTATCAAACTTACGGCACCGACTGATGACCGGTGACGGGTACTAGAGGCATCCTACTTACTTACTAACGTTCAACAATGGTTCACAGCGCTTTAGTATCATCTAACGATATATAGCTAGCGTCAGGTATAGGTGTAAGGATCGTGGGTCTGGTTTACAAACTTACTTACTACTTTTACAACTTAAAAACTCTGTGACTCACCAGCACTTCATGTGTTGACTAACATAGCATGTTTTCTCAGCTTGCTAAGGTAGCAGCAAAGATTAGGCGCATGCGGTTCGCACAACGTCTCATCCGGTTTTGCATTATGTTAAACTTTGTTTCAAACGTTTAAACTATTTATGTAGTCCCAAAATACTAGATCTTAAGTTTGCACTAGATTGTTATCAACTAGAAACACCTATTTGTTAGGTGTTTTAGTTGATTAATCAAGACAAGTTAAAGAACTAGATGAAGATTATAAAAACCGACACACAAGAAACATAAAGACACGATTCCATTAAAGATTTCTGCTTTAAACAACCATGGATGATACAAGTTCGCACATTAGATAAGTTCGCACCTTTACAACTTGTGCTCTCAAAGATACATCAAAAACCCTAACCCTAGCTGCACAAATGAGCTCCTATTTATAGGAGAATTCTGAGGACTGCGAACTTAACATTAAGTTCGCAGTCTCCTCCTTTAAGTGCGCAGTCTAGGGTTTTTCCATTACAACTATGCTTTAACTACATATCTAACCCTCCAACTTTAACATTTAACTAAACATGGTTAAACCTGGTAACTGTGGTCTCATATTAACCCAACAATACTCCCCCTAGACCACAGCTACCAGTGCTACACTATCAATCTATCTCGACATCACTCAACTCCCCCTCTTCTCTTGCTTGCTGTGCCGGGAGTGCTTGAACTATGCTTTCTTCAATGATTGGTTCTTCAGTGCGAGGTTCCTCAACATGTGTTTCTTCAGTGAATGAAACTTCAGTGGGTGGCTCTTGAATGAATAACTCAGCTAGATCTACAGTTGTTTGATCTTGCTGAGTCTCTGGAGCTTTGCTTGGAGAGACTGGTGGGACTTGTGAAGGCTCGGATTCAGGATCAACAGTTGCTGGAGAAGCTTGAGTTTGAACCTCTGGAGTAACTACAGCTTCTGATTTCTTTGCAGCAGCAGCAGCAACAGCAGCAGCTAGTGCTCTGTCATCTTTAGCTTTGTCAGCTGCGTTGATCCTTGCCACCAAATCTATCAGTTCTTGCTTTCTCTTCAATGCTCTTTCCACAGCTCTTCTAAACAGGACAGCTTCCTCAAATAACACATTACCAGCACCAACATTTATCTGATTAGCAAAGAGAGTAGTTAAATCAGATGGATTCAGAGCAAACACGTCCACTGGGTCAACTATTCTCAATGCTTCTGTATCATCTCTCAGTTTGATCACGGCTTCACCGGTTCTGCTGTCATAAAACCACTTCTTGAAGTCAGCCAAAAGTACAGGAAGCTCTGGACGGATTGGAACCCTAGTGACGACCTCAGGAGGGTCTATCACGTAGGTTATCATTCCCCGTCCGGTGGTAGGATCAATTCTTTTCTTCGACATCCTTCGCCTCGGCTTCTGTGGCTTCCAGTTCTTGAAGTCACGGGCACATTCATCTTCAATAAACACAGACACCGAGTCAGCATTGGTATCCCCTGAGTGGTTTAGAAAAGGTGTTCTGCACATCTCTCGAATGTCCCATCTTGGAAGGGTCTTCAGGTTCGGGCGCCCCTTAAAATACTGAATCACTCCTCCCCTTCGCTTTACAAAGAATAAACGTTTAAACCCATCATATCCCCAGCAGACAACTTTTTCCTGATGAGATGCACGAGTATGGTGAATGGTCTGGTGCAACGCAGGAATGGTGATTGGTCTTCTTGGAAACCAACTTGCTCTCTCAGGATCCAATACATACCCATCATCCATTTCATACACTGTCTTTTCCCCCGCACCGATTTCTACAAACGTCTCAGGCATCTCGTCTTCACTTATCTCATCTACATCACTCTCTTCCTCCTTTCTTTCTTTCTCCTTTTCTTCTTCCATAAATTTTCCGAAATCAAACACTTCATCAAACGTCAATTTTGGAGCATCGGTACCCTGAGTCTTTAACTCCTGAAGCATATCAAACATCTTCATCTGTACCTCGGTCTGAAACTTTATCAGATAGCGCTGATCTTTAACCACCTTTTCAAGACTTCGGTTCTTGTGCTTCAGCTTCTTTAGCTTCTTTCTCAACTCCTGATTATTATAGATCTGATTCTTCAACATACAGATTTCCTTGGCAGCATTCTTTCCCACTTCCTTAGATAACTTCTCATACAATTCTTGATGCACCGGTTTTTGACGAGATGCACCAGGAACAGACGAGGAAGGTGCTGATTGTTTCTTTGCGGGAGGCTTGGGAATAGGAGGTCTTGCTGACGAAGAGCCAGGCCTGGCAGTAGAGGGCCCTGGCCTGTCAGTGGAAGGCCCAGGTTGACCCTCCACACCAAACATTGACTCCAAAATCGCTTCATTTTCCTCATCTTCTTCTGTCATAACCCGTGGTCTTTCAGACTCGGGAAGCTGTTCTCTCCTCCTTCTTCTTTCTGCCTTTGCAATTTCAGCATTCTGTCTGGCAGCCTCAGCTATTTCAAGTTCCTCGGGAGTCAATGATTCTCTCCCTTCCTGTAGTAAACCAGTAGGCCTGTTTCTTTTGGTCGGCCTCTGAGGAACAGGATCAGATGCTGCTCTTTTACCAACAGTTCTTTCTCGAGCAACTTCTTCAGCAGTGTGCTGAGGCACTGTTGTAGCAGGTACAGTAGTAGCAGGTTCAGTAGGGGCAGGTTCAGTAGGTTCAGGTTCGGTTGCAGTTTGTTGTTGAGTTCTAGCAGCATATTGTCTTCTTCTCTTCATCTCACTGTATAGCTTCATAACAACTGGATAGCGTTGAGCAGAGTACATGCTTTCCAGCAGGGGTTCCCAATCAGGTGTGTTGCACTCAGTAAAGAATCGTGCACCTTTGGCAAAACCGTATTTATCACCAAGGGGCAGATCCTCATGCTGCGAGTTAATCATCATCTGAACAAATCGGGGATACATCGTCCACTTTTTCTTCTCAGCTTGAGCATTCCTCACCATACAATCAAATACCAATCCCGACAGATTAAAAGGCTCATTCTTGCAGACTTTAATCATGGCTGTTGCCCAGTCGGGACTGAGTGCATTATAACCCCCTTTTCGGTGACATAAAGACATCAGAAATACATGACAGATAAGCTTCCAATCTCTGGTTAAATGACTCTTTTTGATATCACCCCTTGCATCGAAGTCTCCTTTGTATCCGAAATTCAGGAACTCTTGATGAATCACAGTCTTCGGTAAAGATCTAACAGTTTCTGGTCGATCCTGAAATCTTAGAACATTTCTCACTGTGTCTTCTGTGATGATAACTGCCTTGTTCCTTACTGTGGCTTTAATCCTCTTGACACGTGCCACTGTCTCCACTCTAGCAGATCGCCAAAAGTCTTCAATGTGAGAGCTGTATACTTCAACTTGCTGCTCTACTGCATATCCGATCCTGCTTCTCCTGATCCATGCAACAACGTCTCGAAACTTTGAGTCATCAGTTTCCAGAATTATCGCCTGGTTGTGCATTCCCCTAGGATCCCATTTAAGAGCCATCTGTTTTGGACACGTGCATGAAAATTAAGTTAGAATTTTGATTTTGAATTGACTAATGACAGACACTTCATTTTCTTTGACGGACGACGTACTTAGACTAGGTTTGGTTTTAAGTTGGTTTTACGTGTGTTATTTATTTTATGGATTAGATTTTAACGTGTATATGATATGTTTCGTTTTTCATTTTAATAGTCATATGAGTCCAGTTTCAGTTTTAAGGATGAATGAGTCAAGGTACGTAGTCCGATCAAATGTCCTGAAAAGTCAAATCACTGGTCAACAATTTGGTCCAAGATTAAGTCCACAGATTTATTAAGTTCGCAGTCCAAGCCAACAGGTCAGATTAGGTTACAGGTAACCTAAGTGCGCACTTGGTGTTACTCAGGCATGGTAACGGCTTGGGAAGGGTGATCAGGTCTGCGTACTAGACTAGTACGCAGCCACCTAAACTTTCGTTTAGGATTTCAAGTTCACACTTAGGTACGCAGTTACATTAGGGTTTTGATTCTTGAATCATATGAAGCAAGTGCGCATTCATATGAAACAAGTGCGCAGATCTTCAAGTTTTTAGGTACGCAGTTCATCAAAAACCCCAACTGTCAACTGATTTTATCATTGTTTCAATCTCAGATCCTGTCAATACACGAAGAGATTTGGTTAGAAACATTTAACTACCTTTAACAAACACACAAACACGAAAGAGAATAGAAGGGATGGATTAAGAAGGGTGGTACACGGTGGTTTGGTGGTGGACTACGGTGGTTATAATGAAGAATACGGTGGTGATGTGGCTGAGATGTTGAGATGAAAATTAGGGTTTGTAAAAAAAAAACTAAATAAAAAGTTAAAACAAGAATTAACTGCGTATTTATAGGGATTAGGTTTGGGCCGCGTACTTGACATTTAAGTGCGCAGGCCCATGAGCCCAGTCAAGTACGCGAGCCCAGTTAAGAATTTTAAAGAAAGCCTTTAAGTGCGCAGGCCCAATTAAGAATTTTAAAGAAAGCTTTTAAGTGCGCAGGCCCACTTAAAAAAAAGAGAATCAATATGCAGGCCCACTTACTTAGAAAATAAGCTTTTAACCAAAAAATTTGGGTTTAGAGATCAACCGTTTCTCACCTTTTGCATCAAGATCATACCAGTCATACCTGCCAGACCACGTTTCAACTTTCCGTTGGATAGCTGTAGCCCAAGAAAAACTGTCGGTATATTTGTCCACTTAAATCCATGCCTCTCGTCTTTCAACAAGCTTTACGTGATGATCTTTATCATGTTTTGGTAATATTGACGACATGTTAATGGACCCCACTTGTGCCAGGTGTAAGCCTACCAATCCTCAAGGTTTATTGAGATATAATGATGAGAGCTTCAGGTCTATGTTTCCATAAGCAGAGAAGATGATCATTATGTCAATCAGATGATGAGAGCTTCAGGTCTATGTTCCCATAAGCAGAGAAGATGATCATCTGATTGCTTTTTGAGCTATCTATATGTTTGCACGTCACTAACATTGCGTGTCTTTTGTTGCTCATTTTGATTTTAATAGCCCCGCTTTGGTAGCTTGCACTCTTAGGTGTCTTTTGATTGCTTATGCACAAAATTTTCTGTGTCTTTTGATCTCTCAACCTGTGTATGACCGGACTCAGCTTGTGCAAGCCTGAAGCACAGTGGGAATCCAGCACCTCGTGTAGACTTTTAGTTTGTCATCTTTTAGCAGTTTACTCAATTCCAGGCTGAATCTACCGACATGTCGTTGCTTGAAGCCACAACGTCCTCTGGGTCCTATTCACATGCTGACAAATATGATTAGTTTCTATCATTTCTTGATTGTTTTTTGAAAAAGGTTTTAAAACTTGCAAATTTAGGGATCTACCGGTTTATTTCTCCCCCAAAAATCTTTATTTTATTTTAAAACATAAGATTTTTTTATAATTTATTCACAAAGTAAAGTTTTTTTTTTTTTTTTTTTTTTTTTTTTAACATAAATTAAATCATTCAAAGTTGATCATTTCTAACCAAGTCACCAACTGACGAAAACGGGTTTTGTCGAAAGCTTTGGTAAAGATATCTGCCTTTTGATCAGCAGTATCGATAGGCAACACCTGTATGTACCCCTTGTCGTGCGCATCGCGAATTGAATGAATCCGAATTTCAATATGTTTAGTTTTTGAATGATCAATTGGATTCTTCACAATGTCACGACAGGCATCATTATCAATGTAGATAGGGGTTCTCATGATATTCAAACCGTAATCCAACAGCTGATTTTGGATCCACAACACTTGACAGCAACAACTGGATGCGGCTGTGTACTCAGCTTGAGCGGTAGATATAGACACAGTGGTCTGTTTCTTGCTCTGCCATGACACGAGCCTGTTTCCAAGAAATTGACAGCCACCAGAGACAGACTTTCGGTCAATCCTGCAACCTGCATGATCACTATCAGAGTACGCAATTAGGTCAAAATTGTCACTCTTAGGATACCATAAACCAAGTTTTGGTGTTCCTTTGAGGTAGCGGAAGATTCTTTTGACTGCAGTCTCATGAGATTGTTTTGGGTTTGACTGAAAGCGAGCACAGCATCCAACTGCCCACATGATGTCCGGTCTGCTAGCTGTAAGATACATCAAGGAGCCAATCATAGAACGGTAAGTGTGCGGGTTCACAGAAGGT
The DNA here is from genome assembly GCA_032199755.1 of Ambrosia artemisiifolia. Taxonomy (NCBI): domain Eukaryota; kingdom Viridiplantae; phylum Streptophyta; class Magnoliopsida; order Asterales; family Asteraceae; genus Ambrosia; species Ambrosia artemisiifolia. The sequence continues at coordinate 5,682,952 of CM063529.1, read as the reverse complement.
CCTTCAAGATCTGGTACAAGTGTTGTTTGAGCTGCAAAAGGAGTGTTGGACGGTTTGCAATCCGACAGGTTGTACTTCGCCAGAATGTCTCTTGTGTATTTAGCTTGATGAATGAGAATACCGTCTTCCTTTTGTTGGACTTCAAGACCTAAGAAAAATGATAGTTCTCCCATCATGCTCATTTCAAATTGAGACTTCATGATGCTTTCAAATTCCCTGCACAAATTTTCGTCAGTTGAGCCAAAGATAATATCATCAACATAAATCTGAACAAGGATAGAATGTTTGTTGACTTCTTTGGTGAACAAGGTCATGTCGATCTTCCCTCTCGTGTATCCATTTTGCAACAGATATGAGGACAAGGTCTCATACCAAGCTCTAGGAGCTTGATGGAGACCATAGAGAGCCTTGTCCAATTTGTAGTATCTGTTTGGATGATGAGGGTCTTCGAATCCGGGCGGTTGGCACACATAGACTTCTTCTTTGATCTTCCCATATAAGAAAGCGCTCTTCACGTCCATCTGAAAGACTTTAAAATTTCGATATGAAGCATATGCCAAGAAGATGCGTATGGCTTCAAGTCGAGCGACTGGAGCGAAGACTTCCTCATAATCAATCCCCTCCTGCTGACGAAATCCTTGAACAACCAGACGAGCTTTGTTCTTGATTACCACGCCACGTTCATCCATCTTGTTGCGAAAAACCCATCTTGTCCCAATAGGATATTTTCCTTCAGGCAGATCAACGAGCTCCCACACTTTGAGCTTTCTGAATTGAAACAGTTCTTCCTGCATGGCCTCAACCCAGCCTGCATCTCTAACTGCATCTTCAATGCTGAAAGGTACGGTTTGAGATAAGAATGCTGAGAGAGCGGTGTTGAGCTTGTCTGTCTGATTTCTGGTAAGAACACCCTCACTGATTGGTCCAATGACATTTTCAATTGGATGGTTCTTAGAAGATTTGAATCCCATATTTTCTTCTTCTTGCACTTGTAGAGGCAGGTTCGAAAGATGATCTCCAGGTGTAGAAGAACTGGATGGTTCATTTACAGACTGCTGATTTGATTGTGTTCCTTCAGCATTTGACGTGCTTTCAGGAATGTTAGAGGTTTCAGCAGTAGTATCACCATTATTAAGTTGAGGAACAATAGGATCAGCAACCAGAGGAGAGAAACGGGTGGTAAACGGTGCGACTTCATCATCAGAAGAGTAGAGAATATTTCCAAAGGGAGATGAGCTTGTGGCTTGATTTTCAGGAGCTTGTTCTGCATGAGCTTGCTGTTCAGGAATGACAAAGTGATTGAACACAACATCCACATCAAAGAACCAGTCAGGACCGGTTCCAACATTGGTAGAGTTGGATTCTTGCCAGTCAACATAAAAGGATTCCAGAACCATCTTGGTGCGTTTGTTGTATACTCGATAAGCCTTTTGACTAGACGAGTATCCAACAAAGAAACATTCGTCTCCAACAGCATCAAACTTCATGATATTCTCAAAGTTGTTTAGAAGAGTGCAGGAGCATCCAAACGGCCTGAAATAATCAATGAGAGGTTTTCTTTTGAAAAGCAATTCATAAGCTGTTTTCCCACGAGGCTTGACAATCAAGACCCTGTTAAGAACATAACAGGCGGTATTCACAGCTTCTGCCCAGAAGATGATCGGTAACTTAGAGTCAATGAGCATGGTTCTGGCAGCTTCAATAAGCGTACGATTCTTCCTTTCAGCCACTCCATTTTGCTGAGGAGTCCTTGTAGCACTATATTGGAGATGAATTCCTTTCCCGCTGCAGAACATCACAAAAGTTTGGTTCTTGAATTCTGTTCCATGATCACTTCTGATTGACTTTACTTTTAACTTGATTATATTCTCGATCAAAGGAACGAACAGCATCAAGGTCTCAGCAGCCTCACTCTTGAATTCCAGGAAATACACCCATGTAAAGCGAGAGAAGTCATCTGTAATCACCAAACAGTAAGACTTTTTACCCAAGCTTTTTACACTGATAGGACCAAAAAGATCCATATGTAATAATTGAAGAGGTGAGTCAATTGAGTTCACTGTTTTGGACTTGTGCGATTTCTTATGTTGTTTACCTTTGGCACATGCTAAACATTTTTCAGAAAAGGGGAATTCCTTAGAAGGAAGACCTCTGACTAGATTAAGTTTAGAAAGTTTGTTTATATTTTTAAAGTTAACATGACCTAATCGCCTGTGCCATAACAGTGACTCTGACTCGGATGCCTTTGACAGTAGACAAGTCATTGGTTGTTCAGACTTGGCATCCCTCATGTTTATCACATAAGTATTGTTTTGTCTGGGGGCTTTTAGCATGATCATGTCAGTGGATGGTTTAAATCCTGGCTTTAGGAAGATGCATTCCATGTCGTTAAACAACACTGAGATTCCTTTGTCACAGACTTGTGATACACTCAATAGATTGTAGCACAGTTCTGGAACATAGTTGACATCCTCAAGTGTTAGCGCGTCAGAGACTACATCTCCTATGCCAACGATCTTTCCACCCTTCTCATTCCCAGCGAACGCTACAAATTCTCCATCGATGAACCGATAGTTCTTGAGGAGTTCTTTCAGTCCTGTCATGTGTCTTGAAGCGCCGCTGTCGACATGCCATAGATATCTCATGAGAGCTATCAGCCATTTTTGTAATTTATTCTGCACATACAAAAACAAAAGAGAAACAAAGCTAAACTAAAGAAAATCTATGTACAGTGGAGATTTTGCCTGAAACTTAAGTAACTTTGGGAATCCAAGTTTGTTTAATTTTTGATCTGTCATGATTTTCTCCCAAAGTTGACTCTTGTTTCTTCCAAATTTGTGTATTTTTAACAAAACTTTTTACGGTTTCTTGAAGATTTCTTAATTGATCCGAAAAAGAGTTTTGTGTTTTGACATCCTTTTGTGGTTTAGGTTTTATGTGACAGTTCTTGACCACGTGACCCTCTTTTCCACATCTGAAGCATTTAGAATGCTTAGGCTTGATCTTAGGAGAAGATCTGGATGATGATGGTTGTGATGTTCTTTTCTTGATCTTGTTTGATCTTGAGCTTTCGGTTGAGCTTGATTCTTCCCTGTTGCTACTTGATTCTTCATTGATGTCCAGATTAGTTAAGCTGCAGCTGCTCTCTGTATCACTCAGTGATTCTTCAGAACTTGAGGTACCTGTTTCACTTTGTGATTCTTCCGAACCTGATACATCTGTGGATGAGGGGATAAATTCTGGGATTTCCTCAGTGAGAAATTTCCCAAACCTGTTACGCTTAAGTTCTGGCACAAACACAGATGGTTTGACCACATGATTATCATCAGAGAATGCAGCATTCAGATCAACACACACAGGAATAACATTTTCAACACAAACATTAGATCGTTTGATAGGAGGCTTCCTATCATCGGGAGCCACAGCCCCTTTTAAATCAAGTTTACAGTCATCCAACCTAGTTAAACTATTACAGTCATCCATCCTAGGCAAACTATTACAGTCATCCGATTTAGTTAAAGTTTTACATTCATCCAAAATAGAATTGTTTTTCGAATTTTCATTGTTCCAGATAAACCAATTCACTGTTGAGTAATTGGCACCCGGATGTCCTAAACCCACTGTCTGGCCACCACAACACACATCATCCTCCACCTGAGCCTGTTGGGTCACATCTGCATTACTTTTACTTATGTTAGTATTTGACTCAGATTCATCACATTTATTTTCAAAAAGATCATTTTTTGGATGAGGTGATGGAATTGGTATGTATTCACTTTGGCTCAGGGGTAAGAATAGAGATCTTTCGATTCCATTCTTATCCTTATACCCAATTCCATCCTTTACGAATGATTGTCTTCCACATTCGATTATATCAGCTTGAGCCCGTTTGCTCACATTCCATTTATCCACAACAATTTGAAGACGAGTTGTCTCATTTCTAGATTTCTCTAGTTTTGAGGTTAAATCGTTTATCAGAAAATCTTTCTTAAGCACAAATTCTTTTAAAGTTTGCATTTCAGCTAGAGTTGCATTTAACTTTCGCTGATATGCCCACTCATTTTCTTTCATTTCAGTATTTATTTTACGAATGTCATCCATTTCTCTTAAAACTCGTCTGTTGTGTGATAAACAGTATGCGACAGCTGTAACACACCTAGGTGAGCACAGTTTAGATTTAATTTCTACAGGAATATTTACCATGTCCCTTTCCTCAGCTTTCTTAGAAGAACTCTTCACCTCCTCAGCGACCTTCTCAGATGAAGTCTTCTCAGCAATCAGCGCTTCCTCTCTTTTCTCATCATTCACCTTCTCATCAGTCAACACACTCTTCAGCCCGGCATACTTCTGCATTTCCCCCTTTAGAACCTCAGCAGACGATCCTTCAACAGAGTTTACACCATTTGAAGATTTGGTGCAGATTGTGGCCATCAGGGCTTTGTTAACTTCAGCTTCAGCGGCCGCTGCCTCTTCTCCCCAGTCGAAGTCTTCAACAACCAAAGCTTTTTGTGGCTCCTTATCATTTCCCTCATTACCATCGGTTATGGCCACCAACCTCTTTGCAGGCTTAATTTCAGCTTGGTTCAGTGTGGGGCATTCGTACTTGAAATGCCCGAGGACCTTGCAGTTGTAACACCTGATCTTGGACTTATCGAACCCAGCCTTTCCCATACCAACTCTTCTTCCGGTTCTATCTTGAAAACGCTTCACTCGTAAAGTGATCATAGCCATCTGCCATTTCAGATCCATCTCTTCCATGTCATCTGGGTCAACCTGATACATATCCTCTGGGGACATCATCTCATTTTTAATCTCTCCTGTCTTCAACGCTTCAAAACTGCTCATGAAAGAGTTGAACAGTTCCACATGTTCAGCAGCTAGTTTAGCAGCCTGTGGAGTTAGAGTCTTTGCAGCCCTTTCAGAATACATTGGAGCTTTCCCAGAACTTGAACTACCAATCCCTGCAGAATCCACATACGAATGCACCGAACTTGAACTCATATCACCAATTGGGGCCATCAAAGCCAGATTCTTCATAGCACTACTTGGAGTCACCTTCGGGACAGTCTGATTCATTTCTCTTTTAGTGATGTCCATCTCAAATGATTTCAGAGTGTTTATGAGATCTGCCAAAGTAGACTGAGCATCCAAGTAGTCCTTTTTGATCAACATACATTGGACACTCCACTCCTTTGGGAGAGAATCGAGCAGCTTCTTGATAGAATTGCGGTTGTTTACAGGAATACCCGCTTTCTTCATCTTGGTCAACAAATTCATGAACCTGTCAATGTGTGAAGACAGACTCTCACCACGAATACTTCCAAACATATCGTACTCCTTTTGAATCATATCTTGTTTGTTTTGCCTCATCTCAGCATTGCCTTCATAATACTCACTCAGAGCAAACCACAGATCGTGCGCTGATCCGTATTCTTCAAACATATTGTAAACATCATTTGACAAAGCCATGGTGAGAGCACCGTAGGCTTTGTGATCTCTCTGCAACAGTTGTTTGTCGAGATCAGTGTATGTAGTGGGATCAGTGTTGAACACTTCTCCAGCATCAGTGGTTCTGGTGGGAATGTGAGGTCCGAGCTGGACTGAGTTCCATTGGGTGTGATCGTTGACAAAGTAGAAAGCTTTCATTCTGTTCTTCCATGTGCCATAGTCTTCTGCACCCATCAACTTGGGAATACGTGTTATAGTGCCGGTTTCAAGTTCAGCTTGAGTTATGGGGTTAACTTGGAATGAGTTGTTACCAGACATGATTTAAGATTGATTTTAGGTTGATTTTAGATTGATTTTAGGGTTTTGATTGAATTGATTAGCAAGTTATAGTCCACAGTCCTTGAAAAGTCAAATCAGTCCACAAGTACGCAGTCAAGTACGCACTCAGCTTATGTTCGCAGTTTGCACAAGTCAGCAGTCTAAGTTCGCAGTTCCTTGAAACCTGAAACAAGTAAGAAGCAAAGATGATGAGTCCCTGATTCTCCTGTTAAGTGCGCAGTCCCTGTAGCACACACTTTTGGCTTAAGTTCGCAGTTCAGCCAAGTCAGAGCAGCACAAGTACTCAGTCTTGACTGATCAGCCTGCGCACTTGTACAAGTACACAGACACTTAAACTCTCGTTTAAGATTTAAGTTCGCAGTAACCCTAGCCAAGTGCTCAGAAAATGCACCTTTTCAGTAAGTTCGCACACCAACTAGAGATTTCAGATAAGTATGCAGAAACCCTAGTTGTGGTGCCAGGAGAGAGAAAGCTATAAAGCCTTGTGTAAATTTAAGTGCTCACACAGACACAAGTGCACACACTTTTTGACTTAAGTGCGCAGCAGTGGCTGATAATAAGTGCACACCTTGAAATATCAAGTATGCAGCTTATGAGCTAAGTACTCACTCTTGAAACAAGTACTCACTCTTGAAACAAGTACTCACAAGCAAGAAATAAGTTCGCACTTTATGAGACAAGTACGCACAATTAAGTACTCACTTTTTGAAATAAGTACTCAACTTTTGAGACAAGTACTCACATGCAAGAAACAAGTACTCACAGTCAAGAAACAAGTTCACAATATTTGAGCTAAGTTCGCACTGCTAAGTGCGCAAACTCGGCTGATGATTTTTTAACTTTCCAAAAACATGTCCAAGAGATTTTCAATTGTTTTGAAGCTCTTGAATGATGTTTCTAATGAAGATAATAACTTTTAAACACCTTAGAAACACTTTTCACGAGATTTTAAGGCAAAACAATGAAAATATTCAAACTTTGATAAACACTAAAATTTTGAAAAACTTGAAAGTAAAAACTAACAAGGAGGGTTTTGATATCTTTAGATAGATACAATCTCGAGCACAGAGGCTCTGATACCAAATTGTAGTCCCAAAATACTAGATCTTAAGTGTGCACTAGATTGTTATCAACTAGAAACACCTATTTGTTAGGTGTTTTAGTTGATTAATCAAGACAAGTTAAAGAACTAGATGAAGATTATAAAAACCGACACACAAGAAACATAAAGACACGATTCCATTAAAGATTTCTGCTTTAAACAACCATGGATGATACAAGTTCGCACATTAGATAAGTTCGCACCTTTACAACTTGTGCTCTCAAAGATACATCAAAAACCCTAACCCTAGCTGCACAAATGAGCTCCTATTTATAGGAGAATTCTGAGGACTGCGAACTTAACATTAAGTTCGCAGTCTCCTCCTTTAAGTGCGCAGTCTAGGGTTTTTCCATTACAACTATGCTTTAACTACATATCTAACCCTCCAACTTTAACATTTAACTAAACATGGTTAAACCTGGTAACTGTGGTCTCATATTAACCCAACAATTTACATTTCGAGTTGTAAACTTTTATCAATGCTTCCGCTGTACTTATGGGATTAAACTTTTAAACTATTGAGTTTCTACTACTTGTTTTCATATCATATAATTGTCGTTTATTGTGACCGTTGACTTAGATCCTGGTATGTCAGGCGTCTCGCGGTAAAACCCCGCATGTGGAATTTGAGGGTGTGACACCTTGGATTTTTGAAACCGATAAAAAGCAAGGAAACAAGCCTTCCTCACTCCCTTTATAAGCCGTGAAGCTAAATCCACGATCCATACGCTTGGTAGAAAGGTTGGTGTGTATATATTTTTTCTTGTTTTTTCCTGGCGAGCAATGACTTGGTGGAAAGGTTGCAGGTCTCTCTTAATTTGATGTGAAAAAGATGAGCTGTTTGCTTTTTTTTAAGTGCAAGAAGTTAAAATATGTAAGAGTATGGTGATAGGCAAAGTCACGTTAACTTTATTTTACTTGTCCTTTCATTTAGTTTATCGTCTATTTTTTATAAGGTTTAATAAGATTCCATGTAGATCAGATCGAGTACAATGAGTGAGACTATAGTCTAGTGTAGATAATTCAAATGAATATAACTATTCAGTTTGATTCTAGATATGTAAATCTAAGAATTTGAAAACTGTTTTAACGAGGTAACATTTGAGTTATTTGTTTATATTAATAACTTGAGTCCTTGTGATAATTTTGGTGCGTTTGATGTTCCAAAACTACTACGATTAGCCGAGATGTATCCACAACTTTAGATTTTAGAATTTTGTTATGCATATGTAATGACGTTTAAATTACTTTTGGCTTTTGGTTTCCTTTTGTTGATTATATAAATTTAGTATTATGATTTTTGGTATACGAGTCGACCCGACCTGACCCGGGCCACCTGATGGATAAACGACCCAGGGCTTAAGAGATCCCATGAAGAAAAAAAAAATCTTGGGTCCGTCACTGTTTACCGGGTATGATTATTATTGTTGTTTTATTGTATTTAAGACAAAAAAATAAATAAATTAAAAAGAGGTTGCTTTTTTAATCCGTCCCATATAAATCGCCTTCTTAGAGTCTTTCATATGTGCTCGGGATTGCGAATTAATATTCACAAGTCTCTTCTTTTTGGTTTGGGAGTTAGTGAAGAAGAAGTGGGGAATATGGCCGACGTTTTGGGATGTAAGCCTGGTAAACTCCCGTTTACTTATCTTGGGATTAAGGTGGGTGCAAACATGAATCGCATCATTCATTGGGAGACGGTCATGGAAACAGTTAGAAATCGGCTTCTGTCTTGGAAAGCCAATGTGTTATCTATAGGAGGGAGGCTCACGTTGATTAGATCGGTTCTCTCGAGTTTGCCGGTTTATTATCTATCTTTGTATAGAGCCCCGGTGGCTGTGCTGGATGGTATTGAGAGTTTGATGCGTAAATTTCTTTGGGCAGGTGGAAAAGAAGGTAGATGTATTAGTTGGGTTGCGTGGGAGGTTGTTACTCGTCCTAAAAAGATGGGGGGTTTGGGTATATCGAAGCTTTCGGATGTCAATACGGCTCTTTTGGTTAAGTGGGCTTGGAGATTTAAGGTTGAGAAAGATGGTTTATGGAGGCAAGTGATTGAAAGTATCCATGGGAAAAGCAAAAGATGGGAGTTCCTCCCTGTGAATAGATCGACTACGGGATGCTGGAAGACTATTGCTTGTTTTCTGGTAAAATGCCGGATAGGAGATAAGTCCCTGAAATCATTTTTTTCCTGCAATCTTGGAGATGGAAAGGATACTAGGTTCTGGAAGGATATTTGGTTTGGATCGGTTCCTTTAATGGAGAGATGGCCTAGGCTTTATGCAGGGGATAATCAAAAGAACTGTATGGTCGCTGACAGAATTAAAAAGGAGGAAGGTTCGCTTGTTCTGGCTGCTGTGGGGGATTTTAAGACGGATTCGGTGACTGCGATATCGGAGTTTCAAGACCTGCAGTCTATGCTGTCTCAGGTTAGCTTCAGGGGTGGTCGTGATAGGTGGAAGTGGGATGAGAATGACGCGAAAGCCTTCTCTGTGGCTGCTGTAAAAAAATGTTTGAGGAAAGCTGCTTACAGTCCGATTCAGCAGCTCATGGTCTGGGTGTCTTGGGTCCCTATTAAAGTCAACATTTGTATGTGGAGGATTGAGAAGGATCGCATTCCGACCCGTTTGGCGTTATCCAGGAGAGGGGTTAACATTCCGGATATAGCCTGCCCCTTTTGTGCAGCTGCTGACGAGTCTTCGCTGCACATTATGCTCGAATGTGGGTTTGCGGGCAGTGTTTGGAACGCTGTGTTAGGCTGGTGCAATATTCAGATAGCTGCTGCGAAGGATCTGAAGGAGCTTTTACAAGTGCAGAATGATGTGCAGGCTTCTAAATGGGGCAAGAGGATTATTCGAGGTATAGTGATGATTACTTGCTGGGTTTTATGGAAGGAAAGGAACAAAAAAGTGTTTGATGGTGCGTCTCCTAAAGTTGTCGAGGTGGTCGCTAGTGTCAAATGTTTTTCTTTCCTTTGGCTAAAGCATCGCTCTAGATTCAAAGATGTAGAATGGTCTAGTTGGACGCTTTATCCGTTGTATATTTTGTAAGGTTTTTTTGGCGGCCTCAGTTTTTTTGAGGTTTTGCCGTTGTTTTAATGAAGTTTACCGTTCAAAAAAAATGTTATATACGCATGGAGGGACCAGAAAGATCGGTTTTTCATTACTTTCTGTGTATAATAAATATCCTACGTAGTAATAAGATGTTTGTGATGTTGGATGGGTATGGAGATATATAATTATATATCCTTAAAAGTTTGCCCACTTCATTATTTTTCATTTAAACTCCATATCTAATATCTTGACTTTTGGAATTTTATAAGACACAACATCATATTGATACTTTTGTCTATTGCAACTACTGCTTACAATTTGTTGGTGATGGTTCCATGCAACCAAAAGTTCCTAATCGAAAAATGTTTCACACAATAAAATTCTTTCCATTCCAACTTCTCTAGCTTTACCAACTAACACTTTACTTTTTATCAATGAAATAAATATTAGGGTGGACAGGGCAGTCCGTGATAGATTGGTTGTAATGGCCGTGACCATCACGAACACCGCCTCACCATTTGTATCACACCCGCGATTACTGAAATCCGTGATGGTCATCACGTTGCAAAATACATTCAATCTTCAAAAAATAAAAATAAAAAATGAAAGGATTGAGCAAGAAACAATCGGCTACGAAGCGAAAGTTTAGACCAAATGTTCGGTTTAATTTAGGCGAACCGGCTAGGTTTCGTCAAGATGAACCACAAACTCCACAACCTACACACCAAGCGTCTCAAACCCAACATATGACCATCCCACCCTTTCAAAACCAAGGTTTCCAAAACCTTATGTATCAAACCCAACAATTTTCGCTTCCAAACCAATATCCACTACGCTACTCCCAACCCAACATGCCAACCCAAGTCGCATCCGAGGTGTTCCACATACCTCCTTCTTCGATTGATGAGCCAATGTAAGACCCTTGATTTGTAAACAAGATTTCATTGATTCCCTAACGTTTAAACCTATTACAAGTACCATTACAAAATGTTTTGCTTCTTTAAAGGATGATACCAACATAGAATACAACCACTAGATTGCAAAAAGATGTACATTATAGGTTAACAAAACGTTACGATCACAACATAATTTAACCCAAAATCTTCAACGAAAGCATTAAGGTATTCGCGCTTGGTTCTTCAAAACGTTACTTGATTATATCCCGAGCTAGTCGAAGTCATTACTAGAGTTGAACATTACATAAGAAACTAAGTGAGATTAAATCGAATAATATGATAAAACATGAAAGGCTGCCCAAGAACCAAAGAGCCCGCCGTATGCTGCGGATGCTTTTGTTTCGAAGGCCAACCGTAGCCTACAGTTTTTCAATCGTAGGTTACGGTTAATGGATGCTATTGGGAATGAGGTTGTTGGCCGTAGCCTACGGCCTAGGGCCGTATGTTATGGCCTGATGTTGCTGAAAGAACTTGTTTTCAGCTAAAATGCAGCCCGTTTTGCCTTAGTTCTCACCTAACTCAACAAGGAACTTAGAAACATCGGTTTCGGCTCCGTAATCTCAACTCAACCAACTAGAATATTAATTCCAGTGGTTTCCAATTTGATTTTTTAACAAGTCATAATGCAACAATTGTTAACTAGCATAGTTTTGACCCGCTAAGCCCTCGCCAAGCTAAAACATGATTTAAGCGAGACTTATAAGACCTTACAAGATACCGCTTAGATCATTTGACGCATTCCTCCTGCATTGAAGTGAACTAACAAGCTGAGATCAATAATCTAGTGTCTCAACTATCCAACTAGTGCACAATCGGGTTTAGGCCTACAACGACCTTATCCTACGACTACTTGTGATTCCCAACTGTTTTGTCGCCTATTACACTTTTCCAATCAAGTCTTGATTCGAGAGAATGTGCATTCGTTCAAGTCATTCTACCGTTGTAGCAATGTCTCACGTTCATGGCCACGTATACCACTTCGCTTGACCAATCCTTGCTCGGTCCGAATGACTTGTGATTCATTGTTAGTTGCAATTGACAAGCCTTTTGGGAATCACATGTCATCCTAACTTCTAAGAACTCCTCTCAATTATTTCATGATTTACACATATAACTATAGTCAGGATAATGACTTACCTTATTCGCGGCCTTTCAACCTCAAATCCTTCCCTGCTTGATTCCCCGATGGCTCTTGCTTGGTACCTAGAGAGTAGTCCATAAGGACATTCATGCAATTGTGATTAGACACTCGTTCAAGCAACCATACAAGTTTACCAAGTGTTTCAATACAATATCTATGATCCAATGAAGTCGAGCTTCATTGTGCCGTTTCATCGAACACTTGGTGGGCAAGATTTTTACAACATTTAATTATAGGTCACCTAGACCATAAGAATCGTACCCACACCAATATCTAAGAGTCATATCATTCAATTACACCAAATTCATCATCTATCACAGTTTAGGTTCAGGCACACACACACACATAGTATTATCAAGAATTTCTAATTTTTTACTTACAACCAAAAAGACCCACCATGTTCATACCATAAGCTTTAAGGATTTCCCATCTAGGTTCCATGTTACCAAGATTCACACAAGATTATTTCGAATGTACTAGAGACACCTTCCTTAGTTGCCAAGTTATCAAAATCAAAGACTTTAACTTTTCATCATCATAACATAGAACAATTCTACACCAAATTCTTCTATATATTAAGTTAAAGACACTTCAATAGTGTCCTACTGCTAAAATGAGCCACGTATAATTTACTATTTTGCCCCTTTCAAATTATAGAAATTACACAATTGCCATATACAGCCGCCAAAATTGAATTGAAAACCAATATGCTGAATCTCTTTTGCTGCGTTCTGTGTTTTTATTTGATTTAGCAACATAAGGTTACCATTGAATAATATATATCAATTTTATCTTATTTATTGTTTTCCTATTGGAACATCATGCTACAATTTTAGCTTTTTTTTTATTTAACGTTACTTATTTGATTATTTTATTAGTTTATATATGGTCATTTTATTGTTATATCATGAAAGGCACTTTTGTCATGTAACGTAGTGTTTTACCTATTAATTAATTCTTGCCGCTTTTCATGATCGATGCTTTATGTAGTGGTACCGGTTCGATATAAATATAGTGCTATCGCGTACCACGGCAACGCGTATGTGTAGACCGCGGCAACGCGCGGGTAACTACCACTAGTTGAATGAAATATAGATTACCTAGATGATTGATAGGCTTTAGATGATCAAAAATTCATTAATGCAAGGGTTAAACACTTGATTCTTGGCTGGATTCAGCTAGTAGATGGTTAGGTCTTGTATGTATGTGTGTGTTTGGCATGTGAAAATGAAGATCGGGGAGTGAATCCCTGGTTGTTTTGTTTTGACTCAAAACCGAGTTTCAAGAATGACAGTTTTAGCCCCTCTAGTTGTATATTTCAAGTTATGCATTATAAAAAAAACTAAACAAGTTGGTTCTCATAATAGGTTTTTATCCTTGTTTAGTTTATAAGTTTTAATCTTATGCCGAAAGAGAAAGAGAAGAGGAAGAAGAGGAGATACAAGAAGAAGAGGTGACCTTGGTAAAGTCGTTTTTACATATTTTTGAGAACAAACACATCGAAAATCAACAATCAAGAGACACCTTTGGGCATCGTGTCATGGGCCACTTTTCACAACTTACCGTGGAACCACACGACGCATGGATCAAAAATCGATAAAATGACCGATTTAAATAAAAAAATGAGTCAATTCAATGGCCTCTACGTTACACAGGTATATTATTATTCGTTTATAATTTTTTTCTATAAATTGCTAAGTTTATATTTTTTTACTTTGTTACAATAATTTTTATAAATTGTTTACTTCATATTTTTTAAAATAGAAACGTCTTTGGCCAAGTGGATCAAGTGATGTGGAAATCGTACGTGCGACCTTTCGCGATTACCAGACACTCTACACAGAGAGTGGCTTTTCAATTGTTGGATGCTTGGGAAGTTGCAAGAGTTCGTTCCAAGTGGGTTCCCATTGATATTCCAGAGGTGACCGAACATGAGCCAACGGGAACTCGTGGAGGAAGAGAAGGGGTGGTCGTTCTAAAAAACGATCTAAAACATCCGATTTGGGAAATTGTACGCCATCAACTGATGGGTTGTCTAGCAACATTTCCGATATCGATTTGAATGAAGAATTTTCCGACCCCACCGACTACACAACACCGATGAATTAACAGCGACTCGAAGGAAAAGTTTTGAGTCGTCAAGTGGCAAAGGGAAAGCGGTTTGGGTGGATGAGATGGCCGAATACAAGTCGGTAAAGTTGGTGAAAATCGAGGAGAATCGAGAACGACGCAAGTTGTTGGCGGACTTGAAAATAAAAAGAGAAAACACCTTCATAAAACATTTGTCCGAAGTTGAAAAAAATAAAGATTTGAAGGTTTTGAAAGAGAATCATGAAGCCGTCGAAAAATCATACAAGTCGATTATCATCGAACGAAAATGTAAAATTTGTGAGAAGTGGGGTTAGGTCGTTAACTTTTAGTTTTTTTTTAAATGTTTTTTTAGTTTTTTTATTTTTATGTTTTTTAGTTAATGTAAGTTTTTAATTTTATTTTATTTAACGTAATATTTTTATTTTATTCAAAAAAAAAAAAAGTTTAGTGATACCCACCATTCTACCCCATATAATTAGTGATGACTGTGATAGAAATGAAGTGACATAATATTATTAGGTGTGATAGTGTGATTGTGTGATGGGTGTGATTACCCCATCCACCCTTAGATAGATCTTGGAAATTCCAATTCAATTCGAACATTCCAATTCTATCACAAATTTTCAGTGAACCAAATGGCCCTAGTTATTGTTATTTACTTAAAAAAAGCATAGCCTTGTATATAGTTCTTTTAGAATTTTTATGTGTTAAATAACCTACCACCTATTTAGATCTAAATTTTAGAGAAATTCATAAAATTAAAAACAAAAAAAGAACCCAAAAAGTAAGCATTTTAAATAACAAATTTTTGTTACGAACACACCATGACACCTGTATGTTTTTATGGAGTAAGATGAACACACGTCAGCTACGTCATTATAATTTGCAAGACATACTGCCTTATAAAACTTAAATCTGTCCTAACGATGCCATAAATGTTTAAAATGTTTCATGGTCACTTTAGTACTTACGTTAGCATCATATATTACAAAACATATAACCAAATAAATATAAGCTCCGCTCCACCCCTGTGGTCTGATGGTAACTAACTTGGTGTATAACATTGAGGTCATAAATATGATAACCACTAACAACTAACATTGGGGATTTTAGCCTTTCAAAGTAAATAAATAAATGTAAACTCCAAGTTATTAAAAACACATCATTTTGTGAGGGGTGCGAACAAGGATTATCATGTAAAGCAAGCAAAAGGGAGTTTAGATAATAGAAACCCACAACCTTTTACATGATTTTTAATTAATAAAAAAGCTTTAAACTTCAAAGTCTTGCATTAATTGATTTTTTTTCTCTCACGTATAGGAAGTAGAAAGCCACAACCAAAAAAAAAGGATTTATTTTCCTAATTAAAGTTAGTGGCTAGTGGGGTCGTCATAATATTTTTGGAGGGTCAAGATAATATTTTAGTGGGTCTAGCTATCAGGCTATAGGGTGAACAGACACCAAAAAACCCATGTCTCAGTGCCACGTAGGCTGCCACATCACTTAGGTGGTGTCTGAGACATGGGTGTGGTGTGCAGACATGAACAACCTCATGTCTCAAGCATTTAATTTATTTTTTTTTGTTTTCTAATATTTTTTTTATTAGTTTTATAAAAGTAATAAGTAAATAAAAAAATGTTCAAACAAATACTAAATTATAAAAATAAAAATTACAAAAGCATCCTAAAATTAAAAAAAACAAACATACTTAAAAATAACATACGATTTATTAAAAACAAATAAAACTACTTCCATTTTGCAAGAAACTTTTCTTGCAACTTCTTCAACGGGCCGCGTCGTTCTTCGGGATACTTTGAGAGATCCGCCTCCATAATTTTCCACTCTTCCACCGCCTTCGATTCATCAATCAAGCGAATCTTTTCCTTCTTGAGCTTTATTTTTTCTTCGTTAGCTCTGTTGAAAACTTCCATAGCTTCGGTTAATTTATCAAGCTTTGAAGCGCTCCCGCTCGTGCTACTCGACCCCATCGCTTTCTTTCCTGCCGCCATTTCCTTTCGAGCTTTATCCCGACCTACATAAAAAACGCAAACATTTTATAGTATAAAAAATAAACGAACAAATTATATAAAAAAAACTATAAATTTATAAACCTGGGGGGCGCTCCTCCTCCACATAAATTGGTTCTTCATAATCGGGCTCGTCGTTCATATCAATGTTGATTGGAACGGACGGGCCTGCTTTCTTAGATTTGGTTTTTCGTTTGGCCCGTTCAACCTCGTTTGGAACCCCCGCCCATTTTTGTTCATCCTTCAAAACCTGCCAAGCCCGTATCATCGAGAAGTTTTTTCTCGTATCGGTTTTATAGTCCGCCATCGCTTTTTCAAAAATCATTTGCTCATTCCATCCACTAGGCGGTTTGGCCTTAATACGGTTGTAAATTCCATTGAATTTACCACAATCCGCATTCATCTTTCTCCATTTCGAGCTAAGAGCGTCGTTATGTCGATACGGCTTAGCTTGCATATACTTATGAAAAAAAACGTTGGCCGTCTCCCATAAGGCCTCAAGACTTTGGGCGGTACCTATGAACGTTTAAATTTTTTCGTAAAAATAAATACACACATATATATATAATCGGCTTTTTAAAAAAAATAAATAAACATATATATTTTTTCGTAAAAAATAAATACACAAATATAAATTTTGCGCAAGTTTTAAAATTTTACCAACTGTCGGGCGTTTTGAAGCCGCGAGCCAAGCCTTAGCCAAGGCTTCCTCTTCAACATCGGACCACGGTTGCGCGACTCCTTGAACCGGTTTACCACGTCCCGGTCCTGGATCTCGTTGTTTTCCTTTGCGCTTCCCTTTTCCTTTTTGGGTCGTTGGGGTCTCTTGGGTTTCGGCAACTATCTCCTCATCGGTTTCGTTCTCATCATTAACGGGGTGTGATGGTTCAATAGGTGTAGTGGGTTGTGATGGGCCGGTAGGTGTAGTTGCTTGTGATTGTGGAGAAAATTGTGGTGAAAAGTGTGGTGAAAAGTGTGATGTAAAACCCGCTTGGCTTGCTAGGTTCATATAATGTTGCATTTGCATGTAGTTTACCGGGTGTAATTGGGCATAAGCCGCCGGGTTTTGAAGCATTTGAGCCGCATGCGGCAATATTGGAACGGTTTGCGATATGGGTGGATCAATGACGGGTGTGTAACCGGGTGTGGTGAAAGGGTTATTCGGGTTAGGTTGATTCGGGTCTTGGTTAAATTGGTGGAAAGGATCCATGAGTTTTTTTATAAAAAAGCTAGAAACTTTATAAAAAATAAAGGTTTAGAATGAGATAGAGTGGATATGGGTGGATAAATGGTATAATATTTATAGATGGAATTGAAAAAAAAAAATAAAAAAAGAAAATAGCCGTTAAAGAGCCGTTGGGTTTTTGAAAAAAAAAAAAAATAAAAAAAATAATTATCTTGAATGTGATTGGCCCGTCCGGGGCGTTCTGGGGGAGACGGGGGGGACGGGGCAGGGCTTGGACGGGGGAGCCGGTGGGGTGTGCAGGTGGGGGACGGGGGAAAAAGGGTGGGACGGGGGCTGGGTTCGTCTGTGCACCGTATAGCCTCATATAATTTCATTCGCTATTCCTAGTATTAATGAAAATTACGAGTGGCGTGAATTGGCCCCCTTAGGAGTAATGTATCCATCCCACCACACATACCCACCATAGATCTAATAACACATAGACATTAAGATATGCGGACCCAAGTGTTGGGTAGAAGAATCAAGTGATCATGAAGAACTTGTTTGTGTTATATGATATCTTGTATTTGTTCTTTATTATGTATACTATTAGGTAGTGTTTTCTCAGAATTAAATGAAATTTGGATGGAATTGAAATTTGATTCCATTGCATATCATGTTCGTTTCAATAAAAAAAATTATTTTAATTGAATAAAAATTCTAACTCATGGGATTTAAAATCCTTCAAAGGTATGGGGGAATGTTGTGAAATATTTGTGAATTCATGTCAATTTACCAAAATAACCCTATAACTTATCGACATAATGGTTGTTCCAGCCCCACACAAACACAAACCCTAGAAAAATGAAGCATAATTATGTTATTTTATATATTTTACAGTCCAATTCTATTGATAATTATACTAACCAAAGACATTATGGGATTTTAAGGGATTCTTCAAAATCCAATTCAAATTCCATTGACAATTCAAATTCCCTTCCATTCTGCGAAACAAACATTGCCTTAGAAGAATTACCCTAATTCACCGTAAAGTGACACCGTGAAAAGGAAGGAAAAAAATAGTTTGCAGTGAGCATAGACATGCAAGATATAAGAGGTTGATAGGAGGCTAGAAACTAAAGAGAAACTAGAGAGTGTGTGCAAAATTACGGTGGCTGAGATTAGTTTGGCTAGGTTTGAAGAGGAACATTTGTTAGGATAAGTATATTATTTATATATTTGACTAGCCGATTACCCCGGGAAGGTCCCGGGGTTGAAAAATTTAATATGATTCAATAAAAAATGATAAAAAAAAAGAAAACTCAAATCACGAAAAGAGTAAATAACTTAAACATAATCAATCTTAGTTAAAAAACATTTATTTAAAAGGTTAAAAAAATAAAAAGCATAAACCATATTAAACATAATAAAGTATTAAAAGGATAACCTTCAACATATAATCATCTTCACGTAAATTAAAATATGTTACAATTTAATTAATGAATAACCTGAACACTTTGTGTTTTTTTCTGTATGAATATAACCCCACAAAAAATAGTCGTTTTTTTTTTTCGTTTTTATATAGCACTATGGTACTCGTTGGAAAGATAATAAAACGCTCGTTAATTTGGTGTAATTTTTTTATTTAAAAAATCTCGAATATAAAAGATATTTATGTTTAAAAATTATGGGATGAAGATAAGAGAGAAAAATTTAAATTTGTTTTTAAATTCTTTTTTCCTAAAATAACTCAATTTAATTTTAGTAATTGAGAATTAAGAGATAGAGAGATAAATTTAGAAAAATACTCAAAAACATCAAAAACACTCAATTATTAAGCCACGTGGCACTCTCAATGGGCATATATGTTTTCTTTTATATATTTATCATATTAGATATTTTATTATGTCATATTAGATATTTCAACCCGGGAGCGTCCCGGGTTGAAATATCTAATATGACATAATAAAATATCTAATATGATAACACAATTAATGACTTGTTAATACATGATTAATGAATAATCTGAACACTTTGTGTTTTTTTCATGTATGAACGAAACCACACAAAAAATAGTCGTTTTTTCTCCGTTTTTTATATAGCACTATGTTACTCGTTGGAAAGATAATAAAACGATCGTTAATTTGGTGTAATTTTTTTCTTTAAAAAATCTCGTATATAAAAGATATTAACGTTTAAAATTTATAGGATGAAACATGAGAGAGAAAAATTTAAATTTGTTTTTAATTTATTTTTTTTCTAAAATAACTCAATCTCTTTTGTTTTTTGATTACCTAATTATCTCTCAACACATGATGCCACATGGATCCTACATGGCATCTCAAGGAGGAGAATGACCTAATTGAGTGCCATGTAGGATATATCCCTTTGGAATATTATAATACTAGATATTTGCCCGCGTGGACACGCGGTTCACCAACGTACGATTATTTGGAGTAGTATAACGTATAAGAAAAATACAGTAGAAATATTTTATTAAAATTTAAAACCAACGAATACACATTTTATTCAAATATCACTAAATATTTCCTTATGCACTACATTTTTTGTTTTAGTTTTGACATTCCTATCACCATCAAGTATAAGTAATTTCACTCCTGCCCTGCTTTTAACTCTTGACAAT
The DNA here is from genome assembly GCA_032199755.1 of Ambrosia artemisiifolia. NCBI lineage: Eukaryota > Viridiplantae > Streptophyta > Magnoliopsida > Asterales > Asteraceae > Ambrosia > Ambrosia artemisiifolia. The sequence goes on along the minus strand of CM063529.1, from coordinate 5,662,989 downwards.
GCGACATAAAGTTGGCCTTGTGAGAATATAGGGTCTCTTAAATACAATCCAACCTTCGATAGAGACTGTCCTTGGCTTTTATTAATGGTCATTGCGAAACATACGGATATTGTGAATTGACGCCTTTGGAACTTCACAAGAATCTTCTTATCAGATGGTATCATATTAATTCTAGGAATAAGAGTTTTGGTGCCAATGTTTCCACCAGATATGATTTCGGCTTCAATAACACGCTTTGCAAGTTTGGTGATTTTTAATCTCGTGTCGTTGCACAAGCCATTTTGTTGATCTATGTTTCTCAACAACATAACAGGTACACCCACCTTTAGTGCTAAGCGGAATAATTGGACAAAACTTTTACAAAATGTACCTCTAATGCATACAACCTACTAAACAAAAAATAATATAAATGATAGAAACAGCTTAACAACGTTTATGCGAACATATACATAGTAAACATGACACCGATAATGCCCCGTGTGTAAAACTTAAAAATATAAAAAAAAAAACTCGTAGACTCACATAGCCAAGCACTGTAGAAAGAATAACTACATGAATCATATGAGGATAATTTGAAAAAAAAAAGTTCTAACTACCAAGCAAACGAAATAAAAGGAAAATTATTTAATGTATGTTTGAAGGGAGTACAATATGCTTGAAAATATATGCTTACCATATTAGACCTGATGCGTCCATGATATTTGCAGTGTATGCATGGCTACTGATGTATAAAAATGAATAAAGCATCAACATATTTAACATAACATCGTACTTGTATATATTTGTAGTGTATTCATGGCATGACCACCTATGCACCACATTGCTTATATTATAGCACTCTTTATATTTTACGACCTGCCATTTATAATTAAAAAAAGAGGAAAGAAAATAATAGTCAACTCACAAAATTGAAATAAAATATCTAAATAGATAAAATAATGTAGTTGCAAAATAGTCTGAGGCAATGCTTACTTTGACTACATTATGTAACAATGATAAACAATCTCATCATTCAAACATAAAACAATGCAATAATAAACAACTTACCATTTGGTTTCTTCAACCATTTGGTCAAACAGAGTACGTGCATTTGCTCAATCTAATTCTTACTTCTCTTTACCGCTCCTTCTCACATTGATGGTTATGAAAACAAAACCCAAAACAAAAATAACACATACGACTATATAGAGATCAAGTAGTATATATATAAACAACTTAGCAAAGTGTAATTAGAACTTATTGAATTTACCCTAGTTATGTGTATTCCAAGTTACATTGCCATTACCATGAATGTATAATCATTTTATGTTTAAATGTCTTTAGTTTTAAAAACCCGATTTAAAAAAAATAGTTTGAATGTTTAAAAATAAAGTAATTCAAATAAAAATAGGCGTATTAATTGTGATGAAAAAAATTCAAATTTAACTTTGTTTATAAATGTATTTGTATTTATATATGATTAATAATTTTGTGTTTAAAGGTTATTAATGAAATGGTAATCATAATTATTAACATTAGATGTTTCCAATATTGTGTAAATCATGATAAATGCTAATTATACGCTAAAAATAGTAATGTGACAAATCAAAGAATTAAGCATTTATTTTTTGTTTAAATGTCTTTAATTTTAAAAACCCGATTTTTTAAATTTTTTTATTTTGAATGTTTAAAAATAAAGTAATTCAAATAAAAATAGGCGTATTAATTGTGATGAAAAAATTCAAATTTAACTTTGTTTATAAATGTATTTATATTTATATATGATTAATAATTTTGTGTTTAAAGGTTATTAATGAAATGGTAATCATAATTATTAACATTAGATGTTTCCAATATTGTGTAAATAATGATAAATGCTAATTATACGCTAAAAATAGTAATGTGACAAATCAAAGAATTAAGCATTTATTTTTTGTTTAAATGTCTTTAATTTTCAAAACCCGATTTTTTAAATTTTTTTTATTTTGAATGTTTAAAAATAAAGTAATTCAAATAAAAATAGGCGTGTTAATTGTGATGAAAAAATTCAAATTTAACTTTGTTTATAAATGTATTTATATTTATATATGATTAATAATTTTGTGTTTAAAGGTTATTAATGAAATGGTAATCATAATTATTAACATTAGATGTTTTCAATATTGTGTAAATCATGATAAATGCTAATTATACGCTAAAAATAGTAATGAGACAAATCAAACACTTAAGCATTTATTTTGTGTTTAAATGTCTTTAATTTTATAAACCCGATTATTTAAAAATATTTATTTTGAATGTTTAAAAATAAAGTAATTCAAATGTAAATAGGCGTATTAATTGTGATGAAAAAATTCAAATTTAACTTTGTTTATAAATGTATTTATATTTATATATGATTAATAATTTTGTGTTTAAAGGTTATTAATGAAATGGTAATCATAATTATTAACATTAGATATTTCCAATACTGTGTAAATCATGATAAATGCTAATTATACGCTAAAAATAGTAATGTGACAAATCAAACAATTAAGCATTTAATTTGTGTTTAAATGTCTTTAATTTTAAAAACCGGATTTTTTAAAATTTTGATTTTGAATTTTTGAAAATAAAGTGATTCAAATGAAAATAGACATATTAATTGTGATGAAAAAATTCAAATTTAACTTTCTTTATAAATGTATTTATATTTACATATGATTAATAATTTTGTGTTTAAAGGTTATTAATGAAATGGTAATCATAATTATTAACATTAGATGTTTCCAATATTGTGTAAATCATGATAAATGCTAATTGTACGCTAAAAATAGTAATGTGACATATCAAAGAATTAAGCATTTATTTTGTGTTTAAATGTCTTTAATTTTAAAAACCGGATTTAAAAAAAATATTTTGAATGTTTAAAAATAAAGTAATTCAAATGAAAATAGGTGTATCAATTTTGATAAAAAATTCAAATTTAACATTTGTTTATAAATATATTTATATTTATGTATGATTAATAATTTTGTGTTTAAAGATTATTAATGAAATGGTAATCAAATACATGAGCATGGGAAATATTGATGAGCAACTAAATAAAAAAGATTAGAAATTCTTACAGTGAGGTATTTCCGTCTCTGGGATTGAAGCTAACAATCGCCCGTCCTGTATATCGAGATGAAAAAACTCGTGTATTAAACAATTTATCCATCAATAAACGATTCATGATGAAACCATAAATCTATACCATAATAGGTAACCGCTCTTTAATTAGTCTAAATTATACTGAAAGGACAAAAGGTGATGTCAATTGTAAAATACCAACATAAACATGTAATAGCAATTAATTATTAATAATGTCATGAATCATACCATCCTTGTCTGCATATACCGTTTTGTATTAATAATCTAAGTATTTTGTTCATCAGTTGTTCCTAAATAAAAATTACTTGTTTCATGTATAGTGATATATCAAAACCTCTTCTGTTCTTATAGATGGATAAAGAAAAATATTAATACGTGAAAATTAGCAAATAATCATGTAAATAGTCAAGATATAAATAGTCAAGATGCAAAATCGGATTAATGGAAAGAAAAATATTAAAATCGATTGACTTACCTGCAATTAACAATCTATCTTGTGAAACAATATGTCTTGAAGATGTAGAATCGTTGTTGACAGATGGAAGTAGATACGAAAATCAGTTAAAAGAAAGACACAAAAACATTAATCGGCAACGAAAGATTAAGAATATAATCATATCAGAAAAAAACGAAAACAAAAAACTGAGGAACGTGATAGATGAATAATGAATACGTTACAGAAGCATGGAAGAAATGATACCTTGAATGAGAGGAGACGAAGGAGACGCCGGACACGCGAGGACTGAGACGCCGGAGAGGAGATGAAGGAGACGAATTTGTGGTTTTATTTGGTTTAAGGTTTGAATGTATAAGATTAAATAACATAAGAGAATATATTAATGATAAAATATCATTGAAACAAACAACACAATTCGTAAAAGAAATTTTTAGGAGAATGGAAAGATGATACCTTGAAGAAGAAGGAGAGGAGACGATGGAGAATAATCGGTGGCAATGTTTATGTTGTGGTGGAACGAATGTTTGAGGCAGTGAATGAGAATGAGAAAGAATATAGATATAGAAGAATGAAAGAGAAGCGTACAAAAGAAGTCTTTGATTAATTAAAATATTCATTAAATGTTTTTTATTTAAAAAAATTAAAAATCTGGATTATATTGTTTAGGAAAGTTATTAAACACCTTGACCTATTTTGACCAAAGTAATTAATAATTTTCGTATTATTTAAAAAAAATATTAATACTTACTTTGAAATTTGAATTAGAAGATCAAACTTTGACCTCATTTAATTTGAATTTAAATTGAGTTTAGGAAAGTGATTAATGGTTGACGGATGTTGACCATTTCTTTTAATGTATAGATTTTTCAATTTAAAAAAAAAGAAAATTTTATAAATTCTAAGGTTAGGACACATGGCACAATATGGGAAGAGAGAGAAACTGAGGTGAAATGAGGGAGTGCCAAGTGTCCTAATTTAGTTTGTTTTATTAAGAGTATAGATATAGATTATTGTAATAATTTATTTAACCTTGAATAAATATTAATATATCCATATGCTTATAACTTGTTATTTCCTTGATGGAATGATAGACATAATTACTCTAACTTAGTAGTTTTTTTTTTCTAGGGTGTATATATAAGAGTAAAGATCAAATACATATAGTTTTTTTGTAAGAACTGTGAAAATCAAAGGGGGTAAAAAAAATTTAATTTTTTTTTTAGAATTTTTTTTCCCATGTGCTTAAACATTCTTTCTAGATGAATAATACAAAAAAAATTAAAATTTTTTTTTAGTGTAATTACGTCATTAAGGTAAATACATTAGTTTACACTAGAGTAATTATGTAATTACTCTACACGTAATTACTCTACAGCAATTTTTTTTTTTTTTTAGTTTTCAATACTATAATACATGTTTAACAATATGGGGAAAAAAATTTAAAAAAATACCCTCCTTTGATTCTCACAGTTCTTACCAAAAAAGCTATTTGTACCGGATCATTCCTCGTATATATAAAGAGCTTATTAAGAGGTTGTAGGTTAATCACTAATCAATAATAGAACACCACCGAAATCGTCCACCTCTCTCTCAATATTCGAGTTCATCAAGAACTCCTAATACCATCCTAATCATACACCCTAAAGGGGAACTCGGAAGATGTTGACCTCCAACGCCCTTAGCATTACCACTACGGTTACTAGATTGGCCAATTTAACGGGTTCAATCTTTATCATATTTTCCATTACATACATATATAACTCATCACCTTCTTTAGGATTTCTTTTAAATTTTTATTTTAACGATAATAGGATGTCGATCACTAGACGTGTAGTCATGATGTAATCTTGTCATGTCAATGTGATCTAAGTTAAAATGAATGTAAGAAAAGGAAACTTGTAATTGGAAAGCATGTCCATATTGGACTATTATTATATAAAAATGGATTGGAAATAAAGTTATAAATTTAAAGTAGAAACGATTAAAGTCATAAATCGTACTAGAATAAAAACTTAATTACAAATTTCCTGAAATATAAATCAATTAATGTGTCTCTAAACGTGGTTAAGCAATTCTCATTTAATTACAATTCTCGTTTAGGTATTATATATTTTCATAATTGAAAAAAACGAAAAATAATAAATGAAATTAGCATCCATGTGAAGGCATTATTGGACATTCGTGTTGATGATCCTCCAATGGTAAAACTTGGTAGCCATGATGACCCGTTTGGATCTTCTTCGGGTTTGGGTGCCTTAGGAATGATCGGTGAAGGATTGGTCGTTGTTCCAATCGAGGGTGTTGCCGACGGATCTGTTGATGATTTTTGGCTGAAATAAAGAAAGAGATATATAAGTCACATAAAAAGTTAGAGGTGTTTATCGGTTTGGTTTGAATTTATTTGCAGTTGTAACTGAAAACTGAATCGAAACGAAATGAATTTATGTAGTTTAAAACCGAACTAAAACCGAAACATGATTCGGTTTCAACAGAATAAGCCGAACAAAAAATGTGAGTGAATCAGGCAATATGACAAAACTTATAAAATTTATTCGGTTCAAACCAAATTTAGATTTTTGAAACTAAAGATTGTAATTCGGTTTCGATTTTAAACCCAACGGAATACTTAATTCAGTTCGGTTTTAAAGTAAAAGGTTTGGTTTTGGTTCGGTTTTCAGATTAATCAATGTGAAAATGAATATCAAACAACCATAGTAAAAACTCGTAAGAAATCGGTCGCACAAGCTGATTTGTAACATATATATTTTTGTATCATATATACATTTTTCTTAAAATATTTACGACCTTTATTATTTATGTTTTATAATATATATTTGTTACTATTTTTAATTTAGTTTTGAAAAAATAATTTGTTGCTGATTTACCATGATCAAAATAAGTTACCAGATTATGAGACCGATTGATGCGGCCGTTTTTGTTGTTCAATAACATTAAGACCGTATTCGGTCGCACGCTATTGCTCAGTTATTAGATGAATCGCTTTAATATAATTTTATTGGATGAATTGCGACATATATGAAATGGTCTTACCTTGTTGATGTAGGGCAAAATGTGATAGTATAATCCGCACCCGTACACGTAAATGTACTCGTGGCATCATCATACGCATAGCTATACGATCGTGGGCAGGCCGATTTAAACACTTGAGAATAAACCGACGGGTGACAAGTATCCGGCGATCCAAATGACCCACTACAACAGTATTCTGGGTTCCTAAAAGCCTCACACGCGCTTTTACAAGCTTGACCATCTCCGGCTCGTAACTCAGCAGGACACATTCGATTCAAATCAGTCACGCAACCCGTTGTACCACATACACCCGTTCCTCCACTAGCATCAACTGCAATTGGCAAATTGTACCCGTCTACAAGGCTCACATCATAAAAATCCTGAGGGTTTGATTCTGACCCTATCGTAAACTCAGCTAGGGTAGCGGGTGGGGTCGCGCCAGCGCCGTTGCATGACATTTGATTGGATCCACAGTCTCCGGTTGCACAACTTCCTTGACCATTTGCATCGAAGGTGCAACCAGTTCGACCCCAAAACCGACCTGACCAACCGGGTGAGGCTTGGAAGGAGCGCAACTCACCCGGGTTGAGTTCGAATCCTGTGCTATCTAGTGGAGTACTACCGGCACTTGATAATACTCCTGGCCATACCATGTAGTCACATCTGTTTTTGAAAGTGAATGTTATCCCGGATATTCCTGAAAATTAAAAAAAATAACAAAAAGAGAAAAAATAATTATTACTTACTTTAAAACATAATTATACTAAAAATCGCTATTATTGTTACTAAAGTTTGTTTTTGGCAAATATTGGTAAGGAGACGACACGTTTACTATGTACACATTTTCATAACCAGATTGGTTATCAAACTCGCATATTTACCCATCCACTAGTATATAAACGTTTCAAATTAAAAACCATGTAACATCCATAATTTAAAATTTAAGACCACATAACATCCTTAATTTATAATTTAACACCATAGACACAACTACTTTTATATTTTTATGTGGATTTATATTTTTAATGTACTTCAGCAATTTGAATTATAATAATACACGGTACACGGTACAAGAAATCTGAATAAACAAAATGTATTAATATATAAGATTTAAAAAAAAACTTATAAATAAAAATTTGAAATCCAGTCCAACCATCGGTCCAATTAACAGGTTCAATAGTTATTGTTTAAAAAAGTATATTAATTATTTCCACTGCACCTTAAATGAATCAGGAGATGGAAGCTTGTGCTGACCGTCAACTGATCCATCCTAATAATCGATTCATAAATCCAAACATTATATAAATCTTGAAACTTTAAATATTATCTCAATGTTGCTTCAAGATACAAATAATAACCATAAAACACAAATGGGTTAAAGAAAAACTCTTACTTACCGTTGCAAAACATCAAGAAAACCATGACTACAATGTAACAACAAGAACCGAATGAATGTGTCATCATCAATGGAAATAACTAAACAAACAATTAGCAACTGATGTAATGTAGGGTTTGATTTTATGATGTTGAACACCCATAAAACTCTAAAGAGAGAAAGGTGGGATGAAGAAGAAGGGGGGATCTTATGAGATAGACAAACTATAGTTTTATAGGGTGGTTCAATGCAAGTTGTGATAGTTAAGTAATACTTTTGAGTGTAAGATATATAGATACAACTGTGTGTGTACATATTTTTATTGTTTATCTTTATGTGAAAGAGAGAATATAGGGATGGAGATTGGAGAACCGGAAAAGTGTAAAGTTAGCTACTTTGAATTGTAAGGTGGAAGTTAACATATAGGTAACTTGTATTGGCAGTTATTTTTAAATAATATTAAGTTATTGTTTTAGTTTTTAAACAAATAAAGCTATTTACAACATATTTTTTTTGTTACTTATGTTATTTGTATACAGAAGGGAAAATCACGAAAATAGCCATTGACCAAATGGCTTTTACCAAAATAGCCACCTCCTAGCTCTTGGGAGGTGGCTTCCAGGTTCTGAGACCTTTTCAAGAGGCTTCCCATAAAAAACCAATAAGGATGTGACACATGTTTAAAATATAATAAAAAAATATTCACACTTCCACCTCCATTTTTAAAACGGCCATAACTTTTTTATACGACATTATTTTTTAAAAAAAATTACACCATAAAAACAAGCTTTTCATCCTCTTTCATTTCCATACCATATTGCTATACTTTAAAAAAAAAAAAATTTGCTGGGTTGATAGTACTTGCGTCTAAATGTTTAAACACTTGCGTTTAAACATATCTGAACCAGAACAAGTCTAGTATTAATATCTGTACTTTAAAAAAAAAAAATTTTTTTTGCCAGGTTGATAGTACTTGCGTCTAAATGTTTAAACACTTGCGTTTAAACATATCTGAACCAGAAACAAGCCTAATTGATATATGGTTAGAAATTGCGTCTAGTATCATAACTGCACTTGATACAAGTCGCTTTTTTAAAGTGCGTTTAATTAAGATACACTTTCATATGACTTTTAACGGATAATTTCTAACCATATATCAAATAAACGAATATACCAATGATTCAATAATATCATAACTGCACCTAAATTATACTCAAAAACAACACGACAGATCAGCATATATGTTAAAAGTAAACATTGTGATACAAGCACATGTACATCCAGACAAATTTGAGCCACGTGAAGCATTTATGGCTAATATTATCCGACCGTAAGTAAGAAAACAATCAACAACGTACTAACCATGAAGGAGAAACCGGATGGTTCAGACATGTTTAAACGCAAGTAATAATATCAAGTGTTTACATTTAGACGCAAGTACTATCAACCCAGCAAAATTTTTTTTTTTAAAAGTATAGCAATATGGTATGGAAATGAAAGATGATGAAAAGCTTGTTTTTATGGTGTAATTTTTTTTAAAAAAATAATGTCGTATAAAAAAGTTATGGCCGTTTTAAAAATGGAGGTGGAAGTGTGATTATTTTTTTATTATATTTATGGGAAGCCTCTTGGAGAGGTCTCGGAACCTCTGAGCCACCTCCTAAGAGATGGGAGGATTTTGGGACACGTGGCCACGTGTTAGTGGCTCTTTTTCTCAAAGGTCATGGGAATCGGTTAAGGTGCCTCGGGAAAGGGGAACCGTCTCACAGAGACGGTTCCACTGGCTATTTTCGTAAAATAGGGGCAGTCAACGGCTATTTTCGTGATTTTCCCTTATAAGAAATTATAATGAGACTATTTGTTCAAAAGTTTGTTAACCTTTGTGTGATAATAAGTTTGTGTGAACCTAAAATATGTTGGATCTGTAATAGGATGCTTTTTTCTCGATCACCATATTAGTTTCGCTGCATAACGTCTATCAAACCGAGCACAACGGCGTTCTAAGAACCATATAAAAACGCGTATTTTGAAACAGGATGAAGTGATCATACCGACATCATATGTGAAAACTTTCTTAAAAGCAAACATCGAATGATGTGATATGATAGAAGACACTTGCACAATTACAAATTGCTATGTAATTGTGATACATAGCGTTGAATTATCCAAATCATATTGCCTATAGATAGAGCAGCCATTGGGGTTGGTGGCCCAATGGTAGAAGCAAAGCTTCTAGGAACACCTAAGGGGAGGTCATGGGTTCAAGTCCCACAAGGAGTAGAAATTTGCCGTTCAAAAAAAATATTGCCTATAGATACTCCAACCAACTCAATCACAAATAAGCAATCATGCATTCAATACACCCTCCACCCATTTTAATTAAAGTAATTTAGCGAGTAGATACCATTTATATATCCTTTTATACTTAAAATATTGTTCAACTCGAATAAAAAAAACACCTCTAGCGTCAGGTCAGTTTGGAAACGACTAGTCCGCGAACCATGTCACATAGAGACCGGCCGGACAACTAAAATGTCCCCATTGTGAGTGCTCTAAGAGCATTCACAGTAGAACCCCAAAAACATTGGGTGACAAAACCCTATAATTTTTTTGGGGGTTGGAAGTGATTGTGAGTGAAGAAAATGGGGAATCTATAGTGTGTCGGTAAATATTGGGTTCTTTGGGAATCTTTTATGGAAAACTGAAAAACTGTATTTATTTTTTAATATTTGTTGAAAGTGATTGTGAGTGGAGGAGAGAGAAAATTTAATGGGGTTTAGTGTAATATGTGGTTGTGATTGGTTCTGAGTGGATGGAGAATGAGGATTCTATTGTGAATGCTCTAAGCTTGCCTAGCAACTCTAAGCGGTATGACCCACTTTTTTCTACTAAAGCTAGATTCTTAAAGCACCTATAAGCCTGGAGTCCACTTGCCTTGCTCTGAAAATCAGATTATACTCTTCCAAGGGAAGGCTTTCAACATAACATGGATCTTATGTGGATTTAAGATGTGCACATGTCATATCGATCTTTTATGTAGTACCTTTCACAATTTCTTATCTACAAACCCCACGTTGAGTGACTTCTCCCCAGCCAATAGGATCTTTTATGTAACAATTTAGCTCTGATTTAAATGCATGAATAAAACTAGAGAGCCTGGTACAAAATGACAATTGAAACACCATCATTGTGAATTGCTTATTCTCTACCATGGAACAACCACCAGTTCACCACATCCGTTTAAGACACTTTCATGCTCTCGTCATTATGTTGTCGTGCCCTAATGTTACAAGAGTTGACATATGTAGCAAAAAGCTTTTGTCTTTCCCTAAGTCGTTAACACCCTCTTGAGTCGTGCCCAAACATGGTTATCCTAATATCGCAATGCAACCGTCTAATGGATTACAAACAATATTGTGATAGGAGGGTAGTATTAATAGTTGCTCTAGTCCAGCCTATTTCATCTCTGAGAGTGAATATAGTTTTCTTTTGTGAGATATAATTGTACTGCAAAGTATTAATGGATTAAGGATTAGGAGCGGCGTGCGAGAATAGGACTATGGTGGTGCCGAGTGTGGACACCAAGGATTGTTGCAGTTGCGGTACAGGATACTATGGTAACAAGTGCAGTGGAAAAGAATAGGACGATTGATGGAGTTTTTTATTTGATGTTGTTCTGTAGTAAAGGGCAAAATAGCTATTTATCTTATTTTAACAAGTATTGTTATACGTTTGCTAGTGCTAAAATAAAAAAAAATGATACAGCCACAATGTAACAACTACTAGAAATATATATGCAAATCTGATGATAGATTGAACCAGATTCAGAATATTAATATATTGCTAAAATATGGTCTAATAACTACATAAATTAGTCATCTATAATTACAAAACTATTATACTTAGGGTTGCAAACGAACCGAACGAACACGGACAAGGCTTTGTTCGTGTTCGTTTGTTAAGGAAATTATTTGTGCACGAACAGTTCATGAACACTTGCCGAACGAGATTTTATGTTCGTGTTCGTTTGTTAAGAAAACACTTGTGTCTGTGTTCGTTTGTGTCTGTTTGTTAATTTTGTTCATGAACGCACACGAACACTAAATGAACACAAAGAAGTGTTTATGAACGAAAACAAACACAAACGGACATATATTAACTTTCGAATAAGATCGAATTCACATACATTATGGAATTAGCAAGATTCACCCAAAATATAACTTAATTATCCAAACCTATTTAGTATTAACAAAATATAGGTAAACATAATAAAGTAGTGTCTCAAATAACTAAGTTCGCATCGGAGGTGAATGGAGGAAACATATAACTAGCGTGGATACTAAAAGTAAGTTTATTGACCTCATATAGTCATATATTTACCTCACATATATTATTTATTTATTTATATGGGTAAAATAAAAGAAAATAAAAAATTATAAAAATTAAAAATCATATTAAACGGTCGAACACAAACGAATATAAACGAACACGTTATCGAACGTTCACGAACATAAACGAACACGTTACCGAAAATTTATGAACAAAAACGAGCTTCCTGCCAAATGGTTGATGAACTGTTCACTAAAAGTTCAGTTTGTTTGCAGCCCTAACTATACTTTTATTACTATTATCTATACTATATTATAATGTATGAGTGATGAGTAGTTTATGATACCCAAAAACTAAGAACTTTATTTTTATTAACAATTTTAAAATCGGGGTAAAATAGTCATTCAAACACTTTTACATTTTAGTACCTCATTTTAGTTACTTTAATTCCCACATATTTAGTTAGTAGTTATACTTTTCTCCCATTCCCTACAAAATTATAATGTGTTTTAATTTAACCATATCATCACTTTTAAACTATTATGTTTTAAAAACATTTAAAAATATTGTGACGACCTGCTTTTTTTTTTGTCAACATTTCAATTTTGTCTTAGTCGATATCGACGTGTAGCTTGAAATGTACAAGAAAAAAAAATGTGTTATGTATAAGTGATTATTCCACTACATATTTAACTAAAAAAACCTAGAATAACGAATATATGTTAATTAACTGAAAGAATTCAAATTTCACCTATAACGAATGTTTTATAGCTAAAACTTTAAAAGATGTAACTAATATTCTTATAAGGTACATTCCACTAATGCAAAAGTAAACATAAAACAGTTAACAGGTTGTTTTTTGGAGAAAATATTATAAAACTTGAATATACATTAAATTAAAAACTAAAATGCAGGTGAAATTTAGATTACAAATCAACATAATTTGGACGCAATTAAAGACTTAGGCATGCCAATGGGTTGACAACATGAATCACCATTGTCGCGTAGCTGCCAACCCGTGTACTTCGCCGTTATGTATGTGTCTTGATACTGCTCATGTGCGATAGCAAGTAGCGCTTTAGACCACCATTGATTATAATTCGATCAAAAGGTAACCAAAGTGAACCCATGGTTCTATTACCAAAACCGTGTTAGTATATTATAATACGAATTTATTAGTCGAGTTAACTCTAGATAATAGTTAGGGTGTTTGATAGCTTCACTTAATGCTAACACAACTTCACCATCTAAAAACTAAATTAAGTTGCTATAAATGTTTTGTCATAAATCACCAAATGTTGATATATATGAACGCTTTGATATAATCATGTTAAGATTTCACAAATTGGTAACTATTCGATAGAAGTTATATGTTTTTGTTGGTAAGCTCATTAATATCTCACTAAACAATGTTGTTGTATATACACGCTTGGTTAAATTAAGAAAGTGTATAAAACAATATTATATATATAATTACAGCTTACATTAATAATTATTACGGCTAATATCGTTTAGTTTTGATATAGTTTGAAAAGATAAAACCACATTCGAAAGTGAACATATTTGTATTAGTTGGACGTTAAAATCTTGTAGACAAAACAAAACCATTTACCAATAACATTATAATTTGATAAGTTTTGTATTTGTATGAAGTGAGTGTTAAAAAGATTTGATATACGTATAATATTTTACCCATATGTTATATACATGTCTTATATAATATGTTAATATCAACAAAAACTTCCTCTTTTAAAAGGGGTTCTTTTTAACAAATTTAACAAAATAAAAGATGAAAGCACTTTAAAGAAATTTAACTAATTGACTAAACACTTTTTACGCTTTAGTCAAATATCAACAAAACTTCTTAATTTTAAGGGGTGAGCAAATCTTATAGTTAATCAATCGGGAAAGATTTTTAAAATTTAAACTCTAAAGTGGACTACTAAATTTTATCCTATAAATAATAGTAACACACACTTATTCCATTTGCTAAAAATATTAGGTTTAGATCCAAATCTAACTTCAAAGGTTGAAGCTTCTAAGGTTAGTTCTTTGTTAGTTTATGGTTCTCATATGGAAGTTAATATTATATATTAATCTAATGTATTAACATGTTTTTTTTATGAACATCAATGCATATATGATTTTATTTTACTTTTATGTAAATGTTAACATTTTTTTTCAGATTCATTTCAACGGAAAAACATACTGATTTGAACAACCCAATAGTTGTACAAACATCAAGATTGTATATATATATATTAAGGTTTGACTTTTTGTATATCTCTTATATTAACATGTTTATTATGTTATGTGGTACATTGTATGATGATAATAGTGTTGAGATTATTTGTTATAATGCAATATTTAGTAATATTCAACATGTGTATTAATAAGTATGTGTTACAATTGTTAAATATGTGTAATATATTATAACATGCTCGCGCTAAGTTAGAAACACGTGTGTAATTTTAAAATCATGAATGTGGTTCAAATGTGTGTTGTATATTAATATCTACGTGTAATAATAGTTGTTAAACATATGTAGAATATTATAATATGCTCTTGGATACCAACTATAATGTATTTTAGATGAGCATTTTAAAATACCTAAAGGTTAAAAAGTTTTTAGAATATAATGCATAATAATTAACACTCCTAAAATGAGGATGAATTAGTTTTTCAAACTTGAATTACACATTAACCCCTTATCTTAATTACTTCTTAATTCCCCTTAACTTTACTAAACATTTAGTTATTTAAATAATAGTTACATTTTTTTCCATTTTTATACCAACCACCCTATGATTTTTAAATGATCATAATTTTTCATATGTTAATATTAACAAATTTATTTAATACAAATTAAGGATTATGTGTTTTAATAATAAAAAAAATTTAAGAAAAGTAGATCATAAAACGAGGATTTTATTCTCTTTAATTTGAATATAGTATTAATATTTTATTTTATTCTGTTCTTTATTATAAAACGTGATTAACAATATATACGAATGGAAAATAATTGAACCGTTATTAGACAAAGAACAAAAAACAGACAAAACTGAACTAAAAGCAATCGGAAACTTAATTGACAAAAAAACCAAATTAACTTAAAATCGGTTATCAATTTTTTGTACCATTAGTTAATAGAAATTAACTAAGACAGAACCGGACCATTCATAAATTCATGTATTCTTATCTTTTATACCTTCATTTTGTGTATTTATACCCACATAAAATGTACTTCTACGCATATATATATATATATATAGGTTCCTGTACAAAGGACATTTTTCATACAGAGTGTGAGAAGTCTATGTAGTCATTATGTTTTAAATTTTGGCTATAATGTTTTTGATTCCTTTTGCATTGTATTGTTTAGAAAAACACCAAACGTACCAATTTAAAATACAATCAAATGTATTCTAGACAATAAATTTAAAACACACTGATTACTTTTTTCGTATGGTGTTTTAGATTGCATGTCTAGAATACATTAATTAGTGTTTTAAATTGTTAAGTTTTGTGTTTTTCTATATAATACTATGCCTAAAGAATATAAAACATCATGCCTAAAGTTTAATAAAACACAATGCCTATATAGACTTCTCATGGTAGATGATCTGGGGATCATGAGAAGGGCAAGGGGTTTGACAAGGGTTCATCATGGTAGTTATGTGAATATGCAGGTTCTAAAGAACATGGGGATCGTCCACGAGGCAAGAAATGGTACATGTAGACAGAAGGGTATCGATGATTGGATCTGGAACCCGCTTCCACCTGGTGAGGATGATGATGACGAGTCTGATGATGATGACGATGAAGACGACGAGGATTCCGATCATGGGCATGATGATGAAGGAGGAGTACCATAGCAGCAGCACTAGTCGCCACCTCCTAACTTTTATGGCCAGTTCACCGCGTTCAGAGATGAAACGAGGTCGAACTTTGATAGCATGTTTCCGGTTTCAACTACCTTTTTACTGACCTCCATACTATGTACCTGGATTACTTTGGTAATCCTCCGCATCCCTTTGCGGAACCTGGGGACAAGCCGAGGCAGGGACATGATGCTGCGGGTCCATCTTGGACCCGACACGATGACGACGAGGTGGACTAAGAGGGTAGTTAGACCGTGTAAAGGCGGCGGTGGTATCTTTACTATATTTTTTGCAATACTTTAGTTTGTGGGTTTCATTTTAGGTTTCTTTTAAAACCCCCGGTTTGTATTGTACTTATTTTGGGTGCTTGCACCCAAGACATCTTTATTTTGTACTTGTACTATTTATTTCTTTCCAGTAATTTTATTTTAGTTTGTTTAGTTTGTTGGGATGATGATGTGTTCAATGGGTTTGATATATTTTATTTTTGTCAAGAATGTTGATAGTGTAGGAAACTGGCGAGCACCGGTGTGGATGCTCCATGCAGTTTATTTCAGCGGGTTTTTCTTCGACACCATGAGAGTATTATTCTCCTTTTTTCGCACTATAGATAGTTTATTTATAAACGCTTTCTATTTTTCACATTGGGGACAATGTGAACTTCAAGTGTGGGGAGGGATTATATCTTGTTTGTCCTCTATATGTATATATGTTAAAAAAACCCTTATAAGTATGTATTTATATATAATAAACATCAAGCCTACTGATTTTTGATAAAGATAACTTCAGGCGCGACAAACAGACGTGATACTAGCATGCTAAATCTGTACACTTGCACCCATTTCCTTCCGGTTACGTGAGCATTTGAGCCGATAGTATAGATTATTTCATTTCTTGATGCTTATTGAGTGAGCTGGATGTTTTGTGCAATTTAGAACTTGTCATTAGCATGCTTGTTTAGATCAGAAACGTATGAGATTGTATGAAAATGATTGAGGCACTTAGGATACCCTTTTTCTTTAGCCTTTTATTTTCGTTCTATCTGTTTCCCGCACCCAAATGTTATCCACTAGTTAACCATGTTGAGCCTAATCCCGTGTTTTTTCTTAGTTACCACACCATTTCACCACTTAACCAAATTTAGCCTTTTTTAAATCTTTTGTGTTGAAATTCGATTTAGGTTATTGTTTAACTCGTTTATGTGTTGTAAATAGTTCGTGTTCGGGTTTATATATTTAGAGCCCGTGTGTTGTATATCTTCATGTTATAATTATCAGTTATATTCAATATTGAAAAAAAAATCTATAAAAATAGAACACCCCAAAATAGGGTGAATTAGTAGTGTTCGAGTAGTTTTAAGGACTTTAAAGTTATGATTTTTGTGTTTAGCTCAGTTTAAATAAAAATCGCCAAATTTCGCGTGTGTTTTGTATAGTTGCGTTTGTTTCTGTTAGTTAGACATAATCTCCGAGTTTTAGCCGATTTGTCACGGTAAATATCC
The DNA here is from genome assembly GCA_032199755.1 of Ambrosia artemisiifolia. NCBI lineage: Eukaryota > Viridiplantae > Streptophyta > Magnoliopsida > Asterales > Asteraceae > Ambrosia > Ambrosia artemisiifolia. The sequence continues at coordinate 5,645,308 of CM063529.1, read as the reverse complement.
ATTCCACACCCATACCTTTGCCTATCATTACAACCCTTTTAAGACCTCTTGATTTGTGCTTGTTCACATGTTAGTTGGTGAAGATTAGATCTTTTGACAAACTTATGATATTGCACGATTCATTGTCTTGGCAATGGAGCGATTTACACATACACATTACACGTATGTATCATAAATAAAACCAAGTGTGTGTGAACATTGTGATTCGTGTATAGGTTTGCGTGCTATGTTGATCGGAAGTGAATCGTTGCCTTTTAGTTGTCTTGTCACGTGTTTATATATGTTGGCTTGAAACTTATTTGTACAGGTCATTTTGTCTTTGTTGCCATTTGGCGAGTTTTTCGTTTATTTCTGTTTAGTTGTTTGCTTGAGGACAAGCAAAGTTCAAGTGTGGGTAGGTTTGATATACATTAAATTATACATATAAAAGTCCCCGATTAACTCCCGTTTATATACGTTTTTCACCTTATACACGAGGAATTGGTACTTATTTGGGTATCTTTATGATTACAGGTCTTAAACGATGTCCTGGAAGCAAACCCGAAGAAAAACGAAGGTTTCCGCGCAAGAATAGAAGGCTGATCATTCTGAATGGCCGTTCGGTCTATGTGAACGATCGTTCACTAGGACAGATATTTTTTGCAGCACTTCTAGAAGCCTACGTCACTGCACTCGATGACTTTTCAGCCCACTTGTCACCTGAACAGCCGTTCAGTCAAAGTGAACGGTCATTCACTTGTTACAGAGCCTTTAAAAACAGATTTCTTCCCATGTATTCAGTATTGGGTAATTTTGGGGCGATTCTGAGGCGATTTCTGGACCTGTGATTTTCTGAGAAGCCGGATAACAAGCTCAGGAGGCGATCAGAATCCATTATCATCATCCAACTCATCATATTTAGCATTTTATGGTTTGATGTTTAAACATTCAATCTTGTTCGAATCATGTTATTTCAGCTTATATGTGATGTTTAGCTATTGTATTGTAAGCTACGGGTAAAAACAAGTAATCGTTAGTAGTTAAAACAATCGTTTGTATGTTAATCACGTTTTGTATGATTTTGGCGCTTTTCATGTTTGAATCTTGATGATCATATTGCAAATAGATTTCGTTGTTGTTGGAATTTTGGTTATGTTTGTGTGACTATAATGATTACTATTTTGTGTTAGTCGGATACATGTTGAAAAACCGTCCGGTTAATCAATCAGTAGTAGACTAGTTGACTTGGTAACGTGTTTACACCATGAAACTGGAAACGGGAATTGGTTTGGTTAAATTCAGGCGAATAATGATTAGAAATGCTCATCGGCACGTAAAAGAGTTTAAAAATCTTAATGGTGTTGTTACTAATCTTTGACACGGTTGTTGATCTTTGTGAGTTATTTTGGTTAAAATGCTGATCTTAGTTGATTTGTGTTCAAAGTTGGTAAAATGGAATAGTTTGTGATATGCTCCACTTTATGCTTGTCACGGTGGTTGTATTGTGTTTTCGGTATTGCTTTCCTTGATTAATGAGGTTAGAAAACTCTTAACAGATGACTAACTCATCTTTAGAAGATTTGCGTGAGATTATATCAGCTGCTCGCTAATGAACAATTTGACGTTTAACGTGTCTTATCGTGTAAGCTTTTCGTGTAGTTGTTATGTTAGGATTCCCGAAAGGGATACTAATTGTCTGAAAATGGGAATGTTGATCTCGCACCTTTTTAACATATGATATGTAGATAACATGCTAGGATTGGTATGCGATTTGGTTGTGGGAGCGAGAAGGCATCGGGGCTCGATGGGTTTACTTTCGGGTTAATAAAACATTTTTGGGGCCTATTGAAGGACGACATCATGTTGGCCATGGAAGCATGGAACAAGAACCGATGATGATGTAACGATGTTTCAGGGGTATGAAGTAGGTAGTCGGTATCGCGGATAACGGATGATGATCACGCCATGGAATAAGAACCGAACGTTCAAGATTCGTCTGCTTCTGCCACTTTTGAACTAAAACATTTATAAATTTGTTTTTTGGAAGGCGTCATCGTTATCACTTTCGTTATTAAATACATCTTATGCAACTTTAAACCAGGATGTGTATGTGCAAAATATTCGTGAAACTTGGTAAGTATGTAATGTTTTGAATCTAAATTTCCAAACTAAGTTTATTACCATATAAAATATCGTATAATTACCCGTTTATAGGGTAAGGCCTTATAGATTAACGGGTCGCCGACATGGGAATTCCACTGTTACAGGGGGGTGCGTCAAGGCGACCCACTCTCCCCCTTTATTTTCATCATGGTAATGGAGGCCCTCGCATGTTTCGTTCTAAAAGCTAATGAAATGGGGTTGATTAATGGTGTTCGTTTGCCAAATGATGGGCCGGTTATGACATATCTCATGTACGCCGATGGCGTCGTTTTTATGGGCGAATGGAGCACGACCAATGTTAGAAATATCTTACGCTTAATGATGTGCTTCTTTCTGATTTCTGGTCTAAAGATGAATCACCATAAAACTCTAATTTATGGTGTGGGGGTCAACGAAGGCAATGTGGACCATTTGGCGAGCATAATTAGATGCAAGTCGGGGAGGTTTCCCTGCAAATACTTGGGCTTTCCGGTCGGGGTTAACATGAATCAAGCAAGATTCTGGAACGGTGTGTCAGAATCATTCAAGAGCAGGCTCACAAAATGGAAAGCGAGGAAGCCATCAATTGGGGGCCGAGTGGTTATGCTTAGAGATGTTTTGGACAACCTACCGACTTATTTTTTGTCTTTACTTAAAGCTCCAAAAGGGGTTCTTGACAAGCTGGAAGCATTAAGGAGAAGGTTTTTTGGGGGTGGAGATGATGAGAAAGCGAAAACAAACTGGATTGCTTGGTAGCGGCTAATCGGGCCAGTTGAAAAAGGAGAATTGGAGCTGGGCAATTTGAAATCAATGAATGAGAGTCTATTATTAAAGTGGTGGTGGTGTTTTAAACAGGAAAAAGGATCAATGTGGCACCGGGTCATCTCGGCTATTCATAAAAACCCGAATGCTTAGACTTATATACCGATTAAAGTAGGTATTGCGGATACGTGGAATGCAATTGTTCGGCTGGAAAAGGATTTATGGGAACAAAATCTGGACATGCGATGCTTAATAAAAGGTAATCTCGGCAATGGCGAAGATATAAGATTTTGGGTCGATTTGTGGGTTGGGGAATGTCCATTAATGCTGAGATTCCTGGCTTTGTTTGTACTTGAAGCTGAAAAGAACATGGCTGTGGGTCGACGGTTACTGGGTTGAGACTGGAAGAGGGATCCATTAGGGGTAAGAGAGGTCCAAGAGCTGCAACAGTGCTCGGTCATGATACACGACACTCGTATTGTTCAGGAACAGGATAAGTGGCAGTGGGGGGATAGTATGGATGGGCTGTTTTCAGTTGCAGACTGCAGAAAGCTATTGTCGCGGTTTGCTGTCCCCTTTTACCCATTCGAATATATTAAAGAGGTCCCAAGAAAGGTTAGTGTTTTCGAGTGGAGGGCAATTCAAAACAGGATTCCAACAATGGTGGGATTAAAAAAGAGGAAGATACTACATGGGTCGGCCACCTGCAAGTTATGTGGTGATGGTAATGAGGATGCCGATCATCTGTTCACTTCATGCTACGTGGCCTCCCAGATTTGGCAGAAGGGGAGCTCGTGGGTCGGCATCGCTCCAATCTACGCCTTTAATGTGAAAGATTTGCTTGAACTACACGGAAAGGTAAATGCGACAAAGGAGAAGAGGAAATTAATCAGAATTATAATTTTGGCAGCAGGTTGGGCAATATGGAGAGCGCAAAACGAACTAACTTTTAGTGGAAATAGAGTCAATGTGACTTCCATTTTTTGTGAAGCTCAAGCATTGGCATATACATGGGTGAGACATAAAGGGAAACAATCAGATTGGTCGTGGGAGAATTGGGTCGTTTTCAACGTTCCTATAATTTAAATAAGCTTAGGCCGATTGTATTGGGGTTGTAATTCGGTGTTGTTGATGGTTGTAATTAGCATCTTGCTTGATACAATCATGTAAATAATTTTGGTGATGAATGAAATTTTGAAGTTTGCCGATCAAAAAAAAAAAAAAAAAAAAACTTAAAAAACTTTATGGTCTTTGACCATGTGTTGTGGCTTAATGTGAGCGTGGATACTATCTCCTCATATCATACTAACTGGACGCTGACGTGGCACTGAATAAAGCTTCTGCTCCACTCACTTGACCATGCGGTGGCTCACCTTGAGTGATAGCTTTATCCAGCTTTTTATTTTTTATGTTTTTATATTTTTTGTTTAGATCACAAATTAAATAATTAACACTTAAAACATTAAACGTAATTAAAAATAAAATAACATCACATAACAAAACATCACATAAATATTAAAAACCACAAATAAATACTAAAAACGCGACTATTGTTGAACGCATGGTTTCATAGCTCTCCAAACCGCAACGTTTGAATAGTTATCGTTGTGCATGGCACGATACTCGTTACTGGCCTCCTCAATCGCCTCGTCTTCGTTAAAACTGCATTGTTGTTCAACACACTTACAAATAACCACTCAAATATTGTGCACTTTGTACTGGGATTGGGTTTTATGGGTGTGCGATGGGGTTTTCGTTTGCGATTTGGAATTTGATTTTAGGTAAATGATAATATAAAAGTATGTGGAATGGTTTGGTTTAAAAATGAGGTGGGTGAAGAAAATATATAGGGAGAGTGAACTTTTTTTTTTTTAATATTTATTGTCTCCAATGGTTATATTTTTAAAATCCAACACGCTAGCCCATGCGAGCCAGCTCGCTGGTGTTCGCTCACAGGCACGTTAACGTGTGGCTGTTTTGGTTTTCGCAAGCTACGTGACTCGGTTGCACCCTCACATCAGCTCGTTCGTGCCCCACAACGGACAACTGTATTAACTAAAATATCAATAAAGTAAAAGTTGGCTCTTGTTACAAATTTCCAAAAAGGTACTAAAATCAACCAACTATAAAATTTTGATAACAAGTATTTAATCTTTTTGCCTTTTTAAAAAGAAAGAAAGAAGAAGAAAAATCATCTTTTCCTTTTCTGTTATTTTTATCACATAACTGATTTTGTATTGTTCGACCGTATGGTCTTCTATATCTAAACCCAACAAATGTTTTCTACAACAATATGATTCAAGCACGCAAAAATAAAATGTTAAAATTCTAGTTAAAACTTGGTAAGTGATCATTAATCCTTTTAGTGTCTAATTTATCCTTTTAATAAGAAACGATGATATGTACGAATTTACAGATTAGTCACTCGTCTCGAATTTTTTTCTTATTTCTTTCCATTTGTATATAGATAAGTATATATTACATTTTCAGCTAAATATATGTGTATATTGTCAAACGTATATATATGATACTTATTTTTTTTTAAATTTTAACTCGTATAGACACGTATGTATATTAAAATAACATGCTCTTACTCACATTTTTTTTCATATATGTATGTGAAATCATTATACACATTTACACATGTATGTACATTACTAAACATATATATATAACATTAGTTTTTGTAGTTTTAGACACGTATATACATATATGTAAAAATGAAAAAAAATTGCTAGAAAATGGATGATTTAGCAAAAAAAAATTGATAAATAAATAAATAATTGTGATTTAAAAAAAATATGTGTGGTCAATAATAAGTCTCTTAATTTTCAATTTGACAATGGTTCTCCGATCAAATCCTAATATATTGCTATATTACTTAATGATAAGATATCCTAATTATTACATCGAATCAGAAATTCAGAATGGAGTTGGTGAGTTGGTATGTGGTCCACAATATCTCTTGCTGCCGTGTAACCCACTTCATCGCCCAACCTACTTATCAAATTGGTATAAAAAGTTTAGAAATATATATATATATATAGGGTAGGGATCCTAAGAGAACCAACCCCTATTTGAGAACTGAGAGAACCATTCTGGGCCACACATTTCATATAAAGGCAAAAAAAAAAAAAAATTTTTTTATTTTTTTTTTATTTTTTTGCTTTAATCGCACATTTTTATGCAAGGAAAAATTTTTTTTTTATTTTTTTTGAATTTTTTTTTTCATTTATACATATGTGTATATAGCATTTTTCAGCTATACATATGTGTATATTTCAGTTATACATATGTGTATATTGCATTATACATATGTGTATAATGCAATTATACACATGTGTATACTGAAAAAAAAATAAAAAAAAATTTTTCTTACATATAAAGCAGCGATTTTTGCAAAAAAAAAAAAAAAAAAAAAATTTTTTTTTTTTTTTGCCTTAGAGAAATGTGTGGCCCAGAATGGTTCTCTCAGTTCTCAATTTGGGGAAAGGTTCTCATTTGAACCAAATCCTATATATATATATATATATATATATATATATATATATATATATATATATATATATATATATATATAGGGACAGGTTCAAATACAAAGTAATACAAACGTGCGAAGGATGCGAAGGATCACTTTGTACTTGATAATTACGTAATGATAATTACGTAATGCCTTCATGATCATACAAAAACATTACGTAATTATCATTACGTAAATATCATGTACAAAGTGCATGATAATTACGTAATGATAATTACGTAATGATAATTACGTCATGATTTCATGAACATAAAAAACATTACGTAATTATCATTACGTAATTATCAAGTACAAAGATCCTTCGCATCCTTTGCACGTTTCTTTTACTTTGTAGAATAACCGCCCCCTATATATATATATAGGGGAAGGTTCAATTGAGAACTCATAGTTAGGGAGAGAACTCGAGAACTCCTACTTAAATTAAGAAAAAAATAAAAAAAAAATCATAACTCAAAATTTAAGTCAAAAACCAAAAATCTAGCTCGGAGCTTCTCTTTCCCACGTCATCCCGGTTTAGAAAAAAATAAAAAAAATAAAAATAAATAAAAAATAGGCGACTTCTAATGCACCTGTGTAGTAAATGTCCGGTTAGCTTTAGGGTTTAGTTTTTTGGTTTAGTTTAGCTTTTAAGGTTAGTTTTTTTAGTTTAGTTTGTAAGGTTTAGGTTTTTGGAGGTGGGGTGGGGGTGGGTAGGGTGGGTTTAGGTTTTTGGGTAGGGGGTTAGGTTTTTGGTTGTGACGGGTGGGGCTTAGGTTTTTGGTAGGCGGTGGGTGGGGTGGGTTTAGGTTTTCGGGTGGGGGGTGGATGGGTGGTTTAGGTTTTTGGGTAAGCGATTTAGGTTTTTTAGTGAGGGTGGGGGTGGGTGGGGTGGAATTAGGTTTTTGGGTGGGGGTAAGTTGGGGGTAGGTGGTTTAAGCGTTTGGGTTATACTACACATGTGCAGTAGCGTTTTTTAGGTGTGTTTTTTTATTTTTTTTAATTTTTTTTTATTTTTTTTATTTTTTTCCGTACGGGTATGACGTGGGAAAGAGAAGCTCTGAACTAGTTTTCTATTTTTTTACTTAAATTTTGAATTATGATTTTTTATTATATTTTTTTGTATTTAATTAGGAGTTCTCGAGTTCTCTCAATAAAATGAGTTCTCTATTGAACCATCCCCTATATATATATATATATATATATATATATATATATATATAGGTAGAGGATCCGGTAGGAAAATTATTTTGTGTAGGAAGTGTAGGAAGTATTTTCAACCATTAGATCAAATCTGATTAAATCTTTAGATGAAGGGCATTATAGCCTTTTTGTCCATTTTTTTATTTATTACAAACCCACTAAATTAGCAACTTACATCTAGATATTTATGAAGATTAAGCATCCTAAATTAACTAATTATTCATTATTTTTCATAAGAATCATAAGATATTCATATCAAATAAGTTAATCAATACCCAAAAACTTGTTTGATTTTTCAAACATATAACCTATCTCTATCACTTTTTCGATTATTCAAGTCATGGCAGAAGGTTAACATCAGAAGTGTTTTATAATAACGTCAGGAGTGTTTTATAATGAAAGAGAAACTAGTATGCATTAATAAGGAGTGTTTTATAATATCATCGGGAGTGTTTTATAATAACGTCAGGAGTGTTTTATAATGTTTTATATTGAAACTAAACACAGTAGAAGTGTTTTAACAAATACGAATCTTGTTTAGTAAAAAAACATTATTATTCTGCTAGATCAGCAAAAACAAAAAGAAAGAAAAAAAAGAAAAAAGAGTACACTATTACTTTAAACCCACTATTATAGAAGATGAAGAATAACCGGTGCAAAGAAGGTTTTGTGGTTCTCTTTGTTTTTTTCTTCTTGGAAAATGAACAAGTTTAAATTTATGAGAGAGATTATAATAACTAATAATATTTAAGATTAAAATTAAGATGAGAGAGAGAGGGGCATGATTTAAGGGTGAAAGTCAAATGGTTTCTATATCAAAATACAAGAAATGACATTACTACCCTCATTTAAAACACATATTGGACCATCCTACCCTTAATTATTAAAATATAATTAGTAGAATCTTAACAAACCCAAACTTTTAATCTCAACCATCCATTTCTAGATCGAATGGTTGAAAACACTTCCTACGCTTCCTACACAAATCAATTTTCCTACAGTAACCTTACCCTATATATATATATATAGGGACAGGTTCAAATACAAAGTAATACAAACGTGCGAAGGATGCGAAGGATCACTTTGTACTTGATAATTACGTAATGATAATTACGTAATGCCTTCATGAGTTGATAATTACGTAATGCCTTCATGATCATACAAAAACATTATGTAATTATCATTACATAATTATCATGTACAAAGTGCATGATAAATACGTAATGATAATTACGTAATGATTTCATGAACATAAAAAACATTACGTAATTATCAAGTACAAAGATCCTTCGCATCCTTCGCACGTTTCTTTTACTTTGTAGAATAACCGCCCCCTATATATATATATATATATATATATATATATATATATATATATATAGGTAGGTAGGTAGAGGATCCTGTAGGAAAATTGGTTTGTGTGAGAAGTGTAGGAAGGATTAAGAATTGACATGTAGCCATCATGTTTTTTTATTTTGGAATGATGTTTTGGGTTGTTTTGGCTTGAAAAACACTTAACACAACAATATACAAAAATTTAAAACACAATCCAATGTATTATAGTCATTAAATTTAAATTCCAGATAAAACACCCTAGTAATTACTTAAAACACTCTGCTAAAGTGTTATTGACATAGTGTTTTAAGTTTTAAGCCTAAAATACATTGTTTTCGGTTATTAATTGTTATGTTTGTTGTTTTTCTAAGCAAAACAATCCAAAACATTATGAATACGTCCAAAAAAATGATGCATACATATCAATTTTTAATGCTTCCTACACTTCTCACACAAACCAATTTTCCTATAGGAACCCTACCCTATATATATATATATATATATATATATATATATATATATATATATATATGTCAATTATAAAATGAAAACCCATTTGAGTTGAGAAAACAATCGAAAACCCATGTAAAAAACATTTTTTTTCTTTGAAAAAAATAACAAATGTAAAATACATGATTATAAGCGTTATGGGCCAAAAAAATAAAAAAGGCGCCGATGGGATTTTTTTTTAAATAAATAAAGTTGCTAAAAACATAGTTAAATAGCTGAAAACATATGTTTTTTTAGTAACTTTGTTTATTTTTTTAAAAAAAATCCCATCGGCGCTTTTGTTATTTTTTTTTTGCCCAAAATGCTTAAAAACATGTATTTTACATTGGTTATTTTTTCAAAAAAATAAATAATGGTTTTTTACATGGGTTTTCAAAGGTTTTCTCAACTCAAATGGGTTTCCAAAATATCCTTTCCCTATATATATATATATAGGGTAGGGTTCCTGTAGGAAAATTGGTTTGTGTGAGAAGTGTAGGAAGGATTAAAAATTGATATGTATGCATCATTTTCTTGGACGTATTCATGATGTTTTGGATTGTTTTGCTTAGAAAAACAACAAACATAACAATTAATAACCGAAAACAATGTATTTTAGGCTTAAAACTTAAAACACTATGTCAAGAACATTTAAGCATAGTGTTTTAAGTAATTAGTAGGGTGTTTTATCTGTAATTTAAATTTAATGACTATAATACATTGGATTGTGTTTTAAATTGTTGTATATTGTTGTGTTAAGTGTTTTTCAAGCCAAAACAACCTAAAACATCATTCCAAAATAAAAAACATGATGGCCACATGTCAATTCTTAATCCTTCTCACGCTTCTCACACAAATCAATTTTCCTACATGATCCTCTACATATATATATATATATATATATATATATATATATATATATATATAGGGTTAGGATACTTTGAGAACTCGAGGAGTTGTGAGAACTCGTAGGAACTCGACGTAAAATGCGAAAAAAAATTTCTTTTTTTACACTCGTGTAAAACACGTAAACCCCGCTGTAAATTTTGTTTTTAAAAAAAATACATTAATTTACGCCAAAATACACCGGTGTAAGGGATTTTTATCCTCGTGTAAGTATATTAATATTTTATTCATTATTTTATTGTTGATTAATTGTGGACAACATATTCATTTTTTATTAAAAAAAGTATGTGGTTATAAAGTGAGTTCCTATGGTTCTCACAACTCATCTTGGTTCTCAAAATATCCGGATCCTATATATATATATATATATATATATATATATATATATATTATCTTTTATCATTTGAGGTTTGCTTTTTAATATATGCTTTGCATCATGTTTTATATCATATGTAGCCCACTTTCATTTTCCTACACTATTTGAGATGTGCTAGTTATAGTTGATATGATGGATGTCTTATGATAAATATTTGAAATACCTGAACTCAAGATTCTTTCAAAACCTAAACCTCATGAAGCATCATGTTAAAACAAAAAGGATATGACCAGATTAGAGAGTTAAAACTTTGTCTAATAAGAGGGTTTCTAGGCTTCTTGATGGTCTTCTCAAGATAACAACACCGTTATTTTTAAGGTAGGACGAGACCTTCAAATGTTCGGACTTTGGGATGAGAATACGTATGTATTTATTGAGGAATTGAAATAATGAAAGTATGAGTGATTGAAAGGGATAGAGTCAATATGAATGAAGGATAAACAATTCAGGGTTCTCCTTGTATAGGTAACGAGTTCTCGTCTAAGGAGCTTCCTTGGGGGAGCTTACCTTCTATACCTGCTAATTGTTGACCGTCTTTCTATATTTCAGCAGATGGCCCTGCCCTTTTGATATAAGATACTACTTTTCCTTGTTCAAATACCCCTTCTTATATTTTTTATGCACTTTCTAGGTCAGAGTGTTGAAGATCTTTGACCTTTGACGTTTCTTTCTTTTTACTATGCGTTACTGTAGCAGGGAGTTGTGGGGTGGCAACCTGACGCTTCCTGTCAATAACCTTCCAACTCTAGCAGGTTGCGTCGCTCCCTAGCTTTTGTGTATTTCTTTTCTTTAGAACCTACATCATCACATATCCTCGTAGATATACAAAAGAAGTTTCATGCATCCATTATAACATAAGTCATCAGGGGACAGTGGCGGATCTTGACCGTGTGGCAAGGGAGGGCCGAAATCACATGATCTAAATTTTTTTTCCTACCACTCAGTTTTTGGTCGGCGATCCGGTTCGGATCGGGTCAAACAATAAGAACTCTAAATATCCATTAATTTTCAATGATTTAAACTAACGTTTAAAAAAAACTAAGTCCATAAATACAAATGAAAAATGCAAAAGAAAAGATGAGTACCTGATAAAGGTATCACAGCTCAGCCCGACGACCTTTAAGTTCTTTAAACTCGTCAATTACAGATGTCGAATCAAACTTTTCAGCAATTTCTTTTTCTATATAAATCACCAAGTTACTTGCAAGATACTCATCTGACATCCTATTGCGAAGGCGATTCTTGAATATCTTCATTGCTGAAAATCCCCTCTCTGTTGTTGCAGTAGAAACAGGAAGTGTCAAGATTAACCGAATCACTCTATCAATCAAATAATAATCATCACGTTTCTGAGTGTCCACAAGACTTTTGCACAGATCAGCAATGGTTGATGCAGCACTTAGTTTGGGATTCTTTGGCATATCAAAATTAAAAGTCTCCAATTGATATCGTAATTGAATTCTTTCCTGTTCCGTAAAATCTTGAGGATAATACTTTTCAACAAGAAGACAAATCTTATCAATATTAATCACTTTTGGGTTTTCTTTAGAAATTAAGCTAGAACTAAGGCTTAACAACTCCACCGTGTGCTCATTAAATCTACTATTCAACTCATGCAATTGTTTGTCCAATGTGGATGTAAACAAATCTACTCGGTAGTAATGTTCAAAAGTAAAATGATGATCTGTTTTACGAGGCCGATACCGAGTAGAAGTATATGGAGCATCCATAACCGGGATATCTACCTGATGTTTGTTACAAAAATTGGTAACTCGTGTAAGAAAAGATTCCCAACCAGTGTTTCTGAAATCATTTAGATTTTCTTTTGTTGCTGAAACCAACTCCATGGCATTAAGAATATCTTGGGATTTCTTTTGTAGAGCTTGAGAAAGTACCTCGGTTTTTCCCATTACTTCCCTTACCAAGTGAAGAATAAAGACAAACTCAAACGATTTCAAGTGACCATAAGCTGCATCAGCATCTCCTCGTTGAGCAAAAATGTTAGATACGTCTTCAATTATTCCCTGAAGAACAACACAAGTACAATTAAACATATTAAGCAAACTACAAACTGAATGAAAGTGAGAACCCCAACGTGTATCACCAGATCTTCTTAATGTCCCAACTTGATTCAATCCTTTTCCCGTGTTGATTTCACCAAGTTCAATTAGCTCTTTAATCTCCTTTGTCTTTGCCTTTTGCAATTCATCATGACGCTTACTCGAACCACAAACTACATTAATTATTGAAACCAAGTGATTAAAAAATTGATGGACTGGAATAACTTCTCTTGAAGCAGTAACCAAGGTAAGTTGTAATCTGTGAGCAAAACAATGGACATAATACGCATAAGGACAATCTTGAAGAACTAGAGCCTTTAATCCATTCCATTCCCCTCTCATGTTACTAGCACCATCATAACCTTGGCCACGGATCTTACTAACATCAAACTGATATTGCAAAAGTTGTTTCCACAGGTGTGTTTTCAAGGTTAATGATAAAGTATCACTAACATGAACCAAATCCAAAAACCTTTCTCGTATGATCCCTTTAGCATCAACAAATCTCAAAACTATGGCCATTTGCTCTTTTTTTGACTCATCTCGTGACTCATCAACCATGACACAAAAAAAAGAATCCCCAACTTCACTACGAATATGCTTGCGAACCTTATTTGCAATGATACTAAGAATTTGTTTTTGAATATTTCCAGAAATATACTTTGAATTATAAGGAGCATTATCTAATATAACCTTTGCAACTTCATCATTATAAGAGGCAAGAAGTTGTAATAGTTCAAGAAAATTACCACGATTTTTAGAATCAGAGCTTTCATCATGTCCTCGTAAAGCACAAGCTTGATATGTCAACCAACTAACTGCATCAATTGTTGTTTTTAATCGTAGACGGTTCTTCAATATTTCCTCTTCACTTTGCTTTTCTATGATATTATCAATGTGTGCAGCGTGGTTCAAGAAGTTATCAACATATACCATAGCATTTTTATGTTGTTTACTTTTAACATGATTCATGAATGAACATTCTTTTCCTCCCACTCTTTTCCAATTTTCAAACCCTTTAACTGTAAATGCATCTTTCCCATCGCCCACACTTGGTTTATCATTAAATAGATAACAATGAAAACAATAGACAGAATGCTTTGTTGGTGAATACTCTAACCAAGGGTAAATTTTGAACCAAGATTTTTGGAACCTACGAGTATGATTCTTTGAACCTTTATTCGGATATTCTGCAAGGCTTATTTGGTAAGCTCCTAAACTTAGATAAGCTAGTCTTACTTGTTCCCTTAAATTAACCGGATGTTCATATATTTGTTTTCGCTTACCCGGATCTCTTTCAAGATGGTTAGGGTCCACTTCTTTATTATTTGATTGTGGTTCTTGTGGTAGTGGCTCTTGTGGTAGTGGCTCTTGTGGTAGTGGTTCTTGTGGTTGTGGCTCACTTGTTGTTGATGAAGCTTTGTGGCGTTTACTATCTTTCTCTTCATTCTTATCTATCTTTCTTTTGAAAAAAGAGTTGATGGTTTTCAACTTCCCCATGATATTTCACCTACGCATATCAAGTTCATCGAAAATTAGAATTCAAAAATCCCCAAAACAACATATCCAATTCATATACTTCGGTACATAGTTTGAACACAATACAATAAAATGCCTTGGCGGGGGTCCGGGGGCAGCGCCCTCCGGGAGCAGGGTCCAAGGGGCGGCAGCCCCTGGCGGGGTCCAAGGGGCAGAGATACCCACTGTAATCATATATTTCATATTGTCATGCAATCGTTCAATATAAACAAGCATGCAATCGTTCAATATAAACAAGCAGTAGCAGTAGCATACCCATTATATTGATGTACTTCGTATTACGTATATATGCATATGTAATTAACTAGTACAGCTTTAACCACAACAAAAACAACGAGCATACCGTATGACGAACCGAGAGGGCTGAGGGACTTGTCACTGGCTGAGCGCTGCTGCTGGTCGTAATTCAGAACAGTCGAACATAGGGTTTACTGAAAGGGCGGGACTTATTGGAGGAGTATATTGTTGAAAGATGTTTGGGCTTTAAGAAAGATGCAAAGAGGGTTAATGTTTTTATCTTATTAATGTTTGGGCTTTATGGATAAATTTAAACATTGGGTTAAATGTTTTGCGGGCTAGAGTCTAGACTAATCACTAAATAAATTAAACGAATGATAATGGTTATTGGACCTAAACTTTTTTTTTTTAATTAGGGTGGGCCGGATTCAAAAAAACAGGGCGGGCCGGACTCAATACATAAATTATTTTTCGAAAAAAATCCGGAAAATCAGTACTTCTGGGCGAAAACACTGGGGGGCCGAGGCCCGGGCTGGCCCGGCCCAAGGTCCGCCCCTGTCAGGGGAGAAACTAGAGTAAGGATAAAAGGGTTCACTGATCCTCCCTCATGTCACCAGAGTTTGTTGAATTTTCAAATATTATTTTTTATTTTATTTTATTTTTTTTTGTTTTTGATACGAAAACGTTTGTTTAACCACATAAATATAACCAATTGATAAGAGAAACTTATAATGATCATTTGACTAAAAAGTTACGGTCCTAACACACTGACTATATATGAAGGTAAAAAAACCAAATCTTATATTTTATCGCTCACAGCCATCAATGTATTGGTTAATTAATGCAAGATGATCCATCGATCTATCACATATAAACTAAAAATTCCATCCATTTTCTCTTGGCATAGTATTATGTACCACTGAAAGTTAGAACATGCTAATACGTGTCTGGTATAGTGTATGTGGTTGCACGACCCTATATTGTTATTGTTAGGATCTGAGTTTTGGTTTTGGTTTGTTTTGATTTGTTTGATTAAGTATGAAAGATGAACGAAGTGTAAATGGAAAGTGCAGCGGAATAAACTATAAATCAAAACATGGAGAATAATTGTTTTTAACCGAAAGCTTTCATTAATTGAAAGATTACAATTGTACAACTAAAACTCCCCCTCAGCCTGATCACTCAGAGAATGTTTGTCTGAAAGAGAATGACGAGTGATGAATAGAACAGTACAAGTACTGTTCTATTTATAGACAGACTCAAAACTCTGATGATCAGTTGCTGACGTCACCTAGATAGTGACCTCTAACTGACTAACAACCTCTAACATCTGCTAAGCTATAACTACTGTTACATTGAAACTACTGACAATACAAAACTCTGTTATCTAAAACTCTGATGTCTTCTTATCATCTGTTGAACCAAAGTGCTGTTGGTTCAACAGACCTTTGTTCTTCAGTTCTTTGATCAGCAGTTGTTCTTCATCAGACTTTTAACCTTCAGACTTTGTTCATCAGACCTTTCATCAACAGCAGTTATCTCTAACAGTTGATTCAAGCAGCAGCAGTAGTTAGGAATCAACAGATCTTTTAAAGGGAGCTTTATTGTAACAACTGTTCTTTATTCAAGGATCAAACACTTAGTATATTTTGGCTTTTAATCATCTGTTCTTCTCCAGGTCAGCAGACCCAACAATCTCCCCCTAGAACAGATGATGCCAAAACTCTGCTTTATTCTTGATCTTTATTCCTCATCAGACTTTCTCTTATTTGCCCTTTAAGTTGTAATTCAAAGCTTAGAGAGAAGAGGTCTTCAGCATCTCTTTCCAGTGTCAAATTTAGAAGGGTCTGGAGATCTTCAGCACTTAGGCCAGGTGCATCATCCATACTTAACTTCTGAACACTACCATCTGATCTGAGCAGTGTAAATTCATGGGTCTCTTTTTCAGACTTCCATTTTAGAATTTTAGAATCAGTGGAGTGACTGGGATGCATCTTTATTTTTGATGAGTTAGGAGATGGAGGCCTGCCAATGAGTTCTCTGAACTTCTCTGTGACAGGGTCAGAGAACTATCTGATTTGGTTTAAGAGACCTTCTTTTACATAGGTTTCAGTGAACTTTCTTGTATCCTCTTCAGACATTTCTTTCTGCTTCTTGAATTGTCTTCTAGCAGCAATAGAAAGATCAGAGGTTTCAAGTAAACTGTCTAGTGTAAAGGCCTGTGAAGGTTTCTTAGGTGCATCATCATAGACTGGTTTTCTTGGCAGGTTAGGATTGGTCTTTCTTTCTTGTTCAAGCTTCTTGTATGTTTCAATCAACCTGACTTCAGACCATCTAGCAACAGATCTCATCTCTCCATACTTGGCTGCTACAAGCTCTTGTCTCATTCTCTTGAACTTCAAGGCTCTAGCTTGATCTCTCCCTTTACTGAAATCAGGGGCATAGGCCTTAGTAGGAGGATTCTTGGCCATGCTCTCAATTCTTATGAGTTCTTCCCTGAGAGCATGTGTGGTCCAGCCTGTGAATTGATTCTTGGTTGCTTTGTAAGGCTTGGTTGCCAAGATCTGCTCTAGTAGTGAATCCCTAACCTCCATTTCCAAATCTCTGCTGAGAGGCATGGAAGACATGGAATTGCTCAGGGTCTTGGCAAAGTCTTCAATCCTTCGAACTTTGCTAAGCTCTGCTGAATGGATGCCATGAGCAGTCCTGTCATCCTTCCCTTTGCATTTCTCTTTGATGACAGCATCAGCCTGTTCACTCTTGAATTTAAGATAGGTGTCAATGTTGAGTGGAACTGGGAAGCCTTTAAGAGATGGGAAGGTTCTGTCTGATGGCTTATCAGTATTGTAGAAGGATTGAAGTTCCCCCTTGATTAAATCCAACTCAAGGGGATACTTCTCAGCCAATGGGGTGATGGTTGGTGGTGGTCTATGGGATCTGAATTGAGAAGTGTGTGGTGAGAAAGATGAAAGTGGAATGGCATTGACTGGTGTGGATTGTGAAAGTGGGGTGTTAGGTGGTGTGGTGTGGATGTTTTCATCTTGTATAACAAAGGTAGATTTCCTTTTTCTGCTATACAAGATTTTAGGTGAAGGTGAAGATGAGGCAGTGGTTTGGTGAACATCTGTTGGTCCTTTTGTAGAACCAGCAGTTGTTTGGGTTTTTGGTTGTGTTGTGGTAGGTTTGGTTGTTGTTTGAGTTGTGGCTGGTTTAGTGGTTGATGGTGTGGTGATTGGTTTGGTTACTGGTTTGGTTTGAACAGATGTTTTAGTAGCAGTTGTTTTGGTTTCAGTGGTTTGGGTAGCAGAGGTTGTGGTGGCAGTGGTTTTGGGAGCAGTGGTTGTGACAACAGGTGTTTCAGTAGCAGAGGTTTCAGCAGATAGTTTGGAAGGTGGTTTCCTTGTGTGTTTGGCTGGCATTTTCTTTCTTTTAGAAGTATTCACATCTTCCACTTCTTGCTGTTGTTCCTTTTTCAGCTGCACCAACATCTCTGCTTTAGCTTCCAAAGTATCAGCCCTTTTCATTTTATCCTGAGCAGCTTTATCAGCCATTTCATTGGCTGAAGTGTCAACTTCTTTTGCCTTGGTTGCTTGAGCTGGTTCAGTAACAAGGATTTGAACATTTGGTTGCTGTGATTGTGGAGCTGATTTTGGTGACTCTGGTTTGTCAGCAGCTGGCTTACCCTTTTGTGAGGGTGGTGCACCAAATGGATTTAGCTTTGGTAGCCTATCTCTGCCACTCTCCCCCTTTTTGGCATCATCAGCTGTAAACTCATTGTCGTTTTCATCTCTGAGAATGGTGGTAGGGGCAGAGCCAGTAGTCTTCAGCAGGTGTTCCTTGATCACCTTGATGTCAGCCTTTGTGTCATTGAATCTGGCATCCACCATGTTTCTGATCAAGGTCATGTATGTTTCTTGGGTCTGATCTGCCAATTTTCCGTGAGCTATGATGATGGGTGAAACTGATTTCCATAGCTCACTGGCAATGTCAGATTTGATGGTTGACTCTTGGTAAAGTTACTCAATGTCTCCAATATTGACTTGACATCAGTTTTGATGTCAGCAACAGAGGATTCAAGGTTTTGAACCTTAACCGTCAATTCTTGTAGTTTTGATTCATCACCTAAGTTAATAGGATCATCTGAATCCCTACCAGAGGTAGTTTTAGCTGGTTCAGTTCTAGGAGGTGAATCCATAGAATGAGAACCTGCTGCCCCTTTTTCTTGGTACTGGGGACTTCCAACTGATTTAGGGGACACAATGGTGGCCTCATCAGTTGTTGCCTTCAAGGAAGTCTTATCAATGGAACCACTGTCCTGTTGTGAGACAATGGTCTCAACAGCAGTAGTGGCTGCTTCTCTTGAAACCTCATCAGAAGTAACATTGACTTCTGGGAGTATAACCTCCTCTTCTGTTTGTGGGATAGCTAATTGACTTTCCTCAGCCCCAGTCACTGGTGGAGGTGTACTCCCTGTGACAGGTGAAGGAGAGGAACTGGGGTTGTCCTGAGTTTTGTCAATAGCTTCAAACAGGGGTTGCATGGTTTGTGGGACATGTGGTGGTGATGTAGGTGGAGTAAGAAGCTGATTTGCCCTGGGAGATGGACTTGTAAACATATGGTCAAGTGACTCATATGCCTCAGTATGAGGTTCCCTTTCGCTTACAACAAGATCCTTTTGTGAGGATTCTTGAGGAGTTTGCTTGGGTTGAGATATCTCCAACTGTTGTGAGGAAGTAACAACAGTGGTTTCATGTTGCTTTGGTGATGCAACAGGGTTAGCTTCTGGTATCTCATCTTCCAGAAGTCCCTTTTTGGTTTTAGAGGTGGTTTTGGAGGATGGACGTTTTCTTTTGGTGGCTGGTGTGGGTTTCACAGCACTGGATGAAGTGCCAGGATCACCAGGAGCAGTGGGCTCACCAACAGAGGTTTCAACAACAGTTGTTGTCTTTGTCCTCTTTGGTTTTGTTTTGGAAACTTTTGTCACTTTTGACACTTTTTCTTGGGTTGAAGAACCCAGCATTCTAGTGAAAGTTTCATCAGTTAAACTTTTCATTTTGAAAGACTCTCCCTTTTGAAAATCATTTTCTGGTAAAATCTTTTGTAGAATTACACTTAGGATTCTAGGGTAGAGCAGAAAAGCATTATTTGAGCCAGATTTTATGGCTTTCACATTTGAGACCAAGTCTAAGAACAATCCCTGAGATAGGTTGAAGTCAGAATCTGACAACATTGCATATCCCAAGTATTGTATCCTCAATGGGATTTCATTGAAGGATGTAGTCTTGGCTGAGGCACAGAGAAGTAGGGTATGGAAGAAAAATTTCATGACTGGAGGAAAAAACTTTTTATATAATGTTGATCCAGTCATCTGTGCATCATACCCCCTCTCCTGAAACTCAGTGTGAAGCTCTGTTTTAGGAAAAGTTCCCATACCTGACAAGTCGTTTAATGAGAAGGTAGTGGATATGATTTCAGGGGTTATGGCGATACTGGTGGCTCCAATTTTAGAAATTATGGAAGTGGGCTTTTTGTCTTGATACAAGACTTGAGCACTTGCCCAGAATTCTTGGAGTGTTTCCAGGTAGATGGGAGCATCAGCAATGAGGATATTTTTGTATTTTGAGTTATTTATGATGTCGATGGTGGAATGAAATGGAGTGTTATCTTCGGTTTTTACCAAATATGGAAGGAAATTATGAGTGGCTTTTGTTTGGAGATCCATTTTAATGGATTTTGATTATGAAAGTAATGAACTTTTAATGGAGGGTTATGAGGAAGACGAAGGCGGTTTTCAGTATTTTGAATACAATGAGACAGTAAAACTGCTGTTGGGGGAAAAACAGGGTTTTATAGGCTCTGGTGAAACCGCTGATGTGGCAAAACTCTGCTTTTGAGAGCAGACGTGGCAAACATCTGATGGTTGAAACATCTGGTGGCATACAACTGTTTTGTTAAACATCTGTTGCCAACCTCTGTTGTTTAACCAAAAGACTGATGAAGACAGTTGTTTTATCTGATCAGATATTTGAAACAGATTTTTCAACCAACAGTGGTTGTTTTATCTGATCAGTTGTTTGAAACAGATTTTTCAACTATCAGTGGTTTGAATGAAACAGTGATTGTTTTATCTGATCAGTGGTTTAAAACAGATTTTTCAACCAAAGTGTCATTTTAACAAAATTGGATTTTTCTGAAAACATTTTAATGTTTTTATTGAAAACATTTTTGTTGTTTTAATCCATGTTTAACATTCCAATTCGAGAGATCAGATTTGTGAAGGTAGATGTGTCTAAAGTTTTTGTCAACACATCTGCCAACTGATCCTCTGTTGGAACATGGTGCAGAGAAATCAAACCTTTCTCATAGCTATCTCTGACAAAATGATGTCTGATATCTATGTGCTTGGTGGTTGAATGAGAGACTGGATTCTTGATGATATTTTCAGCAGCTTGGCTATCCAACATGAGTGGAGTCCTTAGTGCAGTTATCCCAAAATCCAGTAGTTGATTTTGAAGCCACATGAGTTGGGCTGTACAGCTTGCAGCAGCAATGTATTCAGCCTCAGCTGTGGATGTTGAAACAGCTGCTTGCTTTTTGCTTTGCCAAGAGACTAAGGCATTTCCTAGAAACTGGCACCCTCCAGAGGTGGACTTCCTTGTGGTATGGCAGCCAGCAAAGTCACTATCTGAATAACCTGAAAGCTCAATGTTTCCATTAGCAGGATACCAGATACCAAGTGTGGGAGCACCTTTTAGGTATCTGAATATCCTTTTCACAGCAATAAGGTTAGACTTTCTAGGAGAAGCCTGAGATCTGGCACACACACAGGTTGCAAACATAATGTCTGGCCTGGATGCTGTTAAGTACAATAAAGACCCAATCATGCATCTATAGTGTGTCTGATCAACCAGTTCATCCTTTTCATCAATAGTGAGTGGCTTGACAGTGCTCATGGGTGTACTACATGGCTTACAATCATTCATCTCAAATTTTGTTAACAAGTTTTTCACATACTTGTTTTGATGAATGAAAGTGCCATTTTGCAGTTGCTTTACTTGAAGACCAAGAAAGCACTGAAGTTCACCCATAGCACTCATTTCAAACTCTGCTGTCATGAGTTCCCTAAACTCCTCACACATTTTATTACATGTGGATCCAAAAATGATGTCATCCACATATATTTGAACAATCATTAAATCTTTTCCTTTCCATTTTAAAAACAAGGTTTTATCAATTTTACCTCTTGTGAAACCAATGGATAAGAGAAAAGTAGAGAGAGTTTCATACCAGGCTCTTGGTGCTTGTTTCAGTCCATACAATGCTTTGTTAAGCTTGTAGACATGATCAGGATGGAATGTGTCTTCAAAACCAGGTGGTTGACATACATAGACCTCCTCCTGAATTTTGCCATATAGGAAGGCACATTTGATGTCCATCTGATACACCTTGATGTTGTGGTTGACAGCAAAGGCTAAGAAAAGTCTGATAGCTTCTAACCTTGCTACAGGGGCAAAGGTTTCATCATAGTCAATTCCTTCTTCTTGTCTGAAGCCTTGAACCACTAACCTGGCCTTATTCTTGACAACTATACCCCTTTCATCAGTTTTGTTTTTGAAGACCCACTTTGTGCCAATTGGACAGACATCCTTAGGCAGTGGTACAAGTTCCCATACTTGTTGTCTTTTAAACTGAAGGAGTTCTTCTTGCATGGCTTCTACCCAACTGTTGTCTTTCAGTGCCTCTTGGTACTTGACAGGTTGTGAAAGGGATAGAAAGCCTGCAAAAAGACAGATGTTTGAAGATTGGCTCCTTGTGAGCACACCTTCTCTGATGTTGCCAATGATTTGATCTGGTGGATGAGCTCTTAGGTAGATTAGATCTCCCTGATATGGTATGATGGCATTTTGTGGTGAAGGACAGAGGTTTGGAGACTCTGTTGACATAACATCTGTTGGCACTTTTGAAGAGTCAACAGATGTTTGGAATGGAGGTGGAGGAATGGGTCCAAGTGGTGTAAAGTTGGACTGACTTTTGTCAACAGATGATTGACTTTTGTCAACAGATGATTGAGCAGTGGATTGGCTGGGTGAATCAGTGGTTTGGAGATAGGACTGGCCAACAGTGGCTGACTCAGCTATGACAGAGTTTTGACAGTTGTTTTGAACCACTGCTTCCGCTGATGCAGGATAGACTTTGTAGTGATCTGGAACCACAACATCTATTCTGTAGTCTTGTTGTGAAGATTGTGGAGTACCTGCAGGGTTAGTTTTGACAGTAATATCTTCAAATTTGAATTTATCTAAATCAAACAACTCAGCAGGGTTTGCTGGGATTTTCAAAGATGAAAGTTCATTGAACTTCACATTCAGAGTTTCTTCTATTGTCTTAGTCCTTGTGTTAAACACTTTATAGGCCTTGGCAGTAGAAGAATACCCTAGAAAATATCCACAATCCACTTTGGCTGCAAATTTTGAAATGGAATCTTTAAGATTTAAAATGAAACATGGGCAGCCAAAGACTTTGAAAAATGATATCAGTGGTTTGATTTTAAACAGAATTTCATAAGCAGTCTTTTGATGTCTAGGGTTGATTAAAACTCTGTTTTGAACATAGCAAGCAGTGTTTACAGCTTCTGCCCAAAAGGACAGAGGTAAACCAGAATCTGCTAGCATTGTTCTTGCAGCCTCAATGAGAGTCCTGTTCTTCCTTTCAACCACCCCATTCTGCTCTGGTGTTCTTGGGATACTGTACTGCCTTACAATCCCTTTTGACACACAGAAATCATCCAACTCCTTATTCTTAAACTCTGTTCCATTGTCACTTCTAAAGACTTTTACTGGCAAGTCATATTGTTTTTCAACTTTGGTGACAAAGTCCTTCAAAATACCTGCAGTCTCATCCTTAGAGTGTAAAAAGTAAGTCCATGTAAACCTAGAAAAATCATCAACTATGACAAGACAAAATCTTTTTCTTCTTAGACTCATGATTTTTACAGGGCCAAACAAGTCCATGTGCAACATTTGTAAACACTGACTAGTTTTGGACTCATCAATGGATTTGTAAGAGCTTTTATGTTGTTTACCTTTTAGACAGGAAACACAATGCTCATCACATTTGAATTCTTTTGATGGCAAACCTCTGACAAGGTTTTGTTTGGAGAGAGAGAGTTGATAGTTTGAAGGTTGGTGTGACCAAGTCTCCTATGCCACAATTCTGTCTCTTTGGTAGAGGCAGCTGAGAACAGACAGACATTTGCCATAGGGTTATCCTTCAACATATCAACTACATACACATTGCCACTTCTGTGAGCAACAAGTTGTGCTTTGCTCTCAGCAATGATGGTGTTAATCTTTTCAACAGCCTCTGGGCCAACAATCTTACAAGTTTGCTTAGTGAAGAATGACCCAAAGCCTTTGTCACTCATTTGAGATACACTAAGTAGGTTAAATTTTAGATTGTCTATCAGATTAACATTTTCAAACTTAAGCCTCCCTGCTTTGACAGTACCAGAACCCAACACTTTACCTTTAGAATCATTACCAAAGGATATATCACCCCCTCCATGTGCAAGGAAGTCCAGAAGAAGGGCTCTACATCCAGTCATGTGCCTGGAGTCTCCACTATCTACATACCATAAACTGTCTAAACAAGCAGAAGCTCCCTGCACATCAGTAAAGATTTTAGTTTTGGTGAGTGTCCAATGCCAAATTGGCTTTGGATGGGTCCTTAGCTGTCTCAGCCTTAAGTTGAGGGGAATGATCAGTGGTTTGAACTAGCTTTTGAACTAGGTTCAACAGCTGCAGTTGACCATTTGCCAGTGCTTGAATGTCAACACTTGGTCCAGCAGATGTTTGATCATTTCTTATCAGTTGTTGAAAACCATGAGGGTGTCTGTTCACTTTTGGTTTTGAAGGCCTCTTGGGCTCTTCACAAACATGTGGCAGACGATGACAAGTGGGTTGTCCATATCCTCTTGGTAATCTGTTAGCAGGTGGAGCATCTGTTACCTGAACATCTCTGGGAGCAGAGTTTTTATTCAGACTTTTGGTAACAGATGTTTGGACTGATTCAAAAGTCTGTTTGGGTTTTCCTTTTGGAGTACTCACCACTTGACTTTCAAGAGTTTTAGCCTTATACTCTTTTATCTTTTCATCAAAATTTTTGAGATATAAGCACTCTTTTGTTTTGTGATTCTTTTTCTTGCAGATTGAACATTCTTTAGTTTTAGAATCATTTAAACTTGTTGTTTTGTTGATGTCATATGCTTTTAGAAGAAAACAGTTTTTGGTGACATGGTTCTTCTTTTCACAAAAATCACAAAACAAGTTGTTCTTGGCTTTCCCCTTTTCTTTCTTCTTTTCAACAGATGTTTCATCATCTGTTGGAAGATTTACCAAAGGGATTACTTTGGCCTGTGGTGCCATTTTACCATCAGG
Organism: Ambrosia artemisiifolia; assembly: GCA_032199755.1. Classification (NCBI taxonomy): domain Eukaryota; kingdom Viridiplantae; phylum Streptophyta; class Magnoliopsida; order Asterales; family Asteraceae; genus Ambrosia; species Ambrosia artemisiifolia. The sequence continues at coordinate 5,620,327 of CM063529.1, read as the reverse complement.
GGTTTTGAAGGTCATTGGTTTGAAATTTTCAAGGACTTCACACTCATCTGACCATGTTGGTTTGAATTGATATTTCTCAATTTCATCAAATGAGGGTGTACCTTCCAACTTTTCAAGAATGATTTTCTTGCCATTGGGTTCAGTAACCTTGATTTCTTGACCTTTTGAGTTTGTAGGGATGACTTCAACCAACTTGGGTTCCTTTTTGTCAGTGGTTTGTGAACCTTGGTCAGTGGTTTTAAAACCAAACCCAAATTTCACATGACTTTTAGATTGTTGGTTGAGAATCATCTCAAAACCTTTTGATGATTCCACCCATTTCTTACATTCAACTTGGGTGGACTCAAGCTCCTTTTTACAACTATGATATTTTGTTATCATAGTCTGAAGCTGGTCTTTGGTTATGCTTGCTTCATGTTTTAAACTGCTGATTTCAGACTCTTTTTCAGTTATTTTTGATTTTAACTCTTTAGTGAGTTTTTCAAACTGAATTTCATAATCCAAAATTTTCTTTCTAAAGTTTTCATTCACCTCTTTTATCTTAGCAAATGCCACAATACATTTGTCTGAGCACAAGTCATTTAAGATTTGAGGAGATACCTTAGCAGCAGCCATCAAGGCACAGTTACACTGGCAGTCACAATCATCACTACCCCAGGGGTCTGAGAGATTCACAACCTCCACTTCAGATTCTTCAGCTGAAACAACTTCACCAACAACTCTATCAGTAACATTTTCAGACATAGACACCACATCCTCAGAATCAGTCTCTTCAACGATTGTTTCTAGTGCCATAAAACAAAAATCCTTTTCAGAGTTGGCAACTAGAGCAATGTTGTCATCTGTTATCTCATCTGGTAGACTGCTCCAATCAACGAAGCCCTGAGTAAAGAAACTCTGTTGACTTGGTTGACTGGTCTCTGCAGGAGCAGAGGGTGGAGTAACAGTCATTGGCACTGGTGCCTGAGTAACAGGTGTTTGGACATAATGATACTAAGGAACAGTGGTTTGGACATAGTGCACAGGAACAGTGGTTTGGGTCTGTGCAAAGTGAGCAGTGTTTTGCACATTAGGTACATTAGGGATGGTTTGATAAGTGTTGGTCTGTGGTCTCTGGTTTGGATAGGTAATCATAGGAACTCCATTTTGACTCATACATTCCCTAGCAAAGTGACCCATTCTGTGACACTTGTAACACTTTATCTTTGATTTATCCAACCCCACCTTTGACCCACCATGTAAACCTGGGTACCTCCTGCCAGTTTTCTTATAGAAGTTATTGGTTCTAATACTGAGCAGGGCAACCTGATGTAAGATGTCCATTTCTTCTAAGTCCAAAGGGTCATTATATTGCAAGTCATTGTACACAAAAGATGAATTATCAGAAGCCTGGATATCACCACTAGCTGTGAAAGCACAGTTGTTTGGTGATGAGTAAGAATCATTATTGAAACCAGTGGTTATGTCAATGTAATGATCATAACTCTGATCCTTACTAGTTCCAGAACCATCATCCTGACCCAATAGTGCAGTATTCCCAAATACATAGTCATCTGACACTTTGCCAGAGTCCTGGAGCTTCTTTTTCTGGTTAAGCTCCCTTTCATAAGTCAGGAGCTTACCATGAAGCTGGGTCAGGGTTAGGTCTTTGAATCCGATAGAGTTTCTCATAACTATGGCTATAGTGTCCCATTTGTCCTGAAGTGATCTAAGAAACCTATGATTCAGTGTTGAATTAGGAAAAGTTAGACCAACCAGTTTAAGTTCACTAATTAGACAGTTAAACCTTTCAAACTGCTGTGTTAACGACTCCCCTTTTATGTGACTAAACGTTTCATATTGTTGGTTAAGTATTTCACGGTTGTTTTCAATCACATCATCAGTTCCCCCGAATTGCTCTTTAAGAGCATCCCACAGTTCTTTAGCACTATTGCAGTGCAAGAGACCGGCATAGATATCATTCGGCAGTGCCATGGCTACTATGCTGAAAGCCTTGGCATCTAGCTCGATTTTTTGAAAATCTTGCTCTGAGTAGTTCTCAACACTCTTTGGTACTTGGATCTTTGGATCCTCGGCACTCGGTACCATTGGAACATGTGGTCCAAATACTACCGATTTCCAGCACCCTGTGTTCTGTTGTGCTAACACATGAGCCACCCGACGCTGCCAGATGTTGTATTCTGACCTGACAAGCATCGGAGGCTTGTTGTGTGTGCCAGTGTTGTGTGGATCTTGATTGAGTGAAGTCATTCTCTTGGTTTTTCAAAAACAAAGTCTGTTTACTAACTGTTGAAACGAAAATAAACTATTACTCTGTTTTAACCCGACAAACAAACGATATCAATGAATATGAGCTGATCTGTGTATTAAATGGATTGATTAGATCAGATTTAATTGACCAAGCTCTGATACCAATTGTTAGGATATGAGTTTTGGTTTGTTTTGATTTGTTTGATTAAGTATGAAAGATGAACGAAGTATAAATGGAAAGTGCAGCGGAATAAACTATAAATCAAAACATGGAGAATAATTGTTTTTAACCGAAAGCTTTCATTAATTGAAAGATTACAATTGTACAACTAAAACTCCCCCTCAGCCTGATCACTCAGAGAATGTTTGTCTGAAAGAGAATGACGAGTGATGAATAGAACAGTACAAGTACTGTTCTATTTATAGACAGACTCAAAACTCTGATGATCAGTTGCTGACGTCACCTAGATAGTGACCTCTAACTGACTAACAACCTCTAACATCTGCTAAGCTATAACTACTGTTACATTGAAACTACTGACAATACAAAACTCTGTTATCTAAAACTCTGATGTCTTCTTATCATCTGTTGAACCAAAGTGCTGTTGGTTCAACAGACCTTTGTTCTTCAGTTCTTTGATCAGCAGTTGTTCTTCATCAGACTTTTAACCTTCAGACTTTGTTCATCAGACCTTTCATCAACAGCAGTTATCTCTAACAGTTGATTCAAGCAGCAGCAGTAGTTAGGAATCAACAGATCTTTGAAAGGGAGCTTTATTGTAACAACTATTCTTTATTCAAGGATCAAACACTTAGTATATTTTGGCTTTTAATCATCTGTTCTTCTCCAGGTCAGCAGACCCAACAGTTATCTATAAGTAGTCATAAGCTAATACACTGAATGCCATAAATTTCACCAGGTACATACTGAGAGTGATCTTGATCAACCTATAAATATTGTTCTTGTGAAGATATTAATTTGATATTGTGTTGGTTTATAAGAGCTACAACAATATCAATGTAAACAAGGTAACGACTCTCAAAGGTTGTTTATATTGAAAGCTGAATGAGTAAGAAAACAGCCAGGTACATGTGTTTAAATAAACTTGATAAAACAAAGACTCGACGAACTTTACTAACTCTAAGCGTTAAACAAGGACAACACAAAAGACTCACGGATATACCACGACACATTTATTTAAAACTTGAATTGACTCCTTCCACATGACATAAGGCGCATATTACGCTAAAGTGGATCTTCTAGTTTGGGTTATATTTTTAACACCCTCCTATAACCCAAACTTTTTTACTCCTAACTTTAGTCAACACATTAGCAAACATTAACAATTTTCTCATGTGCACCATGGAACTCCAAATTAACGAATCTTTTTGAAACCATATCTCAAATGAAGTGATATTTGAGATCAATAAGCTTTGAACGACTATGCTAAATTGGTTTTAGAAAGACAATTTCAAAACTATTCCTAAAATAAATTGATGTTGCTTTTGCTTGGATTAATTCCAAATTTCAAGAATCCTTCTTATCCCATTGCTTAACAAGTTGCATCAGTGGCAACTACATATTCAGCCTTCGAGCTTGACAATTATACAACATGCTGCTTCTTAGACCTCCATGTGATGACACCACTTCCAAGAGTGAAGATATGCTCATAAACACTCATTTCATCATCCATATAGTTCCCAAATATTGCTATATGTGAATCAAATAAAATTGCACTCTTCCTTGTAGCAAATCCTAAACTCTGTTATACCTGCCACATTACCAAATCCTATATTACGTTATACTAGCCACATACTTTTAATATCCTTTTACTTTTTTAGCATTAACCTAAACGTATATTGAAAGGTTTTTGCACTAATCTGGATACCAGCCCTACTACATAACATATATCAGTTCTTGTATGAGTTAAGTAGATTAAACCACTAATCACAATACACCTGAAGATGTAAGGGAGCAATCTAATTGGATTGACAAAGGCTTGGAATTTATAGAAACCTAAAGACAACTGGGTTAGGATCACATCCCAGTCTCACCCAAACCTAAAACCTAAAGCTTTGCACAACCTAACATTCCATCACCTCCTAGTCTCAAGAATGGAAATATACCTAAGTCATGTAATCTCTCAAATCAAGATCCTATTGAATTAGACGTCAAAAACCATAAATATGTCACATGAAACTTAACATGCATCCATAACTGAAAGACATTCAACAAGAAACATATGGAACTATCAATGATCATAAATCAACCCTATATGCATACACATTACAATAAATAACAATTACACATTTACCAAAAAATTAACCAAACATATGTTATCCAAAACCGATTAGAATTGCAAGGTCTACAAAGCATTCATCATAACGAAGTAGCTAGCTACTGATGTTTAGCTACGCATAGTAACTATAAAACACAAAAACATAGTTGTAAAAAGATAAAAAAAAACATAATACAAAGTTTGAAAACTTAAAGTAGTCAAAAGATGAAACCAATAGTTATAGATCTTCAATCCTAGCCTTAAGCTTCACTTTCAAACCTTCATTCTCCTTAGAATTGCTCAGTGGGTCTCAAAATTGCCTCTAGAAATCATTAATCATGAGCTAGGGTTGGCGATAATCTATTTGTAGAGAAAGCCTAACTTTTGTCGACTTTGTTGTTTTTCGCGTGTCACGAACTTCTTGCCTCTTTTCGTTGCGCCACATGAGGAACGGAATAGTCGAGTTGGGATTTTGATCCACTCGCCTGTCGCTAACAGCTCCTCTTCACCCCTTCGTGTGGCGCGAAGAGGTTAATGTCCAATAAAGACTAGATTTTAAAGTGCAACGAACGATTGTAATATTTTGATTTTCAATTAAAACAATAATTGATAAGAAGGATCACACCCGGTTCGAATTTATTAGACCTAAGGTTTTCTATCAAAACTAGGTATAGAATCACAATCACAATTCGGTATTAACGGTTTGGTGTTTTAAGGCTTAGGCGTCAATAACTATCAACATAAAAAGATGAACAAGGACGATTCGTTACTTTAGAACATAAAAACCTTAAAATCATTTCAAAGAAAATTAACCAAATTCATTTCACAAGTGAGTTGTGCCAGTATATATCTACAATTTGTGAATACAAAACAAGATTAATACAATTAACATGATTGTTCAAATAATCAAATGCACACACAATGATTCAAAACTACAATCATGTTCAATAACCCTAAAATCTTACAAAATCTACACCGTGGTGAACCCTAGGAAAATTAGCCATTCATGGAGTGTGGAACTTAAAATTTAGATGAGATTGTTGAAGAAGAAAACATTTGATCTTGATTACTTGGTCCTGGGTGATGATTGAAAATGTTAGATGATTTGAGGGTGATTGGTGATAAATAGGAATGGAATAGATGATGAAAAGATACCTAGAATTCTCTAATACCATTTTTAAAAGCTCCCAATTGAAATCATGGTTAATCCCCCACTTAAATCGCTCTAATGTCCATAAAAGTGGTCGAATTCATGGTGAAATAACAAGAATACTTAGTTACCAACGCCACTCCCTTGCATTAGTGACGATATGTGTTAGGCTAACGACCAATTTGGCTATCTACGGATGGCCAACGGCTTAGTTAAGTAGTCTCTGGCGGCTAGCTAATCTCTATGTGACGCATCTTTAATCCCAATCTTCCAGTTTCATTCGTTTCTTCACTCCGGATTCTCCTAGCTCCAATCTTGTGACACCCGGCACTTTTTCATGGTAAATACGTACAACCATATTAAATACATAAATATCACAATTACATAATTAGACATAATTTGCATTAATTAAGTCCATTTAAGGCTAGCATTTTCCGAGGGAATGTATGGGATTACATTTGGGAGTCGTTAAGTACTAATTTATCACGTAATGATAACCCTAATTCTAAATATGTTTGTGATTATCCAAGAATACAAAATCTACCCTGAAATTACTAAACAATGTTAATTTAAGTCATTTAAGGGTGTAGTTTTGGGGATTAGGGTAAGGAAACCCTAACTCAAGTAACAACATGCCTAAGCATTGGTAATCAATCGCTAACTGGAATTAGACATCTATGAAGAATAATGCTTTCATGAAGAATCAAGTCGATCAATGCACCTACCTTAAGATGAGTGAGAGTAACTTTACTTTTCTTGTCCTTTATGTTGATGATATCTTATTGGCAAGCAATAGCTTAGATATGTTGCAGGAGTCGAAGTGATTACTTTTGTCTAATTTCGACATGAAGGATCTTAGAAAAACCTCTTATGTCATTGGCATCGAAATACACCGAGACAGACGCAATGGGATCTTAGGTTTGTCCCAAAGGGCCTACATTGATCATGTTCTTACACGTTACAATATGCAACATGGTAAAAAACCTCTAGCTCCAGTAGCTAAGGGAGATGTCTCCAGTTTATTCCAACTTCCGAAAACAGAAGTGGAAAAGGAACAAATGAGATGATACCTTACTCAGTAGTCGGTAGTCTTGCTTCTGCTCAAGTCTATACGTGTCCAAATATCGCTTATGTCACTGTAATGCTAGGTCGTTACTTAAATAACACAGGCCATGATCATTTGAAAGCAGCTAAGAAGGTGTTAAGATATCTGCAAGGTATAGAAGACAATAAACAGACTTGCAGAAGAACTGATAGTTTAGAAGTAGTTGGATACTATGACTCTGACTTTGCTAAATGCAAAGATGATAACAAATCCACTTCGGGCTATATCTTTATGTTAGCAAGCAGACCTATTTCATGGAAGATTCATAAACAAACACTGACTACAACATCCGCAATGATGGCAGAATACATTGCTGTGTATAACGCAACCTGTCATGGAATGTTGATTAGAATCTCATTACTGGACTCAAAATTGTTAATTCCATCTCTAGACCATTGAAGCTTTACTTTAATAACTCAGCCACCGTTAGTTTCTCAAACATTGATAGTTCGACTGGCGCTGGTCATTTCTTCGATACAAAGTATTTGTTCGTACGTGAACGAGTTGAGAAAAAAATCTTTATATCGAACATATAAGTACTAATGATATATTTGCGGATCCAATGACTAAAGGTTTCACACCTAAGGTATTCTAAGATCACGTTTTGATCATGGGACTTACTAATGACCTTGTTTAGAAGCATATGTATTTATTGACCACTTATGACTTATAAATAACGACTTATGTTTAATGAAATTTCCTCATTATGATTTCTTTGTCTATTACTATGTTAAGCTAGCAAATGACATAAAGACAATAATGTAACAAATCAATAATTAAGGGCATGACCTAAATTGATCCTAATGTTAAGTTTTAAATTTAGTTTGTAGTATGATTAAAGGGGGTCCTAAGTTGGTCATCGACTTAACGACTGTATTTCTCTGCTATAGTTTGAATTTAGAGCTAAAATGAGTATTACCTCTCGAGACTTACGTAATATTCATAATAAATGATTATTCGGCTAAGTGGGAGAATGTTGGAATAAATATACGTAACGCTCGTATATTTATCAATAGCCATTATAATTATTTATAAATCATGATCAATTACTAACTATCCTAAGCCCATAACCGATATTTCTTTGATGGGCAGAATTGCCATTAGTTAGGCCTTATTAAGGTGTCCCCTGGCTATGTATAAATAAAGAGGGATTATTAGGGTTTAGGTTGTTGCACAAATCATAATCTTAACACCACTAAGAAACCTGCTATTCATAAGGATCTCCCTCTAATCGATTTCTTTATCAAGAAATCATAATCCATCATAACCATACCCTAAAGGGAATCCGAATCCACTAACAAGTATGTCGACCTCCACTCCGACGGCATTAGCAGCAGGTCTCACGAATCTATGAGGTACATGTTCATCATTTTCAATTACATGCTTACAGAACTCATCAACATTAAGAACCATAATTATATAATACTATGTATGCACACAACTATATGAATTCATATTACATAGTTGTGATAGTAAAATCTATATTATCACAGCTTTTAGAGAATATGACATGGCTATGTGGTTACATATTACATAGCCATGTATGTGACACCCGACAATCTCGGACTAACTTTCTTGACAAACGCATAAGTTTACCATAGCGAAACATTCATAAAACATACTAAACTGGGTTAATTGAGTTGATTTGATGATTCAGGAATCATCAGAAGTCGGTTCGATGATCCGGGGGATCATCGGTAGTCGGTCTACTCACATATGTCTAAGGGTTGGTGATTCAGATGATCACTGGGTAAAACACATACACGCGAGTCTCGAGCCCCGGGGGTTAGTGAAATAACATAAAAGTGTGAATTGTCGGGTATTAAATGTTTTACAATCATTATATAACGTGTCAATATGTGTATACGTGAAATTATGTTTAAAATAGCAAATGACTCTATGGAAATATGCCTCCCATGGGGAGGCTAATGGCTAAGCCAGTAGCCCTTTAGGGGGGGGGGGGGAGGGCCTACTAGCTAGCTAGTAGTGTGTTTCAGGAGGCTACTAGCTAGCCAGTAGTGTGCATCAGGAGGCTGCTAGCTAGCCAGTAGTCTGAAGGCTACTAGTTAGCTAGTCGCGTGCATAAAAAGGCTACTAGCTAGCTAGTCGCCTGGTGCAGCAGCCAATCGCCCAGAATGACTAGGATGCTTGGTAATAGCTATAAATACCATACTTAACATGTTTTTCATCATTTGTGCAACCCTAAATCACCCTATACTCATGACCCTTAACCTCTGTATACCCGTTTTAGCCCTAAAATCACCACTTTCCAAGCTAAAACAACCTTTACAGGCGAAGATCTAAGGTGTGTGGTTCATCCAAATTATTTTTTTCAAACATTGTTATGTTATTATTTTGAACCCTAAAGGTCCAGATCTAATCTTTGTATGATTTCATCAATAAAAACCTTTAAAAACTCTTTCTAAACTAAGTCTAAACATATCCTAGGAGTTTTTTTATACAAATACAGACTTTAAATGGTGTTGGTGATCTAAAACATGGGGTTTCTTATGTGTTTGTTATTAGAATAATTATAGGGAGTCGTTATAATGAATATCTAGGTGTTAGAAGTTTATTTGATATGTTATATGGCTTTTATGAGTTTTGACCCGTTTAAGGATTTTAGTGGAATCTAGGATGTAATATGATGACTTGATGCTTATAACTTGTTAGGGTTTATGTTAGAATGATCATACTATAGCTTGATGATGATTGGAACGTGATTATGAGATTAAATTAGGTTATTTGCCAATTAAGGTAACTTTTGCATGCTATTGATGGGGCATAATGATGGGGTTGGGTTAAATAATGATTGTGGATTGATTGGGGGTGTTCCAAGAAGTTTCGAATCTGATTTGGAGAGTTTTGCACGTCAAAAGGCCTATAGCCTATAGTGCAGGCGACTCTGGCTACCCAGTCATGTGCCTAAGGGCGACTGGCACAGCTATTCGTGTGTTTTGATGCCAGTTGTGTGTTTTGATGCCAATAGTGTGTTGTGGAACCTAGTAGCATGTAGCATATTTTAAACCCCGTAATGTGTTTGGAAACCCCATAACATGTTTTATGACTCATATGTGCATTACATGATCTATGTGCTAGGTTTTCTGACTTATTCGTTATATGAAGTGTGTATCTACATGTTATTGATTATGTACTTGTACTTGACTAATATACGGATATAATGGGTCACCAATGGGATATCGGGTGTTGTGTGGTCGTGTCAAACATCAAACGCTTTTTCAAACATACACAATCATGGTTTTGACAACGAGGGTTAATTGACCAACGTGTTATCGGACAACGCACTTATACACGTCTGATGATAGGTTTCTAGTTGTCGGGACTGTCATACACGTCAGGTACCTTACAAACAGAAGACGCAACCTAAGGTGAGTTCCATGATCCTTTTTTATTGGTTTTCCATTGAGGGAGAAACATGCTACGAATTACGTACCAACTACGAGGACTGCATAGTACTATTATATTACTTGCGTATTGAACAATCTATCTGAGACAAACAGGGTGCGAACAGTAAAGCGTACAATAACGCGAATAGTAAACCAAACAGTATTGCGAACAGTAATACAAACATTAGTGTGAATTACCAACATTGTTTTCGGGACATTTTAACATAATGAGTATTAAATGCAAATCCGGTTTTCTAAATACTTTTGATACTAAACCTGTGGACTCACTAGCATCATATGTTGACCGGTTTTAGCATGTTTTCTCAGGTCGCTAAGGTAGCAGTAGGAGTAGGACGCACTTTGGGTCGCACTGCATGATGTTTACATAAAAACCATTTCGGTTACTTTTTGAAAACAATTGCGAACCTGTGTTAGTTATGTAATGTCAGGTTACTCGAACGCTTCCGCTGTATTATAAGATTTGTTAATCGAAGTCTTTTCTTACGTGTTTTCTTATCATGTAGTGGTCGTTTTGTGACTGTTAACTTAGATCTTAATGTGTGACTGTTGACTTAGATCCTAATATGTCACACGCCTTGCAGTAAAACCTCGCATGTAGAATTTGAGGGTGTCGCAAAGTACTTCATATTCAGGGCCGGTTTTGATGGGGTGCGGGGAGGACTCCCGGACCGGGCCCAATTTCCAGGGGGCACTATGACTGGCGACAGTGGTGGACAGTGGAATAGAATTCATGATATTGATATTACTTTAATCGTTGTTTAAAAAATATACTTTACGTTATTTATTACGTTAAGATCTAAAACTAAGGGCCACATATTTCACGGCTCGGCCCAGGCACTTGAATTCTCAGAGACGGCCCTGTTCATATTCACAAAACCCAAAATTTCAGTTTTAAAACATCACTATTGACTATGTATCTAAGAAATAGTCCTTTAATTTCGTTTTGCTAAAGGTTGTGCAGAGAACCAACATGTCTTTATTCCCTTGGCCTTTGATACCTTTGGCTCCCTAGCGCCAGAAGCTATTAGTTTCTTGACCAGGGTCCAACGGGTCATCCACAGCAATAGTTCATCTCCATGGGGCAAGGATTTGTCTTTAGTAGACTAGGGTTCGCAATTCAGAAAGGGATGGTGGCGCAGCTTGTTGCCCGTGTACCTTCTATTGTGATGTAACTTTCGTTTTTGAATTATTTAGTTTTTTTTTTCTAAATCACATCATATTAGTTTCTGTTAAAAAAATCATAACTATTTTTAATATAAATAAACGGCAAGAGTTTTATTTAAATATATATATAGGGTAAGGTTTTATAGTAAACCTTAAAAATTTGAGAAAACCTAGTAAACTCAATCCCATCCATCCATTAAACAAGATCAATGGCCATGGATTAATCCTCATTTAATAATACAATAAAGTACATTAAATAGTGTATTATAGTACAATGAGTGCATTGTTGTCTTTGTACATATGCATTGGTAACTCAAACCTGCAAGAACATGTTTCAATGCATCATACATCATCTTCTCTCTCTAATATAATAATACATTTCAAAATCAAATACCACACACTCTCTCTCTTGTTCATCTTCTCTCTCTCTCTCTCTAATACGTTCTCTCTTATTCATCTTCTGGATATTGTTCTCTCTCTCTCTTAAGATCATTATCCATCAAATAGAAACCAAATCCTATTATCTATCCTCTTTTTCCCATCAATTTCAAACCCAAATCATAAATCAAAGGTAAATTCCAGATCTTCGATGGTATGGGTTTAAAACACAGATCAGAGATCGATGGTGGTGGTTCCGTCATAAAACCCGATGATCTTTCTTCTGAAGGTATGGTTTCATTGTTTGTTTCTTCCTATTATGTTTCATCTTTCTATGAAATCACAAAAATAAACGATTATAAATCTATTCGATTTGGGGGGTTTTGTTTTGGGTTTTGTTAACAGTGTTTTTATTCATAAAAAAAGTAGTTGGCTTTTATGTATATTATGATCATGGAGTTTAATTTACAGTTGTTATAAGGGGTAATGGTGGTTTTTTTTATTGTTACAGGGGGTATTACATAATTTTGGGTTTTGTTATAGAGGGTATAAGGAGGTCTTGGGTAGTGTTCATATAGAATCAGTGGTTTGTTGTTACAGTAGTTGATGCAAAAAAGTGTTTTATTGGTTTTTTGTTAGTGTTCATACAATTTTGTGTGTTATGTAGATTATGATAGGGTGATGATGATATTTTGATATTTTGTGTCCATGGATTGGTATGCTGATATAGTGGATAGACTAAAACATTGTTGATAGTGTTTGTTGCATGGGTTAATAATTTTGCTAACCTATGTTAATAATTTGCTAACTTGTGCCAATTTGTAGTTTGCTTAGTGAATGAACTAATGTTAGATTATGCTTATTAACATTTTACTAATAAACACGTGTTAATAATTTTGCTAACCTATGTTAAAAATTTGCTAACATGTGTCAATAATTTTGCTAACATGTGCTAATTTGTAGCTTGCATATGTTGATAGCGTTTGTTGCATGGGCCCTACGCGATGAAGCAAGTAGCCGAGGCTAATTTGTAAGTTATAGAGTTGTCCAGCATAATTATATTTTTGTCACAAAAATGCCTATTATCATAAGTTGCATACTGGAATATTTTTGTCTAATAGGAGAGAATGCGCGACTTTCAGGATTGCATTGACTTTCACAAGATGGACGTGCCGTACAAATATGTAAGCATGTTTATTGGACTTTTACAGAAAAATATATGCTAATCTAAGCAGCCGTTAACCCAATTTTGGTATATTTGTTGATGATCCAGAAGTATATGTTTGTGAAGTACCTGGAGGACATCAAACACACATAGGCTGGTGCGGCAATACAGAAAGCGGGCATTGACTAGGCAACAACAGGGAATGCGCCACCTTTTACTGGTCCACAACCTTATTGACGGTATATTCCTGCTTAGTGAATGAACTAATGTTAGATTATGTTTATTAACATTTACTGATAAACATGTGTTAATAATTTTGCTAACCAGTGTTAATAATTTGCTAACATGTGTCAATAATTTTGCTAACCCGTGCTAATTTGTAGCTTGCATATGTTGATAGCGTTTGTTGGATGTTGTAATCGATTTTTGGGCTGAGGTTATAAACTATGAAGAGACGTTCAAAACAGACGAAGCGTATTTGCGCTCTTTATCAGGACAAAGCAGTGGTAAGTAGAAATGATTTACCAATTGTAAGTAGGTTCCAAAATATCACATGTGATTTACTAAAACTGTTCTTAATGGCAACCCAGTTCCCATGGATTCTCTACGATAAAGATTGTAACAAGAAGAAGAGGATGAGCAAGTTCGCTAGTAACATGAGAGCTGCCCTGCCTGTGTATCAATAGAACACTGATTTTTAGAAATGTAACCTTGTCCTTTTACCATATACATGTCATGTGTAAGATTTGGTAGCATATATATTAGTAAACTTTTAATTCGTATGTATGGTTGATGATCAAAGTTATGGTAGGTGACATATAGTACACTGTTAACATATGTATCTTGTCTTGTGTAAGATTTGGTAACATATGCATGTCTTTTCCCAGCATGTTTACAAATGTATTGTGACTTGTATTGAATATCACAAATATGACATACATGGAAATGGTGATAAAAAGAAACATTAAGACTACACCCTCCTGCCCCTTTACTAACATACGCATTGTGACCTGTGTGTTTGCTAACATATGCATCGTGACCTGTGTATGTTTTGGTAACATGTGTTGGTAGCTTGGTAAAATGTCATCTTCATTAGGTGCGACAAGTTTGGTTTGATAAGAATCTCATGTTTTAGTTACCTAACAACCATATTTATGTCTTTTAGAAACCTACTAACGTATATATGTCTTTTGTCGGATACACGACCAAAAAAATTTAAGTTACATGGATCTCCATATGTATGTCTTTTAGAAACCTACTAACATATATATGTGGTAAAAAAAACAAAGTACATGGATCTCTAAATTTGAATCTGTTCAAAAGTAAAAAACTTAGAAGTTATCAAACAACTGGAAAATAAGGTCAACTTAACACATGTTATATATTGAATTAGTAAATGAGTTAAACTCAAATAATTATCACGTTAATTTTTGAACATCATATTAATAACGTATGCCACATGAGCCCTTTAAACCATGTTAGTTGTAATCCTTAAACACATATTAACACATCACTAACATGTTAAAAAAGAAACATTAAGATTCCTGCCCCATTACTAACACATGCATTGTGACCTGTGTATGTTTTGGTAACATGTGTTGGTAGCTTGAGAAAACGTCAAGTTTGGTTTCATAAGGATCTCATGTTTTAGTTACCAAACAACCATATATGTGGGACAAGTTTGGTTTGATAGGTGGGACAAGTTTGGTTTGATAAAGGAGCTCATGTTTTATTTACCTAACAACCATATGTATGTCTTTTAGAAACATACTAACGTATATATGTCTTTTTTTTGGATACACAACCTAAAATTTTAAGCTACACGGATCTCCATATGTATGTCTTTTAGAAACATACTAACGTTGTACATGTGGTAACAAAGACAAAGTACATGGATCTCCAAATTTGAATCTATTCAAAAGTAAAAAACTTAAAAAGGTAAACATAACTATTTATGAATGATAAAAAAACTATCCTAACAACATAAAAAAATCTTGCTATGCTTCATTCTTGATACCCATCTTCATCTTTAACACAAACATCTTTTCACCTGCAAAAAGGATAACATGTGTTAGTTAGGCATATCCTAACATGTGTCATCATCACTAACACATGTTAACTGAACCCTAAAACATGTCAATTGGGATAGATTCATCAGTAGGCACCAATGCAAACATGTGTTAGCATCACTAACACATGTTAGTTGAACCCTGACACATCAGTAAGCACTAATACAAAAAATCAAAACCTTCACACAGAATAACATATATACAAGAAATATAAAGTAAAAATTATTAGAAAAAAATCAAAAGATATACCAAGAAAATAAAAACACATTTGCTATTTAACACATGTTAACTGAACCTTAACACATGTTAATTGGGATAGATTCAGCTCCTAATTCAGAACTAAAAGACCTTAAACCAAAAATATTCAATAAAAACACATTTACCAAATTCAAAAAAGATGATCTTTAACATCCAATCTAATACAAACATGTGTTAGCATTATAACACGTGTTAATTGAACCCTGACACATTAGTAAGCACCAATACAAAGCGTACAACTATAAAAATTCTAAATTTAAAGACTTTTACAAGTGCTTTAGATCATATTCAATACTTTTATATCACTTTCATCAATTTTCCATGACAAAAAAAAAGAATAATTGAGTATTATATACATACACACAAATGTTTACCATTTTTAAATAAAAAAGTTGCAAGAACCACATATATAAAAACTGATATTTGCAAAAAATAAATAAATAAAGTTACAAGTGTTGGGTTTTTGCATTTCCTAGTCCTAAATGGATATCTAGCAAAGCAACAACAACTTTTTAGTGAATTTTTTATCCTATAAAAATATGAGTATTAGTCTACTAACTACTTCATAAATTCTTTATCCACAAACTCAAAAATCAATAATTGAGACATGTTTATGGATTTCAAATTGTTTCACAACAAAAGTTGACTTCTAACCAAATCAAAAATCTAATTATTATACACAACATTACCCTTACAAAATCAAAGACATACCTGCTTTCTTTATCACCTAAAACACAAACTTCTAATTAACTCCCACCACCAACCAAATTCACTATCAAAACAACTACCATCAACATATCTCCATTCAAAATCACTTCAAGCACAAACACCTTTATCCTGTGAAAGCTCAGATCTGAAACTAAAATTCTTATTTTTTACAGACACAAAATCCAGTTCGTAAAACCTACAACCAAAAGAAAACATACTGATTAACGACCTCCGTTTCGTGACCGGGAAAATAATCACCACCACACGGCTCACAATGCTACGTACTTCCGGTCTATGTTCTTCACGTGCCGGAAAAAGTGGTGGCACCGCCGTGTATGGTGGCTCTCCGTCATCAACCACCGTCACTTTTTTCTCTCTCTACCTCCAGACTCTCTCTCTTTATTGATGTACAATGTGTGTGTGTGAAATGAGATTTAAAAAGGGATATTTGGGTTTTGTATTTGTTAGTGATCTTGAGAGAGAATAGATTATATAAATTTGAAATCTTGAAAAAAAAACAAATCTGACAAAACAAAAAAGAAGTGATTTGATGGTTTGGATAAATGACTATCCTACCCTTGAGCTTGATGACCATGTGAGTGATGTGGGTCAATCTTGGCCAAGCGTTGGGTTTACTAGAGTTTACTCAATTTGGGTGGGTTTACTCCCAATACTTCCCCTATATATATATATATATATATATATATATATATATATATATTTAAAACAGCAAACATAAATAAACGGATATCATCAAACGTAAATGGAACATACATTATAAACATAATGGTCCGTTCCTTCAAAGTAGTGAACACAAATTTTGTTCATGAACTTGTATTTTTTAGGCTGATTAGGATCGGTTCAGTGAGGTACACGGAATATTCGGTTACAAGCTAAGTAAATTTGGATACCGACACAAAAGAAAGGTAAGGGTTAGACTTAATATCTCCACGGTTTGATGACAACCATTGTTGTCCTTTGACATGTTATGTGTCGTGTAAAGTGGTATGAAATGGCTATGGATAATCTTTTTTTTCTTTATTTTATCTCTTTTTTGGTTTGAAAAACCAAAGATTTCTTGTCACCCTTTAGAGGAAAAAGTGAGAAGCTTTAGGGATGGTTTCATTTCAAAAAAAAAAAAAAAAAAAAAAAAAAAATTGGCTAAAATGTCTGTGCTCCAAAATAAGGAATTGGGATGGTTCTCTATGGTTAACTAATTGTTATGTAATCAACTTTTAATTAAAAAAAAGTTGAATCTGTTGTCATAGCACTGCCATAAACACTAGTATTTTTATCATTAAAATGGTTATAGAATTGATCACTAATGGCCATATTTCGTTGTTGTTAATCCGATTTCCGACTATATGCAATCAAAATGATTTCGTGACAAGTGTCAGTGAAAAAAAAAATCTTTTTATATTTGTGATTGCTAAGTTTACAACTAACTTGCAAGCGTCTGTTTTGGGACCATTTGCGACCGATTTTACATCCCGTGTTGCGGCCAGATTTTATATTACACAACCAAAATTTTGAAAAGTATAAAACAGACGTAAAACCAGTGAGTAGACCAACCAGTTTTAGGTTTTATTGTATACTTGTTTTTTTTATAAGTAAGTAACTAGCTTTTATCCCGGGAGTGTCCCGGGGTTGAAATATCTAATACAACATAATAAAATATCTAATATGACAACATAATTAATGATTTGCCAATACATGATTAATGAATAATAATAATATTATTATTATTTAAAACAAATTTCTGTCATAAGTTATCATATTCAAATATAAAAAAAAAGAATCTCTGCCTATTAAGTTATGTTTATCGTTTGTGATTTATTAGTAGAGTAAAATATATTTGAAAACAAAACCCCACAAAAATAGTTGTTTTTTTTCTCCGTTTTTTATATAGCAATATGGTACTCATTGGAAAGATAATAAAACGCTCGTTAATTTGGTATAATTTTTTTCTTTAAAAAATCTAGTATATAAAAGATATTAACGTTTAAAAGTTATGGGAGGAAACATTAGAGAGAAAATTTAATTTTGATTTTAAATTCTTATCTTTTCCTAAAATAATTATAATATATATAGATTTATTAAAAAAACTCAAAAATTAAAAAATCATATATGATGCCATGTGACACATTCAAGGAGGGGTTGAGGCCTCCATTGAATACCACATCATCAAAGTTCAATTCTTTTAATCGTTTTTATATAGCACTATGGTACTCGTTGGAAAGATAATAAAACGCTCGTTAATTTGGTGTAATTTTTTTATTTAAAAAATCTCGAATATAAAAGATATTTATGTTTAAAAATTATGGGAGGAAGATAAGAGAGAAAAATTTAAATTTGTTTTTAAATTCTTTTTTCCTAAAATAACTCAATTTAATTTTAGTAATTGAGAATTAAGAGATAGAGAGATAAATTTAGAAAAATACTCAAAAACACCAAAAACACTCAATTATTAAGCCACGTGGCACTCTTAATGGGCATATATGCTTTCTTTTATATATATACTAGATTATACCCCGGAAACGTCCCGGGGTTGAGAAATCTAATATGACATATTAAATTTACATATGAAATAAAATGATGCGCTTTACAGTTACATGCAGGAAAACTTCGGGTAGCACCTAACCTAAAACAATTAAAAATGTATTTCCAATGTTAACGTCTAACCTTAAACAACGTATAACTATAATATTAATATCTAACCTAAAACAATGTATAACTCCAATGCTAACGCATGTTGAAAATAGAATTCATATTTACTGATTTGAACATAATTAGTGACTTGCCTATACATGATTAATGATTTACCTGAACAATTTGTGTTTTGATAATGTCTCTTTGAGTGTCATGTCATTAAAATGACTTTGATTTATTATTTCAACATCGTAGATAAGAACCTGGTTTAAAAGAAAAAACATGATTAATGAATAATATGAGCACTTTGTGTTTTTTTCCTGTATGAACGAAACCCCACAAAAAAATCGTTTTTTTTTTTTCGTTTTTTATATAGCACTATGGTACTCGTTGGAAAGATAATAAAACGCTCGTTAATTTGGTGTAATTTTTTTCTTTAAAAAATCTCGTATATAAAAGATATTAACGTTTAAAAATTATGGGAGGAAACATAAGAGAGAAAAATTTAAATTTGTTTTTAAATTCTTTTTTCCTAAAATAATTCAATTTAATTTTAGTAGATTAGGTTTTATATTATTATTTGTTTTTTTTTTTAATTTGACACATGGCATGACACATGGCACACTCAAGAAGAAGAATGCCTCTTTAAGTGCCATGTCATTAAAATGGCTTTCTTTTATTATATATATATATATATAGATTGTTCTGTAATTTACTAGGCATGTAACCTCAGTTTGCCTAATAAAGTGAGTATGTATAAGTTTGAAAACTTCACGACTAAATTATAAACTTTGTGATTTATACTAAATTTCATGCGACGTTAGTTGGACTTTAAAATTGACGTGAATTAAACTTTATGTTTCCAAATGTTACACACTTTGTCATTTGGCCGTTACTCAAAATTTATCTCGTTAAATCTGCTTGCACTTGATGGAGGGAGAGGGAGAGAGAGAGAGAGAGAGAGTTTACACACACACGTATATTAATTTTTTTTGTTTTATCCTTTAAAATATTTTATATAAATGGTAAAAAGACTAAACTACTCTTGTATTATCTGATTTAACAGAAAAAGCTGACCCCGTTAGTACCAAATCACAAACTGTGTAAGATTTTGAAACTTAACTATAAAACTCATCAACTTCAAAGCGAAAAGGCAGTGTTTAAAATTTGGTATAAACGTATAATACAAAACGTGTTATTAATTATTTAATATTTAAAAATTAGCTTATATATTGACATTAAAACATGTAAAATAGCTATAACTTTCATCAATTAAAACTGCATTTTTTTTTTTATCATTTTCATAACCATTCTTCAATACAGGCTAAGAAATTTAAAAAACAATGATTTTTATTTTTTATATACAACTTGCATGTACTGCAAGATAAGACACCACACAAATTACAATATGGGTGATGTGGAAATTGAATTAAAGGATGGTCAAATTTTGGTTAATTAATTAAAAACGTTAAAAGTTGAAACGAAGATTCTTCAATTGTTCAGGACATGCTTTCATTGTTTAAGACATGTATGATGTATTAATGTTAAACTTTAAGAATGTCGGAATTCATTTCTATTTGCATTTCGTATTGATTAATTAAAATCTAACATGACATGTTATTCAAATCCAATTCCATGTCGGGTAACTGACAGATATGAATTTATGAATAAGATATGCGATGTCTATGTTGTTTTATCAGTATTTTTAACGGTTGTGAACACAACTTTAAACAAACATAATGGCATTTAAACTGAGTCTAACGGATATTTGCAACCTTCTACGTCTGTTTGGTTATTTTTTCAGTGATGCGTCGATCGTACGTGATGACGTTATCCACCAATTTTTGCAAAAGTTCAAGGAGTTGTCTGTTATTTACACTTGCCATTCGGCACACTAAAAACATACCAAAAAAACATAAAAGACATTTTATTTTAAAAAATAGGAACATATGACTCACTGTCTACACCGAATCAACTTCAAATATTGATCATATTTTCAAGCAAATCTCTGCCATAGCTTCAAGAGATTGGCACGCCAGGTAGAGAACGAAAGATAATTTTATAACCGAGTTTGAGCACCACAGTCTCTAATACCCTTTTTTCCAAAATTTGTCAATGAAAGCTTAGTAGCTAAAAAGTAACATCATGTGCTTCAAACAACTAAAAGGCTCTCTAACAACACAAAGTTGGGTTCTGATATACAACGGATGACATCATTAGAATCATCAACCTTACCGGTTGCCGGAAAATTATCAACTTCACTTGATACTGCCACCTATTTGCATGTAAAAAATGATTGAGCCAACATAACATTTCAAGCCATGTCTTAGATTAGCCAATGATAGAGATCATCAGAGATAAAAGAAGAAGCCATCAGCGGATTTCGTCATGGGAATCATCAACCTTATCGGTTGCTGGAAAATTATCAACCTCACTTGATACTGCACCTATTAGCATGTAAAAATGATTGAGCCAACATAACATATTAGGTCATGTCTTAGATGAGGCGGGCGATAACTAGTTGCACTCTCCCTACATGTCTCTTTCTCTAACTCATTAACAAGACCCAGACATACAAACGTCGGCTCCGATCAATGAGCATCATCATCATCTATTGATGCATTTCCAGTGTGACAAATTCTTTCTAAGATTTTCAAAATTATTTTCATCATCTAATATTTTCTTTTAAGGTTTTCATTCACCTCTTTAATGTTTGAAAAAGCAATCACACATGTGTTTGAATATAAATCCTTTATGATTTATGGAGATACCTTAGCAGCAGTCACCAATGCACAATCACACTTACATTGACAATCACTAGCACCCCATGGGTCTGAAACACTTATCACTTCTTCTTCAACCTTTTCACATGAAAATTATGCAATAACATCATTAGTCACATTTTCAGAAATAGACACTATTTCCTCGTATTCAACTCCCTCATCTATTTTCTCAAGTGCCATGAATCAAAAGTTTTCTGGTTTATTTTTAGGTTTGGCTACATTTGCAAAGTTTTCATCTGTTAACTCATCTGGCAAGCTGCTCCAATCAACAAAGCCTTGGGCGAAGAAGCTCTATTGACTGGTCTCTGCAGGTGCAGAGTGTGGTGCAACTTGTGGTACTTGTACCTGAGCAACAGGGGTTTGAACATATTAAATGGGGGAATAGTGGTTTGAACATACTGCACAGGGACAGTTGAGGTTTGTGCAAAGTGAGCAGTGTTTTGCATAATTGGGATCAGGGTATTTTAGGGATAATGATAAGAGTGTTGTTGTGTGTTGGTTTGAGACCTTTGATTTGGATAGGTTATCATGGGTGCAGTGTTTTGACTCCTACACTCCCTACCAAAATTACCCAACCTGTTACATTTATAACACTTTATCTTTGACTTATCCAACCCAACTTTTGACCCTCCATGCAACCCTGGAAATTTTCTACCAGTTTTCTTATAGAACTTGTTTGTCCTAACATTGAGTAGAGCTAACTGATGCAGAATGTCCATTTGTTCTAAGTTAGTGTGATCAAAATGATGAAGATCATGGTACTCAAAGGACAAGTTATTAGAGGCCTGGATATCACCACTAGCTGTAAAAGCATAGTTGGGAGAATAAGTATCAATGTTAAACCCAGATGTTATATCATTGAAATGGTCATAACCCTTATCCTTACTAACTTTAGATGATTCCTCTTGACTCAAAAGTGTTTTACTACCAAAGACATAGTCATTAAACACTTTTTCAGAATTCTGGAGCTTCTTTTCTGGTTAAGCTCTCTTTCATTGGTTAATAGCTTACTATGAAGCTAAGTCAAACTTAAGTCCTTAAAACCAATTGAGTTTCTCATAACAATTACTATATTGTCTCATTTGTCTGGTAGTGACCTTAAAGACCTATGACTTAAAGTTGTTTTAGGGTATGTTAGTCCAACCAATTTTAATTCACTTATTAAGCAATTGAATCTCTCAAATTGTTGAGTGAATGTCTCCCCTTTAACATGACCAAATGTTTCATCTTGTTGATTCAAAATTTCACGGTTGTTTTCAGTGACATCTTCAGTCCCACCAAACTATTCTTTCAAAGCATCCCACAATTCTTTAGCATTGTTACTATGTAACAATCCAGCATAGATGTCATTAGGTAGAGCCATTGAACAATACTGAATGCTTTGGCATTTAAATCTATTTTCTAAAAATCCTACTCAGAATAGTTTTCAAGCTTTATGGGCTCTTAAACTTTAAGGTCTTCAGTACTTGGTAACAGACTTCCAACATCCTATGTTCTGTTGAGTAAGAACATGGCTCATCCAACGTTGCCATATATTGTATTTAGATTTGAAAAGCATCAGTGGCTTGTTACTGGTGCCAGTGTTATGTGGACATGATTGATTTAAGGCATCCTTGATTGATTATAAGAACTAAATATGTTTTAAAACTTTTGAAGAAATAAAATTTTACTCAGTTTTTCAATTCTATGAACAATTGAAGATATCAGTTATACGAGCTGATCTGTTATATTAAAATGATGGTTAGATTGAATTTAATTGATAATGCTCTGATACCAATTGTTAGGATCTAAGTTTGATTTTTTTATGAAAGTTTGACTGATGAAACAGTGGATGAAGACGACATAAATTGAAAGTTATAGTGTAAATAAGCTTTAATTGATAAACAAATAGGAATTCATTTTAATCAAAATATTTTTATTATATCATCACAGATTTCAGTACAATGAATACAAACTCCCCCTTAGCTTGATCACTCTAAATTGTTCGTACAAGGAATGTTGGGTGAAAGTGATGAATAAAACATTACACAGACTATTCTATTTATACTACGAACTAAACATCTGTTGTGATCATAGTTAACGTCACCTAGACAGTGACATCTAACAACCTTAACAAATGATAGCATTTGCTAGTCAACATCTGTTCTTTATCACCTGTTGGTCATCATCTATTTAAGCTTAACCACTGCTAAAGCTCCAACAGACCTTCTATTCAACAGGGTTTGTTTCTTCTCAGTAGATGTTGTCTTCAACAGTCATCATAATGCAGCAACTGTTGTCTTCAACAGTCTTGATACTTCAGCAACCGTCGTCTTTAACAATCTTTATGTTCAGTAGACCTTTTAGCAGTTGTTGATAATCACCATCATGGGATGATCTGTTCATGATGTTCTGACTTTATTTTGGACCAGTAGATAGCCTATTTTGGCTTTCATATCATGTGTCTTTTTACCAGTTCAAAAAGACTAAATTGCATTATAATTAGAAACATATTATGTCATTATAATATAGGTTGTTGTTAACAATTCATTATGACTCCTCCATGAGATAAGTTTGTGTACTCACATAAGGATATATCCCGAAGTTGACATATTATTTCCTTTGAATAAAATAATGACAGAATAAGAGTAGTCAATTATTTTAAGTTCTCATATCTTCTTTAAATTATAGTCTCTCGTTTTCTTAAAGATATTGTAAAATTTTATAAGATGCTTCACAATAATCGAGACGAGTCTAGTGTTCAGCAACATGAGCAATATCTAAACGAGTATAGACTTAAACTTACTTAAGACTTCTAATCAATGAAGCATACGGTAGTAATCTCATTTTTCCCATTAGCCTCTCAATGAGATCAATGTTTTATGTTACATGTGTAAGGACCCACTTAGAGACCAAACTAATGTCCCGTTGGGTCTATCTCGGTGGATTTTGTTCCTATCATGTAAGAGGCATCTTTGAGATTCATTATGTTAAAATATGCATGAATAGTACTTTAACTTATGTAACATATACTTGTCAAAAGAATGTCATCTATATAAGTACAACTTTGCATTAGTTGCTCTCACTCATCTTAAGGTAGGTGTACTAATCAACTTGGTTCTTGATGAAAATAATTGCATTTTAATTTTATCACTTTAGTTGCCTACATCAACCCATACATGGATTTTATTGACTTACAAATTAAGTGTTCTTAACCTTCAGTTTAAAACTTTCAGGTTATTTCATGAACATGTAGGTCACTATTAGGGAAAGTTGTTTAATTGTATGTAGCTCTTAAATAATTATGAGCTACAAGAATGGTAATGATCTTCAAAGAAACCATTTGTAAGACAAAAAAAGGTTCTTTGATAATTTATTTTCTCTTAAGTTTAACTTTTAGCAATAAACCATACTTTTAGTGTGAAAATGTGTCCATTCGGATTGAGTTTAGTTATGAACACCTTTAGGTAATTCAACGAAATCCAGACGTTATTTTATGTCATAGAATCAAGTTTGCTAATAATTGCTTTATTCCATTTAAAAGATTGATTGATGTTAATAATTTAATTAAAAGAGGTAGGATCTGTAAAATTTCCAAAAATCCATTTCAACTTTAGTCAGGTAGGATACATAATAATCAAAGTTAGTAGGCTTTTAAACTTAGATGACTCCTGAGTTGACCATTGGGTTTATGATATACGTTAAAATATACATATTTAAATCCCCGATTAAACTCCCAAATTACGCGTTTTCGACCATAATTGCACGAATTCGGTACTTAACCGCTTCATATGTTTATTGCAGGTCTTAAACGACGTCCCACGAGAAAAGTCGAAGAAACCGGGCGAAAAGCGGACAAGACGGAAAGTTTCTGCTGAAATCAGCTAAGTCTGGAAATGGTGCACGGCCGTGCACCATAGTTGCACGCCCGTGCAGGCTCACTTGGCTCGGACACAGAAGGCTGCACTGCCAGTGCGACTCGGGGTGCACATCAGGTTCTCGAGCACCCTGATCAGCATGGCCGTGCACGAGCCCGTGCGACCAGAAATCCTCGAGTGCACTGCCAGTGCACCAGGCAGTGCACTCCCAGCACTCGGCCACCACAGACCCGCACGCCCGTGCACCCTAGGTGCACGGCCGTGCATAAAATCTAGATATTTCCAGAAACGACCCTGCCACTTGCCCACTTGCACGTCAGCTCAAAAAGTTAAAGTGCACGACCGTGCACTTTAGGTGCACGGCCGTGCACAAAATCAAAATCTGTATAAGAACAGAGCACAGCCCACTATTTCCATATTGGGTGATCTCAGAGCGATTTGGGGCGATTTTCTGGACCGGTGAACTGCTGCAAAGCCGAAGAACAAGCTCGGGAACTCATCCGGATCATCTATCTTCATCCAATCCATCACATTCAAGTTTTATTGGTTTGATCTATTATGCTTTTATCGATTCAAATCTGTTTATTAGAACTTGCTTGTGTTGTTTATGTAGTACATTAGCATCTTGTATTCGTATCTAGTAATCTTTAGTAGAAAAAACGATCCTTAGTATGTAATCATGTTTTGTATGAATTTGGCGTTTTTCATGTTTAGATCTTGATGATCATAGTGCAACCTTGTTTCGTTGTTGTTGGATTGATAGTTGTATTCGGATGACTTTTGCGATTATCGAATGTGTTAGGCGGATAAATGTTGAAAAACCGTCCGTTTAATCGTCCGGTAGTAGACTAGTTAACTTGTTAAATAGTTTACACCATGAAACTGTAACCGGGTATTGGTTTGGTTAAAGTCAGTCGAATAACGGTTAAAAATGCTTACCGGCACGTAAAAGGGTTTTAAAAGCCTAATGGTGTCGTTACCAGTCTTTGACACGGTTGATGATCTCTGGTAGTTATTTTGGTAAAAATAGCGATCTTAGTAGATCTGGGTTCAAAGTTGGTAAAATGGAATAGGTTGTGAAATGCTCTTTGGTAAAATGGAATAGGTTGTGAAATGCTCTACTTTATGCTAGTTTAGGTGGCTGTATTGTGTATTCGGTATTGCTTTCCTGAATTAGGGAGGTTAGAATACTCTTAACAGATGACTAACTTATCTTTAGAAGATCTGCATGAGATAATATCAGCTGCTCGCTAATGAACGACTTGAAGTGGTTAACGTGTGTATTCGTGTTAGCTTTCTGTATAGTTGTCATGTTAGGATACCCGAAAGGGAAACTAACTGTCGGAAAATGGGAATGTTGATCACGCCTTTATTTCTATTTATATATATAGATGACATGCTAGGATTGGCGTATTATAGTTTATATAGTTATATTTTCTATTTGGAGTCTTAGTTACGTGTTTACATATGTAAGAATTACTATAGTTTAAACAAACTCACTTATCTTTTCCTACTGGTAAATCGGTGATAGAGTTTTAGTACAATTGCTCCGCGCGCGTCCATGGATCGATACTTGGTTCTTATCTGTACTTACTACATATATGACAGGGTAGACTTGCCCTATTATGTGTGTTTTAATATTAAGGTCGAAACCATTTTTATAAATATTAAAGCAAAACGTGTGTTAAAATCCATCGAAAAATATGTATAGTTACGCACACGTCAGTTTATTAGGTGCTTTGTATTATCAGGTAAATAAGAAGTAATATTAGTTTCTAAGTGTGTAAGAGTTAGAGCATCATAGTGTACAAGAGGTCTAATCGGAGTTAAATTTAGAGTAAAATTTATTGAGTTTATCCACCCGCCTCTTATACCTTTGACAAGTCATGATAAGGAATTTTACTACTCCCACTAACCTTAGAAATCTTTAGGAACTTAGCATGTATAGGGTCTAAAATTCTAATAGAGAAATAACTCAATGATGTTTATGATCTAAAATTCTAATGAGGAACTTAGCATGTATGTTTATGTTCATTTTGCTTAATGAGGATCACTTGTTTTGGTAAGAAATCTAAGTTTTCCCACAGTTAGGCATCAATAAAATCTTATCCATACTACATTATAAAGGAGGAGGCATGGGCAAATATGTCTAAATTGTCCAAAGTTAAGATGGCATACCAAGGGTTTCTTTACAATTTCCTAAATTTACCACTTTTCTTCCTAAAGCGCCTAGAAGATAATCAACTTTTATATGGAAATGGAACTCACCCAAACTAAATAAACACACGGGATAACAATATTTTTGAACAAATTTCATATAATGGCGACGAAAGATAATAATTTATGTTACCTTAATGAATAATCTTCTAAACTTATATGAGTTTTAAAACTTTGCCATAATAATACTTATATTATAAACCCTTTTCATATATGCGCGTCTACCCAGCTGCAAAGTGGACGGGATAGTTCGGCTCACTGGCTACATTGGGCAATTTTTTAGCTGTTGGGTCAGGTTGGGCAAGTCTATTACAAACTTACAATCACAACTTTTAATTTCTAAATGGACAGTGACCTTCATAGGATAGTGTATACAATATTATATTATTACTACATGCATGTAAATGAACTTTATCATTTAGCAAGGTGTCTTCAATGGCACGGTTATATAGTTATGCAATGACCGGACAACTTACATAAGAGTGATATTTATGTTCATATTGGTCTGTTACAGTAACATACCTTTGGTTTATTAAGATTTGTTCAATAATGAGTACATGGTTTTTGTGGTGAACTGCAATCAGTTGTAAGTGACGGTGCACATTTCATTTCTTTTCTTTTCTTTCTATGAATACTTGTTAAAACATAGTGAGCACATTTCTATTATTTTTGCGTAACTTGCGGCAAAAAACCTAAGTATTATAATGTTGTATTGCAACCCATTTGTGGATCCCGCTGTAACGCGCGGGTAAACCCACTAGTTAGGACTATTATATTCTAGGGAGACAAGTTGTGATGGAGCAGTGTCATGTACAAGAGGTGTGATTTGAGGCAAGTCAAAATTGGTATTCCCCTACCTCTTGCAACTTTAAAAATTTATACTTAGGACACTTAATGCTCCCATTGATCTTTAGGTCTCTAGGAACTCCGTATGATAAGTTATAGTGATTTGGGTTAACGAGAATATTTCATATATTTTATACTATTGTCCATATTTCATAAAAGGTTTAAGGGCATATTTAGAAGGAAACTTATTAAGTATAAATGAATTGATTACTTGAGGACCTTGGTCCATGTGAAACAGAATAGATACAAGTATATATTTTTCTAAGCTCCACTTATTAAGTATAAATGAATTGATTACTTCACCGTTGACAGATATCTCTCCGACAACAACTTTCCTGTACTCGTGTTCAGACTTCAGACTTTAAATCAAACAATCGGATCGGTGCTAACACGCAACCCATACAGAGTTCGTTGTACTAGTTGCGGAAAGAAATCAAGAGTCGGATCGGTGCTAACAAGCAACCCATACAGAGTTCGTTGTACTGGTTGCGGAAAGAAATCAACAGTCGGATCGGCGCTAACAAGCAACCAATACAGAGTTCGTTGTACTGGTTGTGGAAAGAAATCAACAGTCGGATCGACGATTTTGTTTACCCTCCCATTGATTTTCAAATAACTGTACAGGTGTGACCTTCATCTTTGACAGATATCTCACCGACAACTGTCCAACAATGTCCAACAACTGAATTTTACTTGCTTGCATGAACAGTTGTTTTACACGATTTTGTTTACCTTCCCATCGATTTCAGGTATGTTCTTTTGACAAAACGTCTGGCTGACCTGAAGTTCCTTTGCAACCTAGTTCTTTTTAATTATAAACAACATTAAAGAAGGACTTGTGCTATTTCTTTTTGAACCCTTCCATCATATATTTGTGAATAACATTAAAGAAGGACTTGTGCTATTGCTTGCATTAACAATTATGGATCCTTTGATAAAAAAATATATTCTCAAACAATTCTTAAAATCAATCTTCCGATAATCAACACATTTCTCCTGAAGAGAAATTATCATCATCATCCACAATGTTCTTACCTAAATTCAATGTCCAAGAACTGAATTTTACTTGCTTGCATGAACAGTTGTTTTTAATTTTTTGGGAATATATTTTCTGATCAGAAAATCCATAACTGTAATGATCAGGAACATTCCAATTAACTGTTCAATTTCAGCTTTTGTTTAACTATTTTAGCAACTTCCCTAGGAATTCTCCATCTCAATGTCCAACAACTGTATTTTACTTGCTTGCATGAAAAGTTGTTTTTAATTGTTTGGGAATATATTTTCTGATAAAAAAAGCCATAACTGTAATGATCAAGAACATTTCAAATAACTGTTCAATTTCAGCTTTTGTTTAGCTATTTTAGAAACTTCCATAGGAATTCTCCATCTCAATGTCCAACAACTGAATTTTACTTGCTTCATGAACAATTGTTTTTAATTGTTTGGGAATATATTTTCTGATCAAAAAATCCATAACTGTAATGATCAGGTACATTCCAAATAACTGTTCAGTTATGGGATCTTTGTACGAAAATCGAAATCATTTCATTCCATGTTCTCCATATCCATACCATGTTTCAACGCACACCTTCAACCCATTCCGAATGGTTTATCCCTCAACACAAGCTTTGTCATTAGAGTTTCCAACCACTAATACCATATTGATGATAGTCATTTTCGGCATTTGTAAAGAGATGGTTACTGTTCCGAATGGTTTAGTTATGGATCCTTTGATCAAAAAAATATATTCTCAAACAATTCCTAAAAAAAATAAAAAGTATAACCAATAAAATTATAAAAATCCTATCACATCACGATTTGCATCTCGCCAGTACTGAGTAACCTACTAACCTCTATTAATAGACTTCATTTATTCTTCTTCATCTTCTTCTACTTGAAGTGCTGAGTAATAACTAACCCTCCATCTTCTCTGTTTAAAGTCCTAACAAAATCTAAACTACAATGAATAGGTATGGATCTTTTGATCAAAAAATATATTCTCATACAATTCCTAAAATAAATTAATAGAATTCTACAATGTTTTAGTGTTTTCTTCTTCTACAATGAACATTTATAACCTTTCTATACCTGTGGCCAAAAGAACTAGGCTTCAAACACAACTTTTTGCTCAATGTAATATTATTGTAGTATAAAATTCAGATTCTGATTGCACCAAATCTAGTCTTCAAGGTACCTCTTCCTTCAAGTTTCTTAGAATCATTGAAGGTAATTCTTCTGTTATCGAAGAGATATCTATCAACGATGAAGGCAACCTGCAACGACTTATGATAATAGTTTTCCCGATAAAAGTAGGTTGGTGGACTTAAGCACCTGAACAGTGGTCTAGTGGTGTGTTCTACCTTTTTGCAAAAAGACATTTGGTCTTCAAGACTTCTAGGAGTCAGGTATCTCGTTCGTTTGATCACTTTACCTAAAGTACTTGAAACAAGGTATGGATATGGAGAACATGGAATGAGATGATATCGTATAAGATTCCAATAAGCAAAAGTCATTTTGTATTGAAAAATCCATCGGAGGATACTGAAGTATGCATCATGGCCATAGATCATGGAAAGTTCAACTCAAGAAACAAGATGAGGATAACTGAGTTTTACTTGCTTACATGAACAATTATGGTTTCAGGTTGCTTTCATCATTGACAGATATCTCTCCAAGATGATAAAGGTAGATCATGGAAAGTTCAACTCAAGAAACAAAGATGAAACCGATTAATGTTCTTTATATATGAATAGTGACCCTCTGGCAAACCTGCGTAAAGGACTAAAGCCACATATCTTGCCATTAATACCAACGACGATTGACAGAGGGTCACTATTCATATATAGAGAACATTAATCGGTTTCATCTTTGTTTCTTGAGTTGAACTTTCCATGATCTACCTTTATCATCTCGGAGAGATATCTGTTAATGACGAAGGCAACCTGAAACCATAACTTATTACATTATTATTATTATTTACATTATTATTATATTTGCAATGTAGTTCCTTTCTACCAAAAAAACAAAAGCGAAGTTTAAAGGATGGACACGAGTATAATCAAACAAGGGTTGGTAACACCTTGATCTGCATTATTTGAAAATTATCATTTCTTGACATGCTTGGTAACACCTTGATTTGCAATATTTTAAAATTATCATTTCTTGACATGTGGTTGTTCTAGATCCCAGTTAGTCTAAAATGTTACTAAAATGTGAAGACCTTGATTGAAGCTACTCAATAACAATGTGATTGATTGAAAAGTAATTAAAAACACTTTAAAATGAATTAAAACAAATTGTTTGGGTTAGGTATAGTCCGAGCATCACGTACAATGATTCATCAAAGTTGTACAAAGCTTGATGTTTCTACCGAGAAACACAAACGAGCAATAAACGAACCGAAACGCCTCAAACGAATTTTCTTGGCTTGGAAACAACTTAAAAGAACTAAAAATAAATTAGAAATATTTTTTACTCAATAAAAAATATTTATAAAGAATTAAAACAACTTTAATTTTTTTTAAAAAAGGCTAAAGCGTCTGGCTTTGCTCAAAGCGAGGCGCATGTGGTCTAATCAAGCCTTTCAAGCGCCTCGCTTTGGCCAAAGCTAGGCGCTTTAGCCTTTTATAAAAAAAAATAAAGTTGTTTTTAATTCTTTATAAATATTTGTTATTGACTAAAAAATATTTTTAATTCATTTTTAGTTCTTTTAAGTTGTTTCCAAGTCAAGAAAATTCGTTTGAGGCGTTTCGGTTCGTTTATTGCTTGTTTTTGTTTTTCGGTCGAAACATCCAGCTTTGTACAACTTTGATGAATCATTGTACGTCGTGCTCGGACTATACATTCGATACCCATATTTTTTCAGAATGCAATTTTTTCATGTCTAATCGATATGCTCAACTTCCGAACTCTGTTTGGCGCGTTTCGGAATGTTTAATTGATCGTTGGTGGTTTTCAGAGGAACCCTTGTTTGATTATACTCGTGTTCAGTCTTTAAAACTTCGTTGTTGGGTTTGACAAAAAAAATTATTATTAAAAAGCAACACAAAACAAAAATTGGAACCTAAAATCGTACCATGATATAAGGAGAGGCCTATTAGGAGTGTCGTGGAGGAAGATCGTCGGTTTGCTGTAGTCGATGATGGCGCAGAGATTAACGGGAAGTGGAAATTTTGAATGATGTTCGTCGATTTGCTCTCCGTATAGTAATTCAAAACAGATGTAGGAAAGTAAAGCTTCAGGTGAAAGTGGATACCATGGATCAGAGAGATTTTAGCTAATCAAACTCATATCTCAAGCCGGTGCAAGTTATGTTGGAGCACTTTTCATCTTCTTCTTCTAATTTCTTTCTCTTGATCTTCACATTTGCTTTTGGAGCTCTGATCTTCTTCCTATTATCTTTGTTTATTATATTTGCAACACACACATTCAACTCATTCCTCATAAACCAGGGAAAATGGCTATAGTAAAACACTTCAAGATTATGGTTTTGTTTTGTGGATCAGACGAGGACTTGCCTGTGTTGTTTGATGGAAATGTTGCAACATGAGTTCGACCAAGATGACACGCGAATCCCTTGATTGCCACCTCACCTCCCGTAGAACATAGGCCTCTACAAAGTTTGACTAATTCGCCTTTTTCACTTATTTAATGAAATTTAACGCGCATACCGCATTCGAAGATCAAGGTCTTCACATTTTGGTGATGTAAAACCAGGTCACACCGATCCGACTGTTGATTTCTTTCCATAACCAGTACAACATACTTGAAATCGATTGGAAGGTAAACAATAACTAACAAAGATTGTACAACAAAAGAAGAAAGTATTCCTCTCTGTTACCAAGCATGTCAAGAGATGATAAAGGATAACGAAGATTAATGTTGTATATTTCCTGAAAGTAATGAATAAAAAAATAATAAACACTTTTAAAGTTATTAATGATAGTATAATTAGGGTTATTACTTTGTTTTGTGCTAAAATCTTTGACTATATGTGGTTGTGAGCTGCCTTCTTCCTTCATGGCTGATGATGTCAAGTTTAAGTCGTTGATTCATGTGGAAATCGAAAACGTCTATATAGACGTTATGAGAAAGTATCTCATCTCCAGCTGCCCTCTTCTACAAGTATTTCGTATCTTAAGCTGTCACGTCTAAAAAGTAGAATTTTCATTTGGGTTTATGATAACTTTGATCCGAAGCGTCTCGCTTTGGCCAAAGCGAGGCGCTTCACTTTTAAATTTCAGCTTTTTTTGACCCTCATACTGACTCCCTTGAAAAGGGAGCAAAGCGTATCGCTTTGACCAAAACGAGACGCGTTGAGGGGGGTGGGAATAGCCCGAACCTAAATTATAAGATAAACATATATAAGAAATAATTACAAATATATATACTAATGAAAAAGTCGCACTTGAACTTAAAAACTCACAAGCTTTGATCACACTTTTAAACAAAGATCAAAATAAATCAAGCTTGAACTCGGCTAGATCCACTCGTTTACATCCGTATTTGAGGAATCCTACAATGATAGTGCTTTGGACTATTTTTGCGTGCACAAAATATTTAGGCCCATTTAGGGATGGGACAGGACTCCGACATTTTTACCTTTCTTTCTTCATTACTATGATTGTGATTACGATATCATGATTCGTGATGCAAAAAAAAAATAAAAAAAATACAACCTATGACAAATACAATATGTGTCAATTATATAACCTAGTAAAAAGAGATACAGTTACAACTTGCAAAAGATAATAACTGTTTTTTATTTATTTAATAAGTATATATTTCTCTAAATATATCGTGACTAACCTCAACACTGGGGGCGTAAACTTGGAAATTCTAAAAGTTCGGATTATACTCTTTTTATACATTGGGAGCAATGTCGTCGGGTGGAGATGATGTTTTATAGAAATTCCAATAGCGGTTGAAACGTACCGGTGTGGGAGTTCCAGTGGTTTGAACTTGGGTAGCTGGCTTTCACAAAAAAGAATTTCACCATTGGCCCATCCTTAAAAAATGATGTTTTATAGAAATTTTAATTGCCATTGATTTTGTTTTCTCAACTAATTTGGTACTAAAAGCTCATATTTTAGAGATCGAGCGTGGTTCGTAAATAATTTTTCAGTCTCGAACATTGCTCGCTTATTGTTTGTTAATTAATACATCAATACATTTATAGTTATTTTGTGTTTATTTATAACAATAGTTCCAATAATCACATAACATAATTTATTTAGTAAGTTCTAACTTTATTTGTCACAATTTTATACATAAAATATTATGTAAATATATTTTTAATATACAGATGTAACTTGCCTTTTATTGTGGAACTAGTAGTATTACCCGCACTCCGCAGCGGGATATGAAATTTTTACCCGTATCTATTGTTGGAATACGCTATTGTATATTTTAAAAATAAATGTTCTTTTATAATAAAATAAAATGTCAAATAAATAAAAAAAACTTCCAAAAAAGGCTGAATAAAAAGCATAAGTAAAAAAATAACAAACAGAAATAAACATTAGAAAATAGAAAGTAAAAATGAATAATAGTATATCCAAAAACCCGAAGCTAACTTGATGTATATTCTTTCACATTAAACCAATAGTAATTCAATTTAAAGGCACGTTGCAGGAAAAAAAAAAAACTGACAATGTGACACATATCATCGCCGCTAAATCAACCAATGTAGATTTATAACTGTTCACCACTCACATAACCCTTTTTGAATTGTAAAGTATAGAAATAATATACCAAATTAACATTATCTATAATCTATAATCTATGTTATCTTATTAAGGAGGAGGGATGACTACAAAGGTAATTTTACCCTCTTTTTAAGATGGCATACAAAGGGTCACAAGTGTAATCCTCTATTTTTTATCCCCTTTCTTCCCTTTATGCTCTTATGTACAACTTTTAATACCAATTATACAAATGACTAATGCAACGTGTCTTCATCTTATCATCGTGAGTGTTATTGTTCGAACTATATATAATACAACTGATTTTTTTACATGAACCTAAATATACTACTACATTCTTTGTTTCTTCTTTTTTTTATATACTTATCAAAATGTGTATTGCTAATAAGATATATTAATTTCACTTTCAAAAAGAATCTAAGGGCCATAAAAAATTTGTCTTTAAACTCAAGGGATATAGATTGTTTGAAAATAAGAAAGAGTTGTGACAGTACGTAGACTTCTTTTGTGGAAATTTCTTTTGTTAAATATGGATAAAGTTGGAAAACAGAACGATTCGTGTGCCAAAGCTACACGTTTCGTGGGGTCATTATAAATGTATTTTTCGTGGGGTCATTATAAATGTATTTTTGCTACGATTTTTTTTTTCATGCGAAGCGTAAAGTGTAATTTTGATCCTATTGTCTCAATGTTTATGTTAAGACCCTAATTAATAGCAAAGCAAAACATGGATAGAAGGACAAAATCTACACAAGCCTAATTGTTGCCTTTTTATGTTAAATCAAGTTACATAGGTTACTCAAATAGATTTCTAATCCTTTATAAATTTTTTTTACATAAAATCGATTTCAAGAAACGACGTATTTTAAACATTAAGACATTAATTTTTAATTATAATTACTCTTCTAAGTTAGTTATAACTATACATATTGGTTGTCCAATTACAAACATTCATTTATGTTGGTTATAGCGTTGCGTTTAAGCCAGTTATATATATCTATATCAATGTTACCTTATTAAGAAGGAAACATGTCTAGAAAAGTAATTATACACACATTTTAAGATGAGATGTCAATAGTCTCATGCTTTAAACACTATATGTCATGTAAAACTTCCCTATAATACCCCTTATTGCATTATCCACTTGTACTATATATCTATGTTAAAAAATGAGTTACGCATCATCATTTCCAGAACATGTTCTCATCATCAATACATCAATTCATCATCAATACATCAATAACTGGCCGAACGAACACTTAGCAAATAACTTGTAATTGTCATTTGCCTGGACTTGCCTATTTATGGCATTTTTTATCTTATAATTGTGAAAGTTTATTTTTTGTGAAAGAAGTTAAAACCTGGGCAAATTTTATTGATATAAAAAATAAAATGAACAGATACAAATACGTAAAATTTAATTACATAATCTAATCACCGTCTTTTTCAAATATTGCGTTAAAACTAACATAAACTACTAACAAAAATGAGTACCCGCGTTTCATAAGATGTTAACCGGGACACCCGCCACAACGCGCGGGCATTCCACTTACATTATAAAGAGGGAGCAATGGACAAAGATGTCTAACTTGACAAAGTTAAGATGGCATCTCAAGAGGCTCAAGTGTAATCACCAAATTTTTACACCTTTCTTCCCTTTATACCCTTTTGTACAACTTTTGATGGCAGCTTTACAAGTCAGTGATACACCAATCCTAAATACAACTTTTGAAACCATCTCATCAATGGCAGCTATGCATCTTCATCAATTGAGCATTAACTCACTGAAATAGTAACTCCTACATCAGTTTTGCATCATTATTATCAAGCGGGTCTCTCCTCTTTCACATATATTATTTTTATTTTTGATAAATTGAGTGTTATTAATTTATTCAATGCGATGCAACTTATGCGATTCTCCCATCTCCTAACCGACTGAAACTTTAATTCATCGCTATTATATCTATACCAATCACTAAAGCATTGTAATCGGAGCCACACCACACCACTGTCCCTGTTTTCTTTGTGCTACGCGGGAATCGCCGGCCGCCGCACCGCGTTCACTATTCCACCATAACCACTCGCATACCGTTCAAGCCAACCGGATTCACAATCAGGTAGTCTCTTTGCATATTTATGTAACCGGCTGATGGTTTTCCGCTTTTCGTGCTTCTTGATTTGTTGATTAGTTGTTTTGAGTTTAAGTTGTTGATTGATTGTAGTATTGTATTGTATTGCTAGGTTTCGGGTTTCTTGTATGATAAGATACTGATCTAAAGGTGGTTAAAAACAGGTGAGATTTCCCTGGTTAAAAACATGTGAAATTTCCCTAAGTAGTTTGGTAGTAAAATTTGCTGGTATTCGGTTCGGATGTGCTTTAAACAGGTTTTTTTGACTATTTTGGGTCAAATAATTGAAGGGAAGTGTAGAGTTACCTAACAATTTTGTTAGTAAAATTCTATCTATAGTTAGTTAATTTTTGTGATTTTCGAGTAGTGTTTCGCTCGCAAACATGTGCAAGTTGCTGCTGTATGGGTTAGGGCTTTGATTGTGTTAGCCGTGATGATCTTGATTCTTTGTCGACTTAGTTCATTGACCATATTTAACCCAACTTTTATTTAGGTCTATGCAGGGTATGATATGTTTGGGCCTCGCTTACAGGTTACTACATCCATCCGGATTCGAACTTCATAAGAAAATCATGTTGTTGCGGTAAGCATCATGTGGTTTTCATTGTAAACGTTTTTGGGATTAATAGTTCATTTACCAAATTTATGCGTATTTGTGTTTTCTTATCAAATTGATCCTCGGACACCAATAAAGCAAAAAGCTTATCCTTGAAACAGATAACAAATACATACTAATTTATATGTTCTGTTTCACACACTTATTTAACAAATTTTGCATAAATCTATTTTTCCCAAAAGTCATTTAACATAAATTGGTTACTAATAAATGGAGATTATTGTGATTGCCGTGAGTTTTATATTCATTTATTAATGGAACGAGGTTGAAAGATTTACACCTTGTAATCAGTTGAGTTTTGCATATACATACCAAAAGCTAAGGAGGATGAACCCAGATAAGCCCTTTGACTTCAGAATGTTCAAGGTTAGGTATGATTATTACTTAGTACATGATGAATGTTTATCAAGTTACTATTTTTTCAACATATGTATATATTCCATGATCATTATAGGACTGTGAGAGGCAAAAGAACGTTACACAATATACAGTTGCACAAGAGACCGAGTTATTCTGAATTTTTTTTTCTGCTGGTAACACCATCAGTTATGTTTTTATTATATGATTTGAAGTACAACAGTTTCATAGAATATGATGAGGTATTCGACATTTAGTCAAAGTTTGACTTATTTATTGAGATATTTGTTGGCATGGCAAATCCGTTCACCTACAATCGAGTTATTGATATCGTAATAAATCGAAACCGACTGAATACCCAAATCGAAACCGACGCGAAACCTGCCGCGAAGCGCGGGGTATCTTACTAGCAGCTCATTAAAAGCCTAAACAAATTAGTGTCACGCTATAAATTGTCTTGGTCGTAACATCACACGGGTTTCTTGCGGAATGAAAACTTCTATGACTATTTTTTTGTTAAATGGAATATTGTTTATTTTTTTTGGTTAGTAACCGAAATGACTATAACCCAGTAACCATAACCGAAGTTTGGTTATGGATATGGTTACGATTTTTTGTAAAAACCGAACCAAACCAAATCGACCCATGCACACCCCTAGATGACACAAACAAAAATACCCGCAGCAATGCGCGGGCAATTCTACTAGTACAAGTAGTATGTTGTTAGAATACTTGAGATAAGTGATGTTCAACCTATACTTAATGATTAGGCTTAGTTTCAAGTATGTTTAAATTCGGCTTGATACGAGCTTATTATGAAGCCGATCTCGAGTACCTTACATATGGTTATGCTCGCTTTCATCCCTAGTGACAAACATACACAAAGACATTATCTTAAAAACCTTTATTATAATAACAAAATGTCTTCATTTAAAACTTCGCTAAGATTTTGAAGTGCCAAAACTGACAATTAACCCTATCCTAGTCGTAGGACTAAACAATCCTAAATTTTATGAAATCTCAAATCGAAAGATTTACCAAATACCAATTAGTAACCACCCACCTTTTAGTGGAGTGGTAAGCCAATGATGGTGAAGAGCCTAGCGCCCCAGCCTCCCCTGAGGTCACAAATTCGAACCTAAGGCAACCCGAGTTTTAATCCTTTATGTGTTACGCCAGAGAATCTACGTTCTTATGGCGTCAAACTATCTGTCACGTGGTAGGTAGCAGCAAGGTTTCCATGCCGTAAGCTAAACTTTGAAGTCAGCGTAGAGCTGATTGATAAGAGTCGGGTGAGGGCCCCCTATTTAGGGGGTGCGGAGATCTCGCACTCAAATCTAAAACTCGCCGTTCAAAACAAAATACCAATTACCATCAACCTCATAAGTTAAATCTTTAGTTTAAAAATATTATTTTTCTTAAGTAATGATTGTTTAGTATTTACCCTACCAATACTAGCCACCAGCCGGTAATGGCCACAACAGTGGTTCAGGGTAGGTTAACCGAACAAGAATATGCGCTTGTGGGTTAAGTTAATACATTAGTATGATAATTTATTGATCGGGTAACCTAAATGAAGAAAAAATGTAACCGGAGATTTGGTTTCTTGTTTAGTTGGTTAACCAATTAACCGTGTTTAATTGATAGTACGTTAATTTTCCTTACGTCAATGCTACAATATGTATCAACTCACTAGGGATGGGGCCATGCGTACGACACATCAGTGTCACGTTACGCTAGTATATAAATGTTTGAAGTTCGGTATAGTATTTGATACTTGGTTAATTGGTTGTATAAATAATCTATGTACGCAATAGGGCAGGCCCGAATGAATAATGAAGTAAAGCTACCGCTTGGGGCCAAAAAAATAGGGCGATTTTTCTATAAATAGAAATTACAAATATCTAAAATTCGAAAAAAAAAAATATTAAAAACAAAGTTTTAAGACTATGTGGTATGGTTGAGGCAAGGTTTAGGAAGCTTTGCCGTCACGTCAGGAAAAAATGGGCCAGTCAATGTTTTAGACAAGTTGAGGACTACCCAAGGGTGTGGGGGTAGTCCTCCTTTGGTAGTCCTCCACTGCTATTAGTCACAAATTATTTTTTATTTTCTAATTTTTAAATAAGTAAATAATAAAAACAAATAACATAAAAAGTCACATAACATTAAAAAAAGTTACAATGAAGTAGACATTAAAAAAACACCGAAACCTAAAAATAAAATAAAAAATTACAAAAACCTAAAAAAAAACTTGCTGAAACCTAGAAATTTTTAAAAAAACCGAAAGCTTAAAAAACATCTACCAATCAACATGAAAAAAACGCCAACAATTGTCATGCGAGAAGATGGGTGATGCTGAATTCAACCCCGTGAGCAGCCCGATGGTCTTCTTGTGTGAGTTGGATTGCCGCTTGTTGGGTAAGACCAAGGTTCGCCTCCATCGTGGCTTCAAATAGGATGTTCCACCTCGTACACCTTCTTT
The DNA here is from genome assembly GCA_032199755.1 of Ambrosia artemisiifolia. Lineage (NCBI taxonomy): Eukaryota > Viridiplantae > Streptophyta > Magnoliopsida > Asterales > Asteraceae > Ambrosia > Ambrosia artemisiifolia. The sequence continues at coordinate 5,579,730 of CM063529.1, read as the reverse complement.
GTATAGTCCGCCACTTATTAACGAGTTGATCCGCGGTGCAGTGATTTGTTACGCTTATATGATTGTATTCCGCCAAAACGTTATTCCAAAAATAAGCCGAATTAACTTCTTCATCCGCCGACCCTTTGATATTGATGTAGGTCATCATCAACTTGATCTCGTTATCGTTAGTTCAAGCCATTTTTATAGAAGGGGGTTTTGGTTTTTGGTGGATTTTATAATATAAAAAAAAGAGTAAAGATTTAGAGAAGAATAGAGGATGATTTGTAAAAAATGTTTGAAAAATAGTTGGGTTTTTATAGTGGGATAAATGGTAAAAAAAATTTTTTAATTGGCAACGGTTATAATATTTAAAAGGAGGACCCCACGATTTTCAAACCACCAAATCAAAGACAACAGCCAACTCGTCCAGAAAGAGCCGTTTAGGCCGGATGTGGCTGGGCTGGACGTGGTCGACGGGCCTTGGCCTCCCCCCACACCATATAGTCTAAGTGGTTCTTCGAATAAAGGGAGCGAACGACAGACATTCAAATTGGATGGAAGATAAAACACATAAAGCGATGAAACTAACGACCTAGGAACTCAAACAACAAACTTAGGACTTTATTAAACGGCGTGAACGAGTAGTGGCCCTTCCTATTCATTTGTTCTAGCCTCTTGGTCAAGTCTTGCCTATACACCTATAACTACTTGATTGACTTACAAGAATGTTTCCAACCTGACATTATGACCTTTATAGGTTTATGTTCAAAGATTTCAGGCATACTTGACAATGGGTTTTTATGAGCTTTTAGGAACTTCTAGTTAAAAGCTTTTAAGAAAAGTTTCTACTCAATAAAAATGATTGTTTTGTTGAAGGAGTTTAAAGCTTTTAGGTTAGAAGAAAAAGTTTTATATCGAAACGCTACTACTACTAGCGTTTAAGAAAAAACTCCTACTAGCTACAAGCTTTTAATGAGTAAAATGACAAAATACCGATTTTACCATTAAAAAAAACATGCATACAAACTTTTATCTATGCCTATTTTAGTCATTTTAAAAAAACCTCTTAACTACTCTGCCAAACATCAAAATATATTTAAAAAGGGGTATTGGATTTTAATAACCTAAAGTTTTGGTCATTGGTCAATAATAATCCAAACTTTAACATTGGACTAGGATAATCCCAGTTGAACATGTGGGTGTCAAAAATGGACCTCCATTAAGTCTGTACTAACTGACTTAATTTAGCTGCTAATGTGGCATGCTGATGTGTAGCATACGCTGAAGTGGCGCTGAGTTGACTTGCTGACGTGTTTTTTTTTAAATTCACGTCAACTAGTGGGGCTCATTCAATACAAAACATAAACAAACTTATATCAACACAATCACACAACAATTAGGTTTCTTCAAAATCAAAACATCTTCATCTCCTTTATCATCTTCAACTATCATCATCTTCATCCTCCAATCCAATCCACCACACCTTAAATCCAATCTCGACGAACCTGAATGGTGGTAGTGGTGGTAGTAGCAGGAGCAGTAGCAGCAGCAGTAGTATCAGTAGTAGTAGCAGCAATAGTAGTGGTGGTGGTGGTAGCAGCAATAGTAGCGGTAGCGGTAGCGGTAGCGGTAGCGGTGGTGGTGGTAGCGGTGGTGGTGGTAGCGGTAGTGGTGGTAGCGGTAGTGGTAGTAGCGGTAGTGGTGGTAGCGGTGGTGGTGGTAACGGTAGTGGTGGTAGGCATAGTGGTAGTAGTAGTAGTGGTGGTATTAGTAGTAGTGGTGGTATTAGTAGTAGTGGTGGTAGTAGCAGTAGTGGTATTAGTAGTAGTGGTAGTGGTAGTCGTAGTCGTAGTCGTAGTGGTAGTAGTAGTTGTAGTAGTAGTGGTCGTAGTAGTGGTCGTAGTGGTAGTCGTGGTAGTCGTGGTAGTAGTCGTAGTAGTCGTCGTCGTCGTCGTAGTAGTAGTAGTAGTCGTCATCGTCGTCGTGGTCCTATGTGCCTAGATCATTTTCACACATTCCCCTCTGATGTGGTCTTGCAGCGCATAAGTCACATAAGTTCTAGCTGTAACATGCCAAGGGTCTCAGTCAAATTAATGAACAAGCATCAGTGGTATCTGCAAGTGGGTGTGCTCGAGAAAGCTCAAGATACTCACATGGAAAGGGTAGACGCTCGAATATGAAGTAAAAGACACTTTGAGTTAGTTTTTTCGGCGACGCCAACACCTCTAAAAATCTCCTATTCAGGTTTTTGGGGTGGACTCAAAGGGTTTGAAAAAGGTTTTTAATTACTCTAAAAACATTTTGAAAACTTTTGCCTTTTAGATAGGTTTTTGTTTGCTTGGCTCAAGAGGTGGTAAAGTTTATAAAAGTTTATCACCTCACACTTAATTCTTTAGCATATTTTTGAAATTATAATTTTGTAAAAAGTTTATGCTAAGAATTAAGCGGGACGTAGTTACGTCTTTCCCTAATAAGCTAAAAGCTGTTCGGGCATAATCTGAAATCGAGCCATGAGAGAGAACACCTGGCATCTATATATATATATAGGGCAATGATCCATAGAAAACCCTAAATAAACGAAAAACTCCCGGAAAACCCTACTTCCCAAGCTTTTTTTTTTTGAAAAAATTAGGGCACGTAATATACATGTTTTTAAGAGTTTTGAGCCAAAAAAATCAAAAAAGCGCCAAGCAGTTTTTTTTAAAAAAAAAATAATTTTTCATCATAACATATGTTACCAGTGCTAACATATGTTATGATGCACAACTTATTTTTTTTTTTTAAAACCGTTCGGCGCTTTTTTGATTTTTTTGGTTCAAAATACTTAAAAACATGTATTTTACATGCCCTAAATTTTTCAAAAAAAAAAGCTCGGGAAGCAGGGTTTTTCGGGAGTTTTTCGATTAAACAGGGTTTTCTATGGATACTTCCACTATATATATATACACCTACCTACAAACTAAGAAAAATAAAAACAACTACTACTACTAACATACTAAGTCCTAGCGCCGAGAGGGCATACCTGGCGGTTAGAAAAATAAAAGTGAACAATCATACCTGAGGGTCCTCGATTGCTTTTCTTACCGTATACACCAACCTCTCAACTAATTCTTCATCGGGCTAGCCCTGGAAATACTACTCAATCCCGCAATTTAAGATTTTGGGATTGACAAGGAAACATGCTAGAGGTGATGACGAGTCGCGCCACCACTACTTGAAGTTTCCTGGATGAAACTTCACTATGTGCAAGTAGTGAAGAAGTCGGTCACCCTGACACACCACAAGTGGCTTGCCGAACTAACGCCACTTCTTCCTAGTGAAGTGATCCTCCGAGTGATACGCTTTACCCCAGGAGTCGTGAACAAGTTCAGCCATTGGGGGGCTATCACTCGTGAAAATTGGTAACAGAGATAATACCATTTCCTTCCCAGAATTTTCGCAGCCTGATTCTTTCCGCCCTTCTTGCACCTCTTCGTTCGTCACTCCACTTCCGCTCATGTTTCCTTCAATCTTTTCTGCACCCGCTTCTTTTTGTTGGACTTCCAATTCCCTTACTCTCGCTTCATCCTCCATTGCAAATCTCTCCAAGAGATAGTTTTTGACTATCTTGAGATTCTCGGCAAACTTCCCCAAGTCGATGATAGGTTCAGGTTTGGACTCGGAGAAAGGATTTGGTAAAAATGGTGATGAATTTTCAGAGGGGGTATTTTTCTTCAAAAGGTGAGAAAGTTGTAGAATCAAAAGGTGGCGGTATATAGGAGTATGAAAATGGTGACGAGTTATATAGAGGTGAAGGAGGTTCAGGTGGGGGTGAATATGGTGAAGGTTCACAAGGGTAAGACTCTAAAGTGGGAAGATACAGAGAGATGTGTTCTTAGCATTTATGGGGGTAAGAAGGTCCACCACAATAGCTGCACGGCAGAATACAAAATAAATAATCTTCACAACTATGGGGAAAAGGAGGCCCGTCACAATAGTCACATCCTTGTTGAACATTGCAACCACCTTCAACAACTCGATGATCCATCCTGCAAAGCTTATCAAAACAACTGGCAAAACAATTAGTAATGAGCAACTTAAAACCTTTCTCTGGAATATGTCGTGTCCCCGGCAACGGCGCCAAAAACTTGATGTCGTGTGGGTTAAAGGTTTTTAAGACTTAAATTACTTTTATTTTAAAGGAAACAAGTCCCCGACGGATGCGCCAAACACTTGTCCAAAAAGATATTTAAGTCAAGACTTTAAGTTAAAACACTTTGTCAAGTTTTAAATTTATAAAATAAAACGATAGTTGCGAATTATTCTAAACCCACACAATAGGCAAGTGTACCTATCGAGTGCAGTATAAATTTCCAGCAAGTACCGAGTATCGAACCCAAAGACACGACTTCCCCTACTCAGTCCTAAGTTTCTTTGATAAAGATAAAATAAAATAAAGAAAGAGCGTGACCAGAATAAAAATCAATACCGACACAAAGTGCTGCTTCGAGATCCAACTTTATCTTGGGGCAGATTAATAGTAGTTAATTAATTAAGTGGTGTGAACAAGTGCGCACTTATGCATAACGTGGAGTTGCTACAACATTCTCCAGAGGTGATTGTTATCGCAAGACTAGATGTGTTCTTGTTGTAAAGTGAGGGTCTCCCGAACCGGTAAGCTCACCTCTCAACAATGACAGACGGACTACTCAAAAGTGTGTGCACCCAACCCTGAATGATCTACCTCCCAATATTGCAATAACGACATCTAAACACTTAAAACTTTTATGGACAACTTGCCGGTGGCCGGAGCATGACCGAACAAGAAACCACTTGATATCATAAGAGAGTCGTGACCAACCGGCACACGTGCATCTCTTACTTGAACCAATTAACCTTTTAAAAAGTGAGTGATCTATCATTAACTGTGCGGCAGTATAATGATGAAAGAAAATAAAGACTGTTTTCTTTCAACACGGGTTCACCAATTCTTAATCTTTGCCAAAGCTATCACATAGACAATGAAGCTAAGTCGCAAGATTAAGCCTTGGCTTATCACTAGGACCAAGTATAAAGACCGTACCAACCCTAAGTGAGATCTTTGGTAGTAGAGGATTAAGCAACTAAGTGTGTGTATTTCTACCCACAAATGGTCCAATCACTACTCGCGGGATTATGTTAGCTCACAAGTGCATGGGTTGTTACACACCATGGGTACACTCATGAGTCCTCCCACTTCCTACCAAGACACCCACAAGACCAAAGACTAGTTAATTAGTTAGTTAATTCATCAACCAAAGTTTTAAATGAAAAGAATTAAACAAGAACAGAACACCACTAATCAAATAAAAACTATATAATCCATACCAAGATAAGTCTTCATCCTAGCAACACTTAATTAATCTTGCCAAACATTGGCTGTACAACTTGCACACTATATTTAGTATTGAAAGAACACATAGTTGTGAGTGTATGTGGGATTAAAGAAGGTGTTTGGGTGAGTTTTATGATCTCTCTCACACTTGCAAGACCCTCAAGGTGGCTGAAATGAGTTAGAAACTCAGGTGGAATGGATGGGTGAAGGGATGTTCAAAATGAGGGGTGGAGGCCTCTAATTTTAGGCAAAACATCTTCAGCACGCCCTCGACAACGTTCTGGCACGCCCATGCTCGACAAAGCGTACTGCTGCAGAGTCCATTGTGCAGAATTGTCTCCCTCTGTGTCTTGCACGCCCGTGCCATAGTCTATGGCACGCCCGTGCTTCCCACAGTCTTGTTAGTTTTGGTCGGTTTAAGCCATGGGGAACACGTTTCAGTAAAGCATGCCCGTGCCAATGAGTTGGGCACGCCCGTGCACATCTTCAAACTCTGGATTTGGCCTCTGTTGACTTGGAAATGTTGACTTGCTAACCCGGAACAATTGTACGGTCGTGCACGGTCAGAGTGCGACCCTTCTGTATCTGAAACAGCTCCGAAAGTCTTTAATTCCTTGTCTTTTGCGTTGTTTTCCTTCTTGGCCTTCAAAACTTGCATGTGAGAGACAAGGTTGTTGTACCGTGCACCCTTTTGTCTCCTAGAAGCTTGTTCTCCACTCAAGATGTGCCTTTTCTTTTCCTTTTTGATTTTTTCTTCCAAGAACCTGCATTTATCTCATAGAAACGATTTAGATATATTTTATAAAGATAAAAGCATAATAAATGTACAAAAAGGAAGATAATTACATATGTAAAACATATTAAATTATCGGCACATCATATAACCATTGGTATTTCATGCCCATGAGACTACTCTTGTACATACATACCCATATATATATGCACCTTGGTAATCCATACACATTAATACCTATGTTTATATTTCTGCCATACACGCAGATATACCCCTAAGCACACACATACATGTTCTACTTTCACACATATGTACACCTATAGGTTAAACACTTTATTATACAAGTGCTAGTGACCAAATCATACATACATATATATATATATATATCCAAGTTTCAATGTGTTTTCATAAAACTAGTTTTTATAAGTTGAGATTTAAAATAGTGTATGCCTAAACATGGCATCTATATCATAAGTAAGGTGAACACTAGCATGTACATGAACTAGAACTAGTGTATGTAGATAAACAATAAATATAGAAACAAAAGATAGGATGTATGTTCTTACCTTACTAGGAGGGCTTGGAACTATGGAGAGATTGAGTGTGTGTGTGTGTGTGTGTGTGATTAGAGAGTGAGTTATGGTGTGGTGTGAAGTGAAGTGATGTGAAACGCTCATCCAAGGCTCACTATATATAGGGGAAGAGAGGAGAGAGTTAGCGAGAGAGAGAGAGAGAGAGAGTGTGGGATGAGAGAGGGAGAGAGGTGAGGGAGGGAAAGAAATGTTGGTTAGTAGGAGGTTTATTGCCAAACAGGAAGGTCAACTTCTATGGATTAGTGGGAGATTAAGATTCTTGCCATGTTAGGATAATATCTAATCTTGTCCCAAATCTTACCAACATAATCTCAAGTCCAAATCATATCTTAAGTTTGACAAACCTCATGATGATGTTGGGTGGAGATCTAGCATAAGTGACAACACAAGAGATCATCTTGGATTCTATGCAACACATGTTTAATTAGGAGTTGACTATGTTAAAAAAAAAGAATTAGAGGGTGCTAGGGGGCGACGGTTTGGGTTCTACAAGGAGAGTCAACATGTTTGTTTTGGGTAAGCATCTTAGCATGGGGTAGTGAGGTTTAGGAAATCTATCTATATTTGGTGCTAAATCTCTTGGATTAACCTTGACATAACACTTGATCTTTAACCATCATGATGTTGCTTAGTTAGAAAAATGGTGATTTGATCCTACATGGGGCCTAAGGGGGCGGCTCACTTGTTCCCACAAGGAGTGAATCTTACTTGTTATGGAAGGGTATCTCTTATGTTTCTAAGGGATCAAGGAACATTTCTACACTTAGGTAAAGTCTTGAACGGTTGACTAGATTTTCATGGAATTAAGGAAACATAATCATGTCTCATGATCAAGTTAACAAGTCAAGTGAAGTGACCATTCATAGATTATGTTGGAACATAATCTCCTACTCTTGTCCACATATAAGATCATTCTAGATCCCAAATTAGCATGTGTTTATAATGGGTTGACTTGATTAAAAAAAGATTTGAATTGATATGAGGGAGGGGGGTTGGCAGCAGAATCCAAAAAGAAGGGAAGGAAAAGAAGCTTCAACATATGTGGTAACCCAACATTCTTGATCCATGAAGATTAAGGAATCTTACCATTTATGTTAAGTCACCCAATCCTTGGGTTGACTAATCTTAAGAAGAATATAAGGATAAGACACTTCATTTAAGGTGTTCTAGTGTCTAGAATTAGTGGGACAAAATGGAAAGTGGTGGTAGCTATATAAAGTTAGGATGCTTTATAAATCCCAGTGTTGATTAATGGTTTAACCATTTTTAGTTAGTCAAAAGGTATGATGGAATAGTTTATTAAAATGGAACAAAATGCATGAAATCTTACACATTAAATTTGTCTTTTAACATCATACACACACATACATATGTATATGTATGTGTGGCCGCGTATATATACATATATAGTGTATAGATTTGTAAGTTAGCAAAATACTAGTTATTATACATGGACTTTTTCACCTTTCTTAGTTATTGAAATAAATAAACATGTACACATGGTTTTGGAAAATAGTATATAGTCGTTAAGCTCGTGTCACCAGTGTGAGTTGATATGGGTGAAATTATACTCGTTCGAACCTTGCTAGACTTTCTCGGGGGACTTATGCATATAAAATGATATGAATTATGCATAGAAAATTAAATGTTGACTAGAAAGTGTGCGGATTTTGACCTGGTAGAGTGGTTGGTGTCACATTCTCCCCCTGTTGAGGAAATTTCGTTTGCGAAATTCGACGTAGCTTATCTGGTACCGAGAAATTCTTAAAGAGAGAAGGGTACTTTCGCTTCATCTGATCCTCACGTTCCCAAGTGAACTTTAACGAGCTTAACTTGGCTACGCCTCAACTTCTGAACTTTCTAGTCCGTGACCTCGACTGCTTCCTCAATAAAATGGAGTTGCTCATCAATCTGGATCTCCTCTGGCGGGATGATCAAAGATTTGTCCGATAAGCATTTCTTAAGATTTGACACGTGGAATGTGTCATGAACTCCATTTAGTTCTTCGGGCAACTTAAGCTTATACGCGACAGGTCCAACCTTCTTTAAGATCTCAAAGGGACCAATATATCTTGGGTTCAACTTGTCGCGTTTCCCAAACCTGGGCACTCCTTTCCAAGGAAAAACTTTCAGTAGGACCTTATCGCCTACTAGAAATTCTAGCGGTTTCCTTCTCATATCCGCATAGCTCTTCTGCCTATCCCAGACAGCTTTCAATTGTTCCGTGATTTGAAAGATTTTGTCAATCGTTTCCTGGATTATCTCCGAGCTGGTCACTTGCTTATCTCCAACTTCTGCCCAACACAGTGGATCTACACTTACGTCCACAGAGAGCTTCGAACGGTGCGGCTTTGATGCTAGTGTCATATAGGGGTGTCAATCGTGTCGGGTTGATGGGTTGGCGGGTTTACGGGTTGCGGGTTGGCGGGTTTACGGGTTGCGGGTTGGCGGGTTGATGGGTTGAAATGTGCAACCCGAACCCGACCAACATAAAAACGGATCAACCAGAAGATGACCCGTTTAACCCATATTTTTAAATGAGTCATACATGTTCATGAGTTCTAAGCGGGTTGTTGGGTTGTAAGCGGGTTTTAAATAAAATGTTTAATGGTGAGTATATAAGTGTGACAAATAAATAATATAGTGTGCCAAAAATAATACAATTATAACTAACCATGCAAATAAAAATGAAAAAAGAAAAACAAAAATATAATAGATTTTTTTTCTAATTACTTAAACGGGTTAACAGGTCAACCCATTTTATATATGCGTCAACCCTAACCCGACCCATTTTTAATACGGCCAACCCGAACCCAACCCGTTTTTTTAAACGGGTCGTGTTACTTGACCCAAATCTGTTTTTTTTCCGTGTCGGGTTCGGGTCGGTTTTCGGGTCGTGTCAATAATTTCCGCCCCTAGTGTCATAACTGTTGTTATATATACGAGAACTCAACTAGAGGTAGATGAGTATCCAAGTTACCTCCAAAGTCAATAACACATGCACGAAGCATATCCTCGAGAGTCTGGATAGTCCTTTCACTCTGGCCGTCTGTCCGAGGATGGTAGGCTATACTCATATCCAATCGAGTACAAAGCGCGTCATTCAGGGATTGCCAAAATCTTGAAGCAAATTAGCTATCCTGAGATACCCGTGTGGAAGTGGGAGCAGATTTCGATGGATTTTATCCGTCTCCTTCATTGGCAAAAAGTGAGCAGATTTGGTCAATCGATCCACAATTACCCAAATTGTGTCATGACCGCTTGCCGTCCTTGGCAACTTAGTGATAAAATCCATCGAAATCAGCTCCCACTTCCACATGGGTATCTCAGGTTGCTGCAACATACCGGAGGGTTTCTGATACTCGGCTTTGACTTTAGAGCACATGAGGCACTTTCCCACATACATAGCAATACTACCCTTTATGTTAGGCCACCAGTATAATTCCTTCAAATCCTTATACATCTTATCGGCTTCTGGGTGAACCGAATATCTTGACTTATGGGCCTCTTCAAGTATCCCTCAGTCCACCAAACAATGGGACCCAAATCCTATTAGCGAAATACATCATCCCATCGGTTATAGGCTCCAACGATCTAACCATGGCATGCAAAGCTTCTTCCATGATATTGGCTTCCTTGAGCGCTTCTTGCTGGACTTCCCGAATGCGATACGTGAGACTTAAAAGAATAGTCAAACCTAGTGCATGCACATGTAGGGTCTTGACGTGTTCCTTTCGGCTTAAGTCATCCGCTACGACGTTTGCCTTTCCCGGATGGTACTTCATCTCACAGTCGTAATCGTTCAACAACTCAACCCATCTTCTTTGCCTCATGTTCAAATCCTTCTGGTCGAAGATGTGTTGAAAACTCTTGTGGTCTGTGAAGACAGTACACTTGGTTCCATACAAGTAATGTCTCCAAATCTTAAGCGCAAAAACTACAGCTCCTAACTCCAAATCATGCGTAGTATAATTTTTCTCGTGAACCTTGAGTTGACGAGAGGCATACGCAATCACTTTATCCCTTTGCATCAAAACACACCCTAGACCTTGGTGTGAAGCATCGCAATAGACCACAAAATCATTCGTTCCTTCGGGCAGAGATAAGATAGGAGCGCTGCAAAACCTTTGCTTCAACAACTGGAAGGCAAATTCTTGCTTATCACCCCATTCAAACTTCTTATCCTTCTGAGTAAAAATAGTTAAGGATTGAGCTATCTTAGAGATGTTCTCAATAAATCGTCATATCCAGCGAGTCCTAAAAATTGTCGCACTTCCGTTGGTGACTTGGGCGCTTCCCAGTTCTTAATTGCCTCAGTCTTTGCTGGATTGACGTGAATACCTTTTTTGTTCACCACATGACCAAGAAAGTGAACTTCCCGAATCCAAAATTCGCACACTTGGAGAACTTAGCATACAACTTCTCATTCTTAAGTAGCTCAAGAATCAACTTCAGATGTTGCTCATGCTACTCTTGAGTCCGTGAATATATCAATATATCATCAATAAAGACAATCACGAACTTGTCCAATTACGGGTTGCACACTCTATTCATCAAATCCATGAATACCGCTGGTGCGTTTGTTAACCCGAAAGGCTTGACTAGGAACTCATAATGACCATAACGCGTCCTAAAAGCCGTTTTAGGTATGCATTCCTCTTGTACACGAAGCTGATGATATCCGGATCTTAGATCAATCTTAGAGTAGAAACTGGAGCCTTGCAACTGATCAAACAGATCATCAATCCTGGGGAGAGGATACCGATTCTTAATGGTAAGCTTGTTCAACTCTCGGTAATCTATGGACATACGAAAATATTTGTCCTTATTCTTCACGAACAACACAGGCGCACCCTAAGGGGAGAAACTTGGCCTGATAAAGCCATTATCCAACAGTTCTTGCAGCTGACTTGAAAGTTCTTGCATCTCTAATGGCGCTAGTCGATACGGAGAACGGGCGATAGGTGCAGCACGAGAAGCTAAATCAATACGGAACTCCACCTGTCTCGGAGGTGGTAATCCTGGAAACTCTTCAGGAAAGACCTCCAGAAAATTTCTCACGACAGGGATGTCTTCGAGCTTCAACTCCTTCGACTTATTCTCGATCACGTGTGCTAGAAATGCGCAGTGGCCCTTGCGAAGGAACTTCTGGGCATTCATGCAAGATATAATCCGTAACGTGGATTGACTGTTCTCTCCTTTGACCGAGAGAACTTCGCTACTAGGGAGGGGAATACGGACAATCTTTTCACGGCACATGATCTCCGCATGGTTCTTCGACAACCAATCCATGCCAACTACCACATCGAAACTTCCCAACTCGATGGGCAATAAATCTATGCGAAACTCATGATCTCCCAAGTTTAAGGTACATCCTTCGACGACTTCTTCCGACTCGATTATCTTACCGTTAGCCAGTTCTAGAGAATAGCGAGTGCCCAATGACGTGTGCGGATATACACATAATTTTCAATGGATTTTAACACACGTTTCTGCTTTAATATTTATAAAAATGGTTTCGACCTTAATATTAAAACACACACAATAGGGCAAGTGTACCCTGTCATATATGTAGTAAGTACAGATAAGAACCAAGTATCGATCCATGGACGCGCGCGGAGCAATGGTAGTAAAACTCTATCCTCGATTTACCAGTAGGAAAAGATAAGTTTGAATTTGTTTAAACTAGATTAATTCTAACACATGTAAATAACTTAACTACGACTCCAAATAGAAAATGTAACTATATAAACTATAATACGCCAATCCTAGCATGTCATCTACATATAATAAGAAATAAAGGCGTGATCAACATTCCCATTTTCCGACAGTTAGTTCCCCCTCGGGCATCCTAACATGACAACTATACAGAAAGCTAACACGAATACACACGTTAACCACTTCAAGTTGTTCATTAGTGCGCAGCTGATATGATCTCATGAGAATCTTTAAAGATAGGTTAGTATCACCTTTCGGGAGTCCTCAACCGCACTAGTTAAGGAAAGCAATATCGAATACACAATACGACCACCTAGACTAGCATAAAGTAGAGCATTTCACAACCTATTCCATTTTACCAACTTTGAACACAAATCTACTAAGATCGCCATTTTCACCAAAATAACTAACAAAGATCATTAACCATGTCAAAGACTGGTAACAACACCATTAAGCTTTTAAGACTCTTTTAAGTGTTGGTAAACATTCGTAATCGTTATTTAAGTGACTTTAACCAAACCAATACCCGGTTACAGTTTCATGGTGTAAACTTTATTATCAAGTTAACTAGTCTACTATCGGACGATTAAACGGACGGTTTCTTCAACAAGTAATCCGCCTAACACATTCGACAATCATCAAAGTCATCCAAACACAACTACAAATCTAACAACAACGAAACAAGGTTGCGCTATGATCATCAAGATTCAAACATGAAAAACGCCAAATTCATACAAAACATGATTTCATACAAACGATTGTTTTAACTACTAACTACTACTAATGTTCTTGCCCGTAGGCGTACGATTAACTAAAATAACATCACAATAGCATACAAAATCAGATTTGGATCTTAAAAAGCTAAAAGGATCAAACCATAAGAATGCTGAAGAGATGGATTGGATGATGAAGGATGGATCGGATGGATTCCAGAGCTTGTTCCACGCCTATGCAGCACTTCGTTAGCCCCGAAAATCGCCAGAAATCGCCCCCCAAAGGTCCAATACTTGATCAGTGGGCTGAATGGGCTATTTAAAGCTGAACAGAGGATTCGAGCGGCCGCGCGAAGCCTTGGAGCGGCCGCTCGCTTTTCCCAGGCAAGTGGACGAGTTGCTGTGATGACGTAGGCCTTCTAGAAGGTTGCTGAAAAAATCTGGAGAATCGCGCGGCCGCGCGAAACTTTGGAGCGGTCGCGCGAAAAGTCTGAAGTCCTGTTTGCGCGCTGAAAACTCCGTTTTTTCGTCTGTTATGCTTCCTGGACATCGTTTAAGACCTGTAATCATAAAGATACCCAAATAAGTACCAATTCATCGTGTATAAGGCCCAAAAACGTATATAAACGGGAGTTAAACGGGGGCTTTTATATGTATAAATTGACGCATATCACCCAACCTACTAGAGTCTACCCCTAGGGTTTGCTTAAAGTCGATCGACACAAAGCTTAAAATCGGCACCAGTATCGAAGAGTACGGAAGCATATGTGTTGTTAACAAGGAACGTACCGGTAAAGACATTGGGATCCTCATGAGCATCACTAGCTCTTATCACAAAAGCTCTACCACGAGCCTGAGTCTTCAAATTCGGGCAGTCCTTCTTGAAATAAGCCGCAGCACCACACTCATAGCATCCTGGTTTCCCGGCAGGAGTACCAGCAGCCTTAGCACGACATCAGGAAGTCTGGTGACCAATCTTCTTGAAATGGTCACAACGGATGCTATCACAAGTTCTAACATGATGATAGTTGCACTTGTTGTAGAGAGGGTGCGGTCCATTATACTTTTTCCTAGGCTCAGGAACAACAGCAGTGGTTGCAGCAAATGCCTTTGCAACCTCTTGCTTCTTCCCAGACTGATTTCCACCATTTTCACCTTTCCTGATATCTGAACATTTTCTCTTGTCACCCGAACTTCCTCCTTTCTCAACCTCCTTCTTAACCTTGAGCTCTGATACCAATCTGTCACACCCCGCCTAGGTGGAAACACGGGATGCAACCACGAAAGGTTTTCAAGCACAAGGTCTGAGCAAACATTCATATTTTATTTTTAATAAAAGTACCAAACATGTTCAACGATAACAACCATCACAAAGTATATTTTAAAACCCTTCACGGGGTCAAAGTTTTGAAAACACCAAAAGTGATAGTCGTGAATGAATGCCCAAACATATCCCAAGTTCCATCCAGAGCTTAGTTACCTGAAAAACATGCATAAAAACTTTGTCAACAAAAGTTGGTGAGTTCACAGGTTTTGAAATAGTTGAAAATGTAAAGTTTGATGAAATTCCGTGAATGACCCGCCATTTTCTAGCTAAGATCAATGACATTAAACGTTCATAAGCCCATAACCAAACCTTGACGAGTGGTGCCTCGCACATCACACAACAAAGGCAATGTATCATCATAAAAGAAATACACACACCCTTTTGTCGTATGTATCTGGGTTAGAGAAACTAACCAAGGGTGGGGGTGTCAACCCAATAGATCTATCTATTTATGCATTTCTAGGCTAAATCCATAGCTAATGGTTACGGTAAACAATTACAAGAGGGCTTTAGTGAGTACTCTAAACATATCGTCTCATGATATACCGGTCTAGTTGGAATTCATTCTAAAACAAGTAAATAATGCATGCTTTTCCCCAAAACATAAAAACAGTAAAAAGGGGCCGTGTAACTCACCTCAAGTCCGTGTGTAGTCTAGCAAGAGTGTATGTCCGACAACTCGGTATTCAGAGTTATACTTCCTATATACACGCATGGATACCTTAGATTTATGGAAAAAGGTCCATGGCACTCGTGATTCACCCAAACTCGTGCGATACTTTAAATTGGTTATCCTTGGTGACATTCATGTTGTTTGAAAATAGTAGTTTGAATAGGAAAAATAGATCTTGGTTCTTAACACATGTTATAAGTTATAAAACATATGTCTTTTTGTTTAATGCGTGACGTATCATTTACAACTATACTTGATCTACATCAAGAGTACACACAAGCATCACATATATGTGGGTATTCGTACATATATACGCGTACATATATACATACAACTATACTTGTGTACTTCATTGTATAACCATTGGTATTTCATGCTCATGAGACTACACTTGTACGTACATACCCATATATATGCACCTTGGTAATCCATACACATTAATACCTATGTTTATATTTTGTCATACACATACCTATCACATATATTGAGGAAAGATCCGGTACAAATAGCTTTTTTGGTAAGAACTGTGAGAATCAAAGGAGGGTATTTTTTTTTAAAAAATTTTTTTCCCCGTATTGTTAAACATGTATTATAGTATTGAAAACTAAAAAAAAAAATATTTGGTGTAGAGTAATTACGTGTAGAGTAATTACATAATTACTCTAGTGTAAACTAATGTATTTACCTTAATGACGTAATTACACTAAAAAAATTTTTTTTTTAATTTTTTTTTTGTATTATTCATCTAGAAAGAATGTTTAAGCACATGGGAAAAAAAAATTCTAAAAAAAAAAAAAAATTTTTTACCCCCTTTGATTCTCACAGTTCTTACAAAAAAACTATATGTATTTGATCTTTACTCCACATATATATATACACGCGCATATACTCCTAAGCACACACATACAAGTTCTACTTTCATACATATGTACACTTATAGGTTAAACACTTTATTATACAAGTGCTAGTGACCAAAACATACATATCTATACATATCTACATCTCGCATACATATATATATATATATATATATATATATATATATATATATATATATATATCCAAGTTTCAATGTGTTTTCATAAAACTAGTTTTTATAAGTTGAGATTTAAAGTAGTGTATACCTAAACATGGCATCTATATCATAAGTATGGGTGAACACTAGCATGTACATGAACTAGAACTAGTGTGTAGATAAACAATAACTATAGAAACAAAAGATAGGATGTATGTTCTTACCTTACTAGGAGGGCTTGGAACTAGGGAGAGATTGAGTGTGTGTGTGTGTGTGTGTGTGTGATTAGAGAGTGAGTTATGGTGTGGTGTGAAGTGAAGTGAAATGCTCATCCAAGGCTCACTATATATAGGGGAAGAGAGGAGAGAGTTAGCGAGAGAGAGAGAGAGAGAGAGAGAGAGAGAGAGAGAGAGTTGGACGAGAAAGGGAGAGAGGTGAGGGAAGGAAAGAAATGTTGGTTAGTAGGAGGTTTTTTCCCAAAGAGGAAGGTCAACTTCTATGGATTAGTGGGAGATTAAGATTCTTGCCATGTTAGGATAATATCTAATCTTGTCCCAAATCTTTCCAACATAATCTCAAGTCCAAATCATATCTTAAGTTTGACAAATCTCATGATGATGTTGGGTGGAGATCTAGCATAAGTGACAACACAAGAGATCATCTTGGATTCTACACAACACATGTTTAATTAGGAGTTGACTATGTTTAAAAAAAGAATTAGAGGGTATTGGGGGGGGGGGGGGGGGGGGTGACGGTTTGGGTTCTCCAAGGAGAGTCAACATGTTTGTTTTGGGTAAGCATCTTAGCATGGGATAGTGAGAGGTTTAGGAAATCTGTCTATTTTTTGGTGCTAAATCTCTTGGATTAACCTTGACATAACACTTGATATTTAACCATCATGATGTTGCTTAGTTAGAAAAATGGTGATTTGATCCTACATGGGGCCTTAGGGGGCGGCTCACTTGTTCCCACAAGGAGTAAATATTACTTGTTATGGAAGGGTATCTCTTATGTTTCTAAGGGATCAAGGAACATTTCTACACTTAGGTAAAGTCTTCAAAGGTTGACTAGATTTGCATGAAATTAAGGAAACATAATCATGTCTCATGGTCAAGTTAACAAGTCAAGTGAAGTGACCATTCATAGATTATGTTGGAACATAATATCCTACTCTTGTCCACATATAAGATCATTCTAGATCCCAAATTAACATGTGTTTATAATAGGTTGACTTGATTAAAAAAAGATTTGAAATGATATCAGGGAGGGTGTTGGCGGCCGAATCCAAAAAAAGGGAAGGAAAAGAAGCTTCAACATATGCGGTAACCCAACATTCTTGATCCATGAAGATTAAGGAATCTTACCATTTATGTTAAGTCACCAAATCCTTGGGTTGACTGATCTTAAGAAGAATATAAGGATAAGACACTTCATTTAAGGTGTTCTAGTGTCTAGAATTAGTGGGACAAAATGGAAAGCGGTGGTAGCTATATAAGGTTAGGATGCTTTATAAATCCTAGTGTTGATTAATGGTTTAACCATTTTTAGTTAGTCGAAAGGTATGATGGAATAGTTTATTAAAATGGAACAAAATTCATGAAATCTTACACATTAAATGTGTCTTTTAACATCATACACACATACATATGTATATGTATGTGTGGCCGCGTATATATCCATATATAGTGCATAGATTTGTAAGTTAGCAAAATACTAGTTATTATACATGGACTTTTTCACCTTTCTTAGTTATTGAAATAAATTAACATGTACACATGGTTTTGGAAAATAGTATATAGTCGTTTAAGCTCGTGTCACCAGTGTGAGTTGATATGGGTGAAATTATACTCGTTCAGACCTTGCTTGACTTTCTCAGGGGACTTATGCATATAAAATGATATGAATTATGCATAAAAAATTAAATGTTGAATAGAAAGTGTACGGATTTTGACCTGGTAAAGTGGCGGGTGTCACAGTAGTAGTAGTCGTAGTCGTATGTGGTGGTGGTGGCGGTGGCGGCGATGGCAGTAGCGGCGGGTGGCGGGTAGCGGCGGAGCGGTGACGTGGCATAACGGTGGTGGTGGTGGTGGTGGTGTTGGTGGTGCTTAACAACAACATTCATCAAGAACCGATCGGGAGTCTTAAGTATTTTGTCTTAATCAACAAGCCTTCAATGATCCATCTAACCAGTCAACAAAACTTCACGAACACCACCCAATTGTAGTCGTCGTCGTCAGAAGTCTTGGGAGAGAACAAGGACGAAGTGACGGGAGGTTACGGTGGTGGAGTGGAGGACGACGGATTACGGTGGTTTCCGGCGATTCTACATATCTCCGGTTGGTTGTTTTGATGGAAACCCTAAGTCATTGGTGTCTGAAGCTGATTTGGGGGTTTATGAACCTGTTGGTGTTGATTTGAAAGCTGATTTGGAGAATATTGTGGTAGTTCGTTGGATAAAGAGGATGATGCTAAGGAAGGTGATGGTGTTGTTGTTAATGTTTAGATTTAGAGAATATTGTTGATAGTTCGTTGGTTAGAATCTGGAGAGAAGAATGTGATGGGTTTTGATGTGAATGAAGTTGCAGATGATGATGGTTTTGATGATGATGGTCGAGGATATAGAGATGGTTTTGATGGTGAGGGTCAAGATAGATGAAGATGAAGATGATGATGATGCTGATGTGTTGGTTTATGTTATGTAATAAATGGGCCCCACTAGTAGACATGGATTTAAAAAAACTAATGTGGAATTTAAAAAAAAAATTCCAAGTCATCATGACAACTCAGCTGCCGTGTCAGCATGCCACATCAATAGCCATGTTAGCTTTCACTAACCCAGTTAGTTCAGAGTTAACGGAGGTTCAATTTTGAAACCCACATGTTCACTTGGGATTATCCTGGGCCAACGTTAAAATTCGAATTATTATTGGTCAATGGCCCAAACTTTGGATTATTAAAATCCAATACCCTGTTGGAACTTTTAAAATATATGAATAGAATTTAATTTAATAATATTATTAATGAGTTTGGTAATATTATTAATGAGACTCTTCACGGTACAAAACTCTTGAGTAGAGTTTTTTATGTCACTTAATTTGCTTTTATTAGAGTTTTATGTCTCTTATTATATCCCTAATTTAGTGAAACTCTTGAGTATCATGACACATGTAAATTTCTAGGTTGTGTGCCTCATATTTGAAAAAAACAAGAGAGATACAATAGGAAGACATGAGTATACATATTAGAATACACATGGAAGAGTTTTGAAGAAGATAAGTCTCATATGTTGGGTACGATAGAGAGGAGTAATCTCTACTAGATTCTACAAGTTCT
Organism: Ambrosia artemisiifolia; assembly: GCA_032199755.1. Taxonomy (NCBI): domain Eukaryota; kingdom Viridiplantae; phylum Streptophyta; class Magnoliopsida; order Asterales; family Asteraceae; genus Ambrosia; species Ambrosia artemisiifolia. Next base: position 5,560,290 of record CM063529.1, on the reverse strand, counting down.
AACACTATAATTTTACCCGGTGTAACCTCGGGCGTGTAGCCTTCTCCGGCAGTATAGACTGCTTCGGTTGTTGTACCCCTGGGAGACAAACGCGTCGTCTTTAGTATAGGCGCGAAATCTGTTTTAAGATTGTAGGACATGGGTCACGATTTTATGACATTCACAAGGGAGAATTTTAAATATAATATATTGCAAAACTAAGGAAATGTTTTAGAATGATTTTAAAACAAATTTTGCATAGTTTTGATAATTCAAACGGTTCGTTACTTTTGCTAGATGTAGCATATGTTGAACCAAAGTAGTGTTTTCGTTGACACTATATGGCAGAAAACAATTTGGTGTTGTTGTGAACAAGATCAATTGTTCAAGCTTTACTACTGAATTGTAGTCTTTTTAACGACTTGGTGTTGTTTTGAACAAATTTGTGGCTGTCCAACTTTAGAATTTTACGATCAAATGAGGAACTTGTACTTATAAGTGCATAGAGTTCTCAAGACATGTTGCAAGACGATATTGTTGTGATGACTTTGATCGGATGATAAAAGTGTTGAAGATGATAACACTATGAGATTTGATGTGTAGATGTCTACTTATCCTATTAAACTTTTAAAAGTGTTTTGCACTTTATGATTTAGTTTTGAATGTATATTATTTATTATTTGTGTTCAATATCTTCCGATAACACATGCAATTTTTATTTACAAAGAAATAAATTAGTAAGGTTTGTGACATATGAAATGTTATTTTTTTAATAAATAACTATAACGTCAAATATACAATGTTAAAGAACATTGTTAACGGATAGTATATGGAAAGAATTGGACATAAACAACTTATGAGTTGTTGCATTGACTAGAAGTTGGAGACGACACATCAAATGTCTAACCACATCATGAGAGAATCATGAAAGAAAGTGGTGGGTGTATTGAGATGAAATACACAAGTATGTTACATATCGATATATTTCATTAAAGATTGTCGTGAAAATTCGCATGGGTGAATTTTAACATATGGAAGAAATATATGTTAATACCAATCTTTAATGAATCAGGTAAGATTTGTTCCAAAAGATTTATGATTGGAAATGGAGGACATGTTGATATGTCTACCACTTTCAAGTTGTTGGAAGTACGTAGAGATTTTGACTTTAAAATTTGGGAGAGTGTCCTAAATATACATAGATTTAAAAGAAAACGACAAGGCATGTCACTTAAGACGCAATTTTGAAGTCATTTTGTTGAGAGTGAATCTAAGTGATTTCATATAAACATAAAAGTAACTGTACACTTATACTATTCATACCTTTTGTAGGTGATGAATGTGTTCACTAAAGTTACTCGAGATAAGACTTATAGTCAAGTACTTATAAGTTAATGATGGAAAATGCATATTTATGTAACATACATATGAGACTATATGAAAAAAAAATCTCATGGTCATGTATAAAATAAGAATGAATGTTGGTAAAAGATGATGTGTTTATCTCTTAAGGTTTTGAAGAATCTGAATGATGCATCTTCTATTCATATGCTAGAGTACTGTAGTCTAAAGCATGTTAATTTACATGCTCTGTGGAGATTAAATTAACTTTAAACATTCAAATTATAAGATAGCATGAGAATAAATTTGGTGTATAACAAAGTCTAAAAGTATAAATTCATTCAGTGTAATGGAATAACTTGAGAAAAACCGATTAACTAGATCATTGATAATGATTCTAGCTGGTTTTCTAAGTGTAGTGATGAGAACTCATACATGCGTAAGTGTTGGCATCTCACGGTAAGGCATATGTTGCCCTGTTTAGAATTAAATCCCCTTGTGCACAAGTTTAATACGAGTTGAACAACATATTTGAATGACTTCATTGATCCAAAGATATAGATATTTGTTATCTTATCAAGGTGTCTAGTAGTCATCGTGAGTAATATTACTTAAACTTGATCAAAGTGCAAGTAATATGGGGGAGAAATCCATTTAAGGAACAACCAAGAGTTTGTAGAAATGGTGTTTGAGGAATCTCTCAATCCATGTAAAAGGATGGCATTTCTTTACCTTAAATGTGGGGGTAACTTGCATTTGATAATATGAAGTTAAAAGTTGGCAATAAAGATTATGGTTGTAACGAGTCATTTGGTTGGTTAGACTCAGATGTCAACTAGAATACACAATGGTCATAAGGAGTTAAACTTGTTGATTAGACTCATATGCCAACTTGATAAGGAGTCAATATAATTGACTAGACTCAGATGCCAACCGGTTTGATACTAATGCCTGATGATTGAGCATACCGGCCATATGCATAATGAATGCGCGTTCATATTGAAATAAGATTTGTTTTATTCTAAAAAGAAGACGTTATAACTAGATCAATGTTTAGATCATGAGTTATAGGCTTACGAGTTGACAATAAGGCATGAACGACTTGCGAGTCAATAACACGTTAGTACAACTGATCTCAATTGCAAAATTATCAGTAGTGACTTGACGAAGTCAAAGATAATGTTTTGGATCCAACAACCTGAGGGTTGATAAGAGATTAAGTTGTGGAATGAGACTTAAGCCCATTGAAGAAGGTGTGTGAAGGAAACCTAACTTAGATGACTGGAGATCCTAAGATCTAAGTTCAATAGGACAACTAATTCATACGCCTAAGGGTGGTCACTGTGGGGGCATGGATGTGACAACCGGCAAATTCCGTACAACGCCTGATGCGATTTTAATCGTATTTTGGAAGTGATTAACATGGTTTAAAGTTAATTTTGATTTAATGAGCCGTTACAAGTCCTACGATGTCCTCCTCGAAGTTTGTGGACGCCTTGATGCTTTTAAAGAAAGATTCGCGCGTATTCAACGTTAACGAACTGACATCAGTAAAAATGTGATGAACTGGACCGACGTAAGTTTATTATACGAAAATACGGTGCGTATTTGCTATTGAAGCGATCGGATGTGAAATCGGCACGAGAAACGACAAAAAAAAAACGAAGCGTTTTGGAAAACGCGGAAAGGAACTGACGTCAGAATCGGACGTCAAAACGCATGGTTTTAACCGAAATCATACTTCCAGAATAATTATTTATTATAAATAATATTATTTATTAAATTTCTTAAGTTATCGAGTCGTTTAAAGGAAGGAAAATGCGACCGAATTAATTAACGCGAATTAAACGCGTGCGTCAAACGCGCGTGTCAGATGTCGAAAGCAACGTTATATTTGCTCGGTTTAGTTTTTAATTTCGAGCAAAACCGACTAATTTTTGTGGTTAATTTTCGAGCCTAAAATAAAACCAAAGCATGCTACGTTAATACGGGTTCGTATACGCGGGTACCAGCTCACCAACCAAACCCTAACTATAAAAGGCATAATATCTTCTTCCTCACTTCATTTGTTGTGCAGCCACAAACCCTAACCCGCCTCTTTCTCTCTCTAAAACCTGGTACCCCCTCTCTCTCTACACACACACACTCTCTCACCCAATCGTCCCTCTCCCCTCCTTGTTTGGCAGCGGCCGGCCACCACACACCTTAGTGGTGGCGGCGCGGCAGTTTAATCCCGGAAACGAGCAGCAGTGGCGGCGGGGTGATACGAGCAGAAACGGGATTGTGATTGTGGTGGTGACGGGGTAAAGTGGTGGTCCGATAGGTGATAGATGCTCGGGTTTTGTTTTGTTAGTTGAGGTCCGATCGTGGTAGATCCGGGGGCTTTTGGTGGTTACGGTGGTCGCTGGTGTCGGGTTCAGACTGGTGGCTTAAACGGTGGCCGTTGAGGTGGTGGCGTTCGGTGGTTTGGGTTCGGGTACACTACTATGGTGGTTTCCGGCTGGTTCGTTGAGTTTTGGGTCGCACAGGTCGGGTCTGGTCAGACCCGGTTATGGGTGTGGTTGGGTTATGGTGACCGATGGTGTTTATGGTGGCTTCGGTTGTTTTCCAGATTCGGTTTGGGTCAAGCCTGGGTTAAGTTCGGGTCAGATTTCAGCTTTTGGGTTTGTGTTCGGGCTCAGTCAAACCGATTCAACCCGGTCAGAGCTGGTCGGGTTGTGGCGGTTAAAGATCCGGTAGTTCTCAACTCAGATCTGGTTGTTTTGGGTTAAGTTGGTATCGCGCAGACCCGATCTGGTCAGATCTGTGAGGTTCGGGTCAGATCTGTGTTGTTCGGGTCAGATCTGGATGGTTCGAGACCAGTCAACGTGCAGTCAAACTCGGTCAACTGCTGGTCAGCTTAGTCAGTGCTACTGCTTTCGGTATAATTAACTTTGTGGTTATTTTTGTGTTGTATTTACATATACGAACGCAATATAAATAATAACCGGTCATAACTCGCGAAACGAACCGACTTTAATAATAAACGATAAGTATAAATCGGATAAATGGTTGTTGTATCGTGACTAAATAATATTGATATCGGACTAACTTGTTGGACTATATATGTATATATGTATATTTAATTAGATAGGTAATTTATATAAAAGTTATCGAAGCGTATATAAGTCTCGTTTAATTTGGAATTTGCGGATAAATAGATTGATTGTCTTGTGTTTTGGAATTGATTTTGGGAAAATTGTAGACAACTTGTGTTGTCTGGTATGCGCAAAAACAGAGGAAACTCTGGCGAAATTTTTACAGAATCCTAAGTGCAAAGAAGGCGAAGTAGTTGTGTATTTTATAAATAAATTTCCAAGTGCTTTAAATATATGTATTTATACAAAGTCGCAACGCTTTAACAAAAGATTATTTGTAACAATAATAAGTGAATCCAACAATCGTTTCAAGCAAGTATAATATATATAGTTTTGCCGAGCGTCCAGGATGACGAATTTTCGAAAGCTTTCGGTAACTAAATAATGTTTATTGTTCGGATTCAAAATTTATAAAACGTTCGATTTTGCTTGGGAATTACTTTTATAAAAAGCAAACTTTTGAACACTTTAAATGTTCGGATTTTGGGAAAGAAGCAACAAATGTTATTAATCGGAATTAATAACAAGAGTTGTATTTTTGCAAAGCATATTTTCCTAAATATAAACATACAAGACAAATACATTTATCCGACTAACGAGACGAGCTACGGCTCAGGATAAGAAATGCGTTTCGTTGTTTTAGTCCAACATGGTTTACACACGAATAGTAACAAGTGCGCAACTTGGGTGCTATGTCGTATGTTAAACATGATTAAGATAAGTCACGATCGGTTCGTCGAGTTAAAACACTTTAAGACTCGGGTTTGTATACACGAGTCTAGATAGTTGGATAAACTATCTTGTAACTGGTAAATAAGCTAGGCTTATTTGTGTTAGACCTTAAGGTGTCCATTGTTGGTAATAGGACACAAGGAAGTCGGTCAAGGCTTCAGGCTTGTTTGCTAGCTAAGCAAGGAAATCAAGGTGAGTTCATGACCCCACTTTTTACTGTTTTGTAAATGTTTTCGGGGGGAAGACATGCTTGTTTTATGAAAACCTGATGAATTTAAAGCGTAACAAAGTTTTTGAGAAAACGTTTAAAGTTACAAATGCTTTTATAAAGTCGTGCAGGGACAAAAGGGAAATGAAGGATATGTTTGTTAAATAGTTGTAAGGTGTAGAAAGTAACAATTATTCGATCGACAAGATCCTAGTATATTTATCTTAATGGGGAGGTAAATATACGGTAAAGTGAGTCGAGTCGAGGTGAGGATTATAAGTAGCAAGATGGGTACCTGGAACCTGGGTAACGGAAACCAGTCGGGGTAGGTCCTCGCGTGTTTACTGTAACCATTAATTCAGGGATATGAAACCGAAGGAATATTTGGATAGTACTATTGGTGCCTGACGAGGCCCACCTCTGGTTGATAGCGTCAACCCGGTAAAGACAAGAGGTGCACGTATTCTGAACTGAGTTGTTGATCCGACAGACAACTCGCGCGGGGCAAATGAAATGTGTAGTCTTGGTTTGGTTATGGGCTCAGGATTGGTCGCCGTCGTCATGTAGGGGTTCGCGACTCCACATATATGACACTACTTAATCTAACTATGTTACTTGCACTGGTTTATGAATACTGGCTATTTTAATGTTCATTTCCGCTTTTAAGTACGAATTTACCGGTGGGATTTACCGGGGGAAAATGGTTTTCATAATTATATTTACGGATGTCCAGCGAGGAATCCGAGTGGGAAAATAGTTTACAAAAAGAAAGTTTTCAAAAGTAATTGTGGAATGCCCGACGAGGATTCCATGGGAATAAAGTCTCATTTTAAATGTTGTTGTTCGGTCGACAAGAACCTAGTATATTTATCTTTATGGGGAGATAAATATACGGTAAAGTGAGTCGGGCCGAAGGGTAAATAAAATGGAATACCTGGTGAGGATTTCAATGGGACTTTTACAAGATTTTTCACAAATAACGGTTTGTGTAATGAAAATAAACTTTCTTAAAATGTTGATGAATATTTTTCCCAAAGGTTTGAAATGAACGGGTTTTGATGAGAAATAAACCTAAAACCATGAACTCACCAACTTTATGTTGACCTTTTTAAGCATGTCTTTCAGGTCTAGAATTTGGCAACGACACGGTTGGAATAGGCGATGTCTTGGGATTGGAGATCCTAGAAGGCTTAGTAAAGGCGTTCAGAATTAAAAGAATCTTAGATGTGTTATTTCCGCTGCGTAGCAAAGGTACCAAACGTTCACAACCGACGGGAAAATCGGGGTGTGACAGCTTGGTATCAGAGCTATAGGTTTTAGCGAATTAGGTGTCAGTAGCGATACCTAGGCTTTAACCTGAGTCTTGTTTTGAATAAGGGACCAAAAGTTTCTAAGACTGAAAATTTAGCACGAACGCCTAGGAATTGAAATTCCAACCGTTGCCGGGTAAGTTGAATGATTTTTAGTGTACGGAATTACACTAGCTCGGCTTATGTTTCTTCGGCGCAAGAAACCTTTGCTTATGTGAATAGTGAGTAAGAAAATTCTATATTTGTATATAGAAAGGTATAATAGCGCGTGATGGCTAGACATATCTCACTAGTGACCGGCGAGTCATCGCTTGGAATAGCGAATGTATGTTCACATAGAATTTAGCTGAGTCATTGTTCCGTAGTTATTAGGAACAATTTACTTGATCATATACTCTGTGTATTATGTAAAGTATATAAGTATGTTTCGAAAATAGTACGTATCGCCAACGGATGTCAACACTAGCTTGGACGTGGCGAGGATGCGCACTCATGTCAAGCAGTTGGACAAGTTGGTAGCACCGACATGCAGAACGGATTGTTTGTAGCATCTGCGGTTTCGCATCCCCAGGTTCAGGGTTTGCGTACGTCGTCAAGGTCGACTTCGGTCGGAAACATTGTAATAAAGCACCTCGTTTTGCTAATGATACTGCGCAAGCTGTAATGTGGTCGGGGAAAAGCACCAGGAAAGGTGGCGCGTACGACTAACATTATATACGTAATATGTATACGTATGAATATGTGAATTTAACGAGTGCTTGTGATATAACTCATGATGGAGATTACTAGGATGATCTTGTGAGGTAAATTTTTGATAACGCAAACATCACGTTATTGCGAATTTACAGGCACAAGAAAGTCCTAAGAAGATCTATCGTGAGGGTATATGTGTAAGACATAAAGGTTACCTATTTTGTTGTTACGGACATGATTGCCGATTCTCCCCTGTTCGTGTCAGTTGTGACTTCGGTTTTCTTAAACCAGTTTAAGATCTTGATGATCTTGTTTCTTGAGCCTCTGAGGTTCGTGTTGAAGAACCTAGTTATATCTTTTGAGTACGTTTTACATTCCTCTTCGTTAGTGTTTGTGGCCTTCAACATACTATCGGAAATGAATCCAATTTTTGTTGATTCCTTATCTTTTCACAGAACTGGACACGTATTTTGTACACGTGTCAACTGTCGTATGTTTGAATTCTTTAAATTGTGAACGTCCATGGAAGGGCTTCACATCGAACGATGGTTTCATTAATGGTTGTTATCATTACGTTGTTCGTAATGCTTGCATTCTAACCTTGATGTGTCAGGCCATTGTGGGCAATGAACCTCTTGAAAATTTGTCGATGAGTTTCTTGGAATCGACACTTCAGTTGAATCGAATCATTGGAAATTGATACAGCACCTTGTGGTGAATATTCATTCGACTTGTAATAATGGGTGATCTTTAATTGCGTGTTTATTTTCATCAACTTGTTTGTTATTGTCTCAAATTCAAACACACCTTGTGGCGTGTAACGGAAAAGTTGGTGCACTAGTTGTTTCGTTGAGGTGTGCCAATGTTATTTGTTGACAAATTTATTGATAGCATTGTTGGGCGTTTGTATGCCACTTGTGCTAAATCATTTTGATTTCATTAATCATAACCACGTCGATGTTTTGTAAACTAGACAAACTATCGTAGCTTGTCTATTCATCAATTGCAAAGGATATTGTTTCACATATATCGCCCATTTGAAACTAATTGAGTATATGAACACTTTCTTTTGTTTCAAGTGTTGGAATACCAAGTCGTTCGATCTCATAGCATGGCTCTTTGAGGAGTCTTGCCATTGCTTTTGTAAAGCGGTTATTGTATATGTGTACATTGTAGAGGACTATTGGTAGTCCCTAATTTGCCACAAACAATCCATCGATATTTTTTTCAGAGAAATTGAGCGGTTGATTCTAACATTCAAGCTATTGTCCACACATTTGCAAATCGTGTGGAAGGTTGAAAATGTATATACTTTCCTTGAGACTTGTTCAAGTGGAACATTTGAGGTTTGTTACCTAATGTCCTTGTATTCGGTTAATTCTGAAAATCTACCTTGTCTCATTCGTACCGGTAGGTACCTTGACTCATTTATGGTTGTGAAACTTCTATTGAGTCTTCAAAAGATATTTTAACTCAAATTTTGAGGACAAAATTTCTGTAACAGGGGGAGAATGTGACAACCGGCAAATTCCGTACAACGCCTGATGCGATTTTAATCGTATTTTGGAAGTGATTAACATGGTTTAAAGTTAATTTTGATTTAATGAGCCGTTACAAGTCCTACGATGTCCTCCTCGAAGTTTGTGGACGCCTTGATGCTTTTAAAGAAAGATTCGCGCGTATTCAACGTTAACGAACTGACATCAGTAAAAATGTGATGAACTGGACCGACGTAAGTTTATTATACGAAAATACGGTGCGTATTTGCTATTGAAGCGATCGGATGTGAAATCGGCACGAGAAACGACAAAAAAAAAACGAAGCGTTTTGGAAAACGCGGAAAGGAACTGATGTCAGAATCGGACGTCAAAACGCATGGTTTTAACCGAAATCATACTTCCAGAATAATTATTTATTATAAATAATATTATTTATTAAATTTCTTAAGTTATCGAGTCGTTTAAAGGAAGGAAAATGCGACCGAATTAATTAACGCGAATTAAACGCGTGCGTCAAACGCGCGTGTCAGATGTCGAAAGCAACGTTATATTTGCTCGGTTTAGTTTTTAATTTCGAGCAAAACCGACTAATTTTTGTGGTTAATTTTCGAGCCTAAAATAAAACCAAAGCATGCTACGTTAATACGGGTTCGTATACGCGGTACCAGCTCACCAACCAAACCCTAACTATAAAAGGCATAATATCTTCTTCCTCACTTCATTTGTTGTGCAGCCACAAACCCTAACCCGCCTCTTTCTCTCTCTAAAACCTGGTACCCCCTCTCTCTCTACACACACACACTCTCTCACCCAATCGTCCCTCTCCCCTCCTTGTTTGGCAGCGGCCGGCCACCACACACCTTAGTGGTGGCGGCGCGGCAGTTTAATCCCGGAAACGAGCAGCAGTGGCGGCGGGGTGATACGAGCAGAAACGGGATTGTGATTGTGGTGGTGACGGGGTAAAGTGGTGGTCCGATAGGTGATAGATGCTCGGGTTTTGTTTTGTTAGTTGAGGTCCGATCGTGGTAGATCCGGGGGCTTTTGGTGGTTACGGTGGTCGCTGGTGTCGGGTTCAGACTGGTGGCTTAAACGGTGGCCGTTGAGGTGGTGGCGTTCGGTGGTTTGGGTTCGGGTACACTACTATGGTGGTTTCCGGCTGGTTCGTTGAGTTTTGGGTCGCACAGGTCGGGTCTGGTCAGACCCGGTTATGGGTGTGGTTGGGTTATGGTGACCGATGGTGTTTATGGTGGCTTCGGTTGTTTTCCAGATTCGGTTTGGGTCAAGCCTGGGTTAAGTTCGGGTCAGATTTCAGCTTTTGGGTTTGTGTTCGGGCTCAGTCAAACCGATTCAACCCGGTCAGAGCTGGTCGGGTTGTGGCGGTTAAAGATCCGGTAGTTCTCAACTCAGATCTGGTTGTTTTGGGTTAAGTTGGTATCGCGCAGACCCGATCTGGTCAGATCTGTGAGGTTCGGGTCAGATCTGTGTTGTTCGGGTCAGATCTGGATGGTTCGAGACCAGTCAACGTGCAGTCAAACTCGGTCAACTGCTGGTCAGCTTAGTCAGTGCTACTGCTTTCGGTATAATTAACTTTGTGGTTATTTTTGTGTTGTATTTACATATACGAACGCAATATAAATAATAACCGGTCATAACTCGCGAAACGAACCGACTTTAATAATAAACGATAAGTATAAATCGGATAAATGGTTGTTGTATCGTGACTAAATAATATTGATATCGGACTAACTTGTTGGACTATATATGTATATATGTATATTTAATTAGATAGGTAATTTATATAAAAGTTATCGAAGCGTATATAAGTCTCGTTTAATTTGGAATTTGCGGATAAATAGATTGATTGTCTTGTGTTTTGGAATTGATTTTGGGAAAATTGTAGACAACTTGTGTTGTCTGGTATGCGCAAAAACAGAGGAAACTCTGGCGAAATTTTTACAGAATCCTAAGTGCAAAGAAGGCGAAGTAGTTGTGTATTTTATAAATAAATTTCCAAGTGCTTTAAATATATGTATTTATACAAAGTCGCAACGCTTTAACAAAAGATTATTTGTAACAATAATAAGTGAATCCAACAATCGTTTCAAGCAAGTATAATATATATAGTTTTGCCGAGCGTCCAGGATGACGAATTTTCGAAAGCTTTCGGTAACTAAATAATGTTTATTGTTCGGATTCAAAATTTATAAAACGTTCGATTTTGCTTGGGAATTACTTTTATAAAAAGCAAACTTTTGAACACTTTAAATGTTCGGATTTTGGGAAAGAAGCAACAAATGTTATTAATCGGAATTAATAACAAGAGTTGTATTTTTGCAAAGCATATTTTCCTAAATATAAACATACAAGACAAATACATTTATCCGACTAACGAGACGAGCTACGGCTCAGGATAAGAAATGCGTTTCGTTGTTTTAGTCCAACATGGTTTACACACGAATAGTAACAAGTGCGCAACTTGGGTGCTATGTCGTATGTTAAACATGATTAAGATAAGTCACGATCGGTTCGTCGAGTTAAAACACTTTAAGACTCGGGTTTGTATACACGAGTCTAGATAGTTGGATAAACTATCTTGTAACTGGTAAATAAGCTAGGCTTATTTGTGTTAGACCTTAAGGTGTCCATTGTTGGTAATAGGACACAAGGAAGTCGGTCAAGGCTTCAGGCTTGTTTGCTAGCTAAGCAAGGAAATCAAGGTGAGTTCATGACCCCACTTTTTACTGTTTTGTAAATGTTTTCGGGGGGAAGACATGCTTGTTTTATGAAAACCTGATGAATTTAAAGCGTAACAAAGTTTTTGAGAAAACGTTTAAAGTTACAAATGCTTTTATAAAGTCGTGCAGGGACAAAAGGGAAATGAAGGATATGTTTGTTAAATAGTTGTAAGGTGTAGAAAGTAACAATTATTCGATCGACAAGATCCTAGTATATTTATCTTAATGGGGAGGTAAATATACGGTAAAGTGAGTCGAGTCGAGGTGAGGATTATAAGTAGCAAGATGGGTACCTGGAACCTGGGTAACGGAAACCAGTCGGGGTAGGTCCTCGCGTGTTTACTGTAACCATTAATTCAGGGATATGAAACCGAAGGAATATTTGGATAGTACTATTGGTGCCTGACGAGGCCCACCTCTGGTTGATAGCGTCAACCCGGTAAAGACAAGAGGTGCACGTATTCTGAACTGAGTTGTTGATCCGACAGACAACTCGCGCGGGGCAAATGAAATGTGTAGTCTTGGTTTGGTTATGGGCTCAGGATTGGTCGCCGTCGTCATGTAGGGGTTCGCGACTCCACATATATGACACTACTTAATCTAACTATGTTACTTGCACTGGTTTATGAATACTGGCTATTTTAATGTTCATTTCCGCTTTTAAGTACGAATTTACCGGTGGGATTTACCGGGGGAAAATGGTTTTCATAATTATATTTACGGATGTCCAGCGAGGAATCCGAGTGGGAAAATAGTTTACAAAAAGAAAGTTTTCAAAAGTAATTGTGGAATGCCCGACGAGGATTCCATGGGAATAAAGTCTCATTTTAAATGTTGTTGTTCGGTCGACAAGAACCTAGTATATTTATCTTTATGGGGAGATAAATATACGGTAAAGTGAGTCGGGCCGAAGGGTAAATAAAATGGAATACCTGGTGAGGATTTCAATGGGACTTTTACAAGATTTTTCACAAATAACGGTTTGTGTAATGAAAATAAACTTTCTTAAAATGTTGATGAATATTTTTCCCAAAGGTTTGAAATGAACGGGTTTTGATGAGAAATAAACCTAAAACCATGAACTCACCAACTTTATGTTGACCTTTTTAAGCATGTCTTTCAGGTCTAGAATTTGGCAACGACACGGTTGGAATAGGCGATGTCTTGGGATTGGAGATCCTAGAAGGCTTAGTATAGGCGTTCAGAATTAAAAGAATCTTAGATGTGTTATTTCCGCTGCGTAGCAAAGGTACCAAACGTTCACAACCGACGGGAAAATCGGGGTGTGACAATGGATAATATGTGTAAGCTAGTATATATGGTTATATATCCCCCTAAACTATAAATGGGTGTTTAAATACGTCCTTGTCCATTCCTATGACATTCAGTGACAAATTGTGAGGATAAGCATAATATATGGTAAATGATGTAGGTAAATCATGGTAACCATAATGCTTTTAATGATTTGAGGAAAATCACCTATGTTAGAGAGAAGTGGGGTCACTTCAAATGGAATTGGGGGCACAATTCCTAGAGCTCTCGCAGAACCAGCATAGTGTTCCAGGACCATTATTGGACACGAAAGTGAGGGGATGGCCCGGCTAAGGAAAGTATTGTGTGAAGTGTATTGCCGTCTACACAAATGGGGGTTTGTTCAATTACACCGTGTCTACAAACCGCTAGGAGACTAAGTATACGTCACAAAGGAAGGTTCAAAGCTAATACCTACCTATCCTACAATACTCAACTATCGAGGTTGCATTACAAATTTTATGTGTTTTGGATGATCTCCATTCATGTGGAGGATTGTTGGAATTTCTAAAATATGTTAATGGAATTTAATTTAATAATACTATTAATGAGTTTAGTAATATTATTAATGAGACTCTTCATGGTAAGAAACTCTTGAGTAGAGTTTTTTATGTCACTTAATTTGCTTTTATTAGAGTTTTATGTCTCTTATTATATCTCTCATTAAGTGAAACTCTTGAGTATCATGACTCTTGTAAATTAGTAGGTTGTGTGCCCCACATTTGAAAAACAACAAGAGAGATACAAGAGAAAGACATGAGTATACATATTAGAATACACATGAAAGAGTTTTGGAGAAGATAAGTCTCATATGTTGGGTACTATAGAGAGGACTAATCTCTATTAGATTCTACAAGTTCTAACACTATAATTTTACCCGGTGTAACCTTGGGCACGTAGCCTTCTCCGGCAGTACAGACTACTTCGGTTGTTGTACCCTAGGAGACACACGCGTTGTCTTTAGTAGAGGCGCGAAATCTGTTTTAAGTGAAGCGTGTTGAACACGTGCCTCAGCCACAACCATCAACATTAGTTTGTTCATTCTTGCAGCCATGAAAGACTATAAGAAGACCTTGTTGAAAACTTGACTTTTTTCAAGATCTTGGTTGAATCATTAGATATGCTTAAGGATAATTCTTGAAGACGTGATTCATGAAGACTTGGTTTGAATTAATTTATCTACATTTGTTGTATTTATTTTTAATTTTCATACACGGTTTATGTACTACAACTTTCCAAATGTATATAGAGTGTGTCTCTATTACTTTTGTTATTATTTTTTCATAAAATCATGACCCATGTCCTACATACCCCTTTAAAAAACTGCATCTATCAGTTACCAGCTTTTAGCCATTTGCTTGTTTTGCCAAACATAACATTCGTTCTAAAAACATTGTCTAATGAGCCCTAATCTCATAATTCGTTTTAGGCCTATATAAATTAAAAAAAAAAAAAAGAAGAAGAAGAAAGAAAGAAGAAGAAGAAGATCGACCTACCCCTAATATGCGACACTCTAGCAAAACTGATTTCACCAAATCTATAAAAAGCAACACCACAAGTTATCTATTTGTCCCTAAACTTACCTGAAGTCTAGAAAATAAGAGAACTGAAATGAAATTTGTAAGCCAAAACGATACAAGGTAAGTTGTATGGTTGTCAACTTTTCAAACGAATTTTACGTTTTGATATCATTTTTTATTTATAAACAAATTATTACTTGATTGAAAATGTGTCGACAAAGATATAAAATAATATGTGTTTTTTTATAAAATTAATGGTTTTCATTTTATGAAAGTGAAATTACATTAAAATAGTAGGTAGGCGGGCTTAATACATAAAATTTGTATCTTTAGAGGTCCAAAGATTGTGAAATGGGAATGTGTATCTCTATCCATAAATAATTGTTAATACATAAAATTTCAATGATTTAAACCCGTGACGTTTGGGATTATTATAAAAGTTTGACATGATTTATAGTGTAAATTGAATCTATTGGTAAAACTTTATTTGAGTAGACAAAGAAGAAATAACAAGACAAGACATAAAGCACAACCAAACCCACAAGCGATTATGCTAAATTCTAAATTACCAACACCTAAATTCACCTAAACTATTAATTTATAAATAAAAATTAACTATTTCCTTTAATTAACTTAAAAATATTAGTTTGTGTGTGCAATGAGCATGAAGTTATTAGACGGTGGGGTGTGGATCGGGAAGGGGTTCGGTGGTCTGAGGTGGCAGGCCTCCCCCTCGGAGAACAACCCCCCCCCCCCCCCCCACAACCGGATGTATCTTCGTTGATGATGATGAAGAAAAAAAATAGAAGGGGGAACCATTTCCCTTAAAAGGGGAGGGGAAGGGGGAAATGATGTGGCGCTGATGTGGACAAGGGGGAGGGTTCCACACCCATAACCTTAGTCTTGGACAATGAACCTAATACACGAAATAATCGAGACTACATCCAAATTCTAAAACTTTTTATCATTGTTTACTATGTATATGATTCTATGATCGCTGTGTGTTTTTACATGTAATGAAAATGCATATTGTTATTATTTTTCGAATTCTGAAAAAAAAAAAAAGATAACAAATGAGTTTTACTAGAGAAATACGTAAGGATTCGTTTGTTTCTCATAATTAGATAGAAATGAAAATGAAATTGGAATTAATTGTTTGATAAGAGTGAATTGAAGGAATTGCAATTGAAAAATTAAAGGAATTCACATTCCTTCATACTGGTGAAAAATCTAAACATTTCATTGGAATGCTTTAGTAACCAAACATACTATTCAATTTGAAAGGGTTCCATTGAAATTTTAAACTCTTTTATAAAATAATCCGTGAACCAAATGCACCCTAATAGTTCTATATGGGAAGTTTAAAAAGTCATAGGGTAATAAGATCCGGATGTGAATCTTTTTTCTTAGAATTTCAAAAGGTAATATAGTAAATGATTAGTTAATAATGTTAATGATAGAACAACGACCTAACTATTATTCCAATAAAATTAATCCCGTACTCATGGGAAGTTTTATCACTTAATGGCGTGCCATTTTTTTGTGTTGGAACTTGACGAGGACACATTCAAACCTTTTATAATCAAGAGCGTCTTTAACCTCCATGAAAGATCCATAAGAAAATAATATTCATCGAAACAATGTGCTCACATCTTAGGGGCTGTTTGTTTAGCCTCTTAATGATTCATTAAGAGGCTAGCCTCTTATTCGGACAGAGGTGATAGTGTTTGGTTGGAAAAATGCAAGCCTCTTAATGATTCATTCAGTGCTGAATCCTACAGCACATGGGAGATGCTGAATAAAAATTTTGACTCTGATACCCTTCATTCTTCACAAACCCTTCATTCTTCACAAACCCTCTCATCTCATCTTCTCCACCCCCAAACCTCCTCACCCCCACAACCTCCCACCGGCCCCCCTCCTCCTCCGGCCTCCTAACCGCCGGCCGCCCCACCACCACAGCCTTCCACCTCCCTCCTTCGTCTCCCCACCACCACAGCCTTCCTCCTCTTTCTCCCCACCACGACAGCCACCTCCTCCCACCACAGCCACCTCCTCCCACGAAGCCACCTCCTCCCACGAAGCCACCTCCTCCCACGAGCCGTCCTCCTCCCTCTCTTCACCAGCAGATCTGCGACTTAAGGTAATCCCCTTTTTTTTTTTTTAACTGATTTTTCATTTATTTCAATTATTGTGATGTGGTTTTTTGATTTGGTTGTTGTTATAGTTTGTTTATATTTCATATTTTGTTTATTTTCCAGATTTTTTATTTCTTTGATTGGTTATTGATATTTGGTATTTTGATTTGGTTATTGTTATGGTTTGTTTATATTTTTGAGATTGGTTATTGTTATGGTTTGTTTATATTTTAGATTTGGTATTTATGATGTGGTTTTTTGATTGTATGTAGAATGATAGAATGGTTGATTGTTTTTGCTATGTTGTATGTTCATTGTTATGTTGTATGTTGAATGATAGAATGGTTATTTTGTATGTTGATTGTTACTAGTTGTATGTTCTTTATGTTGTATGGTTGATTGTTTTTGCTATGTTGTATGTTCATTGTATGTTCTTTATTTTGTATGTTGATTGTTACTAGTTGTATGGTCTTTATGTTGTGTGGTTGATTGTTTTTGCTATGTTGTATGTTCATTGTATGTTCTTTATTTTGTATGTTGTATGTTCTTTATGTTGTATGTTGATTGTTACTAATTCTTTATGTTGTATGTTGATTGTTACTAGTTGTATGTTCTTTATTTTGTATGTTCTTTATGTTGTATGTTGATTGTTACTAGTTGTTATATTAGAAACATTGGATAATTGGTATGATTGAGGTGGTTTAAATCCCTTATCTTTAGGAACCAATATCCAAAGAAAATGGCGAAAAGGATTAGGATTAATTGGAAGCAAGAAGGTGTTGAAAAAACCTTTCTTGAAGCATGTGTTCATGAAGTAACCGTTAATGGACGTGAGGGAAGTAGTCTTAAACAAGCGTCGTGGAAACCTGTAGCTGAAAAATTGAAAACTCAAAACAATTTCATAGTGGACCAACGTCAAATGAAGAATCACTATGATTTTGTGAAAGGAAAATTTTCAGCTTGGTTAAAGCTTAAAAACAAAACCGGGAATGTCTATGATCCAGTTACAAACACTTTTAACTTGTCAGAAGAAGAGTGGCAAATTGAGATGAAGGTATTTGTTTTATACTAATAATTAGTAGTGGTATATTTCATTAATATTATAGTATTTTAAAATATTTCTTCACACAGTCTAACAAGTATGTAGAAGCTTTGAGAACTGCACCACTTGCTTACCCCGAGCTTTGTTGTCAATTGTATGAGGGGTCTACTTCAAATGGGTTTGATAGTTGGGGGCCAAGTGCTACGCTTCCTCATCCTTCTGAGGAAGTGAATGAGCAAAATTTGGATGGTGTGGATGTCGAATGCACTCAAGTGGATTCCCCAGGTAAAGGTGTTAGTCAGGAGTCAAGTATTCGGTCCCAAAAAAAAGAAAAAGGAGAGAAACGAAAACATAAGGCAACATTAGAGTCAAAGCTCATAGATGTTGGTGAAGATATTAGCAAGTTGGTTGGAATGATGATTCACGAGAAACAAGCACTTTCTGATGATATGGATGCATGTTTGGCGAAGTTGGAGACATTGGGTTGGGATGATTCGGATGCGAAATACGAAACTGCGCTTTTGCTTTTTGGTGAGAGTGCCGATCTTAGGAAACTGTGGGTACGTCTTAAGCCGCAGAATTGTGAGAAATGGGTTAAGAATGCGGGAGCGAAGTATGGATTGTTTAACTAAGTTTGTGCTTTGATTGTTTTTTTTTTGGTTGTTATGTTATGGATGTTATGTTTTGGATGTTATGCTTTGATTGTTTTTTTTTTTTGGATGTTATATTATGGATGTTATGTTATGGATATTATGTTTTGGATGTTATGTCATTGATGTTTATGTTTTGGATGTTATATCATGGATGTTTATGTTTTGGATGTATCTTATGGATGTTTATGTGGATGATATAGTTTATTTATGTTATGATAGGTATCTTATGGCTTCGGACGATGAGATTATAGTTGTCATTATCTATTGTTGGTATTGGGTCTCATTAGCCTCGAGAATAAATGTTAAAAGGATAAGAGACTTGAATTCGGCATTAACCGGTCATGAATACACGCAAGAATTATTGCATGGTACTTCTACACAATGTCATGAGATGATGCGTCTTTCACGTGATGCATTTATATTGTTGTGCAATCATTTTAAACAAAAAAATTGGTTGCAAAGTAGTAAGTCAATAACCTTGGAAGAAAAGTTGGCTATGTTTTTGATGGTCATTGGACATAATGAACGTTTTCGAATGGTTAAACGAAGGTTCCAACACTCAACAGAAACAATTCATAGATGTTTTCATGAGGTCCTAAAGGCAATGATGAATTTCGCAAGAGAAGTTGTAGTTCCAACATCTTCCAATGTAAACGCAAATAACTCCGAACGACATAGAAGGCTAAAAGAAATATTTCCTGGAGCAATAGGTGCCTTAGATGGAACGCTTATACATGCGATTGTGCCTGCTGATCAACAGACTCGTTACAGGGGAAGAGGAAAAGGTGAATGCTTTCAAAATGTATTAGCAATTTGTGACTTTGATATGATATTCACATTCGTATGGGCCGGATGGGAGGGAATTGCACATGATTCACGAGTTTTAAAAGAAGTTGCATTCAACCCAAATTCTGGCTTTCCTTTCCCGCCACCAGGTTTTTAACCATTCTTCAATGTTCATTTCATATATTATTTGTTTTTTATATGATAGTTTTGATATTGATACAGATAAGTATTACCTTTGTGACGCTGCGTACACCAACACTCGTGGATTTATGACTCCTTACCGTGGTACGAGGTATTGGTTAGCCGATTTTCGACGGCAACGTGCGTTAACTAAGGAAGAAAGATTCAATCATGCTCACGCACAACTCAGAAATGTCATTGAACGTGCATATGGTGTTCTAAAGGCGAGATTCCCAATCCTAAAGCAAATGGCTCCCTTTTCTTTTCCAATACAAAGAGACATAGTGATTGCTTGTTTCGCCGTCCATAATTTTATAAGGAAATGCAATATTTATGATCAGTTATTTATGGAGTATGATGAGAACACGATGTTTCATGAAATGCAAAGTGGGGAAAATGATGGCCTGATAGTTCATGACATAGAGTGGGGTTCACAAGGTATTGACTATATGACTTCTTTACGTGACCAGATTGCTAATCAGTTGCTTTCAAATGCTTCATCAAATTAAAATTGTATGCAGAGTTGTGTTATTTGTATGGATTTCGTATGTTGTGTTATTTTGTATTTGGATTTTCGTATGTTTCCATGGATGTTAAAGGATTTATGTTTAATTTGGATTTTCTATGACGTTTTGTATTTTACTTTTACAATTTTTCATCAATTTGTACACTATTCAGAACTCTGGCCAAACAGATACATTCATTCAGCACATAATAGTTCAGAGGGGTAAAATAGTCATTCTGCACAGTCATTCAGAGATACAGCCAAACAGCTCTTTATTGATTCAGCACTTACTGGTTCAGAGCCTCTTAACCATTCAGACCTCTTATTGATTCAGCACTTACTGGTTCAGCACTTGCCAAACAGCCCCTTAGCCAAAGAACGAGAATAATAAAAAGATAGGGAGTTTCCTATGCTTATTAAACATATCCATATGAATTGGTGGAAGATCGTAATCTATATTTTGGTGTGGATTTATTAATGTTAGGTCTGCAAGAAATAGTTTCTCATTAGATATCAAGTAACTTGTATATAAATTGTCAGTGTGAAGGTATCTTACTTGGTAGAGGCTCTTGTCTCTTAGCGGGAAGTCTTGGGTCAATCCCATGCAAGAAGATGATTAAGATTAATTTGATGTAATTTAGGACAATGTAACACTTGCCATTCAATAAAATAAAACTCATACATAAATTTGAGGATATTGTTTCTATGAAGCATACATGACCAACCAATTTATGCCATTTGAGATGAATCATCATTGCTTTGTCAATACTTTTTAGCATTTTATTATGAGTTAAATGCCAAAATGGCCCCGTGGTTTGGCCCAAATTGCCACTTTGGTCACTTTTTTGAATTTTTTTGCCAAAACCACCCCTCAAAGATCGAAAAATGCCAAAATGACCCATATTTAACTGAGTTTTTAACTGAGGATGGAAAGTCAGTTAAGTCTTAGGGGCAATTTTGTCCTTTCATCTGTACTTCATCTTTTCCATATAAAAACCCCCAAACCTATTATTTGCTCAGCCACCACCTCCAAAAACCATTGTCTGCCCAAACACACACACACATACACACCTAACTACTGAGAGAGAGAGAGAGAGAGAGAGAGAGAGATAAGCACGAGAGAGAGAGAGAGATCTGGAAAAGAAGAAGCAGCAACCGGACAGAAAGAGAGAGGAAGACCGGTGGATTCTGGCCACAGGGAGCACCCCTTTTAACCCCATCTTCCTCATCTGAACTTCATCTTCTCCAACAACTACTAACCCTAATTCCCAAATCATACAAACCCTATTCTTCTTATTATTGTTTAGAGAGGGCAGTGGGGGCTGAAGCTAAAACTTGTTGACGGAAACTGTGAAACCGTTGTCGACTTGGGACCGATTCTTGATATGATGGCTGTAGTACTCGAGAATATTCCAGCAAGTGCTTCTTTAGCTAGAACAACTATGTCTGCTCTTTGTCGAACAGCACAACTTATCAGTTCTGTTCCAAACATC
The DNA here is from genome assembly GCA_032199755.1 of Ambrosia artemisiifolia. Classification (NCBI taxonomy): domain Eukaryota; kingdom Viridiplantae; phylum Streptophyta; class Magnoliopsida; order Asterales; family Asteraceae; genus Ambrosia; species Ambrosia artemisiifolia. The sequence goes on along the minus strand of CM063529.1, from coordinate 5,539,028 downwards.
TCCTACTACAAAAAAGTGAGTACAAATTATTTTATTATCAGCATCTTATGAGGGTAATTATATAAATACACTGCATTTTCTAATAGTTAATTCACTTGCTTTTAGCAATGTCACACCCTGATCATGAAACACGTGTTCTTGCACATCGTGTGTTCTTTAATGTGCTTATGCCATCTGGAGTTCTCCCCTTGGTTTCATGGAAAGTCAAAACTGGTGCAGCAGCTCCAAAGAAAGTCAAAACAGAAGAATAGGGTTTGTATGATTTGGGAATTAGGGTGGTGGTGAAGAAGGGTGGTGGTGGTGGTAGTGGTTTAGAGAGAAAAGGGTGGGGTTAGGTCTGCCAAAGGAAGGAGAAGGGGGTTATTAACTTTAAAAAAAATAATAGAGTGAAAGGACGAAATTACCCCTCAGACTTAACTGACTTTCCATCCTCAGTTAAAAACTCAGTTAAATATGGGTCATTTTGGCATTTTTTGATCTTTGAGGGGTGGTTTTGGCAAAAAAATTCAAAAAAGTGACCAAAGTGGCAATTTGGGCCAAACCACAGTGGCCATTTTGGCATTTAACTCATTTTATTATATATATGAAGTACAAGGTTTGATGAATAGCGTTTCCTGCCATGTCTTCTTGTGTTGTCCTCCACACATGCCACAGCATAAAACATGGTGTGATTTACACCAAGGGTGTTCAGAATTCGATTTGAATTTAAAATTCGACTTAATTCGATTTGATTATCAAGAATTCGATCAATTCGAGTTCAGTAAATCGAATACGAATTTATGATTTTAAATTCGATTCGGTTCAAAATTCGAATAAAAATAATACATACATACATACATACATACATACATACATACATACATACATACATACATACATACATACATACATACACACACACATATACACACACATATATATAATTATATACAAATATAAATTTAGAAGTTGGGCTAATCTATAAATTTAACGTAAGTCATAAATTAGCCCATTACCATGCCCAAGCCTAACTAAAATCCATAACTTAAGTCTTTAACCTTAAACGAATTTATTCGTATTCGCTTCGAATTCGAGTTATTAAATTATTTGAAAAAATTGATTCGATTCGATAAATACCCCTAATTTGCACCCTGCAATTGCACCATCTCTTTATCCACATACCATACGTATTGTTTCTGCTATTTCTTTCTTCCAGATTGATGAAACTCCTAAGTAGATCCATCGATAACCACCAACGTCAGCCCATGCAAACCACCGACGTCTCCTTCCAACATGACGAAATCTCTGAGTAGATACAACAATCACCAACCACCACAATAGTTGTTCCTTTCGCACTTCCAATTTCTTCATTATATACTGATACCTAATCGCCTGAGGTTGATCCATTCTTTTTGTTTTACCAATGAACCCTAAATAGAACTCTTGAAATTGGTTAACGCTAAACCGGTAATCATCATCTCACTAAATTTAAATGGTGTTGGCGTATAGAGGGGTGTGAAAATAATTCAGAAGGTGTGTAAATACAATCACCTTAAAATAATGTGAAATTATATTTGTATATCTAACTAACTTCAATATGATCAGTTATTCAAAAAAAAAACCTTGGGTAAATTTCATTGCTATCACAACTCATCAACACATTTTAGCACAAACCAACAAAAATGTTAAACAGAAAAAAATGAAATAAGTCAACTAACTACAAAAACATCAATTGATCGATATTAAATTGAAACACGTCTCATAAATAAATCTATCTTGTATTAAATTCATTTTCTCACTAAATACATAAGAAAAAAAATCAGGAAATATAAAATTAGTCTCTAATATTCTCCGTACAAATCAATGATGCAACCCAAAATATCTCCTCACAGATAATCTTGTTTTCGGATTGAACCCGAAAAGAAACCCGGATCCTATTTGGGTCAGGTGAACAAAAGAGAAACGGGCCCTCGAAGAGGTATACAAGGATGATCAACATGTAATTCTAATGACGTGTCACAGCCCAAAATTTATAAACACGCGGCCAACATAACCACCGCTGCAACGAAGGCATGAATGTAGGTGTACCGTAGAGAAGCCCCACCGCTTTCCATTGCATCCGCGCCTTCGTATACCATACCGTTGTTAAACTCCGGTTTGACGGTCGAAGGAGTTTGTTGCTCTTCTGTTGATTTCTTGCTGTACACAACAATTTAATTTTTGAACAGTTAATAAAAATGTCACGTTAAAAATATTGTTGCAGCCGTTAAAAGAAGAAAGAAAAAAAATGTTATAGTTGCATAACACGGTATATAATATCTAGGCATGCAAATGACGACTTTACCCTTTGTATAATCATTGTCAGTTGGAAAAATATCTAATTGGATGATTAAGATTTATGGGGTCAAAGATATTATTATGTTGGTAACCTAATATTTTTTTTTGTCAAAAGATTAAATTCGACTACGGAAATAAACAAAAAGAAAAATCAAAAAATACGGCTCAACCGTGGTCCTAAAGAAATTTATAAAACCAGAATATGATAACACGCATTTTGCGTGTATAATTTCTAAACACAGACAATGACACAATTCTAAGAGTAGATACAAAAGTGTGAAAACTAAAAGAGTCTGGTCATGATTAGAGAGCAATAATAAAAAATTCGTCAAATCCAGGCAAATGGTAAAAAACTTGCACGCACCAAAAATTAGACACCAAATTCTTTTCACTCGATGCCGGGTTTAAATAGCAATAAACATCTTTTTATTTTTTTAACGGAGAAGGAGATACTCGCCTATCGAATACAACGAGTACAACGAGTACAACGAATACAACTACAATAATCTACCAACAAAAAACATTAGCGAGTACAACGAAAATTTCTAACCAGAGGTTAGAAAACCGAAAATAAAGAAAAAGGTACCAAAGACTGACTCTCGCCTATCGAATACAACTACAATAATCTACCAACCAAAGACTATGATCACCATAACCGGAATTGCTTGAGCTAAAACTATAAGATGATAGGCACTTTATATCTAATTTGGTTTATTAGTCGAACTCTAACCTGCTTCGTTTTATAACTTAAACAGTAAGCCTAAGCCGTTAAAATTGGTTTTCCCAAGGATGAACCAAAATTAATAAACCTAAATCTGTAAAACCGGCAATTTATAATTAGCATAATAGGGATGATATTAGTACTACCTATATAAACAAAACCGAATATCGTACCGTACATGTTTGGCAATACCAATACTATACCGGTAAAAGTCCCAAACCGATACCATACCCCATACCATACCCCACATTGTACGAACACCGAAATTGAGCTACATACAAAACCATGTAAGTTTCGTATTGGTACCACTACCCGGTTGCAAATTTCTCTTATCCCTAGAGAATGATTGCAACACAAAATCCTTAAACCGGATCACAGGGTAAAAATGTCTTTTCGTTGCAAATAATGACCATTTAATCTCTGAACAATACGAACACAAAACGCCAGCCTTTTTCACGTGTTATTCACAGAACGTACACCAAAACAAAAAAAACGGCTATGGGCAATTACGTAATTTTACCTGGTAGTCACTTGCGGACAAAACGTAACAACATAATCAGCACCGTTACAAGTAAATGTACTCGTCTTATCATCGTAGGCGTAACTATAAGCGCGTGGGCACGCGCTCTTAAACGCCTGCGAGTAATCCGACGGCTTACAAACGTCCGGTGTACCATACGCGCCACTACAACAATACTCCTCGCTCCCAAACGCCTCACACGCGCTTTTACACGCCACCCCTTCACCACCATCACCCACGACTCTCAACGCGTTGGGACACGCGCCGTTCAAGTCCACCATACACCCAGTGTATGTACAATTGCGCCCCGACCCACCAGTTGGGGCGACTAGTATTGGTAGATTATAGATTTATAGCCGTCAACTAAACTTACGTCAAAAAAATCCATGCCACCATCGCCGTCTAGGGTGAATTCGGCGAGGGTGGCGGGAGGTGTGGCCCCAGCTCCGGCGCATTCTAAAGTGCCGGAGCCGCAATCACCTGTGGTGCAGGTGAATTTGCCTGCTTGGTCCTGGGAGCAGTGTGTTCGCCCCCAGAACCGACCGCCCCAAGAGGATGGGGCGGTGAGGACTTTTGATTCGCCTTTTTGTAAAGCGAAACCGGTCGGTTGGAGAGGGGCGATTCCCGCGTTGGATAATATTCCTGGCCAGATGGTTTTGTCACATTTGTTTGTGAATGTGAATGTTGTTGATGAAACTACACCTGCATATTTGAAAAGTTTAGGTAAAATAAAAAATTGTGGATAATTTAGAGAAAATTAGGAACATTGAAATATAAGTGATTGTAGTATGGCAGTAAGATGGATTGTACTAAAAATATAAATAAAAACCCGCTAGAGCATAACCGAGACTAGTATTGAAGTCTGGCAAGACAGAACTAGGCTGGAAACCCCTCCGTTGAAACCAGTTTGAAACTGGTTAAACCGAACTGAACCGAACCAAACCAACCCAAACACTTTCTACTTAGAAATTGGTTTGTACAAGAACCAATTTAAGTTTTTGTTTTCTCTAGATTAGGGTTCTCTATTCAGAAGGGGGTGGTGGCGCAGCTTGTTGCCCGCCTACCTGCTATTTTGCCCCTTTTTATTGAAATGAAAATCTTGAAATATTTTGAACTTAAAAAAAAAAGAAAAAAAAACCGGTTTGCTAGTAGAAACTGATTTGTGAAAGAATCCGGTTCGCATACTGTTGGAAACTGGTTGGAAAAAACCAGTTGTGACTTTTGTTGATTTAAACAATTAAACCGGAACTGGTTTGATATTAAAAATCCGGTATGCATACCTTTAATTAAGGGTTTTAGTCTATAATGGACATTACTACACATTTAAAAGTAGATTAGTAGGTTCATAAGTTCGTCTTTATAAAAGAATTCTGTAGACTGTAACTGTTGTTACCTTGTATGAAGAATTGTGAGATTGCGAGTATCAGGAAACACATCGATAGAAAGAATTTAGACATTTTAGATGAATGTGTTGTGAAAGAATGGAGAGCTTGTTAATGGGAAGGCGGTAGGGATATATATATAAATAGACGCTGGTCGGAGGCGGCGTATGCAACTTTTATTATTAAAAATGCTAAGATTATTATTGGACAAGATCAGCAAAAATATCAAACGTTATTTTATGTTCATACATTTATTTATGTTCGTTTATTTGTTTTTACTTTGAATAACATAACAACTAGTTGGTAACCCGCGCGTTGCGGTGGGTCTAAAAACTACATCAAATTCATCGAAAACTTTTTATTTAAATGATATATTAAATAACGAATACTTGTAACAACATAAGATAATTATTCTTATCTCAACTAAAGTATAATAACATTCGCACAGATTATTGAAATACATTGATTTTAGGTGGATTCTAGTAATAATAATTATTCTTATTTCAACTAAAGTGTAATAACATTCGCACGGATTATTGAAATACATTGATTTTAGGTGGATTCCAGTAATAATAATTATTCTTATCTCAACTAAAGTATAATAACATTCGCACGGATTATTGAAATACATTGATTTTAGGTGGATTCTAGTAATAATCCATTCAACAACTCGTAAAGTTAGTTCCATAATACATTTATTCTCAAGACTACACTACCTCACACGTAACACTTTGGTCACGCCTACCACTTAACGATATATACTATTAAATGATACAAACAACTTTGCCAAATAGCTCGTAAATCAAAACTTTACGTTTTGTTTCATACGTGACATACACACATGAATTTACCAAAGTTGCTCCATGTAATAAATAATAAGTAGGAGAGGGGATGTACAAGAGGATTTTGCATAAGGGTATTATTGGGAAAAATTTCATGACATTTTGGGTGTGAAACACTAAACTTTTCATATGCCATCTTAAAAAACATAGGAAATTACTAATGTAGTCATCTCTCCTCCTTAATAAGGTAACATAGATAAACGAGTTTGTAACCTACAATGGCTTATTTACTATAGATGGATTTTAACCGATAAATAGGTATTAACTAATGTTTTAAAAACCATTTTATACCGGCCGGTTGAAACTATTTTACCGTCTGCCGGTGTTTGTCCAGTATTTTGGGAAAGCAGTACGGGATAAGAATCGCCGGTAAATTCCGGTATACCGTTTTATACCACTATACCGTGTTGACACAAGGTTAAATTTTGTATACATTGTGTCTTTTTCGCTCAGCATTGTGTTATAATTTTTGATCCCTTATGTTATATTACGTGATCTATTACGTTTTTTGTATCACTTATACCTTTCTCATTTATTTTACGCTGCGAAAGATAATTCAATTCTTAATAGTTGTTCAACCATAGCAGCATCAACAGCAACATATTAAACTAATCTCTCATTGGCTATATGTCTTAAAACAAAATTTCAGTGGCATATCTCACCGACAAAAAGAAGAAACATCAATTCATTTTTTGAGAATGACAAAAAAGGCTCTGTACTTTTGAAATTGCTATTTATACGCTTTATGTTTTCTAAAAACTTAATAAAATGTCATTTTCTTCCCTTAAATTCCAACAATTCAAATTTACCCTCGTATTCTCATTCATTAGCTTATAAGAAAAAGGAATAAAAGAAACTATTTTTCTCATGTGATTATCTTTATTTACGTGTCGGTAGAGGTGCACACATCTTTTTTTTTTTAAACCCAATCCGGTTCGAAACTGGTTTGAGTGTTGACGGGTTTCAAGTCGAACAGGTTTCTGTTTGAAACCTATTTCATTCTGGACCGGTTTTGTCGGCCACGAATCAGGTTTTAACTCAGTTCTGGTTTCATCTTGGTTAGATTCGGTTTTGCTTTTTTTTTTTCCGATTTCAACCGGGTTTTAGCGTTACTAGTTTTGGTTCGGTTTCAGTTTGTGTACCGGTTTCGGTTCTGGTTTGAGTTCGTTTGACTGGTTTTAGCATCAGTTTTAAGCCGGTTTTTGGTCCGGTTTGGTTTGGGATTTTTTTAGTACCGGTTCAGGTGAAACGAGTGAGATCAAATATAATGTGTTTTCATGCTTATATATAGGTACGTTTTTAGTTAATCTACATTTTGACATTTTATGTACGCATCAGTATAAATTTACGTTTTAACGTGAACAATATATTTTTTTTTCAATAACGAGCCGTGTCAAATATAATACGTTTTCTTTTGACGGTATCAATTCGAGTTATTCTACGTTTTGACGCCGCTAAGTCTTAATGCAAAGGTAAGGGTAGTGTAGTGTTAAGTAGATCTCTCACTACTCGAGTTTGATTCAGTTTCTTTTGTAATCGTAATGCGTTAGACTAGATACATCGAAATACAAGCTTTTATATGGTTAACATGTTATCTAAGGCGTCGCCTCCGTAACGCAACCTATGACAAGTTTTTCCTTAATTATTGTATTGTAAATTATTATTAGTTTTTTTTTTTTGTGGGGTGTGGGGGGGGGGGGGGGTAAAATAATTTAATGATAAAATTATATATATAATATTTGTGGGAAGCAATTTCACTGTAGCGAAAGTCATTTTCGCTGCTGAAGTACAAGTCTATTATATAACAAAATAGGTTCTCTATTTATTTATATAACAAAACAATTCAAACTAGTGGTAATTGAGGCGGCGCGTTGCGCCTAGGTTAAACCGGTATCTAATTCTTTGTATGTAATGCACAACAGTGAAAAGACAACGCAATTTCTTTTATTATTACAACAGCCTTTCTTTTAATTTTCTAGTGTCTGTTACTGGTGTATACGTTGCAAGAATATTGGTTTTCGGATCTGATGTAGCGAACCAATAATTAACGGGGTTGAATAGTAACTTGCCGGCATTGAATAGTTACTTGACGGAGTTGGATAGTAGTTGACAGACTTGAGTTGAGTTGAGTTGTAACATGACAGAATTGAGTAGCACCCTAACGGAGTTGAGTAAAGAAAATTAAAAAAAAAACAGAGTTAAATAGTAACCTATCGGAGGAAAAAACGGAGTTGCGGGAAAAAATAAATTAAAAGAACAGAGTAAATAGTAACTTGACGGAGTTCAATAGTAACTCCGTTAAGCTAACGGAGTTGAATAGTAGCCTAACGAAGTTGAGTAGTAACCTAACGGCGTTGAATGGACTTGAATAGTAACTTGACGGCATTGAATAGTAAAATGGCGGAGTTGGATAGTAGTTGACGGAGTTGAGTTGACTTGAGTTGTACCACGACGGAATTGAGTAAAGAAAATAAAAAAAACATAGCTAAATAGTAACTTAACAGAGAAAAAACGAAGTTGCGGAAAAAAATTTAAAAAACCAGAGTAAATAGTAACTTGACGGAGTTAAATACTTAACGCGGTTAAATAGTAACTCCGTTAAGCTAACGGAATTGAACAGTAGCCTAACGGAGTTGAGTAGTAACCTAACGGCGTTGAGTGGAGTTGAGTAGTAACTTGACGGCCTTGAATAGTAAATTTACGGAGTTGGATAGTAGTTGACGGAGTTGAGTTGAGTAGTAACATGACGGAATTGAGTAGTAGCCTAACAAAGTTGAGCAAAGAAAAAAAATAGAGCTAAATAATAACTTAACGGAGAAAAAAACGGATTCAGGAAAAAAAATTAAAAAAAGTAGAGTAAATAGTAACTTGACGGAGTTGAATAGTAACTCCGTTAAACTAAATAGCAATTAACTGAATTAAATAGTAACTTAACGGAGTTGAATAGTAACTCCGTTAGTACTATTCATGAAAGTTTCTAAACTAATATATAGGTAAAGGTAATGGTGTGAACATCAACCAACTCTCTCTCTCTCTAATCTATGAGTTTTCTCTTATAAGACCATGTGTAGTGGTAAGGGGAAAAATATAAGGCCCATGATTTTGATTGGTCTACGTGGCAGCTGAGTCAGCATGAGACTTGAAGTGAAAAAGGGGTATAGTGGTAGTGGGAAAAAGATAAGGCCGCTGTTTCTGATTGATTGTTTATTTTTTTATTTTTTTAATTAATTAACTCAAAATAATTAAAATAAAAGACAAATAAATATAAAAAAATCACAAATAATATTACAAACACACAACTAATATTAAACTAAATTCAAACAACTAAACAAACAACTAAAAAAAATACAATAGCAAATTAAAAAAAAAAACGCATCATAAAAAAAAGCTAAACACACTAGAGGTTATATTTTGCAAAAATTTGTTGCCTATGAAGTTGTGCAAGGCGTAAGCCGTCTCCCTCGAGGTGGTCGATCGATTTGGACAAAAACTCAATGTCCTTTTCCCTTTGCCTCGCCTCTTGGATCTCGACAAACCTTTTATTCTCGACCACTCTTGCTGCATAGTTTCCAAACGTCTTTGGCCAAGGTCGCGAATATCTTGTAGTCTTCGGTTCATTTCTTCAAAATCTTCCTTCAACTCACCACCTCCTGCCGAAGACGACTCCGCCTTGCCACCTTTTTTTGATCTTCTACCGGGTGGTCTTGGAAGATCCTCCTCCTGCTCCTCCTCCTCCTCATCCTCCAAATTAATTGGATCACCTAAACTCATATAGCGAGCATCGGATGACGGTGTATTCGGATCTCGCGACGAGGAGGTTTTGCTTCATTTTGATGCTCCTCCTCATCCTCTCCTGATTTTGCGCCTACTACCGGACCCCATAGGCGGTACATCAGCCCACTTAGGCCTTTTTCTCAACATCTCCCAAATCCTCAAATATCCGAACGGCCCACGGGTTGCGTCCATTTCCTCCAACGCTCTTGCCAACACACCATCATCACCTTCCCCACTGCCCCTGTTGTCGTTACAACGTTGGTAAACCTCCGCAAAAGAATGACATCTATTATTTATATCCGTCCACTTTCCCGATATCGAATCGTTGTATCGATACTCCCCTCGACCCATGGCGGCAAAAAATAGTTCTCGAATTCTTATCCAAAACAACGGCTTATCTTGATAGTTCGTTACAAAAAAATATTATATTAAAAAATTGCCCTGATTAACAAAAAAAAACATCCGAAAAAATACATATAACTATTTATATATACACGATTACAAATATATATATATATATATATATATATATATATATATATAGGATAAGGATAAATTAGAAACCCACTCGAGTTGGAGAAACCCTTGGCACCCCTATGTAAAAACATTATTTTTTCCTGATTTTTTCAGCATAGCTTTTATATTCAATTTTATTAGTTTCGGCAAAAAAAATCAAAAAAACGCCGAGTAGATAATTTTGTTACACATGTGTTACACAAACTCGGATTTATCATACGTCAGCATTGTTACATATGATACAAACATGTTACATAATTTTTTTTAAAAAAATCTACTCGGCGCTTTTTTAATTTTTTTTGGCCGAAACTCGTCAAATTAAGTATACAAGCTATCCTAAAAAAATTAGAAAAAAATAATGTTGTTACATAGGGGTGCCAAGGGTTTCTCCAACTCAAGTGGGTTTCCACAGGATACTTAGCCTATATATATATATATATATATATATATATATATATATATATATATATATATATATATAGGGGAATTCTAAATAGAAAACCACCTCCACTTAATGAAACCTAGAAAACCCCATTATGTGGCTTTGATTGATCCACATAGACAACTTTAAAAGTGATCAGAAGGTTAATTTCGGTATTTTGAAAAAGTGTATCTCTCTTGATAAAGTCTGCCCAAGTTCATACACCTTTCTTTTCCATACCCACCATCACCATTTCTCACATCATCACCACAACTCACTCATACTCTCTCTATCCCTCCCCCCTCTCTCTATCTTCTATTTCACGTTTACACACCCAAATCCTCCAAAAAAAAAAGATGATTATTCTCATATCCTCTTGCATCCATCTAAATCCACAAGCACAACAATATTCTCTCTCAGTGTTACCATATACACTATGGTCTTGTTCGACTGTTCTTACTCCCAGATAGAGTGGGGGTGGGGGTGGGGGGGCTATGGAAGGTGAACGAAGAGGACGACGATGGTGGTTCCTGATGGTGACGAGGCCGACATCAGATCTGTAAGTTTTTCATTGTTTTAAACATTGGTGATGGTTCAAATTATCAAATGTAGATGTGGTGGTTATGGGATCTGGATGTGGGTTGTTCTTCCAGATCTGTAAAGATGAAAGGATTTATTTCGTGTGGGTTTTAAACCTTCTATTTTTATTTAAATTACAAAAGCACGTGTGGATCTAAATTACAAACCTTCCAGATCTCTAACATTTCCCTTTTCTTATCTTTTTATTTAAATTACAAAATTTTTTTGGGTGCTCTGTTTGTTTGGTGTGTGGGTTTTAAACCTTCTATTTCATTAAAAAAAACTTATTAAATGGGGCATCGTAAGTTTGTTGTTGGAAATTGGCTAGCTACAAGGTTGGTTTAATTATTATTATTATTTTTTTTTTGTATAAATCACGTGTGGACTAACAGGACATGGCTTGAGTTGACTAACATACATGGCTTCAAAATTCAGGATTCTCTAATTATCGCCGAGACCGAGAAGCAGTCTGCATTGGCAGCTAGAGTTTCAACTTGGAAACAGAGAATTGAGAAAAACATGGATGAACAAGTTTGTTAATTCACCCTTCTTTGCATAAATGAATTTGTTACTTTTATTTACTGTTTTGTATAAATGAGTTTATCATCTAACAGGACGCACGACCACCGTTTGACATTCATGAATATGGTCAACGAACATTGGACAAGCTTTTCTCTTGAAGATGAAGTAAAGAAACTGTTGTTTTTCCATTAAAAACATATGTTTTTTGTGTTTGTTGTATATTTTATCATATGTTTTTTATTGTTTTTATAATTTATCATATGTTTTTGTTGGCTGGATATAATTTATCATATGTTCAACTGTTATTTAATACACGAACATGTGTTTCTTTGAACATGTTTACAAAAAACATATGTACATGAGACTGAAACCGGGTAAAACAAAGCAGGAATGAATTTTTTTTTTAGAAAAACATATGAATCCATTAATAAAATAAGAGAGAGGAGAGATGAGAGAGGAGAGAGGTGAGAGGTGAGAACACTAAATTTTGTATGGACCAAATTACCCCCTGGTGACTAAAAGACAATATTTAATTTTGATGGAAAAGCAGAAACAACCACCATCCTTGATCACTAAAATGGATGGTCAGATGAAGGGTTTCATGGGTTTTCTTAACTAGGGAGGGTTTCCAAAATATCCTTCCCAAAATATCCTTCCCCTATATATATATATATATATATATATATATATATATATATATATATAGGGTAGGGTTCCTGTAGGAAAATGGTTTTATGTAGGAAGTGTTTTGAATCATTAGATTTAAAGATGGATGGTTGAGATTAAAAGATAGGATGGTCTTTAAAATCTAATTAATATATTAAAGAAATTAGGGTATGATTGTCAATATGTGTTTTAAATGAGGGTATCAAGGTCATTATGTATCAAGTTTTTTAGAAACTGTTTAAATGCTTCCTACATTTATGGTACATCCCTTTCTCCTAATTATTGTTTTCAATAATATCATTCAAAGTCAAACATTCATCTTTACAAAACAAAAAGCAACCATGCACTTTATTTAGAGAAAACCAATTTCTCTCTCCTATTAGTTTTGAAACCATTCTCATAATTCCTTAATTAATGCACACTAGTTTCTCTCTCATATCAGTTTTAAAACACTTCTACTATGTTTAGTTTCAATATAAAACACTCTTGATGTTATTATAAAACACTCTCGATTATATTATAAAACACTCCTTATTAATGCATACTAGTTTCTCTTTCATTATAAAACACTCCTGACGTTATTATAAAACACTCCTGATGTTAACCTTCTGCCATGACTTGAATAATCGAACAAGTGATAGAGAAGGGTTATATGTTTGAAGAATCGAAAAAGTTTTTGGGTATTGATCAACTTATTTGATATGAATATCTTATGATTCTTATGAAAAATATTGAATAATTAGTTAATTTAGGATGATTAATCTTCATAAATATCTAGATGTTAGTTGCTAATTTAGTGGGTTTGTAATAAATAAAAAATGGACAAAAAGTCAATAATGCCCTTCATCTAAAGATTTAATCAGATTTGATCTAATGGTTGAAAATAGTTCCTACACAAAACAATTTTCCTACAGGATCCTCTACATATATATATAGGGTTTAGGTTCCTATACAAAGGACATATTTCGTGAGAAGGAATAAGAATTGGCATATAGGCATCATGTTTTGAATTTAGGAATGATGTTTTAGGTTGTTTTAACTTGAAAAACACTAACCACAACAATCTAAAACACAATGCAATGTATTATAGTCATTAAATTTAAAAAACAACTAAAACACACAACTTAACACTTAAAACACACTACTTAATGTTCTTAGCATGGTGTTTTAAGTTTTAAGCCTAAAATACATTGTTTTTTATTTTTAATTGTTATGTTTGGTGTTTTTCTAGGCAAAACAATTCAAAACATCATGACTAAGTTCAAAAAATAATGCCTATAAATCAATTTTTAATCCTTCTCACACTTCTCACGAAATATTGCCTTTGTACAGGAACCTCACCCTATATATATATATATATATATATATATATATAGGGGAGGGTTATCTTGAGAACGCTAAATATTGTGAGAACCGTGAGAACAAGTAAAAAAATCAATTAAAATCAAATTTTTTTAATACAAACCTCATTATAATCAAAATACAACATTAATAAATGAATGTTCTTTTCAAATAATTCATCTTTTCTTGCAAAAACACTTTCAAATTAACTTTTTACACATGTGTAAATGAAACAGTTTACACATGTATAAACAGTAAATTTACACATGTGTAAAAACAATTTTTTTTTCGTATACGTTTGAATTTTTACGCGTAAATTGTGTTTTTGGGATTGTATTTTAGTAATAAAGATAAATGTAAAAAGAAATTTTGAATTTGAATGGTTTTAGATGCCGTTCTCACGGTTCGCACGAAATATAGGTGTTCTCAAATTAACTTTCCCCTATATATATATATATATATATATATATATATATATATAGGGTAGGGTTCAAATAGGAACCATACCTTAAGTAGGAACTATAGGAACCAATCTTAGCCATTGATCTCTAATGGCATGATTGTAAATAAGTAAAACATTAATTAAATCTTTAATTAAATCAAGGGGCAATGTGGTAATTGTATATTGACTATTAACAACACATGTTTAATTAGTTTCCTTTTATTTTCAATATAATCCCAATATTTTAGCAAATCAGTTATTTTTCCTCTTTGATCATTGCAATTGTACAAAGATGTATATGAACAGACATTACACATGTGTATATTAAGATATACATTGGTGTATATCAGTTTCTTTTTTTCTTTTATTAATCATCAACACAGATAGATATACATTGGTGTATATCCATTTTTTTTCCAGCTTACATGGCTATAATTTGGACACACATATACATTAGTGTATATCTTTGTCTAAATGTAAGTTAAATACACCATAGCACGTAGATGTTGAGGTTTTTTCCTTTTTATATATGAACGAAATATACATTGATGTATATCTGGGCTGGAACCTATATGAAACTGAATACACCTGTGTATATGCATTACATCAATTGAACATTTGAACAATGTACAATCATTTTACTATAATACACCTGTGTATATTCATTACAAGAATTGTAATACAACCAATGCAATAAACTCAAGAATCATGAACGATCAGAAGCAAAAAAAGAATAAAAAGTAAAAAAAAACAAGACCTTGATCAAATAAATCCCATCACCCAATTAAGTCTTTGAGTATAAACAAATTAATATAACACTTTAGATAGAAACAATATAATATAACAGTTGCATAAAACTGTTGCGGCAAAACTCCAAAAAACAAATTGCAAAACTTCCTCCTTCACTAGCAATTAATTAATGAAAGATCCCATTACCCATTTAATTCTTTAGTCAAACAAAATTAGCCTTCTCCAATTAGTCGGCGGCAGCAATCGAATAAGCAATATCCAATAGCGATGACATCAATTGAATACACGACAAAGATGAATTAGGGTTTTAATTAGGAGATAGTATTTGTAAATATGTAATTAATTATTAAACAAACTATTTGATTAAAATAATTAAAAGATTTGATTGTTATTTTACACTTCTACCCTTATGATCAAGATTGAAGATGGATGGTCCAGATTGGTTCCTAAGGTTCCTAACTAGGGTAGTGGTTCCTATTTGATCTCAATCCTCTCTCTCTCTCTATATATATATATATATATATATATATATATATATATATATATATATATATATATATATATAAATACATTTAAAAATACTAACCAACTTCGAGATCCTCCGATATGTCGAGCCAAGCCCGCGCTAAAGCAAACTCCTCGTCTTTCGCCCAACGCTCATACTTCTTTTTTGACGAGGCACGTTAGTTTCTTTTTTTTTGTGCGAGCGTCTCCCCCCCCCCCCCCCCCCGGTTGAGAACCCTCGGGTTGACGTGGTTGGTCGGGCTCGCGTTGAGTTTCAGGCACGACCTCGGGCTCCTCTTGAGAACCTGAGCCATAATTTACGTTCATGTTTGACCCAAACCCCATTGGCCCTTGAAAAAATTGACCCCGCATGCCCGACATGCTAAGTAGTTGAGCGTATCCCATTGTGTTCGCGTCGAAATCGCCCAAATTAATATTAGGTGGCGGTTGAGTAGTGTTTGGCCTTGTAGTGTTTGGCCTCATACCCGGGTGAGACGGGACCCCAAACGGTGAACCATGTGGAAACATTTTTGTGTTTTGAAGTTGTTTTTGTTTGAATAATATGTTTGAAGTGTAGTTTTGGAGTTTTTGTTTTTGAAGTGTTGAGTGTGTGTTATATTTGTGTAACGTGTGTGTATATAATAATAAAAAAAAGTTACCGTTCAAATTAAACGGTCGGATTTTTGACCCTTTTTTTAATCTTTGCAAGGCCACGTGTCACGATATGATTGGTTGGTCCAAAATGAATCCTGCGTTATTTAGATCACGCATGTGTGATTTTTGGAAGCATAGCGCCCCCTGTAATGGTGTGGGGGGGCGCTATGTTGTGTTTTTTTGCCCAATTGGCGCCCCACTACACCCAGTCTAAAGAACCTTCTATTGCAAGTTATTTACGAAACTGCCATTGTAGGAAACTTTTATTTACAACGTAATTACGAAAATGTCATCCCTTTTACTTAAAGTTAATTACAAAAATACCATTTAAAGAATCTTTTATTTACAAGTTAATTACATGAATGCCATTTGTTTAATATAAGTCGAGTAAAGTGCACAACTTTACCACAACCACCGTTTCCATATGGTGGTCGACGTCGTGGCCGCGACAGCTGGTCGACGGAGGCGAGTTCAGCGCTAGATTAGCGGTGTAAATGGAATTACCGCATTCAGGTATAACGTCGTAAGGCTGGTGTTAACATCCGCGGTTATAACGGTCGTGAAGCTGGTTCAAAGGTTAGCTGCCGAGAACGGTTTGACTTGAGACAAGGGTATTGCGAACGTTTTTAGTTGAATCGGCTGGCGGGTTTAGTAGCCGACGATAATGTAATTAACGGAACAAATACCGACTAAATTCCCTCCGTAACGCGCAAGGGAAAATTCGATCTGCTGTATGTTTCAGTGCCGCGCGTAGCACGATGGGTAATATACTAGTTATTATATAAACGTTAAAATAAATAAATAGCATACTGGAATGCTCTAAATATTTCACGTGTTGAACAGTTCTTAAAAAAAAGGTAATAATACAACTAGTTTTTGTTTTATTTTCTTCTTTGAGATAAGGGAATCAATAATTCGAGAATAATTTGATGGAGTTTGTCTTCCTTGTGTATACGCGTTACCCACATTAATTGCGTTTCAAATACTCGACAAGGAGATAATATGAGGGGCCATATAGACTTGTTTGAATTGGATTATAATTGTTTTATTTTTAATAAAACTAGCTCGTTACCCACCCACGCGTTGCGGCGTTGATCCAACATATGTAAAAGCAAAATGCGTGGTGACAACAAAAATTCATCTACCATATGTTAATTTCACTATAAATAAAGTTACAGCATACCTCAAATCCAAGATTTCTCCCCAACAACTAGATATTATATATTTATATTACGGGGATCAAAATCTTAGAAGCTGACTTATACACGAAAAGCTTTCATCGAACGACCTAAATGCATAGAAAATTAGGTGATAATAATCTCGACTGGATCAGAATAAACAATGTCGAATCAGGCCTCCCCTTTTACCACGATTTAAGATATTTGCAACCCAAGGTCTTACCTCATTTGTGGGAAACTAATAAGGCAAAGTTCTTGAATTGTTAGCAGAAGCAAGAACCACATTTGAAGGATTCTGAGAACTTCCAGAGGACAAAGGATACACGAGCATGATTCACTTTATCACTACAAATAAGTAAATACAAAAATAAAATCTTTGATTCACCATTAACTAAAATTCCATCTTTTAAAGCCATAGAAACCGACACCCAAAACTCCCATTAAAATCCTTAGAAATAGAAATGTACCCGGTTAACATACATGTTTACACAAATCATTTCGACCAACTGTCCAACCGTATTACAACTTATTTCACAAAAAGAAAAGTATATCTCTGTAATAAAGGACACAATTTCTGATAACTTAATCTTGTGTAAGTCGGGTAAAAAGTGACCGACTTACAAACTTGGAGGGTGTTATTTTGAGATAGTTTTATCATCCTTATTTAGATCAAAGAGGTTTTCCTTGTTGGCCAAGTTTTGGTAGGATTATATATAGATGGAAGATATGTAACCCTATATAACACAATCAGTAAGAAAACAAGTTTTAATTTACTTTCTTTGCATTCTTTCTTTGATATCAATTGTCTAACAATTGGTATCAGAGCAAAGGTTTTTGTTCAAGATTAACAAGCATTCGATCACCGAGTCCGGCAAGACTAGTCAATCAGCAAAGGATCTATGATTGAGATTGTCTTTGCGACGGATTCCGCATGATCAGCAGGTAGCAGCGGAAGAAGAAGACTTGACGTGCAGACTGCAGTATTGTTTACTATGGGAGACGAAGTAAACCGACAGCTAGTTACAACCAAAGAACAAAACACGACATCCCTCCAAGTTACATTATTAACCACTACAAACTATACCGTATGGGCGATGAAGATGAGAGTAATCTTCAACGTTACTGGAGTTTGGGAGATGATCGAGCCTGGGACATCTACTGATGCAAGAAAGAATAACGTAGCTATTGCTCTTCTTTTCCAATCCATTCCCGAAGAGCAAGTCCTGCAAATCGGGAATCTCACAACAGCCAAGGATATGTGGAATGCGGTTAAAGCTCGACATCAAGGCGCTGAAAGGGTGAAAGAGGCTAGACTTCAAACTTTAATGTCAGAGTTTGAGGGACTAAGGATGAAGGATGGAAGCACAATTGATGAATTCGCTAGCAAGATCTCTAGCATTGCTTCCAAATCAGCCTCACTTGGAGATAAGATCGAGGAGCAAAAGCTGGTAAAGAAGTTTTTGAATGGGCTACCAAAGAGGTTCATACATATGGTAGCATCTTTCGAACAGGTGATTGATCTGAAGATCATCAGCTTTGATGATGTAGTTGGACATCTAAAAGCTTATGAAGAAAGAATTGGGTCTGAAGAAAAAACATCAGCTACAAAACATGATCAACTCCTTCTCACATATGAGCAGTGGGAGGCCAAAAAAAGAGAAGGAGGGAGTTACGGTCGTGCCAAAGGATCAGCGGAATCATCCCATAGGGGCAGGGGATGTGGTCGAGGAAAAGTCACAGGGTATGGAAAAGAAAAGGAACCAGTAAAGAAACCAACAAAAGATCGTTCGAAACTAAAATGTTTCCGATGTGATGACCTAGGCCATTTTTCCAGTGACTGTCCTACCCGTAATAAACCGGAAGAAAACAATATAGTCCAAGAAGACGGACCAGTACTATACATGGTGACTCATGGTGAAAAGGTCGTGTTCTTAAACGAAGATAAAGTCGATTTAAAAACATACGCCGAGAGTCCGCATGAAACAAACACATGGTTTCTTGATAACGGGGCAAGTAATCATATGACGGGTATTTACAAGTGGTTTTCCAGCATTGATCAATGCATTACAGGGAAGGTCAAATTTGGTGATGGCTCTTGCATTGAGATCAAAGGACGGGGCAGAATTATTCTGGAAGGAAGATCAGGAAAACAACGGGTCTTGGAAGATGTCTATTACATACCGGCATTGAAAAGCAACATCATCAGTGTCAGATAAATGGATGAGACTGGACACAAGATAACTATTGAGCATGGTACACTTTGGATGTTCGAGCCAAACGGAACTGTATTAATGAAGGTACCCCGTTCGAAAAATCGCGTTTATAAAGTTAACCTCAAAGTTGTCTTGCCAATTTGTTTACAGGTTAATTTACAAGATGAGGTTTGGTTGTGGCATGCACGTCTTGGGCATCTAAATTTTGATGCTCTAAGATCTCTATTGCACCTCTCAACTGGATTGCCTTACATCGGGCGTCCATCCTATGTTTGTGATGCGTGCATGGCTGGAAAACAGGTAAGCGGTGGTTTTCAGTAGGAAGTGACATATCTCGCAGTAAAGCTGTTGGAGTTGATCTATGCCGATCTTTGCGGACCCATAACACCCAAAACACATGCTGGAAATCAATATATGCTACTCATTGTTAATGACTTTAGCCGATTCATGTGGGTTTATTTGATTAAAACAAAGTACTAAGTGCCAGAGATCCTCATTGAGTTCATTCAAAACATTGAGAAGAAGATTGGTACAAGACTAAAGTCCCTAAGAACTGATAATGGGGGTGAGTGTACATCTAATGTGTTGGGAAGGTTTTGCAAGGAGAAAGGATAAGTCGACAGTTCACGGCACCATACACTCCACAACAAAACGGAGTTGTGGAGAGAAGAAATCGAACCGTGATAGGAACAACTCGGTATATTTTGAAGGCAAGGTCAGTGCCTCAAATCTTCTGGGGAGAAGCAGTAACTCACTCGGTTTACCTTTTAAACCGATCACCCACAAAAGCACTTCAAAACTCAACTCCGTATGGAAAATTAAAGGGAAGAAAGCCTGATTTCACATACCTCAGGGTGTTCGGTTGTGTAGGATTTGTCAAAATCTTATCCAACGGACAAAAGAAGCTTGATGACAGAGGTTTGTTGATGGTATATTTGGGTTCTCAACCAGAATCTGGGGCAGGGACACATCGGATGTATGACCCGGTTAATGGAAGGGTACATGTAGCTAGAGATGGGGATGTAAAGTTCAAGGAAACAGAAGAGTTCGAATGGAAGGCTTATCTATCAAACTACGACACAACCGACCCGGGATGGACTGAATTTGTGATCGAATCTGACTAAAATACTCCAGCTCAAGATGATGAAACAGAGCCACTTGTTTATACAAACTCGAGTACTAACTCGCGGCCCGAAAGTCCAACAAATATGGACTGGAATGGATCAGATTCAACACCCCAGGAAACGAGTGAAGTATCACAAGATAATGCAGCTCAACCGCGCAGGTCCACACGCACATCAGTCCTACCGAAGAAGTATGCTGATTATGAGGTTGAGAAGATACCAAAGCTGACTCATCAGCTGAATGAAGATGATCAACTACTTCTCTTATCCATAGATGATGAACCAATTAGTTTTCAAGAAGCAATCAAAGAGACTCATTGGAAGAAACCTATGGAGGATGATATTCTTTTTATCGAGAAGAATCACACGTGGGAACTTGTTAATCCACCGCGTGATATCAAGCCGATCGGTGTAAAGTGGGTCTTCAAAGTTAAGAGGGATGCACAAGGAGTAGTGTCGAAACATAAGGCCCGCCTCATAGCAAAGGGATACGTTCAGCGGTATGGAATCGACTACGAAGAAGTCTTCGCACCGGTTGCAAGAATCGAAACAGTAAGGCTGTCATTGTCCTTGGCCGCAAATCATGGATGGGAGGTTCACCACTTAGATGTGAAGTCCGCGTTCTTACACGGCGAGTTAAAGGAAGATGTGTTTTTCACCCAACCGGAAGGATTTGTTAAAAAGGGCCGAGAGCACCAAGTATATAAGCTAATCAAGGCACTATATGGTCTGCGCCAAGGGCATGGAACACAAAACTTGATTCGACTTTAAAGGATCTTGGATTTTCTAGATGCAAACGAGAGCAAGCGGTTTACCGAAGGAATGAGAACCATCGATTGTTACTTGTTGGCACTTATGTAGATGATTTAATTGTTACTGGAACACTTGTGCAAGAAATAGTTATGTTCAAGAAACAAATGGAAGCTAAGTTCGAGATGAGTGATCTTGGCCTTCTACACTATTATTTTGGCATCGAAGTGAACCAGAGCAGCTATGGAATTTCGCTTAAACAGAGTGGGTATGCTAAAAAGATTCAGATGCAGTCTGGTATGTGGGAGTGCAATCCAACTCAATACCCGATGGACCCCGGTTTGAAACTGTCAAAAAGGGACGAAGGACCCGAGACCGATCCAACCGAGTACATGAGAATGGTGGGTAGTTTGCGGTATCTAACGCATACCTGACCAGATCTGAGTTACTCGGTAGGATATATAAGCTGGTTTATGCAAGCGCCAATGAAGACACATGATCGAGCAGTAAAACATGTGTTGCGGTATGTGAAAGGAAGCCTTGACCTTGGGATTGTGTATCGAAGAGGAGGAAGTAAAGTGCTATTGGTTTCAGCGATAGTAGTTATGCAGTAGATATGGATGATGGAAGGAGTACTATCGGAATGGTATTCTACTATAATGATGCACCAATTACATGGAGTTCTCAAAAGCAAAGTACGGTTGCATTATCGTCATGTGAAGCGGAGTTCATGGCAGCTACTCAGGCTGCATGTCAAGCGCTATGGTCAAGGGGACTACTATAAGAAGTAACTGGTGAAATGGAAGAAACTGTAACTCTCAAAGTTGACAATTCTTTAGCCATAGAGTTGATGAAAAATCCTGTTTTCTTTGGAAAGAGCAAGCACATCCATCCACGATACTATTTTATAAGAGAATGTGTCGGGCGAGGACAGATCCAAGTAGAGCATGTGAGTGGGAACTTACAAAGGGCTGACATCCTCACCAAGGCGTTGCCAAGGCTGAAGTTCATTGAGATGAAAGGACTCATTGGAGTCACAAGATTAGGGGGGTGAATGATAACTTAATCTTGTGTAAGTCGGGTAAAAAGTGACCGACTTACAAACTTGGAGGGTGTTATTTTGAGATAGTTTTATCATCCTTATTTAGATCAAAGAGGTTTTCCTTGTTGGCCAAGTTTTGGTAGGATTATATATAGATGGAAGATATGTAACCCTATATAACACAATCAATAAGAAAACAAGTTTTGATTTACTTTCTTTGCATTCTTTCTTTGATATCAATTGTCTAACAATTTCAACTTTTTTTTATCCGAAAAAATTAAAGATCCACTCTTTTTAAATCTTGTTTAATCATTGGAGAAACCCTTTTAAATAACATCTATTTGATCTTTTATTCTAAAGTTGGGTTCTCAAGGGACCAATGGAATATCGAATAATTAGACTAAGTCAAAAAGTTTACCTACACATATACTTGAAAAACATGTTGAGAGTCAACTTGTTGTCCTTAATACACAAAATATAGTAAATTTTTTTTACCAGTACTTTCCTTTAAACATATGTACCAAGCTAAGCAGATTTTTGGAGGCAATAATATTCAATATAGTGAAGGAGACGGTGAGGTTAACCACCATATCGGCAAACAAAAACAACAACGCTAAACAGGAAAAACAAACAATAAAATACAGCAAAAAACATAAAAAAAAGATGCAAAAAACAGTGAATACTTACTGAAGAAACAAGTACCTGAGGGGGTCAAGTCTTCTAGATGATACAGAGAGATCCTTCCGGCCTTTCCAAACGAACATAACTTATCTAGCTGCAAAACAGAACACTGTTAGGACTCGCCACAGGATTGGGGGTTTTCCTGTGACCACCCTCCGGCGTGAGAATAAGTATGGCTTTTAAGCAATGGGAGCAATAGGAGTGTATTGAGAGTTATTGAATGAATCCTTGCGTTTACCTGGGACCTCCTTTTATAGCTGAGGTCTCCTGTTTCAAATATTATGTGTAGTCGATTCCGAGTCATAGCTATCCCGGAATAGTAGGAGATAATCATTATCAGTTGCCATTCGTAAAGATCGGCTTGGTCATTTAGCCTCATCAACTTTCTTGTTGACCGTAACCGTCTATCGTTATCCCTTAAGTTAGTTAGACCAATCTTAATGGGCTCAGGCCTATTGGGCCTAGTTCATCATTCATGTTTTTGGTGTGGACCAGTTCAGCTTAACTAGGCCCCACCTCGTCATGTCCACTCAGTCTAGTGATAAGAGCTTGTGAATATTACTAGACTCTAAAAGAAATAAAATTGTGAAATATACACGTACGGAAACAAAACAAAATAAAGTAGAGAAAAGGGGGCACTTTGTAAATCTTTATTGGGATTGGTACCGCATGACCTATGCACGGGCCATGACATCATCACAAGCATCCCATCAGCCGTTCATGAACAGTCTGATTGACAGGAGTGATGACAGTTGGCGGTTCAATTTGAAATTTGAACCGTTTTCATTTGGGTTTATAAAAATGCTCCTTGTGGGTAGGTATTCAGACTCATCAACCGTAAGATTGCTTTAACCCAATTCTTCACCTACCCTGTAATGGCACCCAAAGCTAGTTCGACGCGCACAGTCATGAGTGTTGCCGAGATTCACTACAGCTGGTCGTTAAAGGTACTCAAATCCTTTCTTAGCGAATATCAGATTCCTTTGGAGTGGAACCCGGTGCTTCCTGATAAGGAAGATGTTGCTTTTCCCTTAAAAGAGGGAAAATTGACCCTATATGGTGAGTTTTTCACCTTCTCTCATTTTCGTTTACCGGTGACCAATTTTGTTCACAATTTGCTGTCGTATTACGGGGTAAACATCTCTCAGCTGCACCCGTTAGGCTTGATAAAGGTCCGTCACTTCGAATTTTGTGCCCTAGGGCTTGGAATGTCTCCACGTCTAGAGATATTTCGTACATTGTATGTGCTGAAATTCAAAGGGGAGTATTTTACCTTTGATCGCCGTCCGGGTGTTTTATCTTGCATTGACAATTTCCCACAAAGCGTCCGAGACAAGGACTGGAGAAAAAAGTTCTTCTTTATTGATGATCGTGTAATTCCGGTGCACCCATAAGGTACCCGGAGGCTATTGTCAAACTAGCTGATGCATGTCCTGCCGCTGCTGCATACGAGAAAGACCCGTTGTACATTGCTCTTACCAATAATCTGACGGAGTGTACTCACATTCCTAAGCGAGCCATGGTTGCAGTAGGTATGAGTCGGATGTGGGTGGATGACACAGTTTTTCCGGAATATCGCCGTGAGGATCAAGAGCGTTGGTAATATTTTGATGTGTTAGATCTGGAAGCTGCTTCTCATCTCATAGAGCATGACCGTGCTCTTGGACCGACAGAACTTGATGTGCTTAGTCAAACTATTGCCAATTTCTTAATTCCTGCCCCAGCCGTTCCGGCTGATGTGCCTGGTACTTCAGCAACCTTGCCGGCGGACGAGACAGGAGTCTCTTCCTCTGTTCAAGAAGAGAACACGGTGGATCCTATAGATGCTGATCCTCTTAACGTAGCCATGCCTCAGGAAAATGTAATTGCGGAGAAAAAGAAAGGGAAATCCAAGAAAAGGAAGTCTGTGGACCCCTCCGGGGTAGAAATGTTGTTGGCTAAGAGGAAACAAATGAAGGAATTGAAAGAAAAGATGTTGGGTAAGTATGATTACCCCTGCTAGCAATTTTGCTGTCATTTTGTTTATTTATGCTGTTGGTTGCTGTGTACAGGTGAAAGAATTGGGGTGGTTGACAATCCTGCCGAGTCTGATTTCATTGAAGGAAAAGGAGCACAAGGGGTTGTTGTGAAAGATTTATCTCCCGCAAAGGACCTATCATCTGTCAAAGGCAGTAGTTCCGGGCATACTGGCCCGGCTGCTCAATCGTCTGTGTGTACTACTCATACTGAGGTGGTTACAACAGCTGTGTCGGCTAGTTTCTCGCCTATTGTTACCCAATTATTCGAATTGAATGTATCTGTGTCTCCATTGAAGTCTCCGGTGAGTGCTCAGACTTCAATGCCTGCTTTATCCGTGAAAATTACCCTGAAGCCTATGTTCACTCAGACGGGGAGTGCTGTGGCGGCGTCCACCGGTGTGTCTGGGCAGAGCTTTTCGAAACTTCTCAAAGATGTGCAACAAAATCCCATCAAATTTCCTGGTGGTATACGTACTGGTGGCCAAGCTGGGGAAGCTTCTTCTTCTGGGACAGGTGACATGCCTGCCAATGTGTATCTCCCGGGCATTAACTGGCGCCCGTCCCTGAAGAACGTCCGGTATGTGCCCGGGTGGCAAATTGCCGAATCAACCCGGCTGATACATCCGGACGTCATTCGCCACTGGGCTGACTTTGCCTTCCCCCCTGCTGAGAGGTATTATTTGCAAGGATTGGACAACGCCCAACTTCCAGAAAATGCTATGGGATCCGGTGTTAGTTCAACTACATCTTTATATGAAGTGCTAAGACGCTGGCGGGCGTGCTGAGCTTGCTAGCCTGTTGGAACTCCGGGACAGGCACAAAAGCGACATGTCCGAAAATGAGAGGTTGTTGAAGCAGTTATCGGAGAAGGAGGTGGAGGTGGTATCACGACAGATAGATAAAGAAAAAGCTGAGGGAGACCGGGCCCAGATGGTGACAGCCCATACTGAGGAGAAACTCAATTTTCTCCGTAGGGAAGAGCAACTAAATAAGCATATATTTCGTTTGGAGGACCTGGTGAAGACTCTGGGCAAAGAGTTAGAGGCAGAAAAGAGCACAGTTGCGCGCAACCAAGTTGACATGGACAGGTACAAGTTGATGGCTGCCGAGGTTGAGAATTAAGAGTCCCGAGTTAGGCGTACTGAAGAAGAGAGGGATGCCACATTGGAGAAACTCAATGAGTGTCAAAGGCAACTGACGGCTGCTAACGAGCGAATGGATCATGCCATTAATGTTGCCGACTCCATCAAGTCCCAGATGAACCTTCTGAACTCACAGTTGGATGCTACTCGGGGTGATCGAGATTGGCTAATCAGCTGGGGAATACCTGCATCCTGGCGTTATATCCGGGGTAGTGCTGAGTATCAGGACCGTCTTAATGCATTCTACGAGGTGTCCATGGAGGCTGGCTACCATGATGGTCTGGCCTATGGTATCCAGGTTGGTTTAGCTGGGAGGAAACTCCCTCCGCCTACAGAACATGAGCAGGCGCTTCCTACCCGTGTTGCAGACACACTGCAAGCCCTGAGTAGCGACTCGTTGGAATCCGTAGGCCGTCTTAGTAGCAAGGTTGGTGACGAGGGTACTTCCTCCCTCCGGGTTGAACTGGAAGCATATGTCTTGGAGTCTTCCGATGGAGAAGATACGTCCTCTAATTAAAAATGTCGTTATCCTTTGTGATGTAATTTCGTATTTCTTTATTATGTATTCTACGTATTTGTACGTTCGTGTTAGTGGAATGAATATGAATATTTTATCTATGTATGCCAGCTGTCATGATCCTTTAGATTCCGAGTTAATGCTGATTAGACAACAGTCTTTAGGGGGCAATTAATTGCATGTCATCATTAGATGACGTCAGTAACTGTCACTCGCTGCTTTTTCCACTGTTTCGACGGCGTGTGTCAGTGAAATAACCACATTTTTTAATGGAGACTCTTGATCTTCTCAAGAGACCCTTTTTCAGCCGGAAACAATCATTCGTGTCATGCCCTGCGCCTTTGTGATACGCGCAGTATTTCGACTTGTCCTGTGCCGGAGAGTCTTTGAGAGGACGTGGTGCATTGAGCCTCAAGTCTTCAGATTACAGTATTTGAGATGGTGTCTTGATCAACTCCGGATATTCGGGCTTTGGTTTTGAAGTACCTTCCACCCTTCCAGTGAATGTATCCCGGGGCCTATCAGATCTTCGACGGCCGTCCCGCCGATCATCCCGACGATCATTCCTGGAATAGGGTTGGTTGGACGTCTCTGCTTTCCCTCTGTTTTTAGAGCCTCGGTGATCTCTGTTAGGATCTGAGAGTTTAGTTTGTTAAGATGTTTAAGTATGAAAGATGAATGAATACTAAAAATGGTAAGTGCAGCGGAAATAAACTATGTAATCTTAACAAATTGAACAATTGTTTTCAAACAAGTACTTTCCATTCGTCATCATAGATTAGTACAAGTTATTACAATGCTCCCCCTCAGCCTGATCACTTAATACTTTGTTTGTGCAGAGAATGTGTGAAAAGTGATGAATAGAACAGTACAGACACTGTTCTATTTATAGACAAACCAAAGCACTGATGACCTAGGACTGACGTCACCTTAGACAATGACAGCTAACTACCTTAACAACATAAAACATCTGCTAGACTAAACTACTGTTACATTGAGTAAACCACTGATAGCTAAACCACTGATAATAAACCTCTGATAGTCGTCAACATCTGCTGAAGCCTAAGTGTTGTTGGCTCCAACAGACCTTTGGTCTTGGTCAGCACTTTGTCTTTATTCCTTGTTAGCACTTTGTTCATCAGTTGTTATCTTCAATAAGCAGCACTTTAGTCATCAGCAGTTTGTGTCATTCGTCTTTTGGGAAGAAGACTGTTTTATTAATGATCAGCACTTAGAATATTTTGGCTTTCAATCATCTGTTCTTTTCCAGGTCAGCAGACCCAACAATCTCCCCCTAGAACAGATGATGCCAAAACTAGTCTTTATTCTTGATCTTTATTTCTCATCAGACTCTCTCTAATCTGACCCTTCAATTGAAGTTCAAAGTCAAAGGAGTAGAGATCTCAGCTTCCCTTTCAAGTTCCAAACTCATAAGATCCATGAGGTCATGTGCACTCATACCATATGCATCATCCATGGAGAGTTTTTGGATCTTTTCCTTAGACCTGAGCAATGTCAATTCATGGGTGGCTTTGTCAACCTTCCATTTTAGAATTTTTGAGTCTGATGGATTTTTGGGTTGCAAGTTTATTGATGATGAGTTAGGTGATGGAGGTCTCCCAATGATGCTTCTTAATTCTTCACTGATGGGATCAGAGAAGTACTTGACCTGGTTAAAGATCCCCTCTTTCACATATGTATCAGCAAACTTCTTTTGGTGTTGGGTCTGCTGACATAGAGAAGAACAGATGATTGGAAAGCCAAAATATACTACTCAGTTGATCCTAGAAATAAACAACATTTACAAGATACTTCTCCCAAAAGACTGTTGATCCTAACATCTGCTGAACACAACAACTGTTGGAAACAACTGCTGCTACAAAGGACTGCTGGATAAACAACTACTAGAGAACAACTGCTGACTAAAGGTCTGATGAAGAAAAACTGTTTACTAAAGTGCTGAAGACTGAAGGTCTGTTGGAGCCAACAACACTTAGGCTCCAACAGATGATACAAGACCATCAGAGTTTTCCTCAACAGCAGTTTACCTTACAGTGTTTTACAATGTAACAGTAGTTTGTATTTAACAGATGTTTTATGTTGTTATTTTGTTAGAGGTCACTGTCTTAGGTGACGTCAGCTGAGATCATCAGTGGTTTAGATTTGTCTATAAATAGAACAGTGATTGTACTGTTCTATTCATCACTCGAAACATTCTCTCAGACAAACAATCACAGAGTGATCAGGCTGAGGGGGAGTACTTGTAATATTGTAATCTTTCAATTAATGAAAGCTTTCGATTAAAACAATTATTCTCTTGTTTTGATTTATAGTTTATCATTCCGCTGCACTTTCCATATATACTCACTTCATTCATTACATCTTTTATATAAACAAATCAAAACAATCAAACTCAGATCCTAACAATTTGTATCAGAGCTTGGTCAATTAAATTCGATCTAACCAATCAATTTAATATAAACAGATCAGCTCACAATTATTGATATCGTTTGGTTGTCGGATTGAAAACAGAGTAATAGTTTATTTTCGATCCAACCGTTTGAAAACAGACTTTGTTTTCGTAAAAATCAGAGAATGGCTTCAATTAATCAAGATCCACATAACACTGGTACTAGCAACAAGCCACCGATGCTTGTCAGATCTGAATACAATATCTGGAAACGTCGGATGAGTCATGTGCTAGCTCAATAAAACACTGGGTGTTGGAAGTCGGTTGTCTTTGGACCACATGTTCCAATGGTGCCGAGTACCGAAGATCCCAAGGTCCAAGTACCTAAAAGTGTCGAAAACTACTCCGAGCAAGATTTTCAAAAAATTGAGTTAGATGCTAAGGCTTTCAGTATTGTAGCCATGGCTCTACCAAATGATATCTATGCTGGGCTGTTACACTGTAACAGTGCAAAGGAGTTGTGGGATGCTTTGAAAGAACAATTAGGTGGGACTGAGGATGTAATTGAAAACAACCGTGAAATACTTAATCAACAATATGAAACATTTAGTCATGTGAAGGGAGAGTCATTAACACAACAATTTGAGAGGTTCAATTGTTTAATAAGTGAACTAAAACTGGTGGGTCTAACTTACCCAAATTCAACTATGAATCATAGGTTTCTTAGATCACTTCAGGACAAATGGGACACTATTGCAATTGTTATGAGAAACTCAATTGGTTTTACGGACTTGACTCTGACTCAGCTTCATGGTAAGCTCTTGACCTATGAGAGAGAGCTTAACCAGAAAAAGAAGCTCCAGGATTCTGGAAAAGTGTCTGATGATTATGTGTTTGGTAATACAACACTTTTGGGTCAAGATGAGGTACCTGGAAGTAGTAAGGATCAGGGTTATGATCATTACATTGATATAACCACTGGTTTTAACACTGATTCTTACTCATCACCCAGCTATGCTTTGGCAGCAAGTGGTGATATCCAGGTATCTGACAAGACATCCTTTGTGTATAATGATCTTCAATACATTGACCCTGTGGACTTAGAAGAAATGGACATTTTGCATCAATTGGCCTTGCTCAGTATTAGAACTAATAATTTCTATAAGAAAACTGGCAGAAGGTATCCAGGTTTACATGGTGGGTCAAAAGTGGGGTTGGATAAATCAAAGATCAAGTGTTATAAATGTCATAGAATGGGTCACTTTGCTAGGGAATGTAGGAGTCAAAATGGTACACCTATGATTACCTATCCAAACCAAAGGCCTCAGACCAACACTTATCAGTTTTCCCAAAATACACCTGGACCAAATGTGCAAAACACTGCTCACTTTGCACAGACCTCAACCACTGTTCCTGTGCAGTATGTCCAAACCATTGTTCCTCAGTATCATTATGTCTAAACACCTGTTGCTCAGGCAAAAGTGCCAATGACTGGTACTTCATTTTCTGCTCCTACAGAGACCAGTCAGCAAAGCCAACAGATCTTTTTTACTCAAGGCTTTGTTGATTGGAGTAGTCTACCAGATGAGCTAACAGATGAAAACATTGCTCTAGTTGCCAATTCTGAAAATAATTTCTGCTTCATGGCAGTAGAAACAATTGTTGAAGAGACTAATTCTGAGGGAGTGGTGTCTATGTCTGAAAGTATGACTAATGATGTTGTTGATGAAGTTGTTTCAGCTGAAGAATCCGAAGTAGAGGTTGTGAATCTCTCAGACCCATGGGGTACTGATGACTGTGATTGCCAGTGTAACTGTGCCTTGATGGCTGCTGCTAAGGTATCACCTCAAATCTTAAGTGACTTGTGCTCAGATAAATGTATCATAGCATTTGCAAAGATAAAAGAGGTAAATGAAAACTTTAGAAAGAAAATTTTGGAAGATGAAATTCAGTATGAAAAACTCACTAAAGAGTTAAAATAAAAAATAACTGAAAAAGAATCTGAAATCAGCAGTTTAAAACATGAAGCAAGCATAACCAAAGACCAGCTTCAAACTATGATAACCAAATATCATAGTTGTAAACAGGAGTTTGAATCCGCCCAGGTTGAATGTCAAAAATGGATGGAATCATCTAAAGGTTTTGAGATGATTGTTAACCAACAATCTAAAAGTCATGTGAAATTTGGCTTTGGTTTGAAAGAAACCACTGCTCAAGGTTCACAAACCACTGACAAAAAGGAACCACAGTTGGTTGAAATCATCCCAACTAATTCAAAAGGTCAAGAAATCAAGGTAACTGAACCCAATGGCAAGAAAATCATTCTTGAAAAATTGGAAGGTACACCCTCATTTGATGAGATTGAAAAATACCAATTCAAACCAACCTGGTCAGATGAGTGTGATGTCCTTGAAAATTTCAAACCAATGACCTTCAAAACCCCTGATGGTAAAAAGGCACCACAGGCCAAAGTCATTCCCTTGAAAGATCTTCCAACAGATGATCAAACATCTGTTGAAAAGAAGAAAGAAAAAGGGAAATCAAAAGGCAACTTGTTTTGTGATTT
Organism: Ambrosia artemisiifolia; assembly: GCA_032199755.1. Taxonomy (NCBI): domain Eukaryota; kingdom Viridiplantae; phylum Streptophyta; class Magnoliopsida; order Asterales; family Asteraceae; genus Ambrosia; species Ambrosia artemisiifolia. The sequence goes on along the minus strand of CM063529.1, from coordinate 5,507,437 downwards.
TTGTGAAAAGAAGAATCACGCTACTAAAAACTGTTTTCTTCTAAAAGCATATGATATCAACAAAGGAACAAGTTTAAGTGATTCTAAAATCAAAGAATGTTTAATCTGTAAGAAAAAGAATCACAAAACAAAAGAGTGTCTGTATCTCAAAAATTTTGATGAAAAAATAAAAGAGTACAAGGCTAAAACTCTTGAAAGTCAAATGGTTAGTACTCCAAAAGGAAAACCCAAACAAACTTTTGAACCAGTCCAAACAGCTGTTACCAAAAATCTGAACAAAAACTCTGCTCCCATAGATGTTCAGGTAACAGATGTTCTACCAGCTAACAGGTTCCCAAGAGGATATGGACAACCAACTTGTCATCGTCTGCCACATGTTTATGAAGAGCCCAAAAGGCCTTCAAAACCTAGAGTGAACAGCTGCTTCCTCTGATGCAGAATAGACTTGATAGTGATTTGGAATCACAACATCTGTTCTGTAGTCTTGTTGTGGAGATTGTGAGATACCTGCACTGTTAGTTTTGACAGTAATATCTTCAAATTTGAATTTATCTAAATCAAACAACTCAGCAGGATTTGCTGGGATTTTTAAGGATGAAAGTTCATTGAACTTTACATTCAGAGTTTCTTCTATTGTCTTGGTCCTTGTGTTAAACACTTTATAGGCCTTGGCAGTAGAAGAATATCCCAGAAAATATCCACAATCTACTTTGGCTGCAAATTTTGAAATGGAATCTTTAAGATTTAAAATGAAGCACGGGCAGCCAAAGATTTTGAAAAATGAGATTAATGGTTTGATTTTGAACAAAATTTCATAAGCAGTCTTTTGATGTCTTGGGTTGATCAAAACTCTGTTTTGAACATAGCAAGCAGTGTTTACAGCTTCTGCCCAGAAGGACAGTGGCAAACCAGAATCTGCTAGCATGGTTCTTGCAGCTTCAATAAGAGTTCTATTTTTCCTCTCAACCACCCCATTTTGCTCTGGTGTTCTTGGGATATTGTACTGCCTCACAATCCCTTTTGACACACAAAAATCATCCAACTCCTTATTTTTAAACTCTGTTCCATTGTCACTTCTAAAGACTTTTACTGGCAAGTCATATTGTTTTTCATCTTTGGTGACAAAGTCCTTCAAGATACCTGCAGTCTCATCCTTAGAATGTAAAAAGTAAGTCCATGTAAACCTAGAAAAATCATCAACTATGACAAGACAAAATCTCTTTCTTCTTAGACTCATGATTTTAACTGGGCCAAACAAGTCCATGTGCAACAGTTGTAGACATTGACTTGTTTTGGACTCATCAATGGATTTGTAAGAGCTTTTATGTTGTTTTCCTTTTAAGCAGGAAACACAATGCTCATCACACTTAAATTCTTTTGGTGGCAAACCTCTGACAAGATTTTGTTTGGAGAGAGAGTTGATAGTTTGAAGGTTGGTATGACCCAATCTCCTATGCCACAATTCTGTCTCTTTGGTAGAGGCAGCAGAAAACAGACAGACATTTGCCATAGGATTATCCTTCAACATATCAACTACATACACATTGCACTTCTGTGAGCAACAAGTTGTGCTTTACTCTCAGCAATGATGGTGTTAATCTTTTCAACCACTTCTGGTCCAACAATCTTACATGTCTTCTTAGTGAAGAATGACCCATATCCTTTGTCACTCATTTGTGATACACTAGGTAGATTAAACTTTAGATTGTCAATTAGATTAACATTTTCAAACTTAAGTCTCCCTGCTTGAACAGTTCCAGAACTCAACACTTTACCTTTTGAATCATTACCAAAGGATATATCACCCCCTCCATGAGCAAGAAAGTCCAGAAGAAGGGCTCTACATCCAGTCATGTGCCTTGAGCCTCCACTATCTACATACCATAAAGTATCTAAGCAAGCAGAAGCTCCCTGCACATCAGTAAAGAATTAGTTTTGGTGAGTGTCCAAAGCCAAATTGGCTTTGGATGGGTTCTCAGACTTTTCAGCCTCAAGTTTAGGAAAATGATCAGTGGTTTGAACTAGCTTTTGAACTAAGTTCAACAGCTGTTGTTGACCATTTGCCAGTTCTTGTATGTCAACACTTGGTCCAACAGATGTTTGATCATTTCCTGTCAGATGTTGATAACTATGAGGATGTCTGTTTACTCTAGGTTTTGAAGGCCTTTTGGGCTCTTCATAAACATGTGGCAGACGAAGACAAGTTGGTTGTCCATGGTTTGCTTCATTTTCTGGGCAGAAGCTGTAAACACTGCTTGCTATGTTCAAAACAGAGTTTTGATCAACCCAAGACATCAAAAGACTGCTTATGAAATTTTGTTCAAAATCAAACCATTAATCTCATTTTTCAAAATCTTTGGCTGCCCGTGCTTCATTTTAAATCTTAAAGATTCCATTTCAAAATTTGCAGCCAAAGTAGATTGTGGATATTTTCTGGGATATTCTTCTACTGCCAAGGCCTATAAAGTGTTTAACACAAGGACCAAGACAATAGAAGAAACTCTGAATGTAAAGTTCAATGAACTTTCATCCTTAAAAATCCCAGCAAATCCTGCTGAGTTGTTTGATTTAGATAAATTCAAATTTGAAGATATTACTGTCAAAACTAACAGTGCAGGTATCTCACAATCTCCACAACAAGACTACAGAACAGATGTTGTGATTCCAAATCACTATCAAGTCTATTCTGCATCAGAGGAAGCAGCTGTTCAAAACACCTGTCAAAACTCTGTCACAGCTGAGTCAGCCACTGTTGGCCAGTCTTACCCTCAAACCACTGCTTCACCTATTACATCCACTGCTCAATCATTTGTTGACAAAAGTCAAACCTCTGTTGACAAAAGTCAGTCCAATTTTACACCACTTGGACCCATTCCCCCACCTCCATTTCAAACATCTGTTGGCACTACAGAAGTGCAAACAGAAGTTACACCAACAGAGTCACCAAACCTCTGTCCTTCACCTCAAAATGCCATCATACCATATCAGGGAGATCTAATCTACCTAAGAGCTCATCCACCAGATCAAATCATTGGCAACATCAGAGAGGGTGTGCTCACAAGAAGCCAATCCTCAAATATCTGTCTTTTTGCAGGCTTTTTATCTCTCACACAACCAGTCAAGTACCAAGAGGCACTAAAAGACAACGGTTGGGTAGATGCTATGCAGGAAGAGCTCCTTCAGTTTAAAAGACAACAAGTATGGGAACTTGTAACACTGCCTAAGCATGTTTGTCCAATTGGCACAAAGTGGGTCTTCAAAAACAAAACTGATGAAAGGGGTATAGTTGTCAAGAATAAAGCCAGGCTTGTGGTTCAAGGCTTCAGACAAGAAGAGGGAATAGACTATGACGAAACCTTTGCTCCTGTAGCCAGGTTTGAAGCTATCAGGCTCTTCCTAGCTTTTGCTGTCAACCACAACATCAAGGTGTATCAGATGGACATCAAATGTGCATTCCTATATGTCAAAATTCAGGAGGAGGTCTATGTATGTCAACCACCTGGTTTTGAAGACACATTCCATCCTGATTATGTCTACAAGCTTATCAAAGCCTTGTATGGACTCAAGCAAGCACCTAGGGCCTGGTATGAAACTCTTTCCACCTTTCTTTTATCCATTGGTTTCACAAGAGGTAAAATTGATAAAACCTTGTTTTTAAAATGGAGAGGGAAAGATCTAATGATTGTTCAAATATATGTGGATGACATCATTTTTGGATCCACATGCAACAAAATGTGTGAAGAGTTTAGGGAACTCATGATAGCAGAGTTTGAAATCAGTGCTATGGGTGAACTTCAGTGCTTCCTTGGTCTCCAAGTGAAGCAGCTGCAAAATGGCACATTCATTCATCAAAACAAATATGTAAAAAATTTGTTAACTAAATTTGAGATGAATGACTGTAAGCCATGTAGTACACCCATGAGTACAGTCAAGCTACTCACTATTGATGACAAGGATGAACTGGTTGACCAGACACATTACAGATGCATGATTGGGTCTTTATTGTACTTAACTGCGTCTAGGCCAGACATTATGTTTGCCACTTGTGTTTGTGCAAGATCCCAGGCTTCACCCAGAAAGTCAAACCTTATTGATGTGAAAAGGATATTCAGATACCTAAAAGGTGATCCCACACTTGGTATCTGGTTTCCTGCTAATGGAAACATTGAGCTTTCAGGTTATTCAGATAGTGACTTTGCTGGCTGCCACACCACAAGGAAGTCTACATCAGGAGGGTGCCAGTTTCTAGGGAATGTCTTAGTCTCTTGGCAAAGCAAAAAGCAAGCAGCTGTTTTAACCTCAACAGCTGAGGCTGGATACATTGCTGCTGCAAGCTGCACAGCCCAACTTATGTGGCTTCAAAATCAACTGATGGATTTTGGGATAACTGCACTAAAGACTCCACTCATGTTGGACAGTCAAGCTGCTAAAAATATCATCAAGAATCCAGTCTCTCACTCAACCACAAAGCACATAGACATCAGACATCATTTTGTCAGAGATAGCTATGAAAAAGGTTTGATTTCTCTGCACCATGTTCCAACAGAGGATCAGTTGGCAGATGTGCTGACAAAAGTTTTAGGCACATCTACCTTCACAAATCTGATTTCTAGAATTGGTATGCTAAACATGGATTAAACAACAAAAGTGTTTAAAATAAAAACATTAAAATGTTTCAGAAAATCAAAAATTCATCCTTAAAAATAGCATTTTGGTTGAAAAATCTGTTAAGGATAAAACAACCACTGTTTCATCCACTCTATCCACTGTCAGTTGAAAAATCTGTTTCAAACATCTGATCAGATAAAACAACCACTGATATATATATATATACATATATCTATAAAAAAACCCAAGTTGTGTTAGCATCAACACTTTGGTAAAACAACAACTGTTTGCATCAGACTTTTGGCAACAGCTGTATACCACCAGATGCTTGGCCATCAGATGTTTGCCACGTCTGCTCCCAAAAGCAGAGTTTTGGCCACATCAGCGGTTTCACCAGAGCTTATAAAAACCCTGTTTTACCACAACAAACGTTACACTGTCTCATTGTATTCAAATATTCAAACCGCCTTCTTCATCCTCAAACCCTTATTCCAATTCCACTCACACTCACACTCGGAATCCATTACAATGGATCTTCAAGCAAAAGTCACCCACAATTATCTCCCATATCTGGTAAAAACAGATGACAACATTCCATTCCATTCCACCATCGACATCATCCTAAACTCCAAATACCTGACAATCCTCACCGCTGATGCTCCTATTTATCTTGATACCCTCTAAGAATTTTGGTTGAAAGCTGAGGTTCTTCTTCAAGACAAAAAGCCTACATCCATTATCTCAAAAATTGGAGAGACAAGTATTACCATTACCCCTGAACTGATATCCACAACCTTCTCACTCAATGATCTGTCAGGTAACGACTCTTTCCCTAAGGTAGAGCTTCACACAGAGTTTCAGGAAAGAGGTTATGATGCACAAATGACTGGGTCAACACTTTTCAAAAAGTTTTTCCCACTAGTCATGAATTTTTTCTTTCATACCCTCCTTCTCTGTGTCTCTGCTAAGACCACTTCCTTCAATGAAATCCCATTAAGGATTCAGTACTTGGGTTATGCTATGTTGTCAGACTCTGACTTCAATTTATCCCAGGGACTGTTTATGGACTTAGTATCAAATGTGAAAGCTATAAAGTCTGGGTCTAATAATGTTTTTCTGATTTACCCAAGAATTTTGAGTGTAATCCTTCAAAAGGTTTTAATTTTGAGTGTAATCCTTCAAAAGGTTTTACCAGAAAAAGATTTTAAAAAGTGTTAGGATCTGAGTTTGATTGTTTTGATTTGTTTAAATAAAAGATGTAAAGAATGAAGTGAGTATATTTGGAAAGTGCAGCGGAATGATAAACTATAAATCAAAACAAGAGAATAATTGTTTTTAATCGAAAGATTTCATTAATTGAAAGATTACAATATTACAAGTACTCCCCCTCAGCCTGATCACTCTGAGATTGTTTGTCTGAGAGAATGTTTTGAGTGATAAATAGAACAGTACAATCACTGTTCTATTTATAGACAAATCTAAACCACTGATGATCTCAGCTGATGTCACCTAAGACAGCGACCTCTAACAGAATAACAACATAAAACATCTGTTAACTATAAACTACTGTTACATTGTAAAACACTGTAAGGTAAACTGCTGTTGAGGAAAACTCTGATGGTCTTGTATCATCTGTTGGATCCAAAGTGTTGTTGGCTCCAACAGACCTTTAGTCTTCAGTAATTTAATCAGCAGTTGTTCTTCATCAGACCTTTAGTCAGCAGTTGTTTATCCAGCAGTCCTTTGCAGCAGCAGTTGCTTCCAACAGTTGTTCAATGTAGCAGATGTTAGGATCAACAGTCTTTTGGGAGAAGTATCTTGTAAATACTGTTTATTCATAGGATCAACTTAGTAGTATATTTTGGCTTTCCAATCATCTGTTCTTCTCCAGGTCAGCAGACCCAACAACCTCTCCAGGTCAGCAGACCCAACAACCTCCCCCTAGTACAGATGATGCCAAAACTAGGCTTTATTCTTGATCTTTATTCCACATCAGACTTTCTCTAATTTGACCTTTGAATTGTAACTCAAGCCCAATGAGAAGAGGTCTTCAGCATCTCTTTCAAGCTCAAGATTCAGCAATGTTTGGAGATCTTCTGCACACAGGCCATGTGCATCATCCATGCTAAGTTTTTGAACCTTTCCATCTGAACTGAGCAGAGTCAATTCATGGGTGTCTTTGTTAACCTTCCATTTTAGAATTTTTGAATCAGAGGATTTGCTGAGATGCACCTTTATTCTGGATGAGTTTGGTGATGGAGGTCTCCCAATGATTTCTCTGAGTTTTTCAGAGGTGGGATCAGAGAAGTAGTGCACTTGATTAAAGATGCCCTCCTTTATAAAAGTATCAGCAAACTTCTTCTGATCTTCTTCAGACATTTCTTTCTTCTTCTTGAATTGTCTTCTTGCAGCAGCAGATAGATCAGAAGTATCAAGTAAGCTGTCTAATGTAAAGGCCTGTTGAGGTTCCTTCATCAAAGGATCATCAGCATAGACAGGTTTTCTGGGCAAGGTAGGGTCTTTCTTCCTGTTTTCTTCTAATCTTTTGTAAGTTTCAACCAGCCTCAGCTCTGACCATCTTGCAACAGACTTCATCTCCCCATAGTCTGCAGCCACAATTTCTTGTCTCATTCTTTTGAATTTTAAGGCTTTGGCTGGATCTCTGCCTTTACTGAAATCTGGGGCAGAGACCTTTGTTGGGGGATTCTTAGCCATGTCTTCAATTCTTATTAATTCTTCTCTAAGAGCATGAGTGGTCCAGCCTGCAAACTGTTTCTTGTTTGCTTTGCATGGCATGGTTGACAAGATTTGTTCAAGAAGAGATTCCCTAACCTCCCTTTCCAAGTCACTGCTGAGAGGCATGGTAGACATTGAGTTACTCAGGGTCTTAGCAAAATCTTCAATCCTTCTCACTTTGCTAAGCTCTGCTGAATGGATGCCCTGAGCACTCCTGTCATCTTTCCCTTTGCATTTCTCTTTAATGATGGCATCTGCCTGTTCAGCCTTGTATTTCAAATATGTATCCATGTTTAGGGGAACAGGAAAATTTGGAAGACATGGGAAAGATCTTTCAGATGGCTGTTCAGTATTGTAGAAGGATTGTATTTCCCCCTTGAGTAGATCAAGTTCAAGAGGATACTTCACAGCCAATGGTGTAATGGTTGGTGGTGGTCTATGAAATGTGAATTGTGAAGTGTGTGGTGAGAATGATGAAAGTGGAATGGCAGTTAAGGGTGTAGATTGTGTGATTGAAGTGGTAGGTGGTGATGCGTGAATGTTTTCATCCTGTACAACAAAGGTAGATTTTCTCTTGCTGCTATACAAGACTTTTGGTGATGGTGATGTTGTAGCAGTGGTTGTGTTAACATCTGTTGGCACTTTTGTAGAACCAGCAGGTGTTTGGGATTTTGGTGGTGGAGTGGTTGTAGGTTCAGATGTTGTGGTGGTATCAGTGGTTTTGGTGGCAGCAGTGGTTTCGGTAGTAGTGGTTTTAGCAGCAAGTTTGGATGGTCGTTTTCTGACATGTTTGGCAGGTATTTTCTTCCTTTTAGAGGAACCCACATCTTCAACTTCTTGCTGTTGTTCCTTTTTCAGCTGTACCCAAAATTCTGCTTTAACTTCCAAAGTGTCATCCCTCTTTTGCTTATCCTCAGCAGCCTTTTCAGCTTTTTCATTACCAGAGGTATCAACTTCCTTTGCTTTGCTGGTTTTGGCAGTTTCAGTAGCAGCAGAGGTTTGAACATCTGGTTGTTGTTGTTGTTGTTGTGGTGCTGTGTGAGTAGACCCTGGTTTGTTGGCAGACTTTGATTTTCCCTTTTGTGAGGGTGGACAACCAAATGGATCTAGCTTTGGCAATCTATCTCTGCCACTCTCCCCCTTTTTGGCATCATCAGCAGTGAATTCATCATCATCTTCATTTCTGAGAATTGTGGTAGGGGCAGAGCCAGTAGTCTTCAGCAGATGATCTTTGATTACTTTAATGTCTGCTTTTGTGTCATTGAACATGGCATCCACCATGTTCCTGATCACTTGCATGTAGGTTTCTTGAGTCTGATCAGCTAATTTTCTGTGAGCTATGATGATGGGAGAAACAGATTTCCAAAGCTCAGTAGCAAGATCAGCTGTGGATGGTTGACTCTGGGTAAGAGTAGTCAATGATCCCAATATTGTCTTGATATCTGATTTGATATCAGCAACAGAGTTTTCAATGGACTGTACTCTGGCCGTCAATTCTTGGTATTTTGACCCATCACCTAAGTTAATAGGATCATCTGGATTCCTACCAGTGGTAGTTGTACCTGGTTTAGACATAGGAGGTGAATCCAAAGGATGAGAACCAGATGCCCCTTTTTTCTGGTTCTGGGGACTTCCAACTGATTTTGGGGACACAATAGTGGCATCGTCAGTTGTTGCCTTCAAGGAAGTCTTAGGTATGTAACCACTGTCCTGTTGTGAGACAATGGTCTCTACATCAGTAGTGGCTGCTTCACTTGAAAACTGTTGGGTCTGCTGACCTGGAAAAGAACAGATGATTGGAAAGTCAAAATATACTATTCAGTTGATCCTATGAATAAACAGTGTTTACAAGATACTTCTCCCAAAAGACTGTTGATCCTAACATCTGCTACACTAAACAACTGTTGGAAACAACTGCTGCTGCAAAGGACTACTGGATAAACAACTGATGAAGAACAACTGCTGATTAAAGTACTGAAGACTAAAGGTCTGTTGGAGCCAACAGCACTTTGGATCCAACAAATGATACAAGACCATCAGAGTTTTCCTCAACAACAGTTTACCTTACAGTGTTTTACAATGTAACAGTAGTTTATAGTTAACAGATGTTTTATGTTGTTATTCTATTATAGGTCGCTGTCTTAGGTGACGTCAGCTGAGATCATCAGTGGTTTAGATTTGTCTATAAATAGAACAGTGATTGTACTGTTCTATTCATCACTCAAACATTCTCTCAGACAAACAATCACAGAGTGATCAGGCTGAGGGGGAGTACTTGTAATATTGTAATCTTTCAATTAATGAAAGCTTTCGATTAAAAACAATTATTCTCTTGTTTTGATTTATAGTTTATCATTCCGCTGCACTTTCCATATATACTCACTTCATTCATTACATCTTTTATATAAACAAATCAAAACAATCAAACTCAGATCCTAACAATTGGTATCAGAGCTTGGTCAATTAAATTCGATCTAACCAATCAATTTAATATAAACAGATCAGCTCACAATTATTGATATCGTTTGTTTGTCAGATTGAAAACAGAGTAATAGTTTATTTTCGATTCAACCGTTTGTAAACAGACTTTGTTTTCGTAAAAATCAGAGAATGGCTTCAATTAATCAAGATCCACATAACACTGGTACTAGCAACAAGCCACCGATGCTTGTCAGATCTGAATACAATATCTGGCAACGTCGGATGAGTGATGTGCTAGCTCAACAAAACACTGGGTGTTGGAAGTCGGTTGTCTTTGGACCACATGTTCCAATGGTGCCGAGTACCGAAGATCCCAAGGTCCAAGTACCTAAAAGTGTCGAAAACTACTCTGAACAAGATTAGGAATTATTCCAACACTCCACCCCTAGCAAAGTGACCCATTCTATGACATTTATAACACTTGATCTTTGATTTATCCAACCCCACTTTTGACCCACCATGTAAACCTGGATACTTTCTGCCAGTTTTCTTATAGAAATTATTAGTTCTAATACTGAGCAAGGCCAATTGATGCAAAATGTCCATTTCTTCTAAGTCCACAGGGTCAATGTATTGAAGGTCATTATACACAAAGGATGTGTTATCAGATGCCTGGATATCACCACTTGCTGCAAAAGCATAGTTTGGTGATAAGTAAAAATCAGTGTTAAAACCAGTAGTTATATCAATGTAATGATCATAACCCTGATCCTTACTACTTCCAGGTACCTCATCTTGACCCAAAAGTGCTGCATTACCAAACACATAATCATCAGACACTTTTCCAGAATCCTGGAGCTTCTTTTTCTGGTTAAGCTCTCTCTCATAGGTCAAGAGCTTACCATGAAGCTGGGTCAGAGTCAAGTCTTTAAAACCAATTGAGTTTCTCATAACAATTGCAATAGTGTCCCATTTGTCCTGAAGTGATCTAAGAAACCTATGATTCAGAGTTGAATTTGGGTAAGTTAGACCCACCAGTTTTAGTTCACTTATTAAACAATTGAACCTCTCAAATTGTTGTGTTAATGACTCTCCCTTCACATGACTAAATGTTTCATATTGTTGATTAAGTATCTCACGGTTATTTTCAATTACATTCTCAGTCCCACCAAATTGTTCTTTCAAAGCATCCCACAACTCTTTTGTACTGTTACAGTGTAACAGCCCAGCATAGATATCATTTGGTAGAGCCATGGCTACGATACTGAAAGCCCCCAAAAATAAACAGGTATGGAAGCTATAATTGTAAACCACGATGGAATCTATGGTAATGAAGAACATCAGGATGATAAATGATGACCCCTGTTAACTACAACAATCACTGACTAGTTCTTCTTTCTTCATAAGCTCCTTCTTTCTTCTTTCTTGTTGACTTTGAAACTATCAATAATAAATTATTTCTATACAAATTACAAGTATTAACTCCTAGCACAGCCAGTAAAGTCCAGTTTAGGACAACCATGATATTCACCTCAAACAATTGCAACCTATAATATTATGTTTTAACATGTCCTTACCTCCAAATTTCTAGACCAAAGAGATTTCTTTTGCAAATTCCGCACGATCTTCCTTTGACGGTTTATCTCATGTTGAATAACCGATGTTGCACTCTTTCCTATAAAAGAAGAATGTTAACTAAACAACAAAAACCCTTTACTTACAAAGGGAAAAGATAACTAGAAAACATTGTATCCAAAACATGCATGCCAAAATATACAATTAGAAACCGCCATGATTTACATAACCACTAAATTTCCAACCACTACCCACAATCAGTGTCTATCTATACTATATTAATAAGCATATATGAAGGGCAAGAATGGTCATTTGTCACATTACAAGCCTCAAAAGCATATTGTACAATACTTTATTGCACAAAACTCTTAAGCTCTAAAGGGGTGCTAATTATGATGCATCACGTACAACCCATTGTGAAAAACACGGGATTGATACATTAGGTTTCATTCATTGTCAAATGTTATCCGCCCCCATTCAGATACACATTAGGGTTCTCTCTGCCAACTCAAGAACATCGCTATTTCACCACGAATTTCACCGGATTCATCAGATTCGTTAGTGTAAGTCACACTCTGTGTTGATTTAGAACACTATTTAGTCATTTAAAACCCTAACGAAGACTAGAAGTTCATTTGTCAACAGATCGAAGAAGAATCTGACCGGGTAAGCCATACTTTGTGTTAACTTCTTACAACCGGATGATTTTGTGAAATTTTTTGGTACTAATAATCATTTTTTTACTTATTATAGTTTGAGTTTGGTTCCATATGTGTTGATTTTGTACAAAATCAGTTGGATGTGTGATTTTGATGTAGATCTGAACATTGTATGAACGCAGTGGACTGAAATCGTTGGTATCAAAACAGGTCAGCATGTTTTTTTTTCTTGATAGTAATAGATTTTATTTTTCTGCATAAAATTTATGCAGCTGTAGGTGCAGTTAGTGTTAGCTTTATCGTTCACTATATTTGTGCTACTAGAGTCTATATAAAAAGGAAAAAAAATCAGAAAGGTTATGAGTTAAAAGTAACAACTATGAAAAATGTGTTGCTTTCATTACTTCAGGGTTATAGAAGTGTTTCCTTCACTTCATGATATAAAAGTTCTTGTTGCAGCAGTAGCAGTCTATTAGGAGTTCTCATAATCAAAGAAAAAGCAAGTTAAACTCTTAAAAGTTTGCTAAAATGATAGTAAATAGAAGTTTTCAGTATGAATCACAAATGGGCCCCTTGGTATGTTATGTTTTTTTTTTTTTTTGAAAATTTGCTTTCATTATAACTAAAGATATATGTCGTTTTTGTAACAGCGTATTCGTGCTAATGTATATATGGCCACACAACTTGCTAAACATCTATATATTGATTTCCTATGTTTACGAACGTAGGTGCTATTGGATTAAAAAAAAGGGGAAACCTTCTTCAAGGATAATTGGCGAGGTCCTATCTAATCAGGTATCTTGTATTGATTTAATTTAATTTAATTTTTGTTTTCTATAAATAAATTCATCTCAGCCCCATGATTCCATGCCATTTGATGGAGTCATAATTAGTCTTACATCTGTGTACCATGATTCGTCATCTTTAATTTATTACGTTATTTACTATTGACAAATTTTTTAACTTACATCTATATAACCATTACTATGTAGGGATTGGCTAAAGTTTTGTATCCAGCTTGCACCTCAAAAATGAGCCCTGTTTGGTAAGCGCAAATGTCATGAACAATACATTTTCTATGATGTTTAGGTTTGAATGGATTCAACCAAAATGGGTACGGGTTAAAGCGGATTGTTCTAAAAAGCGGTCGTCTGGTTTTGGTCATAGGAGGTTCAGGTCTTAACTCTTTGTTAGTGTTCTTGATTCTTAACTGATTCAAGCAGTGATTGAGGGACATTGTCAGGCGAAGATCGGGAAGTTGCCCAACTCGAGTTTGACTGATAACACGGAGTTTCAGACCGTGTTGTCGATTATTAAGGTAAGATTGCAAGTTGATCCAAAGAAGTATCATAAGATGAAGGAGAGATTGGTTTGTGTGTCCGAGGAGACTACCACTGGTGTTAAAAGGTTGCACCAGAGGCAAGCTAATGGTACTCTGCTATTTCTCTCTATTAATGTTAAGGACTATGTTACCAAGAACAAAGTATGCGGTTTTAAGCTCTAGATCTTGTGTTATATGTGTACTAATGCTTGTGAATTTTCTTGTGTTTGACGTAGGTCTGATAAATTTAATTGATAATTGTTTGAACTAGAATGGTATGTTATAATACATATTTATCTATGGGCCATCTGCCAGATCACTGGCTGATGAGGTTGCAAAAGATGCAACAAGTAACGGTCTGATGCAGCAGAACTACTCGGGTTGGTTTTCAAAATTGGTATGTTAATTTACCATCTTTTCGTACATGAATGGGTTGTTTTGGTCATGTCATTTTTTTGAAGAATTGGATGGGTAAATTATTTAGCTAACGATAAAACATGTCAAACGGTTTGGATTGTGAATTCATCTTCAACATCTTGTATTTATGTTTTAAAGGGCATTGCTTATAACAAACATGTGTAAAAAATAGTCTGATATATATTAATTTTGGATATAAATTTATTATGAATCATGAACGGGTTCGAACATGTGCGGCATGTAAAAAAATAGTCTGATATATATTAGTTTTCGTTATGGATTTGTTATGAATCATGAATAGATTTGACCATGTTGCGTCTTTTATTACTTTTGTGTGTGTTAATGACAACTGCAAGGGCTATAGAGGTGCTACATTTCACCCCTTTCAGTAGAAAGTTGATCAACATTTCTGTTTTTTTCTCTTTTGGTGTTGTGAAGCTGAATATGACGATTATAGTGCCTCAAATGCTCAGTGGAGCTGCATTTTGTGGTTTGGCTATTTTGACTGTAAGCCATATTTATCATAAATATAAGGAAATGTTTAATTAACATTCTAATTGTTTGATTATAGTGTACATGCAAGTGATTATGCTCTGGATATCACATATTACAAGCTACTAAGGCCAATATAACACTACTTCTAGCTTATATCTGATACTACTGCTCTCCTTGGATCATGGAAATCCGAGAATGTCTTAAGGTGTGTTACTTACCATCAATGTGTTCTACATTTCTGATTAAGATAGAAAATTTTATCTACAATTATTTTAAGTAATTATGAATATTGGACGCCTCCCACATGTAAGGCTAGCGGATTCGCATCATGCCTCGGAGTGTCCTCACTTTCCAAAACACTGAAACTTCCTCTTACTATAATATTAACTTATTATAATAATCTACCTCTTATTTTGTTGATCCAAACTGACATAACTCCAACATTGGCTCTACTATTTGGTATATCAATTTCAAAAAATAATGCATGACATATGATTGTTGTTTCATTGTCTAGAAGGTTCAACCTTTTGCTTTAGTTATTTACAACGGTTAAAAAAATACTTATAAAAAAAATTATAGTTTTGGGCTTTTGTAAGACTCGCTGATTGGTAACATAATTTGTTTTCTCTACAGTGCTCCAATCCCAAACCGCAATATTAGGTGGTTACACGCTTACATCGGACTTTTGTGTTTTGGCAAGGAAAACTATCATGGTTGCAGGATAGGTAATTTTTCTGCCTTTTTTTTCTTGCTAAATGTCATCTAACACTTAGCGTTTCTTATAAGTCCATTACAGTTTACCAAAAATGTGTTATTATGGAATTTCTAGGAATACAAAATGAAAAAATAGATCATTGTACTTTACAATTTGTCCGAGATTGCTCTTGCAAAGTGCAACTTCCTTTTACCGCAATTATGAACCGTTCTATTAGTAATTCTTCAATATTTTAAACAACTATTCCGCACATTTTAAGCTCGTGATGTATGTATAAATATTAATACATGTATCTTTTTTAATATGTATTGGAAGCATTGTTCCCTCTAAAATTTTCAAACCCAAAATGCCAAAACTGAGAAAACCAAGACCCATTGTAAAAAACGAAAACTGAAAAAAAAAACAAGACCGAACGGTTTTAAATGACCCAGTTGCATATGTAACCAGTAACCGGTGATTTGTTTTAAGTTCATTTAGTTACGTAACATATAGACTTCATGTAGGTTTTGGCTGATTTTGCACTGATGTTGTCTTCTGTCCATGTATATTATGCGTTTTTTTTTTTTTTTTTTTTTTTTTGTGGTTCAAACATATAGCAAAACTTAATGTTTAAAGTTCGAACTTTTAGTTATGTTTATCAGTTTTATGAATAATTATTTAAATCCTAATCATTTGATGTAAAAATGTAGTCCACATGACGCTGATGTTAGGGCATTCCTTAAAACCTAATCATAATGTTTAAACTTACACATGACATATCTATTCTCATAACAAAACATGTTGAAGCTGTAACTTAAAAATGTTAATAAGCATAAAAACCGGTTTAAATGGTTTCATGTTTTCTTCCCACATGTTAAAGAAATTTTTTTTAAATGTATTTATGGTTTTACTGCCCTTGCTTTTGCTTTACCCACATTCTTTCAACCCATTTTAGGCTTCTAATCTGGTCCATCTGCATTTTTTATAACTTCTCTTGCACATGTCACTTTCAAGTTAAATCAGTAAGTCAATTCATTGAAGGACCAAATCCTTCAGACCCATTTTTGGCTTTCAATTTGTATGTTTAACTTCTACATTGTCACTTTTATCACTTTTACTTATCTCTTTTAGATTGCAAGAATTCCTAAAGTCGGTGGATGGGAAAATGGGTCAAGCAAGAGAGACTACAGCTCTGCAAGATGCCCTCTATAATACATTCAAGGTTTTTGTCTTTTATAAAGTCACACCTTATCCATCTTACTTGCCATACTCTTGGGCTAAAGTTGAAAATGACGTATGCTAACCTGGCTGTTTACAAAGTCGATATGTTTTGTACTGATGTACCAGTTTTTGTTTTTGGCTCTTTGATGAAACTTATTTGAGTAGATACCTTGGCAATACTAACAACTTTAATGTAAAATGAAGAAAAATGACTTTGGCATTCTAACAAATATAATGTAAAATGAAGAAAAAGTGTTTCGGTAGACTCATAATTTGTATCAAGTGAAAGTATTTATTATGATAATAAAATGTCAAACCCCCTCCTGAAATAACAGTGCTCACTTTTTTTTCCTACTACTCTTTAAAACTTTTTTATATATTATATTTTCACAAGGAGTTTTTTCCCCAACAAATTAAAATTTAAATAAATTAACCTAAAAATTGGAGTAAGAAACTTTCACATCTTACTCGTTTATTAAACAAGTGAAAAACCTTCCAATTACATTGTGTATGCAAGAGACATGAGAGAGTTGTTGAACGAAATAGATGATATGATTGTATCTATCTTTTTCTTTGTTTTTTAAGTTGTGGTTTTCATTTTTTTAAATTACATCAAGATATCAGGCAGGCAGACGAGCAACAAGCTTTAAAAAAAGTCTTAGTTTTTAGTAATATTATGAACACAATCTAATATTAAAAATATAAAAGAAACGAACTTATTGAATATGCAATTTTGATTTGGCCACCTGATAATTTATACACATATATAACTTGGATGCAACCTATTTGCCACTGATACGAACTTCTAAACATGTATAAAGATGAACTCATTAGCATAAGATAAGTAAGTACAAAAGAAAAGTAAGAGACATGACAAAAAAAAAAAGATATGTCAGGTATCTATGCTCTCTCTTCTGTATATGTATATAACATTTGTGGGCAAATTTCATTTGGTTGGTTGCCGATGAAAGAAGACAATTCTTTATATCATTTGATAAATATGTACGTCTATTTATTTGTTACTTCAGATTTATCTAAGAATAAATACGCATGCTGGATGTAGAACGTGAGGTTGATAAGTTAACTAAATGAGCCGTAGAATACTACACAAATGAGTTAACTAACTTAAGTATGATACAGTGTATCACGAGACAATTGGTAAAGTAACAAAAAATGAGTACCACGTTGTAAATTGTCGCCGCCGCCGCATCGTGCGGGTTTCTTACTAGTATATTATGATACCATATCAAAATTTTTGTTTCTTAATTGTTATACATGCCTTTTTGAGGAAGACGAAAAGATTCAACGTCCTCAAGCGTACGCCGATAATGTTCATATCTATCCAACGAAATGCACTCGTGATATAATTCCTACACAAACAATTTGTTAGCATAATGGACGACGCGTAGCCAAATGATTGCTAAGATAAAAATGGAAAAAGTTTTGGTATGATAACAATATGTCTAGCCAAGACAACCTTTTAGCATCATGGATATTATTTTAATAAATATGCAATTTTTTAAACTACATAATTTAAGAGTTTATTACATCAAGATGAACTTTGGGAGACATTTCAATTCAAGTTGTTTTTAATTGAACTTTACCTATTTTGCATTTTACTTCTATTTTAAAACTTGAAAGGCTCCGAGATGCATAGGTGACGAAAGCCGAGGCAAAAGCTTCACGTACTAGAGGCGTTTGGTATTCAAAAAATAATAATAGTTATATCTACATAATCTCTCTCTATCCCTCTCTCTCCCTCCCTCCCTCCCTCCCCCCTTTTTAAAGCTTTGAATCATCGTCCCTTGGGTTCATGATTTTAACCTAATACGACATCGCTTGGTCAGTTACCAAGTTTGGTGTTTTGCAAATTGACCCTTCTACGTTCTACTTAAATACATACGAAGTAACACACTAAACATAGTTTAAATTATTTACACAAATGACCCATGACGTACGTTGAAACTCAGTCAAACATTTATGAGGCAAACATTATATCCACTCACATACTTGATCTGTCTCTTCTCTTGATGCTCTTACTTTCCTATCTCCCCCCCCCCCCACCCCTCACGCACACACAGACACGCACACTTTTATCTTTCTTAGTTTGTTTGTGGTAAAAAAAAAAAAGCAAAAGAAAAATCAGGGATTCGGTGAAAACATAAGATATGCTGATAGGAACCCAATATTGGGTCAGGGTCAAACTGGGTTGGGTCAGACGTAGTTGATGTTGAATGATGGGAAAGAAAACAAGAAATCTGGAAGTGGGGGCTGAATGTTAGGAGAGTCAAAGTCAAGAGGGTCAAAGTCCAGAGGCTGATTGTAGAGGCTGAAATTTAGGATTAATAACTATTTTATTTTCTATTTAAGCCATTTCATATTCTAGTTTTCTATGTCTTGTTTTATTTGAGTTGTCTATTGTTCTTGTATTGGAGATTAGCCCCTCTCGAATCGGGCCAACTATCCTAGTTTTTCAATAAAAATCAGCCTTCGTTTTCTAGTATTTATCATTTGGTTACATTGCCGGGAAATCGAAGCAAATATGGTGCACACCCGGAACTTTTCTTATGTCAACAGCTCTCACCCTGACCAAGTTGCAGCCCGGTTGGCTGCATTCGCTGGCCAATTTGAATCCCTGAAAAGGGGAAATTGCAGCCCTAAAATTTCAGGGAGAGAAGCCCCGCAACGGTTATGGAAGGTATGGTGATGAGGAATCCTTTGGGCGACAACATCACCAATACCACCGTCCTACCACTAAGATCACCTTCCCTTCTTTCAGCAATGGTGATCCATGAGGGTGGATCCTCAAAGCCGAAAAATATTTCAGGTTCTATGATATTGCAAACAACAAGAAGGTTGATGTGGCGTCTATGCACCTGGAGGGAGAGGCATTAGACTTATATTTGTGGTTGTCTGCTGATCAGTCCATAACCTACTGGGAGGAACTCGTCCACGCCTTGCAAAAGAATTTTGGTCCGGCTGAGTTCCAGAACCCGGACGAGTTTTTTTGTAGCATTAGACAGACGGGCAGTGTTCAAGAATACCGCCAAGAGTTTGCTAAGCGGTCCGCACGAGTGTCTGATTGGCTAGATCATTGCTTGTTGGGGGTGTTTCTGAACGGGCTTAAGGATGAATTGAAGTCAGATGTTCGCATCCATAAACCTCGTACAGTCTACAAGGCTATGAGCTTAGCTATGGAGTATGAAACAAAACTGGGTCAGACACGATCAGGAAAGAGTTCTATGGAGGTTCTGGACAACAGGAAACCCACTGCAACAACCAACAAACCTGCTGTAACACCCTCACCAGCCCCACATATTCGCATTTCTGATGCGGAAAAGCAGTCCCGATTCACAAAAGGGGAGTGCTTTCGATGCAGAGATAAATACGGGCTTGGTCACCGTTGTAAAACGGGTAGTTTTCAACTTTTAGAAGTTGCTGCTGCTCCAAAGGATCACAATGTAACAGAAGAAGAGAATCATCAGTCCAGTCAAGAGGAATTGGCTGAAATTAGCCATCACACAATTCTGGGAAGGTCACAAAATTCCACCCTTATCCTTCATGGTACCATTAATTCTTCTGATGTACTGGTTCTGATTGACAGTGGGTCAACTCATAATTTTGTGAGTGGTTTATTTGTTAAGAAATTACAGCTCTCGACACAAAACTTAGCCCCTTTTGGCGTCCGGATTGGCAATGGGGACATTATTAGTTGTAACCAAATTTGTAAGAAGGTGGTGTTGAAAATTAGGGATCTACAAATCACACTAAGATTTTTATCCATTTGCATTAGGGGGGGGGGGGGGGCTGATGTTGTACTTGGTATTCAATGGCTAGCCACTCTTAACACAGTTCAGGCAAATTGGAAGCAAATGTCTATGATGTTCACCATCAACGGTAAGGATTACAAGCTGCAGGGAATACCACCAGATGCTCAGCAAGCTGCCACTTTCCGCCATCTCACTGTTGAACCATGCCAGGTGCTCACAAATGGACAAATAACTCACTTTTCTTACACCCGACTTGAGGGCAAGTCGTCTCTTCGGGCAGGAAGTATTGATAGGAACCCCATATTAGGTCAGGGTCAAACTAGGTTGGGTCAGACCCAGTTGATGTTGGATGATTGGAAAGAAAACAAGAAATCTAGTAGTGGGGACCTGAGTGTTAGGAGAGTCAAAATCAAAGTCAAGAGGGTCAAAGTTCAGAGGCTGATTGTAGGGGCTGAAATTTAGGATTAATAGCTATTTTATTTTCTATTTAAGCCATTTCCTATTCTAGTTTTCTATGTCTTGTTTTATTTGAGTTGTCTATTGTTCTTGTATTGGAGATTAGCCCCTCTCAAATCGGGCCAACTATCCTAGTTTTTCAATAAAAATCAGCCTTTGTTTTCTAGTATTTATCATATGCTAGTCAATAAATTCATGGATTCTCTAACACATAACAATTCCAAGATCAAAAAACTTAGTCTGTCTTTATTACATTCTCCTAATCCATGACCAACTAAAGGTTCAAAAGAAGAATGTAATGAAAGACATAAAGACATGAAAGATATGATTAAAATCACAACTAATTGGGGTTTCAGCAAACCAATTACCAACCAAATGTCAAAAATAACAAAGACAACCGCAGTGGCTTCCAATAGCGATGAAACTTAAATTATGACATTGGTGTTTAGCTAAGAATATGCGTTGTGGTTAGAGGTGAGCCAAGACTTTATCAAATATTATTATGCCATGTAAGCGTCGATGTGGCACTGGCTCGCGACCGCGGGTGGATCGCTTTATCCCGTTGTGGGTCAAGGTGAGCGGGTAGTTTTTTTTACCAAATATATTAAATATTTACCACATTTTTCATAAACATTAACATTAAAAAAAAACATTACACTAAAAAAACATTACACTAAAAAAAACATCACATTAAAAAAAACCATTGCATTTAAAAAAAACTAACATAAGGTTGAGGTTGAGCGTAATATTTTCCACGCCGAAACATGGTGAAAGTCATGCCCAACCCCGAGAAGTACTCCACGTGGGTAAAGGCGAGGAGCACATCTTCTTTTACCCCAGGGAGATCTTTGTTCACCTTTCTGAAAGCGATTTTGAAGTTTTTACACTTTGACTTTAAATCCGCGTACTTGTGAGAGATGGAGTCACAAGTACGGTTGGTACCCCCGACAAGGGTACCAAATTCGGCTAGGACCTTGTGCCACTGTGGTCCGCGGCTACGAGGTGATCCCCGGCTTGTTGAAGCACCGTCACCCTGCACTTGGTTGTACGCGATGATTAGTGCTAGTTCTTCCTCCTCGGTCCATTGCACCATGATTGAAGTTGGTTTTGAAGATTGAGGTTTAGGGTGTAAAGAATTGTGAAGAAGATGATGGTTTTGTGAAGAAGGTGAAAAAGTTAAATATATAGGTAAAAAATATTGTTGGTAATAAATGAAATTAGGTAAAAATTTAAATTTTTAAACTTATGTGAGAACATAAAACGATACTTTCATTTCAACCCTCTAATCTTGCAAGTTTCAGATTAAATTAATCATTGTGTTTTGAATGGTTACTGATGTGTGAAATGTGTAGTAAATAAATCGGTCAAGTTTTAAAAAATGGAAAAACCTACAAAACCACACACTAACGGCAAGTGTACCGGTCGCAGTGTAGGAAAGCAAGTAAGTCCGGAATATCAAACCGTGGACACAATATGGCGACTCTCGGTACTAAACCTCTGTCGACTCCTAGTCTAATAATTTGGATTTTTGAGAATTAATTTTAAACTAAATGCAAATAAAATAAAAGCAATTAAAATAAATAACAGAGACGAAAACAGGAAGCTAAGAACACTAGATCGAACTCAAATGATATGGAAGGCAACTACCTAGGTCTAGAATCCTACCCGCAGACTCACAACTCTCGGAATCGAATAATGGATTGGCTACCAGGTTTTCTAAAGATACGCCCGACCCAGGATACCCCTAAAGCATGCTAGATCACCTCCCGGTCTCACTAACACCTCTCAGAAAATCCTAAGGGACGTGTAAATCACTGGTTACTAGTTCAGAACACCTCCCGGTCTCACCTCATTAGGGAATGCTAAGGTACTCGAAAGACTCGCTCACCTCCCGGTCTCGCTAGTCACAACACATCCACAAATGCGAAGGAGTAATCTAATTGGCTTGGAAATAATTCAGAATTACAAGAATCTAAAGACACACTAGGCAAGGATCACCTCCCGGTCTCACCTCTACCCGATACCTAAAGATCTAGACAACCCGACACCATATCACCTCCCGGTCTCAAGGAATGGCAGAATACCTAAGTCCTCTAAACTCTCAAATCAAGTTCCTATGGAATTAGACGTCAAAAACCATAAACTAGTCACAAGCACAAAGCAGGCAACCTAGCATGCATCTATAACTGAAAGACATTCAACAAGACACATGTGGAACTATCAAAGATAATAAATTAGACCTAAATACGCATACGCATCATAACCAAACACAATTAAATCTTTACCAAAACATAAGCCAATTATATAATTAAACGAATCCGAAAGTCATAAAAATGCTAAGTATTCATCATAACGACCTAGGTAGCCTAAAAAGTTTAGCCAATAATGGTCATGGAAAAAGATATAAATAAAGGTTCAAAATAATATATAGTCATCGTACAAATATTTATAAACACAAAGTAAATAAATATAAAGCCAAAAATTATTATAGTCAAACCCGTAGCTTCAATCTTGGACCGTGCCTTCCTGGCCTTCAATTAATATCTAAAAGAAATATTTAAGCTGTTGTAGATCGAGGCCTGTTCAATGGCGGCTGACAATTCTGCTCACTTCGATGATTAATAAATAATATCTCCTGCTGTACGAATTCGATCACCAATGGCGGCAGATGTCTTGAAGTCAACGAAAAATATATCTTGCTGTGCCCTGTTATCTCTTCCGTCCCAGAAAGAATTGTGTTCTCCCACTTTTATGGAACCCTCTAATTGACTTTTGGGCCATATATGGGCTTTGACAAAGTGACACAAAGTCACGTTTTTTTGTTATTATTATTATTATTATTATTATTATTATTATTATTATTATTATTATTATTATTATTATTATTATTATTATTATTATTATTAGTAGTAGTAGTAGTAGTAGTAGACTCCTAGCTTGCTCTGGGTGTTCGCGACTCGGGTGTTCTTGGCTCGACCAAAATTTCTCATTTATGCTCCAACGTCTATGAACACCTACAAAATATAAAATAAATAAATAACTACTAAAAATGACTCAAAACTAATAAAAATATAATAAAACACTAAAATAAATAAAATAGACAAGTACAAACCTAAAATTAATAAAAACACTAATAAAAAGACCTGAAAAAGACTACGAAATACATCGGAAATTAGATGTGTTTTGCAATAAATCAGTTACCTATGCACAAAGTGAAGCCGTGCATTCTGTACAAACAAATACAGCTTAAATACAAAACATGACCTAATATACAGAAATGTTATAATGGATAATGTTGGCATTCAGACATTGATAACAACAACAAAGCTCAAAAATAATACTTAGGTTTAATATTGATTTATCATCGCTCTCCCAAACTAAATCCCTGCAAAAAATAATATGTATATATTAAAAAGTTAAAATTAGGTATGGTTGGAGCTTTCTAATTAAAACATAAAAGGCTACGTTTCAAGTGGATATTAAGAATAATTGAACGAACTGACTGACATCTACTAACCTCTTGTTTTTTTGTCATTATAAATGAATTGATGTCTTCTCCAACATTAAAGGACCCAAAACTTGTCTCTATCAGTGTTTGCTTTGGAATTATTGAACGACCCTTAGTGAATACCATTATTTCTGGGCATTTTCTGATTTCCAAGGTATCGAGGGATGGGAATGTAAAATCCTCATTCCCTAAGCTAAATCCCTCTAGACTTTCAAGATCATCAAGATTTAACGACTTTAGACGAGGAAACTCGATAATCTCACTCACTCTGTCATCGCAATCTTCTTCCCCCTTTACAACTCCCTTCATTGTTTCACAGCATTGTATATGTAGCTCTTGGAGTTGCTTCACACAACCAACCATGGAACATGTAAAAACATATTCTAAACTATCGCATCTGCTAATAGAGAGTCTTGTTAGGTTTGGAAACTCCAATATTCTCCACTCATTGCTCTTCCATATATACTTGAGACTTCTTAGCGACTTTAAGTCCACTTCTCTTAGCTTTGGAAATATGACACCAGTTGGTGATTCGTTGTTTGTCACTTGTGATGCTACTTCAAATACCTCTTCTACACTCTTGCAATATTGTGCATGAACTATTTCAAGCTTCTCTAATTTTTGTAACTCACTGGATGGAAAAATCTTTGTAACCTCGTCAGAGGAATCCAAATTGCATTGGATCAGATTATGAAAAGACCAAGTTCTGCCTTCTGATATAGTAGGGTTTGAGCTTATATGTTAGACAATTAGAACGTTCTCTACTATCATTCTCCTTTAAGTCTCTTTATTATAGTCATTTACTATTTGCTATTACTAGTAGTTAAAGTAGTCCCTTCACATTTCATCGGTTACAAGATTGTATTATTATAAATTGTTCTTCTGTATTGCCTTTGAATATCATAATAAGAAAAACACTTTACCTACACTTTCTTCATGGTATCTAGAGCCACCGATCAAATCTAAATCTTTTTTTTTTTCTTTTATATTATTATCCTACCAATCTTTCTACCTATCATCACCAACAACTGGTCCCATCCTTTTTTTTAAAACCCCAATCATGACTCAAACAAGTCAACCTCCTCCTTCTTCTACTACTAATGTTTCTGATCAAAGCTTTCACCCTTTCACCAACATCTCCAATTTCATTAGTGTTAAACTCAC
This sequence comes from Ambrosia artemisiifolia, assembly GCA_032199755.1. Taxonomy (NCBI): domain Eukaryota; kingdom Viridiplantae; phylum Streptophyta; class Magnoliopsida; order Asterales; family Asteraceae; genus Ambrosia; species Ambrosia artemisiifolia. The sequence continues at coordinate 5,482,392 of CM063529.1, read as the reverse complement.
CTATGATAATTATCTTACATGGAAACATCAAATCATTACCATTCTCAAAACAATGGGTCTTCTCGACCATATCAGTTCCACCCCACCCGCTTCCACAAGCGATGACACCGCTAAATGGGACCGCGAGGATGGTTACGTCTCTGCTTGCATCAACGCCACGCTCGATGCTTCCGTTGCCCATCTCGCCATTGGAACCGATACCGCCGCGGCCCTTTGGAAGATCATTGAAGACACATTTTTTGACCAAGTTTATGCTAAGCGTTCGCATCTTCGAAGTCAATTTCAATTACTAAAACAATCAAACCAATCTGTTACCACTTATTGTGATCGCGCCAAACAAATCGCCGATCAACTAAACGCTATAGATGATCCCGTCACTGATGCTAGTCTTGTACTTCAAGTTTTAAATGGTCTTGATCATCCAACCTTTGACAACTTTGTGTTGAATATCGAACACTCCGATAAACAACCAACCTTTGCTCAACTTCGATCCAAACTTTTAAATTATGAAGAACGCCTCAATCAATATAAGCAATTCACCACTCCTCCCGTAGCCATGGCTGCCACCGATAACTTCGGGTCTTCGCACGCCGTTGATAACCTCCATTCTTCACCATCGAACCCTCAAGTTCGTTTCATGTGTCAAATTTGCAAAAAGAATGGTCATGAAGCACCGTTTTGTCGATACCGTTATCATATAAACAATCAATCTAATGGTCCTCGTAGTAACAACTTTACAAATCGTTACTCTGGGGGACGTCGCGGTGCCTCTAATGGTTACCGTGGTCGTGGTCGTACTTCCACCAATCGCCAGCCTTTTACCAACCCTTCACAACAGGCCTTGGCATCCTCTGTTGACAATTTTTCTGATCGACAAATTAATTTGGAACCCTCTCATCACTTTTTTGATAATCGCACAACTATTGGTGCATTTAATCCACCTTTTCCATCTCAAGTTTTTCCCTTTCCTCATACTCAACCTTCCTATCATTCCAATGCATCCACTAACCCACAAATTGACCAATTCTCACAACACAACCCACTGAACCCAACCTCTTTTCCACATGACTCATTTTTCCCATCAAACCCACAAATTCCATCTTCTTTACCACAACAAGCCCACCTCTCTGTTCCAACCCCACATACTCCTTTCTATGCCAATGTTGCAACAGGGCCAACCATCTCAAACTCATCTGAATCCTTTTCTTATTTCTCACAAGCCTCCCCTTTTGGTCTCAATTATGATGCTTCATGGTTTGACCAATCCTCACTCCCTTCTCGTTTTGGGTTCACGTCTAATCTCCCAACTTTCTCGGATTTTTGTGAGCAAATTGATTCATGGATTCCTGACTCAGGAGCCACGTCTCATATGGCAGCCGACATTTCTATGGTTGATCATGCCACGCCTTATCATGGTACGGAAAAAGTTATAGTTGGAAACGGTATGGCACTACAAATAACTCACATTGGACAAGCCACTCTCACTTTTTCAAACCATAAACTTTACCTAAAACATGTCCTGATAGTTCCTCATCTAACAAAAAATTTATTGTCTATAACTCAATTAGTTCTTGATAATCCTGTTTCTATTATGTTCTCATATCTTGGTTTCTCTATACAGACATTGACAGGAGAAGTCATTCATCGGTTACGCCCTAAGCCGTTTCAACTCTACTCTCTCACGGCAAGGACTTCCAATGATCATGTTTTATGGCACAATCGCTTAGGACATCCGTCAAGTTTTGATTTTGATTCTGCTTCCTTTTCGTTTATGTCCTGTAACTCTATGAATAATACACATAATAATAAAAGGTGTCATGCTTGCAATATGTCAAAATCTACAAGGTTGCCATTTTCTCATTCACAAAACCGTAGTACAAAGCCCTTATATATCATTCATTGTGACATTTGGGGACCCTCCCCCGTTGTCTCTCGCTCTAATTATCGGTATTATATTACCTTTATTGACGACTTTAGTCGTTTTACATGGATGTATCCCTTAACTTACCGTTCCCAGGCGGTTGAAGTTTTTCAACATTTTAAAAACCTTGTCGAAAATTTATTTTCTACAACAATTAAACATCTTCAGTGTGATGGTGCTCCTGAACTAACTCAAGGAATCATGCGAAAATTTCTCTCCGACTCCGGGATCGTTTATCGTATCTCTTGTCCTTACACTCCTCAGCAAAATGGAACCGCTGAAAGAAAAAATCGGCATTTGTCCGAAACTGCCAGATCTTTACTATTTCATGCAAATTTATCCAAGACCTATTGGTATGATGCTTATGCCACTGCCACCTTCCTAATCAACCGTCTCCCTTCAAAAAATTTAAATAACCAGTCGCCCTATGAACTCTTGTTTCATTGCAAACCAGACTATACATATCTTCGCACTTTTGGATGCCTTTGTTATCCTTTTCTTGGTGACATCCGCCCTGACAAACTATCACCAAAGTCAACTCCGTGCATTTTTTTGGGGTATGCCGCTAATCATCATGGATACATTTGTTATGATCCTCAAACCGGCCGCACTTATACCTCTCGCCATGTTCTTTTCCATGAAAGTGTTTTTTCACTTCCTTCTCCACATGCCACTTCTCCCATCGCAATCATACCCTCCATTACCAATTTCCCTAATCACTACCACCCTACAACACCATTTCCACAAACAGCTCCATCCCCGCCACCACCACCAATGTCCCCACCTCCACCACCATCACCACCACCACCACCATCACCACCTCCAGCGTCCACTTCAACACATCCAATGATTACTCGCACTCGCGACAACACTCGCCAAACAAAACAATTTACTGATTATGTTACTTACAATGCTTCTTCTCCTCCAACAAATGAACCATCCACTTTCCATCAGGCATCTAAACACGTTGAATGGCGTGATGCCATGCAATCTGAAATACAAGCGCTACATTCGAATAATACATGGATTCTTGTTCCAGCTCCTCCTACGAGCAATATTGTTGGTTGCAAATGGGTTTTTCGTATTAAACGACATCCCGATGGTTCTGTTAGTCGTTACAAAGCACGCTTGGTTGCAAAAGGCTTTCATCAAACAGAAGGAATAGACTATACTGATACATTTAGTCCGGTGGTCAAACCCACGACTATTCGGGTTATTTTATCTGTGGCTTTCTCACGCCACTGGACTATTCGACAGGTCGATGTTAATAATGCCTTTTTAAATGGGGATATATCTGAAACAATCTATATGACGCAACCACCCGGGTTTGTTGACTCTACTCGTCCTCATCATGTGTGTCTCCTTAAAAAGGCTTTATATGGTCTAAAACAAGCTCCGCGGGCGTGGTTTTCCAAGCTTTCATATGCTCTTCATCATTTTGGCTTTAAACAATGTGTCTCTGACACATCTTTATTTGTTTACAATCATGCTTCTGTAGTTTGTTATATACTGGTTTATGTTGATGACATTATTATTACTGGCAGCTCATCTGGCTTTGTTGCAGATCTGATAAGTCGTCTTAACACACGCTTTGCCTTGAAGGATCTAGGTAACTTAAATTCCTTTCTCGGGATCCAGGCAACCTTCTCAAACGATACGCTCCATCTCTCTCAACACAGCTATCTTCTTGATCTTCTTCAGCGTACAGGCCTTAGTCAATGCAAACCCTTACCCACTCCAGTCTGTGCCGGTCGTCAGCTATCCCGTCTATATGGAGAACCACTGTCTGATCCTTGGTTATACCGAAGCACAGTTGGTGCCCTGCAGTATCTTGTTCTGACTCGTCCAGAAATTGCTTATGCAGTCAGCAAAGTTTCTCAATTCTTACAGACGCCTACTGATCGTCATTGGATTGCTGTTAAGCGCATTCTTCGGTATCTCAAGGGCACTATCTCACATGGTTTGGTCATCAACCGGTCTTCCAACTTTTCTCTTATTGCCTATGCTGATGCTGACTGGGCAGGTTGCCCCGATGATCGAAGATCTACCACAGGTTATTGTGTTTTCATGGGCCCTAATCTGATTAGCTGGAGTTCCAAGAAACAACATACTGTTGCTAGGTCAAGTACAGAAGCAGAATATCGTGCTCTTGCACACACAGCTTCAGAAATTCGATGGCTACAGTCTTTACTATCTGAGATTTCAATCCATCCTACAAATTCTCCTACCATATGGTGTGACAATCTTGGTGCTACTTATCTGGCTGCAAATCCTGTTCTTCATCAACGCACAAAACACATAGAGGTTGATCTTCACTTCATTCGTGACATGATTCTTGCTCGTACACTTCAAGTTCGGTTTATTTCTACCTCATTTCAACTCGCTGACGTTCTCACAAAAGGGTTACCTGCTGCTCGATTCAACCAATTGGTGTCCAAGCTTCACGTTCATCCGACCGTTCATCTTGCGGGGGCATGTTAGACAATTAGAACGTTCTCTACTATCATTCTCCTTTAAGTCTCTTTATTATAGTCATTTACTATTTGCTATTACTAGTAGTTAAAGTAGTCCCTTCACATTTCATCGGTTACAAGATTGTATTATTATAAATTGTTCTTCTGTATTGCCTTTGAATATCATAATAAGAAAAACACTTTACCTACACTTTCTTCATTATATAATCTGAACTTGTGGATGATGTCTGCAAAACAAAAAGAAAAGAGATAGGATAGTATGATATATAGCTGTAACAGTAAGTCTAACTTATTCTTTTTGTTGGATTGCATTTTGTTCTCTTATAAAATGGCTTATATATGTAAGGTGAGATGATGGACTTTGTAACTCTAAATCTGTTTATTTCATAGGACAATTTATATATACATATAAACTACTATCAAAGTGTTTATTACTTTACTTGTGGATGATTTCTTATATAGATAATGCAAAAAAGAAAAACAAAGCATAATCTAGTAATGGCAAATGGGAGCAGTACCTGATGAAAGTTGAGGCCACATTCAAGATTATGTTGGCCTAGCCTTGTGTTTATGTACTTGAGCCTGGGAGTTGTTGACAGACCGGATGTGAACACCATCATTTGAGGGCAATCTTTGATCTTAACATATTCTAATAACGGCCACTCAAAGACAATATTAACCCCCAAGAAAAAACCAGCAAGGTTTGGCAAATGATCTAGTGTAATTGATTTGAGACTAGTAAAGACTGCTTTTTTAGTCAATATCGTAGTACCCTCTTGAACTTCTTCTCTCACAATCACTTTCATTGCATCACATTTTCTTATCGTCAACTTTTCAAGTTTCTTGAGGCTTTCAAGTGTGGAAAATGTGAATATGTTTTCCAGACAATCACAAAAGCTGATATCCAGTGTCTTTAGGTGAGGGAGCTTATGCACAATACTATATGTTGGCCTTGGAATTGCAACTGCAGTACTACTACTGCAACCATTAGTATTGTTACCAGTGATTTCTTTAGATTCAAATACCTCCATCATTGATGTGCAGCCCATTATACTCAGAGTTTGAAGATTTACTGTTTGTCCTGCTGCATAATATGGAATCACACTTGACAAAGCATCACATCCAAAAATTCGAATATATCTAGAGTATTGGCACAAGGACCAAGAAACATCCACTTGAGAAGCCTACAATTAGTGAAAAAATCATGATTAAATTATTTAAGAACCATGATATTTTGTAATAGAAGTTAGTTAAGTCAGTATTGGCCATTTGGCCAATGATTTTAATTATCTTAGTTTGAACACAAAACCGAAATTTGGCTTTGGGTTTTTTAAAATTGCCCGGTTTCAGTTTTTGGTCTCCACCCTACGCTCGGTTTGGGTTGGTGTACCATATTGTCATTTGGGCCAAAAAAGGCCCAAAATAATGAATTTGGTTCTGAAACTTTGGGCGTTAATTGATTATACATTTGAGCAAAAACTTTGAGGACTAAGCTGGCTGTTAATTTCTTATAAATTTCTATGAATTCAACAATAAAAAATTTCATTGCATACAAACATTTAGAGAAAACAATTTCGGTTACACGGGTTTGGTTTTTTACGAGTCAAGTTCAGTTTATTTGGGTTCGTTTCCATTAAATGGATTCGGTTTTTTTTTGGGATGGGAACAAGCATAATAGAAACCAAACCGGGAAATCGGTTTTTAAAATAACATGAAACCAAACTGTCGGTTTCAGTTAATTTTTTTACGGGTCAGTTATTCTGGTTTCATGAACACCTCTAAGCTAGTTAAGGTTGGATGGAAAGTGATACAAATACAATAATTGCAATTCACATGCATATAAATATGTAAGTCATAATCTTCTTATGAAACTGAACAACACTTTTTGTTTTTTTCTTTTTAACTGAAAAGGGTTAGCTATCAAAAAATATCACATAATAATGACAGAATGAAAGATATATAAAAAAGCAATGGAAATTAGAAAACCTAGATGAAGACCAATAAAACATACCATAGATTGACCATGACTGATATCATCAGTTGTAGTTCGAGATTGACCACCGATATGCTTCAGATTTTTCATGACATTTAGATTGAGAATATGAAGACGAGGGAGCAAAGTGGCAGCTGTGTGGGCATATGAAGATGACGTCATTGCTTCATCATCATCTCTATTTGAAACAACTTCTTCCATACCATCACATTCCCGTATCAGGATTGCCTTTAGGTTGGAAAGAAGTTTCAGCATGAGAGGTGAAAACAAGTACTTAATGCTTGGGCAATGCTTTAAGAATATGGTTGTGAGGTTTTGGAATGAGGATGACTGTGGATGCTGTTTGTAAAGAATAAAGAATTCATTCCAATTGTTGCACTTCCACACATGACTCAACTTTTCCATTTTATATAATTCTAAAGATTCAAGGTAGGGAAGTAGTGGTGGTTGTTGTTGAGTTGTTACAATTTGATCACTGTTACTAATTGGACTCTCCATCTCAAACACCACCTTCACCCCTTTAACCCTTACAAAATGAATATAACGAAGTTGATGGAAGTGGGATGCCATCTGGTTGGAAGTGAATGCAGTTGTAGACAAACTATCATCCACTTTTGATATCCTTTCCTTTGAAATATTATTAATCTGCATTTAAACATATACATTTCTAATTATGGATATGTACAATAAACTAATGCGATGTCTCGAAGATTAAAGAAATGGTGTGTGATGTTATAGAATGGGAATCACTAAAGATTTATAACACTATTTTTTTTATTAACAAACTTTTTTTTTTTGACATAAATCACATTTTTCTTCATTGAAAAAAAGGTAAATTACATAAGGATGTTAGGTAGGCGGGCAACAAGCTGTGCCGCCACCCCTTTTTGAATAGAAAATCCCAATCTGCTAAAAACAAAACCCCGCCCTTGGGGGTGGAAAAGTTGTTGTGCACTACTCGCTGAACCCGAGCCAAAAACCGCGCCGCCTCCGGTGCCAAGGAACCGAACGTGTCGAAGGCCAAGGGAACGAAAACATGCTGATTATCCTCACATGCTTTAGCATGCTTTTCCACTTTCTTGGATTCAGCTCTCATGACCGCTTGTCCGGCCACAAACCCACTATCCCGAAGCTCAGCAAGGGGGGACACCCCGGTAAGATCAACACACGCATGTTTCCCACCTTCCCAACCAAAAACTAAGACGTCCGCTGGGCGCAAGGTGGACCTCCCCTCCGCGGGTTCTGTGAGAAAATTAACTGCGCCTCTTTTCTTACGGAGATCCCCGCTCTTCTAAGGATGTCCGCCAAAGCATCCCGGACAAAATCGTGCCGATATTTAAACCCTGGCAATTCCTTATAATGTAACGCATGTTCCCCATACTTATCAAGGCATGCTTTGCGGCAGACCATGCATTTTTCATCATCGGGGAAAATGGGTATCATCAGCAGGTATTTAAGGATTGCCCTGTACTCTACTGCTGACATCCGTTGCCCCAAGCCTTCGATAGGTAACACAGTAAGGAAGTCCTGGGCGTGATGCTTTTGTAGGCATTCCAAGACAACCTTCTGACGGACGGACAGACGGAAATCCTCCTCCAAACTTTGTGCGATTCGGTCATAAAGAGCATTCGCCAGAGTTTTCTGTGGCTTTTTGGGGGCGGTATCCTTATTAAAGAAACCGCCAATATCAAATTCAGGAAGGGACCGTCGTAAAACGTCAATAGCACCAAAATAATCCGTGTCAACGTGATTATTAAAAGAATACGTTTATTTCAAATTATTTCCACTATTTTATTTTTGACTTCAAAGTCTGACCAAATTATCACAAATGCCCTTGTATATGAAACCCAATAAAAATGCGGAAATTTTTGTAACAATTGTTCAAAACATAAATTATCATCAAATGCCCTTCACTATGGTGTAATGTTAAAAGTTAAATTTTACTAAAGTAAATAGAAATTGAATGACATACCTCTTGCTCTTGGCTATTCTTAAACAATTCATTGTTTCTCTCACCATATTCATCACAAGATATGATACGGATGTCCTTAAGTGCTTTCATATCAAAATTCACATTGGTAGGTGTCACTATATTTCTAAACCTCTCACACTCATGGATATGTATTGTTTCTACGTCTTGAAAGCCACTGATGAAGTAGTTATCTTGCTCACCTTTTATCCTCCACACCTCTCTCAAGCTCTCACACTCCCACACTCGAATGTTTCTCAATCTGCACCTGCCAAGTTGTTGAATTTGACTCAATTCTATGTTGAATAACACTTCAATGGAACCACATCTACCAACTATAAGCACTTCTAAATGAGTTAGTAATCGCATTGGATTGTTTGGGAAAATACTATTAACTTCCTCCTCACTATCAATAATTTCATACTTCCATATCTCCTTCAAGTTCTTAATACCAATGATTGTCAATTTTTCCAACTTTGGAACCAAAACCTACACAAAAGTCATGCCTTACAACATTTAGCTTTTAGCAAATAAAATGTTTGGCTGATTAAATAATAATAAGTTGACTTGTAATACTTAAATCAATATATAAGATCAAACGTGTAATAAATTTACCGCTCTGTTAAAAAATGGTTGCCGTGATGAAGTATTAATATTGGTCACGGGAAAGATGCTAGTATTATTTGGAAGCCCATGAAGATCTAACTCCATCAAGTGTGGTAACTCCGTTACATTAACATGCCCATCACATAAACTCACCAACTTTGGTAGGTCACGCACAGACAAAAATTTTAACTTATGAAATGTAACCACCCCTGTTTCACTATTCTCGCCATTTACCACATATTGCAAAGCTGAACATGACGTAATAATGAGTTCCTCAAGTTTTTTCAAACTGTTTGCCATAGACATTGTGAAGAGGTATGTCAGGCCTTCACAGTTTGAAACACGGAGTGATTTTAAATTACAAAAGGCAATTTGAGGAGGATGAATTAAAATATCTTCAAGAGAACTCATATCATTTACTTCCAATTGAAGAATCTCTGTTTTCCTAAACAACTCATTAATTTTGCATTCACGCACTTCACTACTGCTAGTCTCAAGCTTCAATGTATTTTCAAATGAATAATATTCATCGCTCTCCCTCTTTTCCAATAAGCACCCTATAGATATTTTGAACCTTTCAAGATTCTCAAACGATATGTTAACTGGTTGGGCCTTATTATTAAAGAATTCTAGCTCTAGTGCAAAGAGTTGCCTTGAAAGGATCTTCAATTCATCACAATTAGTATCTGAGAACCTAATAGAATTTGCTTCACATACTCCCATATAAAGCTCTTCAAGTTGCTTCAAGTTCTCAAACACACCATTGTCAATATAAAGGTTAACACATCCACTCAAATCAAGTAGCTTTAACCTTCCCAGCTGTCCTATTTTAGATGGTAGCTTGTTGATGTTACAGCCAGCAAGGTCGAGTACTTCTAAGTTGATAAGATCACCGAGAATAGATACCTCATTGTGCACCAACGAGCACGAACGAAGACATAACGCACGAAGGTTGGTCAAGCATTGCGGAAGCAATGGTCGATGCATATTCATATAAGATACAACCTCAAGTTTCTTCATTCTTGTGTAAAAATCTTCCGGAAATTTGAGTACCTTATTCCCGCCCATTAGGTTCAAAAGTTTAAGGTTTTTGTGATTAAAAAAATGTATTGAAAACTCAAGCATACTTCCACACTTTAGTAGAATTCTCTCATATGACTCATCTTCTTTAAGCAACTTAGATACATTATTATCATGAGCTACTATTGAAGCTTGCTTGACATCTGAAAATTTGCTTAGAACAAAATCGCGTACGAGATCATGTATTTTAACACTTCCTTCACGATCACTTTTAATCAGCAAGTTTGAGCGGATGAGTTTGTTAACACAAGTGTTTACCCGTCGTCTTGCTTCTGCTATAGTACGTACATTCTGGTAAAAGTTCAATCCCCATCCATACCTGAGTAAGTCCTCTTTGACAATGTCAGAGTCCTCCGGGAACAAGCCACTAAGAAGAAAAATGGCTTTAAGATCATCTTCTTTAAGATTCTCGAAGCTAATCACAAAAATTTCTTTAATACCATAGTCATCCACATTTTTGTTTTGTAAGCGAGAAAGTGCGTCTTCCCATTCAAACTTTTCCTTCTCTCTTAAAGTAGAGGCGATGGTTGTTATAGCTAGAGGCAAACCTCTACATATCTTCAAGATTTCTTCTCCAATCTGGAGCATGTCAAGTTGCTCAATATCACTATTTGAACCTAGTCGTGTTGTTTCCCAGAATAATTTTTTGGCTTCCTCATCTTTCAAAACATCAATTCTAAATATTAAATTAGTTTCGACATCCATTTGAGTGCAGACATCTTCCTGTCGTGATATGAGCAACAACTTGAAACCATTTGGCAAAGGACTCGATAGTCCGATATCTTTAAGGTTGATCTTCTCCCAAATATCATCTAATATTACCAAAATCTTCTTTTTACCTTCTTCTGACATCCTCTGAAATCTTTCTTTAAGCTGATCGGCCCTTGCATCTTTGTCGTTTTCAGATAAAGGTTCACCAATGCGTTCGGCAATAGTTGCTTGAATATCAACTAGGTTACGATTTTTCCCGATAGCCACCTTCACAATCCAATTGAACGTTTTCCTATCCTCCACAGCCTTCACCAATTGCTCCATCATTGTGGTCTTTCCCACACCACCCATACCAGATAGAGCCATCATTTGGGTCTTGTTATCATTTGATTCAAGGGATATCAATGCAGCACTGAATATCAAATCTCTGCTTGACTTGATTATGCTTTGGGTACCATCATCTTCAGCTTCATGAACTAGGGTAGAGGTGGACGGCTTACTAGATCTAACCTTAGCAAGAGGTCTTTTATCATCAGTCCACCCGAAGTTAGATTTTTCAGTCATTAGACGGTCTATATCATTGACTAAAAAAGAGGATCGTTTTCCTGATGTGTATCTCATCTTTATGTTAAAACATCCAACTCGATCCGTCGTAATCTTCTCAGCCTTTTCATTAATCGTTTTGACTTCTTTTAACCAACCTGGGACATGATGAGGCACAACGAGGTTGTTTGCATCATGTCGCTCCTTTTGCTCTTCCACGTCACGTGCCATATCATTCAGTTCTGTCATTCTAGCACGCATGCACTTCACCTTGTTTGAGGATGAAACCAAATAACCCAAGTGTCTTTTAACAGGAACAAGCAAAGATTCAACAATGGGAGTGATAATAGGAGATACAAAGTCCATGTTCCAAAGATTTGTATCTGCTATTTTATACAAACAACAAAAGTAATTATTTATATAACAAAGGGAATGTAGATACATGACACAAGAAACGAGGAATTGGACTTTGTACGTTATACATGACATATTGTAAAGTGGCTAACATTTGGCATATTTGGAATAAGATCATGGGAAAACTCTAGAAAGCAAAATGATAAAGCTAAATTGAAAGAGGATACAAGACAAAGTGAACTAGTGAAGGGGGAGCATTGGATGTCAACAGGATGGCATTAGAAATGTATTTCAAACCGGTTTAACCTGACCAAAACCCGGTTTTATAACCGGTTCCAAGGAACCTAGTTTAGACCTGGCCTGATCCAAGGGAGAGGATTAACTATTTAATAATATATTCTTATAGTTATTTACATGTATATATGACTTGGTTCAAATGAGAATCTTTAGTCAAATTGAGAACTGAGAAAATCATTTTTTCTGTTTATTCGCAGGGTTTTTTACAAGAATTTTTTTTTTTCAATATACACATATGTATAACTGAAAATGTAATATACACAAGTTAAATTTTTTTTTTGTGCTAAATCGCAGCTTTTTTTGCAAGAATAACTATTTTTAAACATTTATACATATGTGTATATTATCAAACATATATGTATACTTATTTTTTTAAATTCTACCACGTATACAGGGGCGGATCTACATTGAATAGAGGGGGTTCCCAGGAACCCGTTCGGTTTAAAATTTTTAGTGTTAAATACATAGAAAATTCTTAAGGAACCCCCAAATATATTATAGGGGAACCCAAAACCAAAATGTGTGAGGTGCTCCAACGGTTTATCCCGCCCTTTATAGTCCAGAGGTCACCGGCTCGAATCCTCTCCTCGAATTGTTTTTATTTTCGTTCTATTTGGTATATTTATAAAACCAAGTTAGGATTTTTAGTTATCCACACACAATCCACAATCCAGATTATCCAGCTACACCCCATCCCCCAACCCCTTTGTTCCTCTCTGACTAAACCCCACGGCTGTTCCTCTCCAACTCCACCCCTCGACCGACGACTGTTCCTCTCCGTCTTCACGAAAAAGGTTTTGGAATCACACATAATAACTCATCAGCCACCATTTGAAGAAATATGCACCTTCTGTCTCAAGTAACGTATTCTTCGATCTCTTCTTCAATAACATGTTGCAGAATTGTTAGCTTTACATCTTTACATATCATAAATGATTATTAGTTTCGTTATTAGGGTGTATATGCTGAAATCGTTGAATATAGAGTTTTATTATTATAGCTTCTCTGATGCATAAATTGGGGTATATGGATGTAAAGTTATTTACTTTAAGGATCTTTATCTGTTCGTATCAGTAGACTTATCCAGTATTGTATTTGATGACGGGTGTCTGGCCTCGGCCTTCTGAACCAAAATAATCATAATGGACGTATTATCATACGAATAGACCAACACGGAATGTTTCACCTTTAGGGACGAGATAATTAGGTGCGGAGCCCAGAGGTTACCGACCGGAAGACGCAAGTTCAACATATAGGATGAATAAACTTAATGACAAGACTGGACCATTGGTCCATGAGATATTTTCTGTGCTGGGACATCAATATTCTACCTATTATGATATGAATCGCCAAAGTCTTCCTACTTCTCAATTGTTCCATATTACACATCGGTTAAATATGGAATAATAGACAAAGTACATATGTCCCAATATTATATATATATATATATATATATATATATATATAACACCATATTCTATGACTGAATAGTGTTTTGGAACAGTAACCTATACCTACTATTATTTGCTTAACTATTAAGAAAATATAAAAGGGGGACTCCCCTTCATTTCAAAGACATGTTCCAATTGGATATCTAACACCAATCTTAATAACACACCCTATATCTCACACTCTCTAATACTATCAGAATTCATACTATCACTAAAGTGGGTTCCTAACTCTCTCTATGGCATTATCTTCTCAACATGAACACACATCATCCTTTCATTCCTCATTACAATCAGAAATCAGAGTGACAACACTCATGCCCATAATCCTTACGAAGGAACCTTTCCAACAAACCCGTCATCTCCTCACCTTTATCTAACAACTTGAGATTCAGCCAGCTGTAAACGGTTTATCATTCATGTGGAGGTCCAAATAACAACAGTGACACAGTCAAGACGTTCTGATCCGGAAGACAAACCGTATCACCAGGTTGTATCTCAACAGTATTCAATTTGGTTCTTTAGGGCTTATAGATGTATATGAGATGGATGAAGTGCCATAGGTGCACTTTTTGAGAAATTGTTAAACTGTTTAGAGTGAAGGGGATAGATTGTAAGCTAGTGTTGCGATTTTTGTTTGTGAATTGTTGCTATGCAGAGCATATGTATATTCTTTATTCCAGTAAGGTTATATAATAAGGATTTTGATGAAGAAGGTACCACAAAAGATAAGAGTTATTGTCAATTGATACACATGAAATGTGTGGTATTAAAAATATTGATGTTGTATCGGTTTGAGTTGGATCGGGAAGTGCCAAATCTGCATCTTTTCTAGTGAGAATTAAGAGTGTGCAGCATCCGGTCTAGATTATCGTATTTATTTTACGTGTTAAACATATCTAGTGACGATGTTTTTATCATTATTATATCATGTTTTTATTATGTGATGAACTTTACCAGACCCGAAGCGTCAAACTGGCCCGAGAGTTTTTTATGTTCGGTCGTATGGCATTGGAGTATAGAAAAGTAAACCCCCTGAAAAAAAATTCCCGGATCCGCCACTGCACGTATAGACACATATGTACATTAAAATAACATGTTCTTACCCATGGTTTTTTTCCTATACATGTATGTACATATATGTACAATACTAGTTTTTATAGTTTTAGACACATATATGTATAAATAAAAAAACTTGCAGGAAAATGGGTGATTAGCAAAAAAAAATGCTTTAGAGAAATGTGGGATCCAAAATGATTCTCTCAGTTCTCAATTTGGCCAAAGGTTCTCAAATGAACCAAATCCTATGTTTGTTATTTATATATATATATACACATATATATATAGGGTTAGGTTATGTTGATAACTCTTTGAGTCGTCAGAACTTGTGGAACTCCATGTAACATTTTATTTATATATATAATATCTTACATTTATCTTATTAGAGCATTCACATTCCCTCCACCATTTTATACCCTATAATATAACAAAAAATCATACTTTTCAAAATTTATCTCTCATTTTAAAAAACCTTCCACATCCCCTCCACTATATTTACCTTATCTTACTTACAAACACTTATTTTATTATATCCCTCATTAAAATACACTCAAAAAAATTTGATGGGGGTGAATAGTAGCTTTTTATATATAAAAGCTAGATGGTGGATTTTACAAAATATAAAGATGGGGTATAAAATGGTGGATGGGATGTAGGGTGTTTTTAGTACTTTTTTTTTTAATTTTAGAGATGGGGGGAGGTTTGATGGAGGGGATGTGAATGCTCTTATTACACAAAAAATAAATAAAAACGCATGTAAGAAATTACACTAGTATAAAACAAAAAGAGTTAACTACATAGATAGTCCTTGTGGTTTATAAAAAACAACATTTTATAATACTAAATTTTTTTAACCTGTTGAGGGTGTATGGTTTCACCTTTGTAACATGTTGGGTGCTAAGGCCAACTTCGTTAGTTTTTCTAGTTAAGTTTTGATAAAATGACTAAATTTCCCTATAATAACTAGATGGACTATTCTTGTAATTAACTCTATTTGATTATAAGGAAAATTTTTATGATTTATTGAAATCAGAATTACCTATTAATATTACTAAAACTTAAAAATTTTAAATTATACACTATGGTAAATTAAATAATTATACTCTTAAACATTTTAAATTATCAAATGCTCAATGACTACTTGTTATCCAACGGGTTCAAACGTGGACTCGTGGACTGCTCCTTGTTTACCAAGGAAAAGGGTAGTGATCGTCTTCTAGAACATTAAATGCTCTTTATATTAGTTTTGGGTCTACTAACAACAATATGTGCAGGGAATTTAAAAAGCTTATGCAAGAGAAATTCGAGATGAGCTTATGAGGGAAATGCAATATTTTCTTATCTTTCAGATAGAAAAGCAAGAGTCGGGGATCTTCATCCACCAGACCAAATACTTTGCTCACATCTTGGGTCGGTTACAGATGGCAGACTCAACTCCTGTAGTTACCCCTATTCAAATTAATCAAGGGATTGGTGTTGACGAGAAAGGACAAGTTGTTGATCCTTTCATCTATCGAGCAATGATTCGCAACATGCCTGCATGATCGTTACAAGTAAGGGCCGAAACAGTCCTACATGATTATTGTGAAGAGGATCTTACATTGTTTAAAGGGTAGTTCGACAGAAGGTCTATGGTACCCTAATGGCAATAAGTTTGACATCATTGCTTTTAGTGATGCTGACTATGGAGGTTGCAAAACCGATGCAAAATCCACAACAGTTAGATGCCTGTTTTTGGCAGGAAGATTAGTCTTGTGGAAATGCAATAAACAAGCCTGAGTGTCCTTATCAACTTGTGAGTCGGAATATTTAGCCACGTCCAACTGCTGCTCCCAGGTTTTTTGGATACAACAACAAATGAGATATTACGATTTGAAATTTGTAAATATTCCCATCTATTGTGATAATGAATCTGCCATAGCTCTCACTAAAGACTCAGTACGTCATTCCAAGGCTAAACACATACTCATTCGGTATCATTTCTTACGCGATTGCTATGAAAAGAAACTAATCGATGTAGTCAAAATCCACACTAATTACCAACGTGCCGATTTATACACTATAGCTTTTGACAAATCTCATTTTGATTTAGGTTATCCTCTATCTACAACAAAGAAATCTGAAAGCAGGCGTTTCAAACGGAAGTCACAACCTATTGGCTCTAAGCTACAGAAGAAAGGAAAAACCACTCGTCTTACTGCAACTCTCTCTGAAGTTGCAATAATAACTACAACTACAACAACAATAACAGTATTATCAGTAACCACAACAATAACAACATATGTGACCGCACCTATGCCTACTAGAATGACTCGGCCAATGTCTACTTTGATAATTTTCACTGAGCCAATCTCAGTTACCAAAGCAGCAGCCCCGAGATTCTAATCCTACAGTTCAGCCACTGTGTCTGTGGAGAGTATTATTTGCAATCTTCAAACACAACTCCGCAGACCAGTCACTGTCTTACAATCCAATCCAACAGTTGAAAGCTCGTCATCAAGCACACTGTTACAAACTCAGATGAATGAAGCTATAGCTTTCATGTATGCTCAAGCTGTTCAGAATGCAGAGATGAAGAGAAGATCATCTGTAGTTGAAGCTAGAGAGAGACAGATTTTGGATATTCTTACTCAGACTATTTAGCTAAACCAGCAACTACAACAACCAAATGAACAGTTGACTCTGACTAATCAAGATGTTGTTCCAAGATTAACAAACGTTGAATCCAATAATTAATGGTGGAAACTAGCCAATGTGAATAATCAAAGAAGAATGGTCGAGTTTCAAGCTGAAAACCGCCAACTCAAAGAACGTATCGATAAACTATTTGAAGATCGACCACGTATTGAAGATGTTACTGGTGGCCACGTATTGAAGATGTTACTGGTGGCGATGGTGATCATGAGTTGAGGGTAATGATTGTGATGATAGTGGTGATGATGAAAAAGATGATGATGAGAATTCTGGTGGATCTGACGATGAAACTTATCCACTCCCATATGGCAAGGATGGAAACAATGATAGTTCTTTTGCTCAAACCCAGAATCCACGAACAGTTGGTAGGAAAGAAGAATAATGAAGGAAAAGGCAATTGGCTCGTCTGCTCAAGGGGAGTCTGAAACAACATATGGTCAAGTGTTGAAACAATTCATCATGACAAGATAGGTTCCCATTGGAGCCACTTATCCACTTCTAAAAATCTTTCTCTATGATGATAATAGCAATCCGATTACTATTCCTTAATAGCACGACCTGGAGGAAGGTGAGATCCCGCCAGAAATGACTAAAGATGATATGGTGAAGATTCCTGGGATCACCTTGCGAGAGTTTGAAATTTCTAATCAATTACCTCCAGAGTTAGATCCACGAGAAAATGAGGTCGAGGTTAAAGACGTTATAGACGAGGAGTACCCAGAATACTCTATGAGTGATGACATCAGGGTACCGTATCTAGATGCAGATATGTTTAAAAAAGCTAAATAAGTCTTGCAAGCTGAATCCACTGAGATTCGGGAAGCCTCCAAATCTAGAGACAAAGTGCGAATGATTGGAGAACGTTAACGCCACAATATCCAATGTCTTACAAGTCCAAGGAATTACATCCAAAGACTGGTAAGCCTATTCGGGTTCACAAGATAAAGCCTATGCAAAGTATGCCAAAGATACTGATAGCTCCAATGGAACAAAACTTCCATACCAAATATCTATTCTGGTATTATTATTATTATTATTATTATTATTATTATTATTATTATTATTATTATTATTATCTAACTACTAAAGCGGTGATCATTTTGGAAATGAGCCAAAAGTTTGCAGGAAGCTTAGAGTGGTTGATCCTATGTGGCCGATCAACTTCTTGAAAGAAGATATAACTACATTATACTATCATCCAATTCATTTCCTTGATGAAGATGTTCAACCTTTGAAGTTTTAGCGGTAGATTTGCTTCTATTTTGCATTCAGAATCAACACAGGATGTGACTGGTCAATTCAATGCTTAGTAGAGTTAGAGTTGCTAAAGAATGATTGAAGATCAAAGATGTTGTATTGATGCTCAAGATACAAGATTTTTGAAGACATACTAGCTAGGTTCAAGGGGGAGTCTGTTAGTACTTGTTTATTATGACGTCCCTAACCTAGTATAGGTATTTGTACGTTGTAAAAGTTGTTTGTAGCTCGTTTTGAAGAGTAAGGATAGTTTGGTAATTTGCATGGGCAAATAGGTTTACCTGCACATGAATGGCCTTGCCATTCGTGTAGTTTCCCGGGCCAGTAGGTTGTTACCTACTCGCCCCTCCCGCTCGTCCAATGCAAGCCATTCTCCCCTAGCCCCCAGGACCTAGGGCGAATGACAACACCTATTTAAGTAAATCATGTTTACCTTAGTCATTAGTTGTCCATTTTGAGAGGTTTAGTGTGTGTTTTATTGTTTTATTCATATTGTATGCACCCAAGCTCTATGAATCACTCAGATAACCACTAAACCGGATATGACAAATCATTTTTTTGTATGTTTGATTACATTTGTTACAAAACCGAAACCCGAGGATTCCGCACTCGTTTTTGCACAAACCCATGATATCCGGATCACCCAAACGATCCTACAAATGTCAATTTTTGGGAGAAGACATTTGTTGCCATCTCAACCTACAAAGTCGAATACGTAGCTGCATTAAGCTGCTGCTTCCAGGTTCTTTAGCTACGCCAACAAATGAGTAACTACGGTTTGCAATTTCTTAACAATCTCATTTTTGTTGAAAATGAGAGTGCCAGAGTGATCATTAAAGAGTCGGTAGTCACTAATGTGCACACTGACTACGAATGTGCTGACATTTTTACCAAATTATTTAACAAATCTTGTTTTGACTTTCTTTTAGGGGTAAACGATATTTTGGGAAAATCTAAGTAAACCACATCAGAAAATCAATTATGTAAAATGTTTTGTTTTTTCAGAAAATGCAAAAAGTTGTTTTAGTTTTTTTTTTCACTTTTTTAATTTTTAGGGCAGAAAAATTACAGAAAAACACAAAAAAAAACATTTGCAAATAAAAAAAAAAAGACAAAACAATAGAAAATCAAAATTGAGTTTTCACTGTGAGAAAAAGAGAAAACGATAGTATTTCAATGGACTATCAGATTTTCTAAAACCTAAACTTTGAAATGGTAAACAACTTCATAAATGATGTATCGACTAGCATACAGTCGGGTCTCCAAAATCATCTCAAAGTTGGCACAATGATATAAACATTAAAAACTCGAAATTGTGTAGATTTACACCCATTGGCATACCTCTTAGTACTGAAATTTCGTTTACCATATTGCCAAAATCCAAGGTCTCAGGTCTTTATATTGTTATGTTATTCGGGGATAGATTGGTTGACTCTCAGATATGAGTAAAGGCTTATGTCTCGAAAATTGGGTTCGCAGACAAGGCATCTCTAAGTCATCGTATGCTGATTGAGGCAACCGGGACTCCTAGAAAGAGTAAAAGATACATACTGCTAAAACCCTTATTCTCATTGATAATTCTACTCTAAGGCAACAAAGCAAATGCCTAAAGTTTCGTAGCGACAAATAAAAATCGGTATTTGCCCTAACCCTAGTCGGGATCGTGCTGGTCTCTTTGTTGCATCGTGCATGCAGACCTGATCACTAGTGAACTCGTACCTTGTTGACAACGGATAGTAGCAATACACTCACCGGTGATACTCACAAAAATATTGCAAGTACATATTTATATTGTTGTTTCATTAACAACAAAAAAAAAACTTTTTTTTTATTTTTTGATTACCGATATTGGAATACACAAATTCTTCAATTGGAATCTCAGATCCGAAGCCAAAATACAAATGAAATTAAATTTTTAAAAATTCAAAGGTCAAATGGTAACTTGCATGAGTTAAAGGGTTAAAATGGATAAATTCAATAGTTCAGGGTGAAAATTGAAAATATTCAAGGGAAGAATGAACCATGCACCTAAAGTTTACAGACGAATGAGTCATTTCTCGAAGTGGTCACAATGTACAAATCTTCTAGTTTAATGAACAATCGAAGATCCATTGACTTGAAGTGGTTCAAAATTTGCGAATTTTGATTAAGTCCAGTTTTTATTGTTTTTTATTCAAGTTGTAGTTCGTGCAATTTTTAGTAAATTTTTCTGCTAGACCAAACACAACAAGATGCTCGTCATATGACAACGACAAAGCATGAAGCTGATCAAAGACCCAAACCTGAACAATCGAATCATCCTTAACAACAAGAACTCGATATTCCGTCGTCAAAGTAACCAGATTGTGGTAAAGGTCCAGCAACCAAAGCTAAAGAAGATGTCAATTGAGAAATGAAAGTGAAGCCATTAAAACATAAAGGTAAAATGAGATAGTAATTCAACTCATCAGGGAGACAATGTGGTGTAAATCCCTAAGTTGAAGAATGCCGAATATGAAGACTTGAAGACCATAGATCACTAGATAGGTCCAAGGGGGATTCTGTTAGTACACTTCATGCATGTCCCCAGCTAGGTGATAGGTTAAATCTGTAGATCACTAGCTAGGTCATGGGTAGGGATGATCACGGTATGATACCGGTACCGTACCGGTACCGATACCGGAAATACCGGTACCGAAATTTAGGAAAAGTGAATACCGGATACCGTACCGGTTGCGCCGGTTCGGTAACGGTATCGGAACCGGTTTTTCGGTATTTTGCCGCTTTGGTACCACTTTTGTGTTTTTCATTTTTTTTAATATGGGTAGAGCTCACTAGATAAATACAGCAAGTTAAGATCTTGGACTTATAGCTCACTGAGTTAAGGTCACATGGATTGATTAGTATAGTTTTATTTAAACATGTTACGTAGGGTCTTGCATAGCTATGTATATCTTTGTTAGTTGTTGAATAAAAGCAACCTTTTTATTCATATTGCAAACCTTATGCAACAATATATACATACAAACATACAATATATATACAGTACACATACAAGAGAGTTAGTTGAGTGTATTGTCTGTGTGTTTTAGGCTTTGAAACCAACAGAATTACCTAATGGCTTATACCTTAAACCTCTAAACTGTACCTTTCAAATTCTATAAATACAAGTCGGTATCAATACCGGTTTTTATTGGTACCGTACCGGTACCGATACCGAAAATACCGGTACCGAAATTAAGAAAAAGTGAATACCGATACCGGTACCGTTTACGTTCGGTCGGTACCGGGACCGGCACGGTACCGGCGCGGTACCGGTACGGTACCGGTATTCCGGTAAAAAAGCTCATCCCTAGTCATGGGGGGGGATTGTTAGTGCATTATTTAATACCATAAGGGTATTTTGGTAATTAGTTAGGGTGAATAGGTATAAACACACAAATGGAAGAACCTTTCGTGTATATGTAAAGGCGAATATGTAATCATATAAACCTATTCGCCCCTTTAGCCATTCGCGCGATCAGAACCCACAATAAATATTTTTGAGCAAAGGATTTAGGTTCTTTTTGGAAAAAAAACCCACAATGAATTTTTTTAGAGATTTCTTCATTTTTGGATTAGATCTTGGTGTTGGATTATGTTTTGATGTTAGAGATGTGCTTAGAATCATCTTGAGAGTAAAACACAACCAGAAGTTCATTAAAAACACGTTTGAATTAGATTCCTTAATTTCAAAGTTTGTTTCCTGGATAAGAACAACACTTGAAGGTCATACGCCTAGTTAGCCGTGGATAAAGCCCAGTGGCGGATCTAGAAAAAAAAATTTAGGAGTAACGTTCAATTTTTTTTGGTCGTAGTTTCATACAATGTAAACGAAATAAAAATAAAAACATGGTAATTTGTGTTTGGGTTTTGTTAATTTTGTGGGTGCAAACGAGCCGAGCAGCTAGCGAGCTACTCAGGTTCGGCTCGGTAAAAAGCTCGAAACGAGCCGAGCTTGAGTTTAAAACAAAGCTAGTTTATTAATCGAGCCCGATCTCGAGCCTGGAATGTGAAGCTCGTAAGTCTCGTCGAGCCTTCATGTAATATTAGTTTTATTAATATTTAATAATATTTACCCCCTCATTTAAGCTTGTTTACTAAACGAGCCCAAGCCGAGCTTCATTTATCGAGCTCCAAGCTTATTATTTATATTATTTTTATTTAAAATATTAACTAATAAATAGTAGCCGAACCTGAGCTTAATAAATTTTTAACAAGCCGAGCTTGAGCCCTCATAAGTATATCGAGCTCGGGCTCGGCTGTTTTGCATCCCTAATTTTGTTGGGTATTTTAGGAGTGTAAACGAGCCGAGACGAGCCTGAGCTTGATTGGGCTCGAGCTAGGCTCGGTTCGAGCTTAATACTTTGAGTCAAACTCGGCTCGGCTCGAAATAATTTTAGAACAATTTTAAAGGAGCTAAAAGCTCGGTTTAAGCTCGCTTCAAAGCTTAAATGAGCCGAAACTCGGCTCGAGCTCGGCTCGCCAATGTTAAATAGTAGGTATACTATATATAAAATAATTATAATATAAAATTTGTTTTGGCTCGTTTTGGCTCGCTAGCCTAAACGGTCTTTATATGAAAAGATCGAACTCAGGTTCGTTAAAGCTCGGCTCGTTCGAGCTTTTTACCGAGCCGATCCCGAGTAGCTCTCAAGCCGCTGCGCATCATTTACACCCTAGGTATTTTGTTAGTTTAGCTGGGTTTAGTATTAGTTAGTTCGAGTTCGATAAATATTTTTCGAGTGACGTAACGTTGTAACGTAAAATTTATTTTTTAAAGGTAACGTAAAATTTATTTTAGTAGTAAGATAAAATTTGTTTTAGAGGTAACATTTTACAAAAATCTTAAAGAAAAAAATTCCCACTACGGACGAAAAACCGAGGAGCAACGGGCACAACCCCTAGCAGAAAGCTAGGTCCACCCCTGTCCCCTGATAAAGCCATACCCCTCTTTGAACCAGGTGTAGGTCTCATACATGTGTTCTATTCAGGGGTGGGTGTTTCCACATACAAGTGGTTTAAGCATCATACGCCTAGATTCAGAGGTCTCATACGTCTGGTTTCGACTCATACACCTAGTTTACCCTACATACGCCTAGAATCTCAAATTTTCGGAATTTTTCAAAGCGTTGAACTTTGGGTTGACCAGAGTTAACTTATGTTGACCAGCTTTGACCGTGTGTTTAGACTTCTATTATCGGTGATCAGTACAATATCTAGGATTATCTGAGCCGGGTACAGCCTAAATGCAACCTCCGGTTAACTCTCCGCTAAATCGGTTGGCTTACACGTCATCAATGGACAATCAACGGGCTAGCAACAGCAACAGCAACAACCGATAGTGACTGGATGTAATCCGTGGGTGTTGACTATCAACAAATGGAAAGTCAACAACAAGCGCAACATCATATCATCTCAGGTACTGATCGGTACCAATCATTGGGCTTTGGCAGCATGCCAAAAGCTTTGTGTTTTATGAATGAAAGGACAAAACATGCAAAAAGCTTCTGTATCTAAATCCCGGACCCTAAATAATTGCTTGTAAAAGGTTCGAGTAACAACAATAGGAAAACGATAATGATTTGATGTGATGAAACCCTCCAAGTTTCTGGTCAACCCAAACATATGATATGGTCGAGAACCGTAGACATATTTTTGAAAAGCGAAAAAGTTAGCTTCAAAATTAATAATAAATATCTATCAACAAAAAGTAGCAAATGTACAAAATAGGCCAACTTGTGTTGGGTTAATCGGTTGTTCGCGGGTCGCGAGTCACGGGTATGGGTCAAATGGTTAGCTTTTGGTTGGTTTTAGTAAATGATCAAATAATGGGATTATTATGAGTTGACCGAATTCATGGGAAGAATTGGAACGTTGGGTTACTTGGTCATGCAAAGGGTCCGATTCTATTGGAGTAGTGACTAAGTTTTAGCATATAGTTCGTTTATTTTCGTTACATCTTTTCATTATTGTAAGGCTATATAAAGCCAACTCTATTATTCATAATAAATGCAGCCTTCACATTTTCATTCTGATCATTTACGTATACCCATTTCCTTTCATATTTTGAGAGTTATTCATATATACATATAATAATACATACGTAAGTGTGTTGTGTGTTGTGTATTGTGTGTGGAGTGGGGCCTGAACCAACATTTGGTATCAGAGCCTAGGGCTTGTATCAGGGAAGCCTCCGCCACCGGCGGGTGTGTCGGTTGGTGGAGGGCAGGAGTGAATGAAGGGTTCGGGACAGCAGGTTCGTTGTGCAAGGGTGTTTTACCACACTTGACGGGGTGTTGTTCGGGTCAGACGTTCCGGGTTAGATGACGGAGAGTACCGTTGTATGAGGACGAGGTGACCGGGATGAACAAAGGTATCCGTTCGTGGTTGTTCGGGGCTGTTTTACAGCAGAATACGGAGACATGACGGGTGTTTGTGTCAATCGTTGTCGCAGGTGAAGTACCGGTTAGGATGACGGGGGTGACGGGTGAACACCGGGGTGTCTCGTGGTTGTGTTTAGATGTTAAAAATCCGGCAGGATGTTGTGGGTTTCACCAGAAATAGAGGTTAACCAGGTTGCAGGAAAAAACGGGCAGAAAAAATCAAGCGGGCGGCTGTGATTTAGTTCGTTTAGCAGGTGATGGAAAACAGTAGAAGCGGGTGGCTTTGTTTTCTTGATCGGTAGAAGAACGCTCTCACGGAAGTGTTGTGCGCAAAACGGGTTCCGTGTGGTGAAAAGCAACAGTCGGTAGTGGTGGCGGTGTTAGTGGTTTATACGGCTTTGGACGTGGCCAAGGTGGAGGCCGGGTGTCCGGGATAAGTCGAGTTGAAGGGTGACTTTGGACGTGACTGAGGTTGAGGTCGGGTGTCCGGGTAGAAGTCGAGATGGTTCGAATAAGTGATTCGGTGTTGTCGTGTGCAAATGGTGTAAACAACCGATTAAGGGGGTGATTGTTGGGTTAATCGGTTGTTCGCGGGTCGCGAGTCACGGGTATGGGTCAAATGGTTAGCTTTTGGTTGGTTTTAGTAAATGATCAAATAATGGGATTATTATGAGTTGACCGAATTCATGGGAAGAATTGGAACGTTGGGTTACTTGGTCATGCAAAGGGTCCGATTCTATTGGAGTAGTGACTAAGTTTTAGCATATAGTTCGTTTATTTTCGTTACATCTTTTCATTATTGTAAGGCTATATAAAGCCAACTCTATTATTCATAATAAATGCAGCCTTCACATTTTCATTCTGATCATTTACGTATACCCATTTCCTTTCATATTTTGAGAGTTATTCATATATACATATAATAATACATACGTAAGTGTGTTGTGTGTTGTGTATTGTGTGTGGAGTGGGGCCTGAACCAACAACTTGAACATATAGTGAAAGAAAAGAAATCGATGATGAGATTAAACATTGGCATCTTCCAACTAGCTCAACTTAAACATATGGTATGGTCAAGAACTTTAACGTTTTTCATTAGTTGGAAGTCAACGCTTGAACCGAATCAATTGATTACAACATGTCTGAAAATTCGTCAACAATTATAAGATCTAGTAATATCTACTGATAATCCAACGAAATAAATATTAAAACAGATAACATACCTTCAAATGAAGCAGCGATTTGAACTAAAGATGTGAGAAAGCAGAGAAAAGTAAACAGAAGTTGGAGAGAATGGTGGTTATAAACAAATTGAAGGGAGGCCAAGAAGCAAATCAGTCGTCTTTTTTTATTAAAATTTTATTTATTTAATTGGAAATAATAGAGTTGTTGAATTATTGTTTCTTACGGTGTTAAAAAAGCATTATTTTATCGTGGTGCTGCTAACGGCATCTGAAAAGGAAGGAATACTGTATAATTATTGACGGACGAAAGGTCATAATTGCTTTCATTAATAATAACTAGTTTTATAGCTTGCGCTTGTTGCGACATGCTACACAGAATCTTTCTCTGTTTGATAACATTGGATTTTAGTATTACTTGATAAATTTGGATAGTGGGTAAATGAGTAAGAAGCTTCGCTGCTACCCTTTAGACTATGGGGTGTGGTTCCCCTTCCCCCTTGTCCACATCAGCGCCACATCATCTTCCCCTTCTCCTCCCCCTTCTAGGGGAAATGGTTCCCCCTTCTTTCCCCTTCCCCTTTCCTTTATTTTAATATTTTAAAAAGACAAAATATATTTATATATAATATTAATACAAGAAAAGACAAAAAACAATTATGAAGAAGTGGTTCGGGGAAGATGGGAGAAAAGTCCCGATCACACCGAAGGGAAGATGAGGGGGGCGGTGTTCCCCTTGGGGAAAGAAGCCACATCACTCTTCCCGATCCTTTTCCCCACCCACACCCCTTAGTCTTAGATTACCTATTGTCTTCTATCCTATTGTAAATGTCGTGGGCACAATGCAATTGAAATTATATCTTTGAGGGGAAATAGAATTAAATTATTCCAACTTTGTCGGTTTGGAAGACAATAAACCCAACTTGAACATTGGAATCTAACATACCCAACTTATCTTGGTTTTATTTAACTGAACCAAAACTAACTGGGTTTAATCCAGTTAGTTTTCTGTCTGCGTGGCATGCCATGTAGGCAAAAAACTAAATATGGACTCATATTTTTTTACACGTCATCTGCCACGTGGCATGCCACGTACGCAAAAAACAAAATGTGGGCCTTGATTTTTTTGCCAAATAGGACATTTTTTATACGTCACCTACCGCGTAGCATGCCATGTAGGCAGAAAACTAACTGGGTTAAACCCAGTTAGTTTTGGTTCTACTCAAATAAAATCAAGACAAGTTGGGTCTGTTAGATTCCATTGTTCAAGTTAGGATTATTGTCTTCCAACCCGATAAAGTTAAGATTATTTAATTCTAATTCCCTATATTTGACCTAGCCACCAACAAAAATTACAATGTTGACCTTTGTTAATTTACTAGTCAACGATTTTAGCATTTCTTTTTGTTTTTTATTTGAGATGGTACAAACAACTAAAGCATGTGGTACCACCATCACTGCAACCGGGCTTTTTCAGTTTTCTTGAGATTGATGGATGGCAACGAAAAATGTGGCCAACGCTTGACGATGACACAACAAACGGTGGCCCACAAGGGGCAGTGACAGTAGCCATGCGGAAAGGTGACAGACAATGCCTTGAAGGGGAGAGAGAGAGAGGTAGTAAATGGATGAACCAGCGGCGTTTAAGCGATGCTTTCACCATTGCTGGGTATTCTCGCTACCACCTATTGCATATGTGAAACCCTAAAAAGAAATGTGAAAAAATGGTGTGGCGAAAGAGGTGGTTAGGGATGTATCTGCGGCAAAGGCAGTAGGGGATGGAGAAGTAAAGAGATATGTTTACATGGTGGTGATGTGGTGGCGACGACGTGATGCTGATGAGGAGGGGTGCTAAGGTTTTAACGTAGAGTGAAAGAATATGATACAGTGCTCAGTTGATGATATATGATTTTTTTTTCTTCAAAAACAAACTGAAAAGGTGGGTTAACATATATTATGGAATTAACAGCCAAAATTAGCCTTGAGGTTTGGTCAGTTTTGCTGGTCCCATCCAGAATATTTTTTTTTCAATTGGACACATGAGGTTTGTCATTTGGTACCGTTTCCGTCCATTTTGCTAACTGGGTTTAAACTAAAGTTAACTCATGGGTAGTTTTGTCATTTTGAATAGTTTAATGACCGGCAATTCAGACATTTCGTGTTATGATTATTTTAGACATAATATGATGTCCTCCTCATCTCCCCTTTATGGTTGTAAACCCTAAACACCAAATTGACCCAAGTCCTGCAACACCATCAATCCATCCTCAACACCACCACCACCACAACACCACCACCATAATCTTGAGCACCCCCAACAGAATCACCACATCTTGAAACTAGTGCCACACACTCAAATTCTTACGAAATTCGGCGGCTGAGATCATTTTGCTTGGACTCCCTGTAAATACAAACACAAAAAAAATCATTTGAAACAGTTATTGTTGCCCCAATCACTCGTTGTCAATTAATTTAAAGATTCTTTGAGGGCTTGCTTTTAGTTTCGGTTTTGGTTCTAATTCATCAAATTATGTATATATATATTTGAATCTTTGTTGTGGGTTTATGGTGAAGATTTATTGAAAAATGCATTCTTTTTTTTTAAATCTTACATGTGACGTAGAGATTTACTATCATTAGGTTTGACTTCCATCTTTGTTTGATAATTTGTTGGAAGAGGCGCAATGGGTTTATAGGTGTATCTGCTTGTTTATGTTGTGAAGTTTGTTGCGTCTGGTTTGATTGACGTGTTTTAGAAGCTGTTTAGATACAATAAGAAAACGTCTGTCACAGGCACCATGGATTCAAGCAAAGCAGAGAGGTTTGTTGGAGTGTCAGATGTGGTGACTCGTTTGGCACCTTTCTTGGGAAAGAAGATGACCAGCATCAGTTAACGTTCAATGGGGATTCCAGAAGAGAAGATTGAACTTTGAAGGTTATGGTGGTGGTTTGGTGGTGCGGTTAGGGTGGTGGTATATGGAAGAGGTGGGTGGTTTGTGTAGTATGTATAAAGAGAATGAGAGAGAAGAGATTAAGGAGAAAAAGTGGGGTAGGGTGGTAGTTGGGTTTTATATAAAAAAAAATAATTTATTAAAATTTTAAATCATAGTACAAGGACAAAAGCGCTTCTAAGTTAACGTTAGTTTTAAACTTGGTTAGCAAATGAGGGGCTGTTTGGTAACCTCTTAATGAGGCTCTTAACCATTTAGCGCTGAATGATTCAGCATTCAGCGCGTTTGTTTCAACTTCTGAATGGAATGGTTAAGTCTGAATCATTAAGATTTGGGATGTTGCTGAACCATTAAGCACTGAACTATTAAGCACTGAACTAGGTTGAACCTTAATGAGGCTCCCCTACCAACGTGGGACAAGAAAACTAACCATTAAGAGGTCCAACTTAATAATTCAGCGCTTAACCATTCAGACCTCTTAATGATTGAGCACTTAATCAACCAAACATCAATAAAAGACAACCCTCGGGTGTCCAATTGCTAAAAAAAGAACACTTTTCTTAGATTAGACCAGAAAAACTCATCAAACCTCATGTACAATTATAATCGTTAACTTTATAAGAATTGAATAAGTATGCATACCTTTTCGTCCTTTTGGTAAAATTTCTAATACCATCTTTGTGAGATTTTATTTACAAGTATCTCCCATTTTTACAAAATTTTTATAGCGGATCAAATATAAATTATATAATCCATTTTTCTTATTTTTATATACATTTTTAGCTGGTTTACATTTGACAGAATTTTTATTCGGAAATAATTCAGGTCAATTATAATACATTTTCTCTAGACGGTATAAATTCGAATTACTTTACGTTTCGATGTTGTCGCAACGT
Source organism: Ambrosia artemisiifolia (assembly GCA_032199755.1). NCBI lineage: Eukaryota > Viridiplantae > Streptophyta > Magnoliopsida > Asterales > Asteraceae > Ambrosia > Ambrosia artemisiifolia. The sequence continues at coordinate 5,452,554 of CM063529.1, read as the reverse complement.
CCGATGCCATTCTTTAACTTAAAAATAAAACCTTTTAAAAATACAATTTTCTTATGTGCTTATGTTTAACTACGTTTCGGCACAAATCTAAGTTGGTTTACGTTTTGACATAAAATTATTGGTAATGAGTCAGGTCAAATATATTATGTTTTTGTACTTTTTATTTTATATGGATTTTCAATAGGTCTACCTTTTTACGTAATTTTGTTTGAAAACGAGCGGGGTTTAATATTTGACATTATAAATTAGATTTGCTTTAAGCTTCGAAGCAGCCGTAGCGCGCAGCGGGTCAAAATACTAGTTCTTTACCACTTACATATCAAGGAACGCAGATTTGAAAATTATAAATAATACAACCTATTTTTTTTTTTTTTGTTACAAATCATTGACTTGTTAAATGTAAATTGATTCTATCCTCTAATGCTATGGGGTGTGGGTAGGGCTCTTCACAAGACGAGCCAAACTGAGCGGACCTTTGCTCGTGTTTGGCTCATTTACAAACCAAACTGAGCTGAGCTGAGCAGCTCATTTACAACCGAGCCAAAAATCGAGCGAACATTCTCCGAGCGACCGCCGAGAGAGCAACGAGCGGAGAGTAGGACAACCATAAAATTAGGATGTTTCCGTTGTCGGCGTGACACCAAAGGTCAAATTGTCTGTTGTTGACCCTAATATTGAGGTTTCAGTGTTCGAAAATGAGGCTTATGTTAAGGTAGTGAGGTGATGAGTATACTGCAAAGAACAAGTGTCGTACTGTGACGTACGGTGATATTAAGCGATGTTTAACAACGGACAACTAATAACATAATGAAGTCAAGACTGCTACTTCGCGACTTTGGGTATATTATAAACTTAGTGTTAAATTTTTATTGGATTAAGCGGGCTAGTTATACTTTACTTGTTTATCTTGGGCCAAATGTTATATATAAAGCTATAATATTATTAGGATTTTGATGTGTATGTATAATTATACATACACACCAAAATTATAGTAATATTTATAGCTGTATATATAACATTTGGCCCAAGATAAATAAATAATAATTTATTCAAGCCGAACCGAGCTGAGCGTACCTTTACTTGTGCTTGGCTTGATTACAAATTGAACTGAGCCGATCGGCTCATTTACATCCGAGCGGAGGATCTAGCAAGCATCTTTCGAGCATTTTCCGAACGAGTGGCGAGCAATCCACGAGCGGCTAACAATTTGAACAACCCTAGGTGTGGGTGTTCCGTCCCTCTTCTTCCCTCAAGTCTACATCAATGTTACGTCATTTTTCACTTCCTATCCTTCAAATGAGGAAAATGGTTCCCCTCTTCCCCCTTTCGTTTTTTATTATTTTTTAAGAGGAAAAGGACGAAAAAAGCAACTCACGGAGGGAAGGAAAATATCCCCGTCTTCATCGAAAACAAGGGGGAGTGTTCTCCTCAGTGCTCACTTCCATCTCCGCTCCCTCCCTGATGAAGTCACCGAGACCACAACTCATGGTCTAATATACAAAGATCAATGCATCAATTGCTGTACAAAGGAGTTGTAACTTGTAATTCATTAGTTATTCTTGTCTCACCAAATCTGAGAGAGAGAGAGAGGCACCTTTGTTCCTTGGAAGCCTCGTCCACATTACCATTCAATAGTTTACTTAACCTTACATATCGGTCTCAAAGAATCTCCAACACCTACCAACAGGTTTTCACATTTCATATGCACATTAACATTTTCATAGAAATGATAATAATAGTACAGGGGAGTAAAGTGTAATAAAGTGATAGTTTGATAGATGGTAGTTGAAAGTATGAGGGACTAGTTGTGACAATACTGTAAACTTGTAACAGACTTATAAATGAATGAGAAATGGGAGGGAAACCCTATGTTTGAGCTGAATTCCTTTTCTTTCTGATTTCTATCATAACATTGGTATCAGAGCTAACCGATTCTCGGTTACTCGTTACCTTCTCTATCCTAAACCGTTATAACTGTCGTTAACCACCCTTCACCGTCGTGAACCACCACCAACCACCGTCTTCCTCATTTTTCCGATCAACCCAATCTCTATACTCTGTTCTTCATTTCTCTTTCTTTTTTTCATTTCTTTCGATTCAATCGTTTCTTTTCGTGCCGTATTGATCAATTGTTGATCAGTTCATCTTTGGATCGATCAATTTGTGATCTATCCAATCCAAAATGCTTTCTTTCTTTCGATTCATTCAATTCTTTTAATTAACCATGACTACCGTAACAGAGCTGGAGAAGATCAAGAAAATACAATCAAGAAAACACTAGATGAACATGCACTCATCCGGAATTTCCCACCTTTGTTTTTTGATTTCACCTCGAGTAATATTAGTGCATCGTTGGAGGCTCCACTAAAGGCTTCGGAGGTTAAGGTGCTTGAGTACAATGATGTGGTTGAGCTAGTGTTTCAAGGAACAAATACTGTTGCCGGGATTGATCATCCCATGCATTTGCATGGGCATAGTTTTTATGTCGTTGGATGGGGATTTGGAAACTTTAATAGAAGCAAGGATCCTTTGAGTTATAATCTTGCGGATCCTCCTCTTCAACAGACTATTGCAGTTCCGAAAAATGAGTGGACCGCCATAAGACTCAAGGCTGATAACCCTGGTAAGTTGTAGTTTTGGATATATGTACATTACATGTAGCATTGAGACTACTAGAAAACTAGTCATTGCCAACGAAAATCAGTTGCAAACCGCTAGGAAGATTTGCGACAACAACACTGATTGCTAAATTCGGTCGCAAAACCTTTAGAATAATGGGACCTAAATTGAAATATTTTGCCCAACTCTAATAACATATTTCATCATGTAAGTATACTTTCTCATTCATTTCTATAAATGCTAGTCGTTTCAGTTTTGTCAAATAAATAAACAATTTTATTTAATATCAAAATACTCTAATGCACTAGTTAATCAACATTATCACTTTGAGTCAAGTATTGCATGTATATAAAAAATTGCATAGTTTCCTACAACTCATAATTAAATTTAAGAACCTAAATAGTAGAATTTGAACTTAAGTCTATTTAGATTTAATGCAGTGATATCCTTTTTTTATTAGGTATATGGTTAATGCATTGTCATCTTGAGCGCCATTTCAGCTGGGAAATGGAGATGACATTCATTACAAAGAATGGTAGCACTATAGTGGAATCAATATTGCCACCACCCACGGACATGCCACCTTGCAACTAAGTTTGGATTTGTATGTATACAATATAGAAATAATCAGCGAGAAGGCCATTCCTTTGGTAGTACTAAATAAGCTTTACAAAGTTTTTATGTTTTTATTGTTCGGGTTTGTATGGGTAAAATGTATGTATTGTCCTATATGTTAGAATTACATCCCAAATACATGGCTTTAGAAAAATGCATGAAGAGAGAAATGCAAACATCACTTCTTGCAAACAGATGTTTTCAAACAACTGTAATACATTACAATTTTGAAGTGAAGGATGATGTAACCAGAATTTTAAAACAGACTCTGTAAAACTTAACTTGGAATCAATATCTAACCAAATAACTATAAATTTAAATTAAATCAGTATTTCAAATTCATAATAATTACGACAGTCCGCACAGCCCTAAAAGTCTTTGATGGCCACTGTAGACATGAAGGATCTAGATGGAAAGATAACATAAATTTACACCTGATTATTTTTATGTTAATTAAACGATTAAAACTGTTGTCCTTAAATGATTTGAAGTCTTTTATTGTAAGTGTAATAATATTTTTTATTGACAATGTATTATGTTTTAAATTTTTAATATGAGTATTATCATTATTTTCAAATTCATAATAATTACAAACAGTCCGCACAGCCCTAAAAGTCTTTGATGGCCACCGTAGAGATGAAGGATCTACATGGAAAGATTACGTAAATTTACAAATTATTCTTTTTATATATTAATTAAACAATTAAAACTATTGTTTAAAGAAAGTAAATTGAATATTTAGTTTCCAAAAAATTAAAAATTTCATCATTGTAAATAATATTTTAAAGAAAGTAATTTGAATAATTACTTTCCACTCATTCAGATTATTATAACGATCTGTTTCATAATGTTTATCAAAAACAATTCATAAACATGTATTAATATTTTTAATTAACAATGTCTAATAATATTTTTTTATTTACAATGTATTATGTTTTAAATTATTAATATCAATATTATCATTAGTTTCAATTACATAGTAATAAACTTCATGTGTAATTTACCGACCTAAGATGTTTTCAAACAACTATAATCCATTACAATTTTGAAGTCAAGGATGATGTAACCACAATTTTAAAACAGACTCTATAAAACTTAACTTGCAATCAATATCTAACCAAATAAATATAAATTTAAATTAAATAAGCGTTTTCAATTTCATAATAATTACAGTGGTCCGTACAGCCCTAAAAGTTTTTGATGGCCACTTTAGAGATGAAGGATCTAGATGGAAAGATAACATAAATTTACACATTATTATTTTTATGTTAATTAAACAATTAAAACTATTGTTCTTACAAATGATTTGAAGTCTTTAATTGTAAGTATAACTTTATAAAATTAACATATATTTTGTAGCAATAAAAATTGTACTAAAATATCAGCATTTATAAAAGGTGTAATTATTATAATTTTTAATGAAGACTTATTATAATTTTTAAAGATATACTAATGTTTTAAATATATATTGGAAAAATCTAAAGATAGGAATTTCAGTTTTGTATCAGCTGGCAGGTCTTTCATAACAGCTGTTGTAACATTTAATTTTAAAATATTTTTAAAAAATGTAAATTTATGGTAACTTTTTTTAGTTGTTTTATAATAGTAAAAAAAATATTTACATCTACCATTAGTTACAATTACCTAGTAATAAACTTCATACTAAAACCTATTCTAAGTTCAAAGGTACGTGTAATATAACGACTTGAAAACCGATGTTTTCAAACAACTGTCATCCATTAACTTTTTTTAGTTGTTTTATAATAGTAAAAAAAAATTATTTATAACTACATTAATTACCACCGTATTTTGCAAGTTTCAATCTAGGTTGTTGAGCTGTATAGTGATCATTATAGCGTTTTAGGGCTATTGACTTCCAGTAATAATCATTACCTTGAAATTCGAATTTTAAAGAGACTTTATATTTTTTAGTTAAACATTTGTCTGTCAAAAATGAATATGTACATATTTCTATTGATTGGTACAAATAAAAATTAACATATTTATTTAGTGAAGGTATAGATTAACACATATTATACATCTAAAAAATTAACATATCTATTTACACGTATCTTTTTGACTTACATACTTATTTATCAAAAAAGTATAACTTTAAAAAATTAACATATAATTTGTACCAATCAAAATTCTACAAAAATATCAGCATCTATAAAACGTTTAACTTATGTTTTTAATGAAGACTTTATTATACTTTAGTGGGAAGATCTGTTTTACAACATCTGTTTACTTTTCAACACATCTTAAGAAAACATCTCAAACACAATTTCATGTTTATACTACAAAATATTTACAAAGATGTTTTCAACATATACAGATATTAAGGAAAACCAATAACAAAATGAAAATAATTCTTATACTAATCTTCGGAAAACTTAAAACTGACGCTGCTAATACATTCAAACCAACTTTGAATATAACATGTCTTTATACACCCATCAGTCTTGAACACATATTTGTTTCTTTCGCTGTAAAGAATCTAAAAAAGACAAACCTTCAACAGAAAAAAAAATTCACGGTTATGCTCCAACTACAAGCCTTGAAAAAAAAAAGTCAACAAACATACCTGTTGGCTGTTGATAAGCACAACCGCGGGAACCACAAAAGCGGAAGCAGACGCAGACGACTTCCTCAAAAGATAAGCATAGTGGCGTAAAAGCATAATTGCAATCTGGAAAGACTCCCAAGTGCATAAGCTAACGCCTCTATCTGTTAATGGTCAAATATTGACAAAAACACTAAATCAAGCATCACTCAAATTAATCAAACAAACATGCTAAACAGAAAAAGATTAACACGCATTAAACACTCGAATACATGCCTTGAAAAAGGTAAACACATACCCATTCTGAGTTTGACGCTGCCGATGTACATCCGCCGGTAATCGTATGACGAATATTTTCCTTTGATTGTAAGAATCTACCAAAGTGGAACCTTTTTCAACGTAAATAATCTGGTTCCTGATTAAGGAGACAAAAGATTGAGGCTCACTGAAAAAAGAAAACAGATAAATTTTATTGTTATTTATATGATCGGTAAAAATTAGTTTACCTGATAGTCGAATCCTTCAACATGAGCTTGAATGTGAGAGAAGCAGCTGTTACGATTTAAAAATTATGGGAGAGATTTAATAATTGTCTGAGAGAAAAGGAGGGACATGATGCCTTTATATAGTTGTGTAACGGGGTGTCAAGTTTGAAATTTGAATTTCAGTTTGGAGCTCAAATTTAAAAGCAACATTCGTTCAAAAGTCTGTTGACGAAAGTGGGATTCTTACCGCTGCTCAGCCAAGTGGGTACGAAACAACTGTTTTTAACTTCAGCAGCGGTGCTTTAACGTGGCCCACGTATTATTTTTTGAATATTTTAAGGGTGTTTGTGACGTCAGGTTTTGCATCACGCAGACATTGGTGGCCTATCTAAGGTGTTGACACGTCAGCTTTCTGACGTCACTCACGACTCTCCTATTATTGAAAGTATATATATATATAGATACTCATGCAGATGTGTAGTCTCTAAGACCTGGTTTCGCCTTACCGCGTCTTTCCCCTTTCTAGATTTCAATATCGATGGATTTATTAAATAAATAAAAGGTAGAATTTTCATTTGGGTTTATGATAGTTTGATTAGAGGGTTATTACTTTGTTTTATTATTTTTTTAATTTTTTTTATTCATACCGTAGCCTACATAATAGATACATTTAAAAAAACCAATTCAAAACAACAAAAATCGACCCAAAATAAAACTTTGATCAGAAGGCGCTTCGATTTTAAAATTTCAGCTTTTTCTGACCTCGTACTGACGGCCGTTTAAAAGGGAGCCAAGCGCCTCGCTTTGGCCAAAACGAGGCGCTTTGTGGGGGGTTGAAATAGAAGTAGAGGGATGTGAATTGCCAGAGCCTTTACTAATTGCTGCACACCTCTTCTAAGATGGTAAATGTCCTTTTAAGGAAGTACATTCCATTTTAGGAGATAATTTCAACTTTGGAACTTAACGCTACACATTAAATCACATTTAAAACAACATTTTTTTTTTGAACGGCAAATTTCCACTCCTTGTGGGACTTGAACCCATGACCTCCCCTTAGGTGTTTCTAGAAGCTTTGCTTCTACCATTGGGCCACCAACCCCAATGGCACATTTAAAACAACATTAATCATTTGTAATAAGTTGTGGCCCGTTTGAAGCGTTGTGTAGATACAAAACTGTGTATTTATGATGATGAGAAAATTAAAGTCTTTTAGTAGGGTAAACACATTCATCTTATAGATCTGTTGAAAAGCATCCTAATGTCTTCTATCGCGTATTAATGTTTAGAGTAGATGGTAGGATGCAAAAAATGATCATATCTTTTTCTTGAATTAGTTTATGAACTTCTACATGTATGGAGGTGAATTTTGGACAATCGATCCAGATGAAGAATTTTTGCATGATATCAAGCAAAGGGAAAATATTGAACAGGAATATATGGATGCATAAGACAAGGTGTGGTTCCACCTCTGCATTTAAATGTTATTAGTGGTTGATTATTTGCACTGTACCTTACATTAGCAGTTAATATTGTGCAGATTGTGAATATCTTTGATACAGTGGAGAGCATTAAAGAGCACTTTTATAGTGCAATTGACGATGCTTCTAGGTAAGTTGATCCCTTTGGTTGTTGACTTCAATTCCAGACTTGTTTCTGATATACTCGTTTCAACTAAAAACAATCATCTTTCTGTTACATAAGAATTGGTAAAGTAGCTCTTAAAATTTAGCCAAATCAGTAAATCTCAACATATGACTCGTTATTTTGTTACAAACGCACTAATCTTTTATACTATAATAGGTGTTAGTTTTGAGTCATTATGTAAGACCCGTCCCGAATTACCAAGGCTTAACGCCCAAGAACACGGGATTAGTTGTCTAAATACAAAAATGGGGTTGACTTAACTTTGAGAAAATACTCGTGTACTTAAAAGTTTTGTCGTGACCCATAGGGTCAATCAAATTGAAACGATTTAAACATCTCACGAAAGGGATTTATAATCCCGATATAATGTTTACATGTATTTATTTTCCAAGTAAGGTGTAACCCCATATAGTTTGAAACTCAAAATCTAATGTGCGGAAGCGTGTTAATAAGCATGTGCGCATTCGGTCCTCATAAACGGCTTGATCTTCTTCCCATGCTCCTTAAGATTGGTACCTAGGGTTATACACGGTTAAATAACCCGATTAGTATTGATAAACGTGAGTTTAATTCAGATTAACATATGTTTATAGTCGTTACACGTTGAAACGGAACGAACTTGGCCAAACGGCCCCATATCAAGAGAATAAACTGTTGCACTTTTTGCGCAGCAGCTGTTCGGGTCGGTTTTTCCCATTCTTAAACCTATAATCTGACTTCGACTTTCAAAAGAGAAATGCATTCAAATACCTTTCCAGGCATATAAAGAACACCTCCTAACGATTTTTCTATGATTTTATACGAATATTTGAAGATCAGCATGTCTGCATGTTGATGCTGCAGTAGCCGTAAGCTACGGGTCAGCCATAGCCTACGGCTGAAGGCTGCTGTCCCTGAAGGCTGATTTGGCCGTAGGCTACGGCTCAGCCTTTGCCTACGGCCAGAAGCTTCTAAAATTAGTTCCAAACCTGCATTTTTATCAAGTTCTATCGCCTACATGTCCTGCAAGAGTGACGCCTTCAATGTGCAGCCACAAACCCGATTTTAAGGCCACAAAATGCTAACTTTTAAGGCTTGTTTCGCAACTTATAACGAGTTAATCCTAACCATTACCAAGCATAACAAGGGAAGCATAAGGCTTTCTTGGTGTCACCTAAGGCGCATCACTTCCACGTCTTTGGCGTCTCCATCTAAGTACGCTTTAGACTATGCTAATTTCACTTATGACCCCCATGTATTCCATCTTTTGTACTATGGACAATGTATTGATAACAAGTTCGCGTCTACTTGGTTTTTAATTTAACTAACCAACGCTAGATTAATCATCATGAGAATTTAGAAGTCGTAATGTGACTTACCTAGCATGCTTCCAACCTTCATCTAAGGTTGTTTCTATCGAGATGCATTATAATACAAGCTCCCTATTGTGAAGCTCTCGTGATGATGTTCAAACATATATATCTAAGAGTATAGGATTGATATTTAACAAGATTCAAGTCATCGAGTGACTTACCTTATGCGTGCTTCCTCTTTACCTCAACCCGAGATTCCTTGGCTACCCAAGTATCTTGTATTCGCACCTATGAGGTGAATGATCACTTAGGTTGTTAGAACCCAGTCTTTACTTATCTATACACATTTCGGTTGTGTTTTACCAACATACAAGTTTCATCAAATTATCCATGCCCAAGTGAAATCAAGTTTCATTGACACGTTTTATCAAACACTTGGTAGGCGTGATTTATCCAATGTTATCTATAGGACCTATGGACCACATGGATCCTACACATGATTAGATTAGGCATAAATTGCAAGCACACAAGTTCTAATCACTTAAACAAGTTTCCAAGTGAATAAATTTTCTTTCAAGCATATCATCGAGCACCTTATGTGCACAATTTAATTTTACAATTAGTTTTCTAAGCCTTCTAGATTACATGGATTTTACCATAGGCTTAATTGATCATCAACACATGTATAACTTGGTCTCTAGCACATTTATGTTGCTTTCACAATAGCTAATTATGCAACCACATCATGGTGTTTATGTCTAGTCTTTAAACCCATTACATACATACTTCAAGAATTAACATAACATCACATAGTTTCAAATTGATCATCTATTTAGTGTTTATAAGCATATTTGAGGTTCCTAATCACAAGGAGATCCTCAGACAACATCATATTCATGTTTTGTCAAGAACCCTAAATCACCATCTTTTACATACATGGGTTTTTCTCAAAATAAAAGAGTTCCAAGGTTACCTTATGTTGATTAGAACTCTAGATGATCAAGAAATTGCTCATGCACTTGTAGCAACCTTTGATTTGGGGCTGAATTGGTCTTGTAGGTGAAGATGAGAGCATATGTGTGTGTTTTGAAGGTGTAGAAGTCGATCACTGGTATGTGTGATCTTCCACCTTTGTTACATATTAACCCCCTCACTTCATCTTTAGAATAATTTCACAATTAGCCCTCCAAGTTGGTTTCGCACATTGTCATGAATTAAAAACACTAACTTAATTAGTTTCGTGTGATGTGTTTTCTATTATTTTGGGTAGACGAGCTACCGGGATAAATCCCTAACTTAGGAATTTCGGGATATCCGTAATTTGTTGGCTTACATAAAAGCACATCATTCGTGTTAGTACTAAATTTGTATTAGGAATTTTGGGGTGTTACACATTAACTTATGAAAGAGTCTATTTAGGCTGTGTTATATCTCAAATGGGTCAAATAAGACTAAAAAAAGTCAAATAGGCTGAAAATTGGCAAAGGTCAAGTTATAATCCATATAATATACGATCTCCTCAACCATTACCATTTCATTCAATAAGATTATTATTGCAATAACGTATTATGTGGTCTTAATTAAAGCATTAATCTTCTATTTAAAAACAGGACAAAAAGTGTTTACATGTTATATACTCGGGTAACTCAACTAAATTTTGACTGAACTTGTACATGCTATCCAACCCACACACCTTGCTACCTCTGTGTTTTAGCTGGTCCAGTTTCATATATTGAAGAGTATCCATACCATAAGCCTAATAACTCAACTTCAATGTATGCCTAATCCATTCATTGTCTGATACATGGCTTAGACAATTTTTCACTCCTCCGATTCACCTTTGCTTTTGCCATGTGTCTTAATCTTTTTGTTAGATTGGTGTATAGTTATACTAATCAATCATTTATCGAAGTTGAAAAATGATTCTCTTGAATTTATGACACTTGAGAAACCAATGAATCTTTGAACAGTGTCTTTTTGGAGGTTATTATTGGAATTTGCATCCATGTTTCTCAATCACTGCATATTTTATAATGAACACTTACTTTGGGGTAATGAGGGGTTCATAGTTGTCATGCAAGCATAAAGCATTGTCTAAGAGGTAGCAAAGGGTCGGTCGCATGACAAGTCGAAATTGGTGCAGGTTTTAAATGGATCTGTTAGGCTGGGTTGACATGTTAACTTTTTATACAAAATTATAGTAAAATTTGATCGCGAAAGTTATGGTAATACCATAATAATGATTTAGGAGATCTGATGTATTAAAAATACACACTGTGTAACTTCGACCTGTACCCTTTTATGCTACTTTGTTATTTTACATGTTGACCATTCGAGAGAAAAGTTAAAACATGACTCATGATGAACCTATTCATAAGTAAATGGTTCAAAATTTCCTCTATAACCTCTAATATTTCTTGTTTTGTTACTTCTGAAGTTAGTATGTTAAAATTCTATCCAGGAAAGATGTTGAGGTGATTAACAAGTTATGCGATGCTATTGAAAAACTTGAGCGCGGCTTCAAAATCAACAAAAGGCCAATTTTGAGGATTGAAATTCCAGCTAATGAAGATTTATACTGGCGCGACTTCCATCCAGGGACACTGACAAGTGTAGATGCGTATATAGAGAGTGGCGAACATTAATGTCAATACATGGGTTTAAAAAACCCACTGTAGCCACTCTACGTTTACCAACTATCAGAAAACAATATTAACCCACGGCCTTATCTGCTCACTTTATACAATGGACATTGCAACCGGGGATTATGGGCGTCAAACAATGATTCCCTTCCCCTTCCAACCAGGCCATAACAGCATATCAGTACTCGGCCACCTAAACGGTGTACTTTGTGTTTGCTTGCATCCATCGCATTACTAAAATGTGGTCGAGATGGCAAAAAGAGTACCTGGATATGTATTTCTGCATTACAATAGCTAAATCACCTTTTTAGTGTTTACTTTAACACAGTAAAAAATATATGTTCAAAAGAATATAACCAATAGGCTAATAGTTGAAATTTCTACATTTTCCATATATACTTAAGCAGATGAAGACACTTGAACAACTCTCAACAATTATGTACAAAACCACACCCTAACCATCGTAGATTTATCCTTTTAACAACATGATTATGTATATGTTTTTCTTTCAATCTTTTTTTTTTGTGTATGCTTTTATATTATTGTGATTTTTCGTTTTGATGATCGTGAGTTATATATATATGACAGAACTAAAAGGAGAGCCATTGATAAATGCCATGGTTTCCGGTTACCTCATCACGGAATGCAAAACAGTGATAATTGGCTTTCCACAACGCTATAGCCATGGATAGAGCTGGTGTTCTTGGTCTTGCCTTGTGCTATGGCCGAACTTGGTTGGTCAGTTCCTTCACTCTTTCAATCTTAAATTTTCCAGTTAAACATTATTAAAATCATTAATAATAGCGGGCGATTTGACCGACACCACGAACTAAGTCAATATGCTTTCAGCTACAAGCTCAGTCTTTACATAGTGCTCCCACAACAACACAATGTTGAAGCCGGGATCAACATCATGAAGAGGTGATTTAACTAAATATCAAATTTTGCCCCAATCTTAACAAAATGTTGCCCTGCTTGTCATTTTTTTGTAAATAGCATTTTGCGGAATATTGTTTATGTTATACAAAGTTGTTGGGATTATTTTATTTATTTAACTAATTCCATTAGCTTATAATTTTTGATGTTTCTATTTGGATTTATCCTGAAGATCCGGGATTCATATAATGGAAAAGAGTCTTAAACGTGTTGATTAGCTGCTTGCAAACTGTTCTTTTCTTTGTGTAAGATACTTGCGTTCATCTGCTGTATTTTCAGTTTAATGATTTTATTTTGGTTCCGTTTTCCTTTCTTTGTAGAATATAGGGTTATTACTTTTTTAACTTCATTCTTTATGCCGTGGTGACTGAGAGTGGGACAGTTTTGATGCACACCTGAGTCTTAACCCACTTTAAGTAATAGTTATGGGCCACATCAACCATCAATGATGAGGTTTTAAAGACCATACATGTCATATTTTCTAAATTTCACAGTTGCACAACACTTTAATAACTTTTTTGCAAACTGTAGTACTTGATTTCACTTCTTTTGCAATATTTCGATATTAATGGCAGCTCACTTTAAAACTCATAGAGTCATAGCTACACAACAGTTTTTTTTTGAAGCACTTGTGTATTCTATAACATTCAATATGTCTTAATTTATTTTGATCGATATGTTCTATGTACATGTTCTTAATTGCTGACTAATATAATTTCTTAATGCGCTTGATGTTATGATAGTAGATGTAAATGGCAACCTACACCTATAATTAGTAATACTGTAGGATATATGCTATGATGTAAGTAACCACTTTTGAGGATATGATATCACTATGATTTTGTATCCGGAGACCGTTAACTTACACATGGATCACATTCCCACCGTGAAAATGGGTTACCGTTCGTAATAGGCATCATAAGTAAATCTGATGTCAGTTTGGACACCCGCTGCAACGCGCGGGCACTTCCACTAGTTCTACTTGGTGTAAAACTACGTTGGGTTTAGAACTCTTGAAATGTTTTGACAAATATAGGGTACAACACCATTTTAGATGATAACGACGATGTAATCATTAGATTTGACGAATTAGCAACAAAATCTATACAAGTAAATAGCATTACCATCAACATGTTTATAACACCACAACATGAAAGCTTTTAGGAAAAACTAAACACAATTTGTTTATGTAAATTGTAATTAGTAGCTTAAATTCAGAGGCAATTATTGGACACTTTTCCTGACTATACGTCATCCCCAATCCTATCATATAAATGATTTATACACACATATACAACTAATTTTTCATAAGAAATACATTACAAAAACTTGAACCAAAAATGACTTAACATCAAACATATTAGCATTTGCATACTTTGAATCTCTTCTAGATGAACTCACCGTGCATCTAGTCAGTGCAAAAACCTCGGTATCACAAATTCTTGACTTTGCCTACTCCGAGAAACATTGTTCACTGACCTCTTCCAAAAGATTTATGTCCTCCAATGAGTTCTTGACCTGTTGAAATTGGCCATTGGGAAGCCGGGTCAATTCCTTTGAAGTAGGAGATTGGTGTCTTCGTGTCTCGCAAGGCGAATTAGACGATGAAGCAATATGATTAAATCGAGTATGTATTGATCCACTTTGTGTTTATCTGCATGATCTAGCGTCTGCAGCCGGATTATGTTGCTACTCCCAAACTCGAATCTGTGTGAATCAAACTAGTGAGCTTTAACATGATCAATTTTCATAGCAACCTAAATCGCAATGTTTTAGAATTCTTAAAAGGTTTGACAATAGAAAACGACAAAATAAAGTAACATTGGCAAATAAAAAACAGTGTCACCAATCAGTTAGTTTTGATGCAATGAAACTGACAGAAGTAAGAATGGATCGCTTACCCGGTGTTTGCCCACTCACTAATCCACCCGAAGCTTTGATGTGCTCTGCCGACACGAGAATAATAATTTTTATGTGTTGGTATTTACTATTTAGTAAACACAAAGAAGGTTATTATAATATTGGTGCAAAACACTGTAGTTAGAAAAAGTACTTTGTGGTATGTGTAGCTATAGGAACGAGCCAGCGAAGGGTCTTATCCATTTCTGCCTTAATTTCCGGCATTGTCATCTAAAACAAACAGAAATGTATGTACGCATAAGTACAACACAACACTCACATATATTGAACAATGAAATATAAAGGTGGCCAAATTTACAAATATAAAGGTGGGTCAAGTTGGGTAACAGTTCAGACTTAGTTTTAAAGGCGCTTAGGGTCCTCGAAGCCGAGGTGAATATGCATATGTATAAAATACTTGTAAAATAAACTAATGCAACATTTTCTATCTTGTTTATCCTCAAAACACTGAAAAATAAGTTAATAAAAGAATACACAAAACTGAATAATTTTAAAAAAGCATGGAATAGCCTGTTTGTGTCTTATGTACAACCAAATTACAAGCTTTATGTACAATTAAAGAAGCTCAATTAAGCTAAATATTATATAAAAAAAGAAACTCAGAAAAACTATGCATATTCTTTTGTTGTTTTAACTCTCTATACAAATCAGCACCAACAAAGTTACAATAGTGTTACACAAGCATGCACACATTTCCATATCTTCTTTCGACTCTAACCCTAACCAAACATGAATAGTCTAAGCTAATCCTAATAGGGCTAACCCTAATATAAGCCCAATGTACTTTGGCATAAATAAAAGCTCAATTGGCAACTAAAAGAGATATTATACCGGAGACTGCTTACCACTTCATTAGAATCAAGAGCTTGTAAGCGAGAACGTAAACCTGCCTTCACACTGGCGGGTAAACCGTTGTATAATGTGTCCCGCATCTTAGGATGAAAGGACATAGGACGAGATGCCTACAAAAACATAATGAATCCCATGTATTTATCAAACTATAATAACCATGCCTAAAAAGTAACACAATACTGAGATTAGCTTACAATGTTGTCAATCTGAGTTATTAAGTTGGCATAATGTAAAGCAAGACCAGCCACACCTAACCTTTCGGTATTGTTGTTGGTCTCCTCGCCTTTTTTTGTTGAGTTTGCAGCTGAAAATGAAAGCACCCACGAATATAAGATCGTGTTTGGTCCTTACTCCTTGTCAATCGATAGATATTATAAATTCATGACATTTAACTAAAAGTAACGAAAACGTTAATGGAAAACTCAAAAGGGATAAAGCAGAGTTGAAATGTGCTCAAATGCTTAAATCTTCAACGTCCGTTATGACTAAAAAAACCAGATTAGTATCTTAATGATGTAGTTAACTGATGATAATGAACACATCAAGTTTTTTCAGTAATCGATGAAAAAAAAAAACCCAAAAAAAAAGAAGTTTCGTGATCAACCCAATCCACTTTGGCATCAACTGTTTCAGCCTTGTTACCCAACCCACCAGTTTTGTCAAGATAGTAGAAAATCCCTAAGCCAAGGGGATAACCAAACATTTAGGATCATTGAATGGGTATGAAATCGGGTTGTGATTAGCTATAACAGAATTCTTTAGGAGGGGTATTGTATCAATTGATATCCGGTTACCCACACCGAAGCTGAATACATTAATATATAACGAAATTTAAAAAAAACAAAATAAAAATAGTATTTGAAGTTGTTAGAAACTTAAGACTTATTAAAATATACGAAAGCATTTGAATTATACTTGAGCATTAAAAATTTCAGGTTGGTTTTACAATGAGATACGACACACTGGGAGTCGGGTTACGGAGACCCATTGCCATCCCAGCTAAAAATGAAGTATGTAGCACGTTTTTTTCAAGTGAGTCACAAACAGTCCAATACCATTCTCCCCAAAAGCCTCAGGAATTGCTTGACGGATGAACGTAACAACATCAACAAGCTTCTCCACAACCTACTACAAAAAATTGCACAACGAATATATTATTTGACTAACGTTTTTACTTGAGGATAAACAAAATGAATGGAAATATGATTCATGAAAATAGGGTATAGCTTAAAGGTGGTCCTCCCTCTGTATAGATGTGAGTATGAATAATGGAAAAACGATCCCTATATCATTTTGCAAGAAACCCATGAGTACCCATCCTTTTGAAAATCATTTTTCGAGTAAGAAACCCATGGCTCCTTAGTGCCACTGATCCTTTATCACCTACCGTATCATACTCCTCTATTGATGCGACTCCTTACCGCAAACTTGTTGGATCTCTTCAATAGCTAGCTTTCACTCGCCCGGTTGCCATTAACAAGTTGTCCCAATCTATGCATGCTCCTAGACAAGCCCACTGGCCAGCTCTTAAACGGGTCCTTCATTACCTTAAAGGGACAATTCATCATGGTCTGTTCCTAAACCTTAATTCTCCTCTCACTCTCTCGGCCTTCTCAGATTCCGACTGGGTTGGCGTGAACGATGTCAGTGGTCCATAACTACTTATCTAGTTTACCTTGGCAACAACATCATCTCATGGAAATCAACACTCCAAAACTCGGTCTCTCGTTCCTCTACGAAAACCGAGTACAAAGCCTTGGCCAATGCCTCAACGGAAATAACATGGGCTAAAAACTCACTTAAGGAATTGGGTGTTCTGACAAATCATACACCAACTTTATTTTGTGATAATACAAGTGCGACGTATCTTTGTGCCAACCCAGTCTATCATTCACGCATGAAGCACATTTCTTTCGACTATCACCTTGCAAGAGAACATGTATCCACGGGTCATCTACGTGTTCTTCACATCAATTCGCAGTATCAACTTGCCGATATGGTTACTAAACCGCTACCAAGAGCACTGTTCCTTTGTAACCATTCCAAGATTGGCGTACCCGATGAATCTCCATCTTGCGGCGGCATATAAGGAATATCAACATTACATGCACAAATGGGTCAACATCACACCAGTCAACATTGAAGATTGAAGGACTAGTCAACTATATAAAAATGGAATGAATGCTAGAATCATGCATTCAAACCATTTAGGTATAAAAAAATGATCAACTACATTTTATCCATACTTCATACATGATATATACAATAAAAAAAGAGGCATAATGTAGCCTACAATTAATAGTAATAAAACTAATAGATGGTATTTTTGTAGACATAGTTTTGTAATTAATACTGTTTCCATTTTACTTTGTAATCATCTCAAAATTATGGGATTGTATATTTCTATATAATGGAATACCCGAAGAGGGAAAGGATCAAGGATCCATTCTTTTCATGGTATCAAGAGAACTAGGAACCCTAATCCTACCATATGAAACGATCTCTCAGTGAATCTATGGAACGATCTCTCAGACCTCGTCCATACCATCATCAAACCAGGAACAACCGCCCACTAGGCATGGACCACTCTTGAAAGTCTTTTTCAAGACAGCAAGAGTGTTCGTGCTCTCCACCTTCGCCACAGCTTCATAAACACCCGCCTTGAAAACTTCCCAAACGTTTCTGCATATTGTCAGGAACTCAAAGTTTTATCCGACCAATTAGCTAGTGTCGGTCACTCGATTGATAATGACGGCCTTGTACCACAACTTATTGCGGGACTCACTGAACAATACGAGGGCATCAAGACTATACTCCAAGGACAGGACCCTTTACCACCGTTTTACACGACTCGCTCAAAGCTTTGCATGGTCGAGTCGTGTAAAGTGGAACAGGCTCTTCAGGCTTCAAAATCGGCTAGCACGACTCTAAATACCACCACTCACCCCACCTCATATAACTCGACAACCGAACCCACCTATGTCCGATAACGAGGCCGAGGAAGATCTCACGGACGCGAGCACGGTAGACAGTCGTGGGGCTGAGGCAGACAAACCGGGTACAATTTTTGGCCCACCTCTTTTCATCCCTATTGGCCGCCTTATGACACCCGCCAAATTCACTAGTTGAGTCCGTACAATTAACTGGTTTCGCTTCACTATGTGCTTAGAATAAGTGTGTCGGTGTGCCTCATTATCTGAATGATCATGTGAAAATAAACCCTACCCGAACACCATGACCATCATAAGGATCAACAAAAGCAAACGTATGTATGGATTTTCACATAATATTTTATGGAACCAAAAACTATATTTTTTACAAATACTTATTTATATGATCAAAACTTAAAAGTAATATTATACATACATGATAAGTGAATCAACCTATAAATCTCCACATATGTATATATAAACAATGAAAGTGACATAACATGAACTAGTGACAAAGACTCAAACTCTCTCTCACACACACACATACATATGTAATTGTATATATATATATATATATACATGTGTGCTACAGATAAAACAAAACTACACTTTACTTATACCCCAATGACTACATGACAAACCTCCCACACACCACACTTGCACTTGATTTATTGGTGGCAATATAAGACAATTTGGAATCTTCTAATACCTTATGATCATATCTCCTCCATGCATGATCTTTACCCATAACATCCTTTCTTCTTTCCCTTTAATCGGCCGAATGCTACACAAAACAAACAAACAAAACCTCCACCTAGCTAAAAATGACATAACACCCATGATGGCAACATGATAAGATCTTGTACTTGCACAAGATACAACTCTTTTCTTTCCTTGACACCTCACGGCCGCAAACAAGGACAAGAGCATAAGTCTCTATCAACATGACAACCATTGTTATACCAAATTAGGCCTTGATCATATTATCACAACTTCCCAAAGCTTGTTGACTTTCCATAATAAACTTGATCTTGCTCCCAATTGGCCGAATAATAGAGAAAAAGACAACACAAGAACCATTCATTAATTAATTTTGTCTCACTAGCTCATGCATGGCACAAATGGACAACCAACTCCTCTTACACACTTATAGGCCTTGTGTTGAAATTAAGATCCTCCCTAGACTTGATTTCAACCAAAAATGATGGAGATCCTCTTTTGTTTTATACTCGTTTAATCCCCAAAGATCACAAGACCACTTGTCCATTTCAACTTTGACAACAACTTGAATTAAAATGGAATGTACCTTCCAAAAACCAAAGAACCATGCACTTTGCTTACCATATGTTGGACTATAAATAGAGGTGGAAACTAAAATTTATACTCACACCAAAGAACTTACAAACTCCTCCTTTTCTTCTTGTTTTTTCTCTCAGCCAAAACACCCCACACCACCATCATCAGCTTTTTCTTTCTACTCTCAATTTACAAGACATAGGACCCAAGGAATCAAAGCTAGAAGCCGAGCCAAGCATCCAAGTTCATCCTCAACTTGTGTAGGTATGATGACTATCCATAAACCTCTCTTGATCCTTAAACAATCGGCCCTAATGAACCACCCGACCCATGACCCTTCTACTTACAATAATCGGCCCTTCATCATTGTACAAACTAGTATTTGTGATCGAAAACAATGATGTAATAACTTAGTCTCCAAAATCACGATTTTATATAGCTACCAACACAATGCACTTGTTTTTTTTCATCACCATATTATGTCTAAACTCGACCTAGGAAGGAGATCACTTAAACCCGAAGTCGGATCGTGTACCAAGAGTCGAATACTTGCAAAACTTTCGGCCCAGTTGATCCATACATAATGTACACATACATCCGAACTTATCACACCTTGTATGAATGTTTCGACACATTTTCTAGATAACTACATAATGCACACAAGGTTACTCTTTTATGCTCAAATTAACAATAGATACGTCTTTACAATAAAACGCCTAGAATTCACAAAACTGTACATCTCACAATGTGCATACGAATCAAGTAATAAATGTCACGTGCACAAGATATGACCCACACATGACTAACATAAGGGTCCACAAGTCGGGTGAACAACTTGTATGGTAAATAACAAATACACACAACTTAATATGTCTTTGACGTTATAGGGCACTTTTTGTCGAACAATAGTTACTTTGCTTTGCTAGACTACATATCCAGACATCAGGTGAGTTTCGTGACCCCTTTTACTGTTTTACTAATTTACAACTTCGGGGGAGAAACATGCTACAGACCCACATAGGTACATGACAACAATATGTGTTACATGAGTTAGACCCACAATTATCACAGACAACAAATTCCCTGGACAATCATAACCATTAGCTTAGCGATAAGCCGTGGATTATATGAATAGTACTATTTGGGTTGACACCCCCTTTTCGCTGTTAGTCGCGCTAACACATATGAATGCATATTATCCATACTTTACAATGTCCCGTGATAAGGCATTGAAACGGGGTACACACGAACGTCAGGGTTTGGTTATGGTGCTCATGGTAACTATATTCTGCATGGACACAGACAACGAAACCTTTTGAGCAACAAACTGTTTTATCGAGTCAGCAAAACCTACGAACTCACCAACTTTTTAGTTGACAGCTTTAAGTATGTTTTTCAGGAAATCAAGTAAGGATAATAATAAGGCAAGCTTAGGAATGGCTGCAGAAGTCTCTTGCTTTGTTATTTTGATGTAGCCATTTGAAACATTTGCTAGGATTTGTAATTTGTATTCGACTATGTGACTTGTGTGTTTGATGAAATGAATGTCATTAGTATTTCTCATAAACAATGATTGTGATCACCATGTTCGTCTCACCTCACGTTTCCGCCTTAGGCGGGGTGTGACATGCCTCCTCTTTTTAGGCCTTGGCCCAGCCCCCGCGCAAACCCAACAGCCGATGTACCCTCCCTAATGGGCCTCTACACCGTGTCCTTACCCCACCACCAATACTCGGCCCAATAACAGTTGCAATGGGACAAGCATTCTCGGGTCCAAACCAAGCCAGCCACATCACACAGCCTACACACCAACTGACATCGACCAGGCACTCCATGCTATGTCACTGAATCACTAACAGGAACCAACTGGCTATATGGACACAGGCGCCACAGGTAACATGTCTAACACCTCTGTTAATTTTGACTCTTTTTCAAATAACAGCATTAGACAACATTATTGTCGGTACTTGGACATGGCAACCAAACATTACCACCACCATTCCCACCACTTGTCCTAAAAAACGTCCTTTATGCCCCCAGATTACTTAAAAATTTAATCTTAGTTCGTCAGTTCACAACTGACAACTATGTCTCTATCGACAAGAGCCGGATCTCTATCCTCCAGTGCAACAACAGCGGTGACCTTTACCAACTCGTGCTTGGACCCGAAACCACCATTTTCCCCTCAACCTTGACTGCTATCACCTTCACTCTATGGCACCAACGTCTTGGACACCCTGGACGTGCACCTTTACAGTCTTTAAAGTCATCTTGTTTTGTTGATTTTTCCAGTTTAAATAAGAGCACTTGTCAGTGTTGTGTACTTGGCAAAAGTATTAGACTACCCTTTGCTAGTTCTGATACTCGTATTTTTAATCCATTTGATCTTATTCATAGTGATTTATGGACTTATCCAATTTTGAGCTCTAATGGTCATAGATATTATATACTGTTTGTTGATGATGTTACTAATTTTTTATGGACCTACCCATTGTCAAACAAATCACAAGTCTACACTATTTTTTACAAATTCCACAAACAAATCACAACTCAATTTCAACGACCTATAAAAATGTTTCAATGTGACAACGACACCGAATACATAAACTCCTCTTTTCAAACCTTTTTCTCATCCCATGGCATACTTTTTAGACGTTTGTGTCCCCACACATCGTCTCAAAACGGTATGGCGGAACGTATGTTTCGTACCATAAATAATATTGTCCGCACCATCCTTACCCATGCCTCCTTGCCCAATACCTTTTGGCATCACGCCCTTGAAACCGCCACCTATCTCCTCAACATTCTACCTGTCAAACACCTTTAAAACAAAACCCCACTGAACTTCTATGGTGGCACACCATCTTATGATCCCCTACGGGTTTTCGGATGCCTCTGTTACCCGATAATTCCCACCACCATCATTCTCAAACTCGACCCACGATCCACCCCATGCGTTTTCTTGGGTATCCAACCACTCATCATGGTTATAAGTGCGTAAACCTCAAAACCAAACAACTCATAATTTCCTGCCATGTAGCGTTTGATGAAACAACCGTCCCATTCGCCAACACCATCAGCCCGTCACCAAATTATGACTTTCTATTTGTTTTCCCACCCATCCGATGGCCTCATGTAAACACATCCTATACTACCTCCCCATCTACTGCTCACGGCACCTCCCATCCTCCACCACAAACACCGGCCCACTCCTCCCCAATACCCACGGCCCAAACCACCCCACCCACTTCACCATCGGCCAACAACCCTACAACCCATATACGCCTACATCACCCGCCCCAACATTCCCCACAGCCTAATCTCACACTTCGCCCACCCAACCATCTGGCCCACCTTCTGACCCACCACCATAACCGCACATACCCGAACCAATCACCCTTTTCCGACTCAACCCAACCCCACTACCACCACTCGCACTATGCGCACACGCCATGGATGGCATCACCAAACCTAAAACCCGTCTTAACCCAAACGTCTCCACCATCGTACATATCCCCCAAAACCCAACCGATGCCTTGTCCATACCGGTTTGGTATAAAGCCATGACTGACGAATACCATGCTTTTATTAAGAATGACACGTGGGAATTAACACCGAGGTTTCCAAACATGAATGTCATAAGAAGCATGTGGTTATTTAAACACCAGTTCAAATATGATGGGGAACATTACAAGGCGAGGTTAGTTTGTGATGGTCGCCTTCAGCAGGTTGGTATTGATTATGGGCAAACTTCTAGTCTGGTTGTTAAACCGGCAACCATACATACGGTACTCTCCATTGCTTTATCTCAGGCTTGGCAAATTCACCAGTTGAACGTCACCAATGCCTTTATACGCGGCCACTTAAATGAAACTATATACACGTATAAGCCAATGTGGTTTCGTAAGAAAGACTTCCCGGATCATGTATGTCGACTCAAAAAGTCATTATATGGTTTAAAACAGGCACCGCAGGCAAGATATCAACGTTTCACGGACTTTGTTCTTACTTTGGGGTTTGTTCCAGAGTAAATGTGATGCATCATTATTTACATTTCACCAGGGATCCCAGGTTGCTTATCTACTTCTCCATATAGATGATATTTTACTCGTCACATCTTCAGATACACTCCGTACCACTTCTACGTCCCATCTGGCAATGGAATTCACCACTAAAGACTTCGGACCCCTCAGCTTCTTTCTCAACATCTCAGTTAAGCGTCACAAAAATGCCATGTTTCTGTCACAACCGGCATATGCACAAGAATTTATAAAATGGGCAGGAATGTCATCTGGCAACCCCGTGCACACACCGGTTGATACCCACACCAAACTTAGCGCTGATGTTGGCACTGATTTCCATGACCCGACTTTGTACCGTATCCTCGCCTGTGCTCTTCAGTATTTGACCTTCACTCGGCCAGACATTATTTATGCAGTCCAACAAATTTGTATCCACATGCATGCTCCTAAAACCGACCATTGGAATGCCCTCAAGAGAATTCTATGTTACATTCAAGGCACCACCAGTTTCGGCCTTACACTCAGACCATCTCAGGACTCGCGTTTAATTGCCTATACAGATGCCGATTAGGCAGGTTGCCCGGACACACGCCGTTCAACCAGTGGTTTTTGTGTTTATTATGGTGATAATCTCATCTCTTGGTCTTCCAAACGGCAAGCTACAATTTCTCTTCAAGCGTAGAGGCTGAATATCGTGGTGTTGCCAACATCGTTGCAGAGGTTTGTTGGTTACAAAATCTCCTCCTCGAATTTAAGCGCCCATTGTCCTATGCCACTCTTGTTTACTGCGACAATGTCAACGCCATCTACCTCTCAAGAAATCCGATACAACATCAACGAACAAAACACATAGAGCTTGATATACACTTCATTCGTGAGGAAGTTCAAAAGGGTCAGGTGCAAGTTCTTCATGTCCCGTCTCGCTATCAGATCGCCGACATCTTCACAGAGGGCTTGCCACGCATTCTATTTGAAGATTTTCGATCCAGTCCAAGCCTTCGCTCTCCTCTGGCTTCGTCTGTGGGGGTGTAATAGATGATATATTTATAGACATAGTTTTGTAATTAATACTGTTTTTACATATTACTTTGTAATCATCCTAAAATTACGAGATTGTATATTTCTATATAATGGAATACCCGAAGAGGGAAATGATAAAGGATCCATTCGTTTCAAAAACACGTTGACTAGACTTTGACTATGACCATGACTATGACTTTGACTATGACCATGACCATGACTTGGACTTTGACTTGAAATACATATTCAAAATATACAATTTATTAAATGGCTTGAATCTTGCTAATACGCCTCCACAAGATGGGATGATTCGTTGGAGACACCAATCTTGGAGTGGAACGAGAAACAGTAATCGGGGTAGCAGTTTGGTGAGGACATCGGCTAGCTGATCCTTTGAACTTATGTGAAAAAACCTTTAGTTGACCGGTGTTGACTTGTTTGCGAACAAAGTAGTAGTCGAGAGCAACATGTTTCATGCATGAGTGGTAGACCGGGTTAGCACATAGGTAAGTAGCACCGGTGTTATCACAAAATAGAGTTGGTTTGCGCATCGTGCGAAGGCCAAGTTATTGGAGAAGATTTTATCCCATGAGATTTCAAATAGCGGAGAACACGTTTGAGGCTTGCCAATGTGACTGTTTTGAGTTGTGCATGAATTGAGAAAGTTTGTTGACTGGGAAGGAAATATTCGGCCGAGTGATACCAAGATGTTGAAGAGTGCCGACAAGTTTGCGGTGAGGGGTCGAGTCAACGGATGTATAGGCATCCGAGGGGGTACGAGGGTCGGAAACGCTTAGGGGGGTTAGGACCTCCTTGGCACCATCCATTTTGAATTTGGTTAAGATGTCTTGAATGTGTCGGTGTTGTGAAAGAAATAAGTCTTGAGGTGTTGAGATGACCTCAATGCCCAAGAAGTGATGAAGTGGATCAAGATCTTTGATGGAGAACTTGACACTTAAATCTTGAACGAAGGTTTTCAAGAAGTGATCATGGATACCCGTAAGAACAATGTCATCTACATAGACAAGAAGGTAGAAAGTGATTCCATGCTTATTTTGAGATGAAAAGGGATGGATCGGACAAGGACGTTTGAAAGCCGGAATTTATAAGAAAGGAGTGAGTTCATTATACCATGCACTTGGAGCTTGTTTGAGCCCGTAAATGACGTTGTATTTATTGTCATTCCATGTTAATGAAAAATCATTCTAGTTGACAGTTTATATACAACACCACATGTCAGAACTGAAAACCAGTTAGTCAACGTGTTCACTGCCGCTTTGCATGGAGTCTAGTTTTCCATGTTTGTAACAAGTAGGGCATGATAATATCCTACTTAAGGGGGAGCGTATTATATGTCCCTAATTTAAGATTGAAATTACTAGTATCAAATCCATACCTCTTCCAAATTTCTGGACCAAAGTGATTCCTTTTTCAAGTTCTTCACGCGTTTCCTTTGATGTTTTAGTTCACTTTGTAATATCACTAAACTCTCTCCTATATTCATGAAACAACCGTAACCCCTTTGTTAAAATGAGAAGTTAACAAGAAAATCGTATATCCAAAAACGTAAACATATTTCCATAAATAAACAACTCGAAACCACCATGATATTGTTAAGATATATATATAAACTTATCTTATTAGTATGTTTGTATTGTGTAAACATTAATCTTGTGTATATATATTTGTATGTAATGTATGTTTAAGTAGAATAATTGTAAGTGATAGATTTTAGAGTAGATAGGAAGATAGATGGAAACTATTTGCATATGGGTCAATTTGGGTTATCGGGCAAACAAGGCTGCACACTATGTTTATAACCGGATCAAAGGACAGGAGCAAAACAGATCACAACAGAAGGTTTTGAAGACTGCAAATGAACTAAAAGGACCATTATGCCCTTACGGTTAATATGGTTATTTTTGGCGCCAAAAGCTATCAACCGGTGGGACTCCAAAGACAACCATTTTCAAGGAAGGGACACAATGATATATATATATATATATATATATATATATATATATATATATATATATATGAAAGACATGACACAATAGTTCAATTATCAAGATTGTTCCACATTCACAATCCTTAGTCGGAATATTTCCAGAATTCTTGTGTGTATTATTCAAGTTCGTTTGTACCAAAACAGATTCATTCGATTATATCATAGTAATTATTATTGTTCTTATCACTTAATTTGTATAATATCTTGTTATTCGATCCTAGATTCCAACAAATCTGGTATCAGAGCCACACCTGTGTCTGATCCATCCGTTTCTGTTCAATAATCTGTTTGTTTCTTGTTCGTTTCTTCTGTTCAGAGTCTGTGATCATTGTTTATTTACTGTTTTAGTATCTGTCCAAAGTTTCTGTCTTCAATTTATTGTTTTTTTGTCCAAATCGTATACATAAGTTTGTCATCACACACTCAATTATCATTCAATATTCTTGTTTCACTCATAATTCGAATTCTGGAATCAAAGTCTTCTGTTTTCAGTTTCTGTTTATCAACTTAACATAAGTGAAATTTTTTGGTCCACACTTTCTTTGTTTTATAATCAAATCTCTGAAATAACAACATTTCTGAATCATCTGGTATCGGGTTCAAGGCCTCAATACATGGCAAGGTTTAGACGAAAGAAGGAAAGAAAGGCGACACTAAGGCGAAGAGGAATAGAAACCAAAAAATGCTATTATTGCAAACAACCGGGACACCTTATAGGCGTTTGTGGTATCAAAGAAAGAGATGAAGGGGCACAATTAATAAGGGATGCAATAGACACGGGAATTTCATACTATCTTGAAAAATCATTCGGTAATGGGGAAGATTATATTCTTCAAGGTTCAGACAATGGATTATGGAAAGATATGTGTTATGTTAGTCCTAATATTCAGAATCATATTTCGGGTAATATTGATTTCTTTCTAAAATTAAAGAAATCATTTGGCGTTGAAAGTAGGATTAAGAAGGAATTTGTGTTTATAAGAAGGGTTGGTATAGTGAGTATTTCGGTTGAAGATCAAAATTTAATTATACCAAATGTTTTCTATTCAACCGATTTAGAAGACAACATATTGAGTCTTCCGTAATTAAATTACAAGGTTTTGTAGTGAAAGTTGAAGGAAACTTTTGTGTTGTAGAAAACATGTTTAAAAACAAAAGTATGCAATTTCGATTTTTTCAAAATAATGATGAATCAAGGGAATCAATATCAAAGATGTTAGATGATGAAAGTGATCACATAAGATTGAAAGAAGAGTATTTGAATGGTTACATTGAATCCATTTCGGCCGAAGCCGAGAAGAATATGCAAAACATTGATGATATGGTGGATGAAATTTATATAGATTCTCTTGATAAGTGCATTGAGTTTTTAGACATTATACATGATTTGAACTATCCTTGGGCACATAGAGATACTCTTAAAGGACCATTCACTAGAATGGTGTCATGGTTCTTGAATGAGTTTGTTGGGATAACAAATCGGCCCAAACCCTCTATGTTTGAAAATGGAAAGAGAGTTGAATTGTATGATTTATATATCATGGTTCAAAAGGAAGGTGGACATCGAAGGGTGTCAATGTATAATATGTGGGTTATAATTGCAAAAGAGTTAGGATTTGACTATGAAGATAAGGACATGTTGAGGATTCTATATGCACAATATTTATATGTCCTTGATTGGCAATATCATGTTCATAAAAATGCTAGAAAAACAGCTGAAAAGATTGAAAAGAAACGGAAGAAAGTAGTCAAATTCGAAGACCAGAAACAATGCCAAATATGTCAAGAAAAGTGCTTATATTGAACAAAGAATCAAAGTCAATAGAAGAGGATTATGCATTGTATATGGGAGGAGATTGGAGGGCTGCAAAGAAGTTCATAAAGCGAAGAAACTTTGATTTCACACAAGCCGAGATAGCCCTCAAGGAAGCAATTGAAACATTACCAACAAGTCCTATGAGCCCAAGTTATATTTAGGGGCAGGTGTTAAGATATAAATATAAACTTATCTTATTAGTATGTTTGTATTATGTAAACATTAATCTTGTGTATATATATTTGTATGTAATGTATGTTTAAGTAGAATAATTGTAAGTGATAGATTTTAGACTAGGAAGATAGATGGAAACTATTTGCATATGAGTCAATTTGGGTTAACGGACAAACAAGGCTGCACACTATGTTTATAACCGGATCAAAGAACAGGAGCAAAACAGATCACAGCAGAAGGTTTCGAAGACTGCAAATGAACTAAAAGGACCATTATGCCCTTACAGTTAATATGGTTATTTTTGGCGACAAAAGCTATCAACCGGTGGGACTCCAAAGACAACCGTTTTCAAGGAAAGGACACAATGATTCGAAACATATATATATGAAAGACATGACACAATAGTTCAGTTATCAAGATTGTTCCACATTCACAATCCTTAGTCGAATATTTCCAGAATTCTTGTGTGTATTATTCAAGTTCGTTTGTACCAAAACAGTTTCATTCGATTATATCATAGTAATTATTATTGTTCTTATCACTTAATTCGTATAATATCCTGTTATTCGATCCTGGATTCCAAAAGATATTCACATGATGGAACCCAACACCTATATAAACTTTAGCTAATTTATAAGATAATAGAGGAACCACAATTTCCAATTGCTATCTAAAATCATTATCCAATATATATTTGGAGAATTGAACTATGTATACAATATCAAAAAACATTGTTGGTTATATACCTTTTCGAGGAAGACGCAAAGATTCGACTTCATTAAGCTTACGCTGATAAACTTGTTTCAATCTATCCCAAGAAAGATACTCATGGTATAATTCCTGCACAGAAATTTTTTTAGCTGTTGGTTCAGCCCTCACAAAACACACTCTAAACTCACTAGTAATATGAACAAAAGTGTATAGGAATTATGCAGTAGAAAATAGAAAGCAGATTGCATTTATTCCATACCAAATGTGCCTTTAAATAGGCCAACATACTAACGTAAACATAGACTCTTTCAATTAAATAACTCAATCCTCCTAATAAATCAGTAAACTAAAAACCACCTAAACCTAGTCCATGCAACCATGCAACGGATCTTTTATTTTGACAATTTCAAACTTGCTTTTACTGCATAAATTATAATATAAAATACTAAATAATCAGCTGCTCAAATGACCCGTGACCGGTTTGACCCGTAAAGATTATATCCAACATTAGCATCATGGACAAAATTTCTAGCCAAGGGTGGCATAAGTAGAAATTAAAAAATGGACGACTCAAATTTGGCCGAATTTGATTAAAAAAGAACACTTTTTGAATAAAACATAAGCAATTCTTTACCAAGTTTTATCTTTATGACCCGTATTTGATGAAAGAAGAACTAATACAACTTATTCAAATATAAATGGATCGATAATTTAAACTTAGCTTTACCTGCTAAGTGGTGGTGGAAATTTAAATCTAACCAAACAGCTCTTTGGGTTCGCGTGGTTAGTACAATTCATGGCAACAAAAAAGAGCACTACTAGAAAAGTGACATTTTGCAACAAAATTTTCTTACGGAAAAAAATGCGTCACAAATTTTAAAAAGGTTGCTACTCATTTGTGACGACAAAAAAACTATAATTTTTTTTAGCAAATTTACGACACAATATATCTACAAATTCATAGGAAATTGCGTAGAAAATGTGTCACAAATTTCCTACACCATGTTTTCGTAGGAAATGCGTTAAAAATTGTGTTACAAATGTGAAGGAAGTGGTTTTCCGACGAGGCTTTTTCTAACATCAAGGTTTTGTTGCAAATGCGTCACAAATCAAATTTTCTAACATCAAATTTGATTTGTGACGCATTTGCAACAAAACCTTGATGTTAGAAAAAGCCTCGTCGGAAAACCACTTCTTACACATTTGCAACACAATTTTTAACGCATTTCCTACCAAAACATGGTGTAAGAAATTTGTGACGCATTTCTTACGCAATTTCCTAAGAATTTGTAGAGATATTGTGTCGCAAATTTGCAAAGAAATGAGTAGCAACTTTGTTAAAATTTGTGACGCATTTTTTCGTGTAACAAAATTTTGTAGCAAAATGCCACTTTTCTAGTATTGGAGATGCGATTGTTCCCATTCAATAAAAGAATAGTGGGAATCTGGAAAGATATTGGGGCGGTCGAGAAGGATTTTTCTAACATGAATTTGTCTTTACGATATAATTTAAGGGGAGTAGTCGGTTCAGGAGATGACATACACTTTTGGTTGGATAATTGGATTGGAAATGGGCCTCTTAAGGAACAACTAAAAGATCTGTTCAAAATTACCCAAAACAAAGAAGCCAAAGTAAAAGATCACATGGAAGTGTGCAGAAAAACAACAATTTGATTTTTTGATGCAGGCCCTTAGCAAAGTTTCTTTGAAAGAAGGGAGGGATGTGTGGACTTGGAAAGATTTTGAGAATGAAGATCTTTCGGTTGCCGGTTGCCGGTCTAAGATACAAAATTCATGAAGCTATTAAGTCGAGTGATGGTGAGATGTGGCCATTGTGGAACAATTTGGTTCCTCCAAAAGTAAATATTTTCGTTTGGCGAGCGTCTCTTAACCGAATTCCTTCAAAATCGAACCTTGTTCTCAGAGGTGTGGTTTTGGATGATGACAAGTGTACTCGGTGTGGATTGAGAACAGAGACGGTTGACCATATAATGTGGGATTGTTATATAGCGAAATCCATTTGGTGGACGATTTTGGTATGGCTTAAATTACCCTTTCTGGGTAGGGATTGTTCGCTTAATCAAATTCTTGGAATGGCTTTAGAGATGAAAGGATCAAAAAAGTGGAAGAAGATTATAGGCGCGGTTCTAATGGTAACGGCATGGGAGATATGGAAGGCAAGGAATGACAAAACTTTTAACAATCGTCACACCCACTACAATAGGACGGCGGAGCTTGTCAAAGAAAATTCGTATCTTTGGATAACGAGTAGATCAAAGTCTTGTAACATTGATTGGATGAGATGGTCCGACTTTAACATTCACGATGTAACTTTGTAACTTTTGGGGTTCCAGTTGCTTGCTGACCCGATTTCTATTTTTATAATAGAAGTTTCGCCGTTCAAAAAAAAAATTTAGGGAATATCTAGCCAGAAGTGACTCACTGCAGTATTCTTAGCCATATTGGAAAGTTCTTGCATTGCCGTTTCAGCCTCTTCTCTTAGCTGTCCATTGGTTCCAGTGTCCAAGCCCAACCTGGCTTCCAACAGCATTATAAGACACGTTTTATTACCATAAAAGAAAAGAGATCACTCAATTTAACATTAAAAAAAAAATAATCAGTCTTCAGCTAGCTTTACCTGAAAATGAAACGATCCATATAATGCCACTGAAGATCAATGCACATACTTCCAAATCTCACCACTTCTTTATAGAAGATTTCAAATTCCTCTCTAAAAAAGATAACAGATTATAAAATGAGCATAAAATTGCTTTAAAGTTTTAAACAGTAGGCAATGCATAAAATTTCAACCTAATAGCAGGTAAAGGTGGCACCATGGACGGGTCAGACAAGTAATATATTCAGGATTTCAAGAAGCAATAATCACTTTGAAACTGCACATCCAAACACCTCCTAAATAAGACTAAAAAATTATTGATAAGATAACGCCCATTTTTTAATAGAGCAAGTTGACTATGGCATAGACGAATTTAACCCATTTGACCAGTTTCTTTTTTAACTAAGCTATTTAAACTTACCCATTGAACCTTTGTACAACAAACACATACCAAAAGTGGCCTGTTTTTTACATAAGTGAAAATCGCCCGTTCTAATGGTAGCTAGTGCTCTGCAATAGTGAATTTACCTCTTGCCAGCAGCTGCAATTCTTAGCAACTCATTGATATCCGTGGAAACCAAAAGTTGCACCCCATCTGAATACAAAATCTCATTTTTAAGATTTTGGATATTTTCGTCCGAAAGGGATTGCATCAAATTGGACCCCTTAACGATAGTATTAGCCACCTCAAATGCCAAAAAAGATACTTTGGCCTTTAAAGCTGAATGGGATACAAACCCATTTCTAGAAGAAAACAAAAGTGTCATGCCGCTTGCAAAATTGTCTAGGACTTCAAGACCAGCACTACTGGCTCTACCAAGAAATGTGCTTACTTGAGGTGCCTACGAAATTCAAGAGTGGACCTGTGTTTGATTATGCTCACAAACCTAAACAAGCCTTATTACTTAAAATAACATAAAAGTATTTACATTTACATAATATAATATATATAATATATGATATATATATACATAATACAACTACCATATATGTATATAGAGGTGGGTTTATTAACCGGAATTGTCGGCCCAACCCGACACTGCTACAATTGACTTTCTATAGGAAGCTAAAAGGAGATGAACATATACCTTAGCAGCCCTGGCAGAGGTAGAGGGTTTCAATTCTCTTGAAACAGAGAACGATTCGCCCACCATCTGGAGAAGAAATTCAGATTCATGTAAGTAGTTGATCTTTTAGTCATAGGCTTAAACTTTAAACTTGTTTTCTTCTTGATCAATATTTTATTTTTTTATATTTTTACCTGTTTTTAAACGTTTAACTCGCACAACCGTGTCAACCTATATTTTTTATGTTACTTCTAAATCAACATATTTGTTCACCGTATCAACCTTACGGGCTAGACACCTTTTCTACACAGCTTGTTACCGTTAGGCTACAATTCCTTTAGTGGGTTTTAAATTGCTTCCGTTATGAAACTATTAAACGATATAGATCATAATTCTCATATCAAAATCCTAAAAGTCAACACACAATAAACCGTAATAAAAACACTTTGAAAACAAAAATAGGTAATAACCTAGTGCCGTTAGTGCATGTTATATAATATAATACGGAGGTGGAGAAAATACAGTACCGGAGATCGAGTTGGCGGCGACGACGACATAGCGGTGGTAGTCGGAGAATTATCGGTGGATAGAGAGAGAATAGGATCGTTTAATAGATTTGCGACCGAAAATTTCTGATTATTGTAATCAACCAATGATATTAATTTGACTATAAAATCCAGTGACAATAAGATTCTTTTGCTAAATTAATGCCAATTAAATTATAGGTAAACGTTAGGTAAGCAAATCAACATGACCAGGCCAGGCCTGGCAAGTCCGACATGAAGAAGATGCAGTGAATAAGTCATATAAATTTTTAATTTTTTTTTTTATTAATAACAATTTGTTTTCATTAAAACGAAAAACGAACTTTACATCACAATAGAAGGTAGACGGGCAACAAGCTGCGCCGTCACCCCTTTCTGAATTGTGAACCCTAGTCTACCGAACACAAATCCTTGCCCCTGGAGATGAACTATTGCTGTGGACGACCCGTTGGACCCTGGTCAAGAAACGAATAGCTTCTGGCGCTAGGGAGCCAAATGTATCAAATGCCAAGGGGATAAAGACATGTTGGTTCTCTGCACAAGCTTTGGCATGCTTATCTACTTTCTTCGATTCCGCCTTTCTCGATGCTTGCCCAGCTACAAACCCTGTTTCCCTTAACCCAACCAAGCATGTTTCCCCCTCTCCCAACCAAAGACAAGCAGATCCACTGGTCGCAGGGTGGATCTCCCTTCCGCAGGGTCTGTGAGAAAATTTACAGGGGCCTCCTTTTTGGCAGAAATCCCAACTCTTCTCAGGATGTCCCACAAAACATCCCTCACCCAGTCATGCCGATATTTGAACCCAGGGAGCTCTTTGCAATGAATTGCGTGCTCCCCATATTTATCCATGCAAGCTTTACGGCAGAAGGGTCCTCATGCTCAGGATTTTTTGACCGTTATCCCGATTGAGGGTTTGGGTCAATGCATGTCCGCAGTGGAATACAGGGCTATAATTAAAAATAATGAAATTTTTTTTAACGTTTCTAACAGAGGAAGGGGCACCTTAGACTAGGGGTGTTCACGGTCTGATTTTACGGTTTTTAGGTTAAACCGTAAACCAAACCGTTAGTAATGGTTTTTTTATTTTTGTAAACCAAAATCAAACCGCAGAACTCTTAAACCAAACCAAACCAAACCGTTAGTAACGGGTTTGGTTCCGGTTTGATTTCACGGTTTGGACTCGTTGTACATTTATACAAGATGTCCAATCAAAGGAACGGTGTATATAAGCAAAACTGTCCATAATTAATTTAATAACATCTCAAAAACAAAGGAAGCTTACAAAAGAGTAACAAAGCCATCTAGAAACAAGCAACAGGTAAGCTTAGACAAATTTGCAAAAAAAAAAAAAACAAGGTACACACTTCATGAGAATAGTTGTCCAAGATATTCTAAATGCTAACAACAAGCTATGTTGACAGTTTAAAATGTGACAATGGCTTAGTCAACTTTTTAATTATTCTAATTTTATTAGGCTTAAAGCTTAAAACCATTTTCGTTTTTTCTAACACTACTTATTTATATATATGAATCATATAAAAAAAGTTTAATATTTGAATTCCTACGGTTTGGTTCGGTTTTACGTGGTTGGTTTCCGGTATAAACCGTAAACCAAACCGTTCACTACAGTTTAAAAATATAAAAACCGACCGACCGAAACTTGAAGTAAAAAACTGACCGTGAAACCAAACCGATAACCGGTTTGGAAAGTTTCACTGTTTGAAACCGAACCGTGAACACCCCTACCTTAGACACCAATCACACACCTGCCATGTCATTTTTACCCTCTAATAGCCTAAACGCTGAAATGCCTAGCCTAAAATAGCCTAAACATTGGAAATGCTTAGCCTAAAGTAGCCTAAACATGTCATCGATCTGTGAAAAATGACCATCTCCGTTGGGTTCGCATCATAGTCTCCTTCGTCTCTCAGTCGCTTTCTTCATGATGACGGTGGTTTTTCTCCTTTTACACCGGTCTCTCTTCCCTTTCTATTTTTTCTCTCTCCTAGACCAATGATGGTGTGGTGTGATGGTCGTAATGTGACGGTAGTGATGGTTTCTCGCTCATACGTATCACTTTTCTCATAGGGATGGTCGTTGGTGGCAATATTTGTGGTAAAGGATGGTGCATAAGTGTAGAAAATAGAAATCTTATTATTATACCTGGTACAACTTTAGCAAATAAAGAAAATAAAAACAAAAAATAACATGGACCAATAGTTGTATGCCACATGGTGGCGCAATTTAGTCAGCTTCGACTATTCAAATTCATAAGGTATTATTGTGGTAGAGGATGTTGGTGCATAAGTGTGGAAAGCAGAATTCTTGTACCTTGTACAACTTTAACAACTAAGGAAAATAAAAACAAAAATTAACATGGACCAAAAGTTGTATACCACGTGGTGGCGCAATTTAGTCAGCTTCCACTATTCAAATTCATGAGTTATTATTGTAGAGGATATTGGTGCATAAGTGTGGAAAACATAATTCTTGTACCTGGTATAACTTTAGCAAATAAGGAACATAAAAACAAAAAATAACATGGAACAATAGTTGTATGCCACGTGGTGGCGCAATTTACTCAGCTTTCAATATTCAAATTCATGAGTTACTATTGTGGTAGAGGATGTTGGTGCATAAGTGTGGAAAACAGAATTCTTTTACCTAGTAAAACTTTAGCAAATAAGGAAAATAAAAACAAAAAATAACATGGACCAATAGTTGTATGCCACATGGTGACGCAATTTAGTCAGCTTCCACTATTCAATTCATGAGGTATTATTGTGGTAGAGGATGTTGGTGGATAAGTGTGGAAAACAAAATTCTTGTACCTAGTACAACTTCTATTATCTATATATATAATAAAAGAAAGCAATTTTAATGACATGGCACTCAAAGAGGCATTCTCCTCTTTGAGTGTGTCATGTGTCATCCTATGTGGCATTGAGATATTTTAGAAAAAAATATTTTAAAAATCAAATTGGATTTTTCTCACTTATGTTTCCTCCCATAATTTTTAAACGTCAATATATTTTATATACGAGATTTTTTAAAAAAAAATTACACCAAATTAACGAGCGTTTTATTATCTTTCCAACGAGTACCATAGTGCTATATTAAAAACGGAGAAAAAAAACGACTATTTTTTGTGGGGTTTTGTTCATACAGGAAAAAAACACAAAGTGTTCAGGTTATTCATTAATCATATATAGGCAAGTCACTAATTATGTTCAAATTAGTAAATATGAATTCTATTTTCAACATGTGTTAACATTGGAGTTATACATTGTTTTAGTTTAGATATTATACATTGTTTAAGGTTAGGCGTTAACATTGGAGATACATTTTTAATTGTTTTAGGTTAGGTGCTACCCGAAGCTTTATTGCATATAACTGTAAAGCGAATCATTTTATTTCATATGTAAAATTAATATGTCATATTAGATTCCTCAACCCCGGGACGTTCCCGGGGTATAATCTAGTAATATATATAAAAGAATTGAATGTTGCTGACGTGGCGTGCAATGGTAGCCTCAACCTCTTCATGAAAGTACCACGTGGTTTAATAATTGAAAGATTTTAATGTTTTTGAATTTTTTTTGTTTTTTATTATAAAAAAAAAGAAAAAACGTAAAACTCTAATCTTATCTCAGCGCCTCTCTCTTCCCCTCTATTCTATCATCTCCTTCCAAACCCTAAACAAATAGATGGGATCATGGTGACACTTTTCCTGCAAAATTTGTTGGAAAGTTGATGATTTAAAGCCAGAATAATTAGCTACATCTCAACTTGATTTAAAAAATTACAAATATTACGAATCATACTAAAAAAACCCGGCGAGAAAGCGACCACCGACACAACGAATGGGACTCGACCACCATTGATTTCGCCGCCACCTCCCGCCGTGATCCGCCGGTTGTAACTACCGCCTATGAACCCAAAGTCATTGTTTTCAGATAATTAAGATGTGTTGCTTCCGCCGGCTATAGTCATTGGATCCACCATTGATTTCAAGATGTTGTCCTAAGGGCCAAAATCTTTAAACTTGTTGATCACTAAATCACAAGTTTAAAGATTTTGTTTTTTTTAATTGATTCGTTCGTAGGTGAAAAACATTGTTGTTGATTTTCTGTGAGAGGTTTAAAGATTTTGTTACTGGCAAAATATTGGTGAGTATCACGCACATATTGTTTTTCATTTGTTATTCTTCACAGTTAATGATGTGTTAGTTAATGACCTTTCATATTTGGATCAATATTTAAAGTCGTTTCTAATAGACTTAGCAAGCGGCTCTGCAATAAAAGGTTTCCTCAGATTGCTAGCATCACTCATGTAGTCGAAGTGAGTAATGACAACTCAGAACCAAGTCCAGCAACTTTTTGGGCAACATTTTAAGTTCAACATGATGATCTTTATATCTCCATTTATGATAGATGGTCAGCTGTTTTCACCTCATCAAGTCCTGATGTCCCCAAATTACTACTCACAACCTGTTTCTCCTCATGTTGCGTCTGCTCTTCCAGCTGACGTTTCCTCGCCAGTAAACAGTGGCCAAGAGGCTTTCTCTGACGGTTTGTTTCTGGGTCCAGGATTTGGTTATTGTTTGCAATACGGTGGAAATAATAATCTAGGACTCTACAGATATCCCGGGGATGTCGGTTCTGGTGACTCAGCACCAAATCGATCAATGTTCTCAGATACATGTAGCTATGGAGCTCCACTAACATCAGCAGCCTACCCTTCGCCAGTTGGCGTTTTTGGCCCATATGAGCACATGTTCAGTCAGGTTTGTCAACTAAATTTATACTTTTCCGGATTTCACTTTTTATCTTTCCAATAATGGTATGTATAAAGTATTAACATGCACCCTCAACCTTCTCCTCTTGATTTCTAGATTCCACGGCAGCGGACAGCATATGGATACGGGTCAGTATCAGGTTCCTCCACAAGAAGATACCCACAAACCGGATCTTTTGGAGGGTATGATAATAGTAATTCCATTAGTTCAGTCCATTGCATTATCACTTTTTCTGAAGGATAAGTAATACATGTGAGGCCTAGAACCTTATATATTTTTTTAACGGTGAAACATGAATGAACAAACTGGATGTATACAGCCGTTGACGAACACAACTCATATAAATACAAAAATCTATGTGGAGAAGAAAAAGTGAATGTGATGAAGAAAAAGTGAATGTGGTTATCTCTAATGATATATGTCTACGTCCCTTCACGCATTAAGGTGACTTTCTTTGCATATTTTTTTGGTGATGACTTTTCAAGGCGAAGCGAAATTCTCAGGAAGCTTAAGTATTTTATTCATATTTTCCTATACTTTATAAATGAGTAAAGTATAATATTGTTTTATTGAAAGCAACACATTATTCACTATGTTTTTATTTTAGTTTTTAAATTTAGTAGATACCTATTAATATTCGTATAATATCTATTTTTATTTAAAAACTGATATATGTTTACAATTGTTTTGAATTATTTCCATATGTTTAACCGTAATTATTTTAAAGAACTGATAATGTTATGTTTTTAAATTTAATAGATATGTTTTAAAACTATTATCATATATCTTTTCCATTTATTAAGTATTAAATCTGTACAATTTTTAAACAAACTTTCTATATTTTAAAGATGAATAATATCTATCTTAATACTTTTCGTAATTTAAGAAAAGATGGATTACTTTTAAAAATTGAAAGTTGCGTACTTTATTTAAATTGTCGAAAAAAATATCTCATTATCAAACTATCATAATTTAGTAACAGATATTAGCAAATCCATCTAGAATGTTGATAAAATAATTATATAATTTGTTTCCCATTTAATATTTCAAATAAATGCTTACAAATTGTTAAAAACTTTTCTGTGAAATTGTTTGTTTTTTGATGCCATTCAAATTAATTTTGAATTTTTGACAAAATTTTTTTACGAATAATTCCAAAGGGATTTTAAGGTTTATAATTACAAAAATGGGTACATCTTAATTGTCAACCATATAATTAAAAAAGTATGAAGGAACTCACTTGTATATTAAGAGTTGAAGAATTGAAGAACATCATAATTATGAACCATATGTTTTTAACATTGGAGAAGAAGAGAGTGGTAAAGAAATTGGTAAAGTGTTTTGATTATTTCAATGAAGAAGTAGGTAAAGCTAATGTATTTAAATAATTATTATATAAGCTATTTTTTATTTAATTGATAAAGTGGATCTATATTTATAATCAAATGGGCTATATGAATAAAACTTTCAATAAATGGGCCTGACATTAAATTTATTTAGAGTTGGACATTGTGTTAAGAATCCATATGGCAAAATCATAGATTAACTAATGGGCCACAATTCTATCGCATTATGTTACTGTGACATTTGATGACAAACATTAAAAACTAACAAACTAACAACATAACAATAAGAATTAAACTTGAATTTCAATACTGAAGAAAAATAATTATTGAAATAAAAAGGTACGTAAAATTTTAAACATCGAATTCAAATAACAAAACGGTAATATAAAATATTAAAGACAATTAATCTATGTAAACTATTGGAGTAAGAAGGTTCATTTTATCATTTCCAACTTTGCTACTTTGGTCGTCCAACTTGCGGCGTTTTGTTATGCGGCTTGAAATTGGGCCTTCTATCTCACAAACGTCATCATCTTCATCATTCTCCTCAACATTTGCCAAATAATTCCCTTCAACAGAATATCTTTCTTCAAGCTGTTAATTTTGTTGAATAAAAAAAATTAATTTTCTTGTCAATTTAATAAATATGTATGTTCGAAAAATTAAAATTTGAAGAAATATAAATTTCATACCTTTTCTATGCCAAACTTTTTATAAACAGCAGCAAGGATTTGCTCATCTTGTGTTACCATTAAAATTGAGTATTTTTCATCCTGATGTGTAATGTTGTAGTCACTCACTTTAATAATGAAACCATATTTCTGGCCAATTAAACTTGCAATTTCTTTAGGATACTCCGGTGGGACTTGACCACTGTTTATAAGCTGAAATTGTATACAAATATCTTAGTTCATTATTAATATTTTTAAAATAAATTTTCAAACTATTGGTAATAAGATTACCTGTTCTTCTTCTTCAACTAACTGTTTTGCAGTTTTTCCCAATAACTTTTTTGCATCAGAGTCATAAAGAGTTAAAGTTGTCGTTGAAGTACAATCTTTCACTTTAATCAAAATCCTGAACCTATAATCAACGTAAAAGACAACATTGGATATATAATACTTTTTTGGTTTTAAAAAGTAATTAATAACAAATTACCTAATAACTTCATGGACTTCCAATCCAGGACATGATTTGCCTGTGCATTCCCAAACTTCTCTTATAGCTTCAGAAAGATCACGTTTCTGATATGATTGGTTTTTTTTGACCACTTTACTATCACAGTAGTTGCAACCTCCGTAGTACCATGCCATTTCTTTTGATATTTCAGTAATAGTACCCACAAGGATAACTTTCTTCGACTATTATTGACAAAAAAAAAGTATATTAATTATTTAATTATATGGACTTGTATATCAATACGTTTGTTTTAAAATGAAAAATAATCCTCACCATTGACATCGAAGATATAAATAATCCAAGAATGAAACGACAATTATGAAGAAACTCTTCTACGATACTTGATATGACCAGTGATCCAGAAGTTGTATCATTAGCAAGGAATTTCTCAATATACCTACAAATGTTTAATTAAATGATTTATAGATAATAAATAAAAATATATTTCATGTTAACTGTCAAGTAATTTAAATTTAATTTTTGTAGTACTGCTTTCTGAAAGACAGCATTTGTTCAATATCAGCGTTTAAGAAAATTCTTCCTGCATCATAGTTGCTAGTCAGTCTGAGTTGACCTATTGAATATTAAAGAAACAATAATATTAGTCAATATGTTATGTAATATAAATATTGACAAAATTTAAATTGTATACCATCTTTGTTTTTTATTCTTCCAAATTGGACAATAATAAAAACATGTTTGTCTCTGTTTTTATCATTCATGAAGTTTGACAATGCAATAGCATTTTCTTCCCATAAGGTTGCATGAAGCTCAATACCACTGTTAAAAGAGAAGAAAGTTAATCATTTGATTGAATAAAAAAAATATTCATTATAATAATGTATGAGAAAACGTAACTCTAGATTTCTTATTTTGAAGTTAATTTTGGCTGCCTCGACTCCGTTTCTTTTTTCAAACATACACAACTCGTTACAAACTTTCACATATCCAATAAAATCTGTATTAAAAAAACCACTGTCAACAATTCGATTATATGTATGTTTATATCAAGTGAAGATATATAATTGACAAAGTTACCTTTAAATGCATTTGGTTTGTACTTGTTTTGCAAAGCAGCTTTGAAATTAGCAAAGTTGAAACCAAACTTTGGTCCTTCCCAATTTGTGCATGTCGAAACCGTTGTTTTACCAGTGATACCAATTTTGTATTCATGTTCAACATATCTTGGGTTATCATCTTTAGAAACACAAGGGTTTGTAATCAAAAGAGTATTATCAACAAATAGGAACTTTCGAAAACGTTTTAAAACTTTATGAAAACATGTGCAATAAATTAAATTTTCCTGTCACAAAAAAAGGAAAAGTAGATAATTAGTAAATTTTGTGTATCATTGGAAAATAATACGTGTTTAAAATTTTAATTTAATTACCTTTTCATCCATTAGAATCATATCAACTCTATATGTTTTGTGTTTCCTTCCATACATTTGTAACTTCCATAAACTGGCAATCCTAACCTTAACGGTTGTATTTCTCTGGTACCACTTAACGTCCTTAAGCAAGATGATATTATTGTTTGCCATTAGCCTAAACATATTTGCAACTTTACATTAATCCTTAGTAATTGCAAAAGTAATATTAATATGTGGAAATTAAATGATATTTTTATTAATAAAATATGACGATGATGATGATTCAAATGGCAAAAATTTTTTATGTTTTCATGACAGACATAAATCCATACTATGACGTGATGTTGGAGATTATAAGAATGAACTAATAGTTATACGCAACATGGTTTGTTAACAAAAGTAATTTTTTAATAACAACTTAATATGACATTAAAAAACATCCTTGTATAACATAAGAGAATTTTTTGTATATTAACAATTATTAAAAATACCTGTTTTTGCTGTTGTCCACTTTTCTGAATTGTAGTATTGAGCTTTTGTGGTTTTTGATGTTTTGATTCTCCGGTATTTATAATAGTCCAAGAGTCTATTAAATAAAGTTATAATATTTTTATTTTTAAATCTGTATATATATCTTATTTTTTTTTGAAGATATCTTTTGTTTCTAACTAAAGATAAATATGTTCAAATTTTAAAAAACGTTTTTTTAGTAACAAAAAAAGTTTGAATTATATTTGTTTATCTTTTATTGAAATATAACATTTATATTGATTTAACATATCAGACTTTATTTTTTATATTCAGTAGACAATTTGAAATATTTAAATTTTTTCGATATAATTATGTAATATATATTTTTTTAACAATAATTATATATTAGTATGTATACATCAAAAGTTTCATACCAAATTAACCAACCCAATCATATAATATTATTTACTATAAAATGTACATAATCTTTTTATAGAACTAAATATAAAAGCAAAATAAAAATTATAACAAAAAGTAATTGCCATTTTATTGATCTAAATATAATTAGTTAATTTAAAAAATGAAGATAATAGGTTATGTTACACTTTTTAGAAGAACAACGCTGATCATTTGTACATCAAAACCTTTCATATAATTATTTTTTATTTGTATAAAATAACACTTTTCACTAAAATATATGTAGATAAATATCATTGACATGCAATACTATTACATAAGTAAGCGACTAATACTCCTGGTACGCCTTTACAAAATGAATATAACTTTTATCTATAAA
This sequence comes from Ambrosia artemisiifolia, assembly GCA_032199755.1. Lineage (NCBI taxonomy): Eukaryota > Viridiplantae > Streptophyta > Magnoliopsida > Asterales > Asteraceae > Ambrosia > Ambrosia artemisiifolia. The sequence goes on along the minus strand of CM063529.1, from coordinate 5,408,818 downwards.
TTCCAAAACACGATCGTTTACTCATCAATGTTGTTAAATTAAGAATGACATCGGACCAGATGTTTGAAATAAGCGACTAATCATCCTGCTTTATCTTTACAAAATGTGTATAAGTGCTATCTATTTAATTCAAACACACAAACTTCTATTCAACAATGGTGATTAAGTCAAAATACAAACGTATTTTACTACTTCTTTTAACAGGAAGTTTCATGAAATATTATAGTATGAAGTATTCGATGTAAACAACTAAAAGTAACAGTAACAGTTAAGTTAAGCCTAACATTTGTACATTAAAAACCTTGATAAAATAATTTTGTATTCTTATTTAGTTAATTTTTTTTGTAAAACATATATACTGTAATATCATTGACCTTCAATAATGTTACATGATGGAATTCATAATTCTACATTCATTAGTCTTAAATATAACTAAAGAACCGAAATTTCATCCGATATAAGCAAACATAGTAACGTCAACATTTCTACATTTAAAACTTTCATAACCGTCATAGTTCAAAAGTAACCACGTCATACTACCAACATACTACCAAGTTTTAGTAAAAGATAGCTACCAAACATCGTTCACTTTTTGTGTTATACCATATGAAACTTCATACTTCTAAACTAAGAATTTGAAAAGATCAACATACCTTCTTCTTTCACATATGACACACGGTAATTTCTTCCAATTTCTAATCCAAGGTTTTTCATACATTTCGTCCATTCGCAGATTGCAAATCTCACGTCCTTCCTTGACTCAACTCTTAATTTCTGATTTAAAGGGTCTCCATTTTCAAATCTAACCTTCACGTCTTGCAAGTTGCTAAATTCATGATATCTACCAAATTCTGTTGGAAAACGCTGAAAAAAAAAAATATAAATTAACATATGAAACATGATTAAATATTTAATGTAATTGAAATTATAAATAGTAAGGTAAGGAAATTTTACAAAACGATGAGTGACTTTCTTGACAATTTCCGCTTTACTGCAATCCACCTTTTTTTTCAACCGTTTTATTACTTTGAAGGTTTATGACTTCAATGTTATCACCATCAATTGAGTATGCATGAACTTCTTTCTGTTTTTTCAATGGTTTAGCATACTTCTCTTCATCTTCTCTTTCATGAAACTTACCTTTCATCTGAAATTTATAATTCAATAAATAAATTACAAATTTCAATTCCATACTATACTATATTGTCATAATAATGTCATGGTTAGTTAAGAGTTGTCAATTGATCATTTACCTTATTACTTGTAGAAATCTTCATAACACCAAAATAAGGAACATGAAATTCCTTTTCAATTTTGCAAAAAATATTCCTTGCTTTACACCACAAAGAACCAAAATCACCTGCTTCAATTCTAATGCCTTTTGCTCTATACCTATACAAATATAAATATTTAATGCAAAATATGCAGATCTAATATTGGTAATAATAAATTATACACTTTATATGAATGGTGCAAAATCTTACCCCATTTCATTTAATGCAAGAGCAACTGCACAAAAGTTAGGAATTCCACTTGTAATCACCTAATTATTAAATTAAATAAGTATTATAATATTAGGTCAAAGTTGAAATTTAGTAAAATTAAATTTATGTTATGATGATAAAGAAAACATCTTACATCATATTTGTCAACAATCCCTACAAAGTTATCTGGCAACGCCAATGCAGATGAAATAAAACTTGCCAATTCAGTATTGTTTGTCTCAATATTCAGACTGCTTGATGACAATAATCTCTATAAAAACATATATAAACACAATTTTATAAATTAGTTACAAATTACTAATTTATTTATATCTTAAAATAATATTAGATTTGTCAAACGCACCTTCATTTTATGTAACCACTTTTCTATTACATTGACGAAATCATTGCAAATTGTTCGCCCATTCTCGGTTTTTAAAGACCGCTCAATAATCTCATCAGTTCCCTAAATATTATAAAATATTAAAAGGTAATTGATATTTTTTAATCAATATAGTTAAAGTGTAACAAAGAATAAAAGTGGAAAACTTACATCAACAATTATCGTATTGTTGCATTGATTACCAAAGTCAACTGTAACCTGCATTACATAGAAGAACTACTGAAACATCCCAAGAAACAACTTAAGTTTAAGTTATTTATTATGTAACAAATTACCTCCTTTATGTCTTTCAAAATTGGCTCTACTTCTAAACCGGTATAAACAAAAAGACGGACATTAAATGAATCCTTTCCATTTTCTTCAAAAGTTAGCACGTCCCCAATATGCAAACAAAGATCTTTGAAGACATTATTCCATCCATATGTGAAATAGAATCCTTTTGCTTTCTTCTCCAAAACCACTTTCCATTCATTGTAACAACCAAACTGCATTTTTCTCACTTATGTTTCCTCCCATAATTTTTAAACGTCAATATATTTTATATACGAGATTTTTTAAAAAAAAATTACACCAAATTAACGAGCGTTTTATTATCTTTCCAACGAGTACCATAGTGCTATATTAAAAACGGAGAAAAAAAACGACTATTTTTTGTGGGGTTTTGTTCATACAGGAAAAAAACACAAAGTGTTCAGGTTATTCATTAATCATATATAGGCAAGTCACTAATTATGTTCAAATTAGTAAATATGAATTCTATTTTCAACATGTGTTAACATTGGAGTTATACATTGTTTTAGTTTAGATATTATACATTGTTTAAGGTTAGGCGTTAACATTGGAGATACATTTTTAATTGTTTTAGGTTAGGTGCTACCCGAAGCTTTATTGCATATAACTGTAAAGCGAATCATTTTATTTCATATGTAAAATTAATATGTCATATTAGATTCCTCAACCCCGGGACGTTCCCGGGGTATAATCTAGTAATATATATAAAAGAATTGAATGTTGCTGACGTGGCGTGCAATGGTAGCCTCAACCTCTTCATGAAAGTACCACGTGGTTTAATAATTGAAAGATTTTAATGTTTTTGAATTTTTTTTGTTTTTTATTATAAAAAAAAAGAAAAAACGTAAAACTCTAATCTTATCTCAGCGCCTCTCTCTTCCCCTCTATTCTATCATCTCCTTCCAAACCCTAAACAAATAGATGGGATCATGGTGACACTTTTCCTGCAAAATTTGTTGGAAAGTTGATGATTTAAAGCCAGAATAATTAGCTACATCTCAACTTGATTTAAAAAATTACAAATATTACGAATCATACTAAAAAAACCCGGCGAGAAAGCGACCACCGACACAACGAATGGGACTCGACCACCATTGATTTCGCCGCCACCTCCCGCCGTGATCCGCCGGTTGTAACTACCGCCTATGAACCCAAAGTCATTGTTTTCAGATAATTAAGATGTGTTGCTTCCGCCGGCTATAGTCATTGGATCCACCATTGATTTCAAGATGTTGTCCTAAGGGCCAAAATCTTTAAACTTGTTGATCACTAAATCACAAGTTTAAAGATTTTGTTTTTTTTAATTGATTCGTTCGTAGGTGAAAAACATTGTTGTTGATTTTCTGTGAGAGGTTTAAAGATTTTGTTACTGGCAAAATATTGGTGAGTATCACGCACATATTGTTTTTCATTTGTTATTCTTCACAGTTAATGATGTGTTAGTTAATGACCTTTCATATTTGGATCAATATTTAAAGTCGTTTCTAATAGACTTAGCAAGCGGCTCTGCAATAAAAGGTTTCCTCAGATTGCTAGCATCACTCATGTAGTCGAAGTGAGTAATGACAACTCAGAACCAAGTCCAGCAACTTTTTGGGCAACATTTTAAGTTCAACATGATGATCTTTATATCTCCATTTATGATAGATGGTCAGCTGTTTTCACCTCATCAAGTCCTGATGTCCCCAAATTACTACTCACAACCTGTTTCTCCTCATGTTGCGTCTGCTCTTCCAGCTGACGTTTCCTCGCCAGTAAACAGTGGCCAAGAGGCTTTCTCTGACGGTTTGTTTCTGGGTCCAGGATTTGGTTATTGTTTGCAATACGGTGGAAATAATAATCTAGGACTCTACAGATATCCCGGGGATGTCGGTTCTGGTGACTCAGCACCAAATCGATCAATGTTCTCAGATACATGTAGCTATGGAGCTCCACTAACATCAGCAGCCTACCCTTCGCCAGTTGGCGTTTTTGGCCCATATGAGCACATGTTCAGTCAGGTTTGTCAACTAAATTTATACTTTTCCGGATTTCACTTTTTATCTTTCCAATAATGGTATGTATAAAGTATTAACATGCACCCTCAACCTTCTCCTCTTGATTTCTAGATTCCACGGCAGCGGACAGCATATGGATACGGGTCAGTATCAGGTTCCTCCACAAGAAGATACCCACAAACCGGATCTTTTGGAGGGTATGATAATAGTAATTCCATTAGTTCAGTCCATTGCATTATCACTTTTTCTGAAGGATAAGTAATACATGTGAGGCCTAGAACGTTTATATTAAACCCTATGTTGTGCTTCAAAGATTGGATTTTCACAGTTCACTAGACAAGAAATATATTTTTAGCACACGTCATCTTTATGTGCAGCCTGAATGCAATTCGACTAGAGGAGAAAGAGAAGAAAGAGAAGGAGTTAAGAAGCCAAATCATTCAAGAAGGTGAAGAGTATATCAAAGCTTTCCATGAAAAGAGACTGAAAAACATTGAAACAAACAAACTCACCAATAGAGAACGACATCAAAGCTATCAATGATGTCGCTGCACAATTAGGCACCTCATTTGCTGTCAAAGACCTTGGAAACTGGCATTATTTTTTAGGTATTGAAGTTATTCGTCATGGCAACAACTTAATCCTCTCCCAGCGAAAATATATTCCTGAATTGATTCACAAAGCTGGGTTATCTGACTGCAAACTTGTTCCTTCTCCTATGAGTACCTCCTAGATTCTCTCTCTTGGTGACAGCCCACTTCTTATTCATCCGACCAAATATCATCAAATCGTGGGCACCTTTCGGTATGCATCCTTATCTTGACCTGACATTACTTTCACAGTCAACAAAGTCTGTCAGTACATGCAGACTCCCACTAAAAATCATTGGTCGGTTGTTCAATGGATTCTATGTTATCTCAAAGGTACCTCACACTTCTTTTTAGTCATCTGGAACACCACCTTACGACCCTTTTATGATGTTGATTAGGTCGGCTATCCTGACGACCGTCAGTCCAAGGGGTGAGGGGGGTCGCTATACATATATGCTCCAATCTTATATCATTGAATGTTTGAAAGCAACGTACAGAGTCCCGCTCCTCTACTGAATCTAAATATAAAGCCCTGGCTGACATTGTTGCTGAATTAACATGGCTAGATGCTCTTTTATATGCATTGGCTATTATTTAAAAACTTACACCTACCCTTTGGTGTGACAATTTAGGTGCCACGTATTTGTCTTCTAATCCTGTGTTCCATGCTCGCACGAAGCATGTTGAGCGTGGTTATCATTTTGTTCATGAGAAAGTTTCTCAAGGAAAACTAGTAGTTTGATTCATCTCCACACATGATCAATTTGCCGACGTGTTTACCAAGCCTCCATTGACTCAAAAGCTTCTAATGCTAAGGTCCAAGTTGTAGGTCATTCCTTACCCCCAACTTGCGAGAGACGATAGGCAATATAATCAATACAGATCTCAAGATCTCAACCAATCATCTACGAGATCTACATTCCAATTATCCACGATATCTACATTGATTAGTTTGATTTACTTTGATTTAGTTCATTGATTAGTTTGATTTACTTTGATTTAGTTCCTTGTAATCGTATGTCCTATATATAGGACCTTTTCCTATATTCAATCAAGTCAATAAAATAAAGATCTTTGTGTTTCAATTGAATCAAGTAATACCTTTTTAGTTGTTACTTTCAATTTTTTTCTCTTCATTTGACGTTATACTAAAAACGACCCTCCCTCTTCGTAGCATAGTCTAATAGTATAAGTTAGAACCATGTTACACCGAAACATGTAAAGTTGTAATTTAGTAGTAACTTTCGTCAGACACCTCTATAACATATGTTATCTCCTCTTATTTATTCATAAAAATATTAAAATAAACTAAATACGACATTAAAATTAAAATCACATACATTATTTCTCACAATAATAATTTTTTAAAACTTATAAAAAAAACCCTCATATTTTTATTCATAAAACAATTATTACCATGATCTGTCTGTCTGTCACCTGTATCAGCATCCTAGATTCAAATAACCATGTCGTAAAACACACTACACACCCTCTATCCCACCAATATATTAACCTCTCCAACCATCTCCAACTCCCTCACCATCTCAGATCCCTCATCAACCTCCACAACAAGATCCTCTCATCTTCCTTAAACCATAATATCCAACCAACATGAGAGAGATCTTACACATCCAAGGAGGCCAATGTGGCAACCAAATCGGTTCCAAGTTCTGGGAAGTCATCTGCAACGAGCATGGCATCGATTCGACCGGTCGGTACACTGGATCAGAGTCTGATCTTCAGCTAGAGAGAATAAATGTTTATTACAATGAATCATCAGGTGGACGATATGTCCCCAGGGCTGTGCTCATGGATCTTGAGCCTGGTACCATGGATAGTATTAGATCTGGCCCTTATGGACAGATCTTTCGACCGGATAACTTTGTGTTCGGACAGTCGGGTGCTGGGAATAATTGGGCTAAGGGGCATTATACTGAAGGAGCTGAGTTGATTGATTCGGTTTTGGATGTTGTTAGGAAAGAGGCTGAGAATTGTGATCTGTTGCAAGGTATTGATTGATTACTTAGTGTTTAGTGGTTTAACTACGTTGAAAAATATATGATTTTTATTTATTAATCTGATTATTGATCTATTGATTTTGTATACTGAGATAGATCAATATCTGAATTATGCTTAACTAGAATATCAGTGAAGTCATATGGGCCGTGTCATATAGTGAAAAATGATTACACGCGTCATATGACTTTGTCGGTGGTCATGACGGTAATTTGTGTGTTAGTCAAGCATATCATATCAGACGTATGATTTGACTAACACCACCTCATATGATCTCTCATACGACCCATATGACCATTTTTTACCTGTCATACGATCCATATGTCCATTTGTTGTCTGCCTGTCTCTGCCTGCTATCTTAATGTAATGTGCCAATCATGAACAAGATATTACATTTCCCACAAAAAAAAAAAAAAAAAAAAAAAAAAAAAAAAACTGATACGGATGATATTTGTTTCAACTAAAATATTATTGATGTGATTAGAGTCTTACACATCTCTGCTGATTTATTCAAAGGAATTAAGGATCTAAGTTTTTATTTTCATTTTGGATTCAATTTGATTTATATTTTTGGTGACAGGTTTTCAAGTTTGCCACTCACTTGGAGGAGGAACAGGATCTGGAATGGGAACACTGTTGATATCAAAGATAAGAGAGGAATACCCAGACAGGATGATGCTTACATTCTCGGTTTTCCCTTCACCGAAGGTATCGGACACTGTGGTTGAGCCGTACAACGCCACCCTCTCGATCCACCAGTTGGTTGAAAATGCTGATGAGTGTATGGTCCTTGACAACGAGGCGCTTTATGACATCTGTTTCAAGACCCTAAAGCTCACCACTCCAAGTTGTGAGTATCCCTGCCTTTGATTATTAACCACAAATTTTATTATTAACGGGTCGATTTGGGTTGTGATTTATAAAAAATGGTTCTGTCAAGCCAAATTGAAACTTTTGGTTAAAAAAGAGAAAGGCCTCCCAAAGTATATTTTTTCATGCATACAGCCTCTTAAATCTCTTTAATATAGAAAAAAATTATATTGTTATTGTATTGATATTACACATTAGCTGTTTTCTTCATATTAATCTATAAGGTTTGCTGTTCAGCTCAACCAGAAGTCCTGTCTGGACCCAAACCTATTTTGACCCGTTATCCATCATGCCCGATTTGGCGATTTATCAGTTCATTCTAAGATCAACGAGTAATTCAGAGTCTTAATTAAAATGTTACTGTCATCGTGCAGTTTTTGTATTCAGTTCATTTATAACTTTTATAAAGATGTTTGGGTCAATCTGCTTGACCCGTGTGGTTCGCCTCGTGCAAAACGGATTACATGTTTCAACCCAAACTCATTTGGACCCATTTTGCCACCTCGATTTTTTTAAGATCAATGCAGTTAGATTATTGTGTACGTCTTTTTGTCTTGCAGTTGGCGACCTGAACCACTTGATCTCTGCAACCATGAGCGGTGTAACATGTTGCTTGAGGTTCCCTGGTCAGTTGAACTCTGACCTCCGAAAGCTTGCGGTCAATCTAATCCCCTTCCCTCGTCTTCATTTCTTCATGGTCGGTTTTGCCCCCCTCACTTCTCGCGGGTCGCAACAATACATCTCTCTTAGCGTCCCAGAGCTGACTCAGCAAATGTGGGAAGCCAAGAACATGATGTGTGCAGCAGACCCACGCCACGGCCGCTACCTAACAGCCTCAGCCATGTTCCGAGGCAAGATGAGCACCAAAGAAGTCGACGAACAAATGATGAATGTTCAAAACAAGAACTCGTCTTACTTTGTCGAGTGGATACCAAACAACGTTAAATCAAGCGTTTGTGACATTCCCCCAACCGGGCTGAAAATGGCCTCCACATTTATTGGAAACTCGACATCAATTCAAGAAATGTTTAGGCGAGTGAGTGAACAGTTTACAGCCATGTTTAGGAGAAAAGCGTTTTTGCATTGGTATACAGGTGAGGGAATGGATGAGATGGAGTTCACTGAGGCGGAGAGTAACATGAATGATTTGGTGGCGGAGTATCAACAGTATCAAGATGCTACGGTGGATGACGATCAGGAGTACGATGAAGACGAAGAGGCTGAAGAGGGGCAGTACGAGGATTAATAACTTAATATGTTGCTATATGTTTGTTGGTTTGTTTGTTTGATCTTATGTTGTTCTTATCAAACGTTGGATTTCCTCATGTATGCTTGTTTATTCTCAGTTTTCCATGTATGACAAACTACTTTTTGCTTCACTTCCAATTCCAGTTGTGTTTTGTTTAAAAGATTTGGTTATCTGATGATTTCATTATAATGTTTAGATTTGTAAGTTGTTTGTTTTATTTTACTTCTGGTTCAAAAGGTTTCCACTTTCTACCAGATTTTTTTAAGTTTATACGGACTATGGAGGAATGGCGGATAATGGTTTTGATATGTTGACTAAAAGGCTTTAAGAGCAGATTGTTAGAAAAACTTACATTTGTGATCGCCTCAACGCCTCTTGTACATGAAGCTCGCGTGTTTCCAAGTCCCTGTACTTGCTGCAATAAACTATAACTGAAAACGAAATCATAGATATGAACCGGGCTTGTGTTTGACACAATTCCCTTAAACAGATTCTTCGTCTGTTCCCAGGGTACACCGGTTCGAAACAGTGACGGTGCACTGCCGGACTATCCCACTTGCCTGAAAAGAAATCGAAAGTCGGTTGCTTTTATAGTTTTGTATGTGTGTATGCGACATGAACGATCATGATCAGAAAGTTACATGATAGGTTCCTGCTTCGTTTTGTGTGTGTAGTATATATCTATCTCAACACAATGCAAATGCAGCTTCTTATAATAAAAAGATTGAGAATGAAACTTATGCTAGCAATAATGATGTAATCAAATTCGAGATTAATGTTAATTAATCTCATTTATTGCACTTAATTGCTACTGAAAACCAACAGACTCAAAACAGTCTTTGGATACTTCTTCTAGTTACTACCATTAAAAACTATAACGGGTAGCAAAAACCGTGTCGCGCGGACCCGGGTTTTTCGAGCTGCATTCGTGTCCGCAGATGCGGGCGTCGCGTTGGTTCAAGAATTTTTCCCGAACCAGAACCCATTTTTGCACCCCCCCCCCCTGCGCGCGCGGGTAGGTGCCAGAGTATAAAGTTTTTACTTCATCCACTCAAGCTTCACCTTATAAAGTCTTCCACTTTTCATCTCCCAACCAATGTGGGACAAACTAAACTCACATTCACACACATATTTCCATCAATCCCCCACATGAATGGGAGTTGCTTACAGAAAACAACCTTATTCCGATTAAATTTCAACAGTTGAGTTTTGCATACGATAGGTAGGTGTGACCCTTTGAACCTTCGCTTATGAAACGCACTTAGCCCACTGGCTCTGAGTAGAACGCGATGTCTTTGAACTCGTCTGCCGTTTGTGTGGACGACAATACGCTTCACACAAGACCCTCCCTGACAACGTCAAGTCCTCATAGTTGTGTCCGTTATGGTCATGGACACATGCCTGGTTCTGCGAGAGCTCTTAAGTATTGTGCCCCAACAATACCCTTCGAAGCGACCCCACTTCTCTCTCACATAGGTGATCTACTGGGACTGGTTACCTCAGTCAAATCATTAAAAGCCATAGGCTTAACCTCAACCTTGTCACTTTTAGGAATGGACTAGGAAGCTTATTTAATTTATAGTAAGCTCCCTTTTTCAAAATGTGGGGTTTCCACCAACTCTCCCCCACAGTGACCTTCGCCAGTTCATACAATTAGGTTGTCCTATTGAACTCAGATCTTGGGATCTCCAGTTAGCTGAGTTAGGTTTTCCTTCGCATAAACCTAGCCTTTCATGGGCTTTAGTCCCATTCCCATTGACGACTTCTAAACTAACTCTCTGCTTAAGCCTTTTATTAGCGGATCCGCGATGTTATCCTTTGACTTCACATAGTCAATAGTGATAATTCTTATAGAGATTAGTTGTCGTACCGATCATGCCTACGTCTTATATACCTATTCTTAATGATACACATTGTGATATGAGCTCTGCCAATTACCGATTGACTATCACAACGTATGCATTGGGCCAATGCCGGCTTCGGCCACCTAGGTATATCCTTAACAAGTTGACGTAGCCATTTTGCCAATTCATCCTCTAAAGCGATGAATTTTGATTCCATCATGGATCTATCAATAACAATTTGCTTAGATTATTTCCATGTTATCGCAACACCTCTAAGTGTGAACAGATACCCACTCGTTGCCTTGGAATCATTCGTGTAAGATATCCAATTCGCATCATAATAACCTTCAACAACTGCTGGATATCTTTTATATTGCAGCCCATAGTTTCGTATGTATCCTAATTACCAAAGCACCTGTGTCACGTAATTCCAATGAATTGAACTTAGGTTGCTCGTGTATCTACTTAGCTTGCTTGCTAAGTCTGGTCAGATACAACTCATAAGATACATCAGGCTGCCAATAATTCTTGAGTACTCTAATTGGCTCATGTCAATAAAATTTCTAGCCACATTAGAGTTATTTCTATTGAACTTCTCAAGAATTTTGTCCACATAATAGGACTGACTTATAACAAGTCTGTTCTAGGTTTGTGTGATTTGTATATCCCAAAATCACATCCGTTCATATCAAACCTTCTATTTTCAAATGCAAGTCACCTCCACACTTGTTATTGGATAACTATCAAATGGGGTGATGAAAGTTTCTTCCTTTCATATGTTGCTTAAACTTCTCAAGTACCATTTTTACATCCCTACGGATTGTTTCTTAAATGGCTCTTCCCCCCACATTGCTTGCACTTTGATTAAGTTTGAGTAATATCACTCATGATGACATAAGACACCCGTGATAAGATAGTGACTATCTATATCTTTGTGTTATTGGGGTCATCCATTATATTACTCAACCCATATTACTCACACGAACCGTTTTCTGTGCTATATGAGTTCTCATATTTAGCTAAATAGTATCATAACCAATGAACTATTTATTCGGTCCTTTCGAGTCATCCTTTTTAATGAATTATATATTTGCTTTTACAAAATCCATTCTTATGTCGTCACATATGTTTGAATGTTCAAAGTTAATTTATTCTCCGTGGAGCATCTAAATTAACAAGTATTAGTCTAGCATGCTTTAGACTACGAATACTTAGCATGTGAACAGAAGATACATCATTCTGATTCTTCACAGCCTTAAGAGATAACTCACTATCTCTTCCTAACATTCACCTCTTAGTTTAGACACAAAATGAGATTTTGTTTACCATTCCAAAACCTTGGTTTAAAGAATGCTTCAAAACCATAATTAATTCCATCTATTAGGACAAAGACTCGTTTGCCTTTAATCTCCAAGGCTTCACCATTAACTCTTTAGGACTTATACATAAGTCTTAACATAAATCACTTTGATGAACATATTCATCATCAACAAGTCAATTAGATTGACACCCGACGACATGACATTTACATGTCCCTAAGTGATATGTATATATTTGTTGAACTTATTTATTGTGCGACTCTCCCAAAATATATCACGAATCCTGCATATAGTTCAACCAACATTGATGGTTTGTAGAGACTCTACTTGTCCATCAATATTCTAAGTCTTTTATAATAAATCTCACAATATTTCTCAAAGACTTATGAATAATAACATACATTTCTATCATATGTTATAGTCATCAAAACTACATTTGTGCATTTCTACGTAAATGCTTTCAACATTTGATGACATATCTCGTTTTCGTGTATTTAACTTCAATACACTTGCCACGTTGACCATGATTATCTCAATGGGAATGGATGAAGAGTTTTTTCTTCTTAGTTACTTAATTAGAGACTTAAGACTCTAATAAAACCTCATCAAATGGCATTAAGAACTCTACTCAAGAGTTTCACCATATGAAATAAAACCTCATCAATTGGCATTAAGAACTCTACTCAAGAGTTTCAATCATACACTTAATTTAGTCTTAAAACTATAATCAAGTGTCATAAATAAATTAACTCTACTAGAGAGTTTTTCTTCAATTCACCATATGAAGAGTTTTACCAATTAATAATTATAATTTACCAAATTATAATTTCAATATAATCCAAAATATATATAACATATTATATATATCTTTAACCGGATTCATATCAAATCTCAAAGTGTTATTCTCTTCAACACTTTATCGTTCGACGAAATGATAACGATTATATCGTCTCATGGCGTGTTTCGAGGTACTTCCTCGATACACTGTTCAAAGCAACAAAGTTGTTTGGACTTAACTACTTTCAAGTAGTCGAACAAGTAAATATGTCCAAAACAACATCAAGTTGTTTTACACTAAATAGTCTCTCTAGACTATTATATGGTTAAAGTCATCATACTTTTCATACAAGTATCAAACCATATATAATTTGCAAAAGACATGTTTTATTCATACAAACATTTCTACTTTTACAAGTATTTTCCATAAAGTATACGTATTTATGTTTTGATTATAAATCAAAACCATGAACTCTAATATAGTTTTATTATTCAAAACCATTTCTAACACACTTGTTAGAATACAAACGATTACACGTTTCATCATATAGAGTTTTGGTTAAATAAACCTTTTCTAACACACCCGTTAGAAATAAACGATTACCCAAAATCGTTTTAAACATCATTGGTTTATATTCTCAACCTTTTCTAACATGTTTGTTAGAAATATATGATTATGACAATCATTTTAGAACTTATTGGTTTATATAAAATAAACCATTTCTAACACGCTCGTTAGAAAATTAAACCATCTACATAAATGGTATTGACTTTGGATTTTCCAAAATATACCCGTTTCAAACTCGCTTGTTCGAAACCGTCAAATTTTAACCAAACCGGTTTAATGTTGATTATTTTTCCAAAGTAATCATTTCCAACACGTTTGTGTATTTTGTACAAAAATCTTTTCTAACACACTTGTTAGAAATATAAACACCTTATTTAGTCTTTACAAAATCATCAATTTCTAACACGCCCGTTAGAAAAATCAATATATAAGTTTACAAATTAAACTTACTATTTTGTAAATAATAATTTCTAATACGCTTATTAGAAATGTTTCATGACATGTTATTCTTTCAACGTCGTCGATTCTAACACGCTTGTTAGAAATACATGTTTCAAAACCTTAAAATTATCTTTCTAATACGCTAATTAGAAAGAAAACGTTAGCAAATGTTTTTACATGGGTTTACAAAAATTAAGTCTTTTCTAATACTCTAATTAGAAAATTAAACCGTGTATATACATGTTAAAAAATTAATATTTCGGTTTATCCAAACACAACACAAAACCCATGAACCCGAAAAACCATGAATATTCGGATTAAAGATTTCACTCCAATCACAAATTTAATACGATTCGATGTACCAAAATAAAACACGTACAAACTTTCGCGAACCCAAATTCCTTAGGAAGAACACGAAAGTTTGTTTACTAATCTGTTTAAGTTTGTTAGAAAAACTTACATTTGTGATCGCCTCAACGCCTCTTGTACATGAAGCTCGCGTGTTTCCGAGTCCCTGTACTTGCTGCAATAAACTATAACTGAAAACGAAATCATAGATATGAACCGGGCTTGTGTTTGACACAATTCCCTTAAACAGATTCTTCGTCTGTTCCCAGGGTACACCGGTTCGAAACAGTGACGGTGCACTGCCGGACTATCCCACTTGCCTGAAAAGAAATCGAAAGTCGGTTGCTTTTATAGTTTTGTATGTGTGTATGCGACATGAACGATCATGATCAGAAAGTTACATGATAGGTTCCTGCTTCGTTTTGTGTGTGTAGTATATATCTATCTCAACACAATGCAAATGCAGCTTCTTATAATAAAAAGATTGAATGAAACTTATGCTAGCAATAATGATTAATCAAATTCGAGATTAATGTTAATTAATCTCGTTTATTGCACTTAATTGCTACTGAAAACCAAAACAGTCTTTGGATGCTTCTTCTAGTTACTACCATTAAAAACTATAATGGGTAGCAAAAACCGTGTCGCGCGGACCCGGGTTTTTCGAGTTGCATTCGTGTGGCGTTGGTTCAAGAATTTTTCCCGAACCAGAACCCATTTTTGCACCCCCCCCCCCTGCGCGCGCGGGTAGGTGCCAGAGTATAAAGTAACTTAACATTTTACTTCATCCACTCAAGCTTCACCTTATAAAGTCTTCCACTTTTCATCTCCCAACCAATGTGGGACAAACTAAACTCACATTCACACACATATTTCCAACACAGATGAACTTTTAGCCTAGTGGCAACGGGTTTTTATGATGTGGAACCGATCGGTTATCAAATGGTTTAAGAAAAGGCTAGGGTTTGCCGCCCAGAAAGGGGTGGTGGCGCAGCTTGTTGCCCGCCTACCTGCTATCTTGTTGTAATTTTTTCCGTTTATGTTTTAATAAAAAATGTCTTTAATATGATAACAATTTTCTTCTCCATGAAATAAAAGAGAGTACATCAACCTATTTAAAGGAAAAAGGAAAAGAAAAACATGACAACTACCCACTACGTTACATGGATGTGGCGGGGAAACTAGCCGGTATCCTTTATCTGTTGACCACACAAAATAAGACTAAATAGCATAAAAGAAGAAACATGTTGCAATGATAAAATGCTGGTAACTTCTTTGCCTTGCTTGCAACCCCACGTAACCATGTTTGACCACATACACAAGGTTGACTTCACATGAAGTGGCACACATCATTTTATTCTTGTCAAGACTCAAGATGATGCATTAGTGCGGGTATTGAACCCTTTAACCGAGTGGCACTGGGTATTGAACTAAAATGAGATTTCTATTAAAGGCTGTGACATTTTAACTCACTTTTCTTATTTCATAAATGTCTAAACTTTTAATCAGTTGATCATAACTTGATTTGTGTTTTAAAACTAGTGTTAATACCATGTGTCGTGGCTGGTGGCAAGGGCGGTTCTTCATTAGGGCCAGACCGGGCCTCAGCCCACCCTGTTTTTTCGTTTCGTAGTAAATTTTACCGAAAATTTTCGAAAATTTTTATATGTAGTGAGTCCGGCCCACCTAGATTGAGCCCGGGCCTACCAGATTTTACTTTCAAGATCCGCCACTGGCTGGTGGAAACTCGGTAGATTTCGGTGTACTCGCTATAGTAAATAAAAGAGAAAACCTATATTTTATAGAATAAATATGTTAAAAACGTGTACAATTCATTGGTTTTTTATTGAATTTTAGTTAGTTAATAAAAGAGAGAATTTAAAAAATACTAAAACTTGTTTCAAGGGAAAAAAAAAAGTAGAACAGCTACACGTTATTTCTAAAAGCCCGTTGAAGCCCATAGATTCATAGATAAAAGATAAAGTCATTTAAAGGATCGTCAAATTGGCCCAAAACTAAACATATTGTTGAAAACTTGAAATATGATGAACAACAAATATATCAGTCAAAATTTAATAGGAAACTTAATTCATTCCATCAAACCCCCTGCTTTTATCATTACATTCCTCCTGTCATCCTTCATCACCAATGACCACCACCAACCACTGCTACCGACTGTCGCCACCCACCCACCGACCACCGCCGTCCACCGATTACTGCATCACCGACCACCAGCACCACCGTCGACCACTACCACCCACCACTAACCGCCACTTCCACCACCAAGCAGCGACCGCCACCACCGACATTCTCCGTCACCGACCATCGCCACTCACCGACCACCATTGCCACCGCTAACCGCCGCCGCCACTCATCGTCCTCGTCTCTCCATGTCGCGACCCGCCGCCACCGACCACCACCACTGTCACCGCTACTATCACCACCAGACGTCGCCACCCACCACCACCCATCGTCGCCGACGCCACTGACAACCACTACCACCACCGACCACCGCCACCCACCGACTACCACTACCTCTGCCACCACCAACCATTGTCGCCGGCACCTACTGCCAACAACCATCGCCACCACTCACCATCGTCGATTTTATTCCTTTTATCTTTTCCTCCATAGCAAACAATACAAAGTAATGATTCATTCAATTCTTATATGTAACCAAACAAGACCATGGAATGGTAATCATCCATTTTATTACCTTCTCTATTACATTCTCTCGTTCATTTCATTTCTATATACCAAACAGACCCTAAAGTTTTACAAAAAGAATAAAATTTTAAAATCTATTTCATGGGAAAAATAATAGCTACAATAAACTTTTAGGTTAATTTTTTTGTTATAACCACATTTCTTAAGTTTTTTTACATGATTTGCCCTCTTTCTTTGCATCTCTCTCATCTTTAAAAGTAAATGGTTTATCTACTTTACTCCTTTGTTTTACAAATCAATCCCATGACAACTACATTTTGTTTATATTTCGTTGGCTTGGTTATCTTTTACCTTTTTCCCCTTTTAGGCTTATTTTTATCATATTTTTTTTGTTAAATTTTAGCTCTTTGGTTTTTTTTTTTTTTTTTTCATTTCCTATATTTTCTTGATTTTGTAAAATCTCGAACATACCCGTGAAACATTCTTATTTTTACTTATGCTTCCATATAAATTGAAATAAAGATCATGCTGCCAAATGTAATTTTAAATAAGCTTTCAGGGGCTCTTATCATTAAATTTTTTTGGGAAATTGGATTGTATCGCACTCAACTATTTGTTATTGGCCGATAACGCACTGAACTATAAAATTGATCACCAACGCACTGAACTTTAAACCTCTTGGATTGTGTCACACTAAGACTGTGTTTGACAAGGTCCAAATGGAAGAATCCATATGTGTTAATTGTATTAATTTGTCACTAAGTAATCGTTTTAAACCTCTTTATCACTAAGTAATCGTTTTAGTGGTTCTGGACATGGTCAAACACAGCCATAGTGTGACACAATCCAAGAGGTTTAAAGTTCAGTGCGTTGGTGATCATTTTTATAGTTCGGTGCGTTATCGGCCAATCCCAAATAGTTGAGTGCGATACAATCCAATTTCCCAATTTTTTTATATGACCTTTACTCTTACCGTTGCGTCTACATTTCCATTTAATTTTTTGTTAAAGATCGGCTCGCCGTAAAGCATGGATATAACCTGTTAGAAATCGGTACCAAAGACACAATCGAATTAAGCCAAAACTTGTTTCTTTATTAACTTGAATGAATAATTTTTGAACGGCTAATTTATTACGCCCTTTTCTTTACACCTTTTTTTTGCAAACCCTTGGAGTTAAACTCCCAACCTCACCCAGGACAGGATTTCCTCTCTACCACTAGGCTATAATCAAAATGGCTATTAACTTGAATGAATGATTTACAAAACTTTCATCTATTTATAAGCCCCTATTCCTTGTCCACCAAGGAACTATAATGTTTATCTAGAAACCCCTTTGACTTAGGAAATCTATCTCTAAAACCTAGTTTACAAGATTGACAACTAAGTCATTCTAGTTACCAAACCTTGCATTACAAGATTAATTTATCATTCACCACCCTTAATCTTGTGACTCCAATGAGTCCTTTTATCTCATTGAACTTCAACCTTAGCAAAGCTTTAGTGAGAATATCCGCCTTTTGTAAATTCTCACTTATATGTTCCACTTGGATTTGCTCTCGTCCAATGCACTCTTGTATGAAGTGATACCGGGTGTGGATGTGTTCGCTTTTATGAAAGAACACCAGATTCTTCATCAACTCTATTGTGGATCAATTATCAACTCTTAGAACCACTTTTTCTTCTTTTTCACCCGTCACCTCCGAGATCAAACGCCTAAGCCACAATGCTTAACAAGCCGCTTCAGTTGCCGCCATGAACTCGGCCTCGCATGATGATAATGCGACCGTTCCTTGTTTTTGAGAAACCCAAGTAATAGGCGCATCATTTAATAAAACACTATCCCGTCGTGCTTTTCCCACCATCCATATCCATAGCATAACTACTATCACTATATCCATGTAACGTCTAATTACCTCCTTTTGGATATACGATCCCGAGTTCAAGACTTCCCTTCACATATCTTAGAACATGCTTAACGACTTGCTCATGTGCTTTCGTGGGTCTTTGCATGAATCGACTCACAAAACTGACCGAAAAACTCAAGTCCGGTCGAGTGTGTGCAAGATACCATAAGCTCCCAACTATCCTTCTATACCCGGTTGGATCAATTTCCTCTCCTTTATCATTCTTTGACAACTTCAAACCGGGATCTAGTGGCATTTGAGTAGGATTACATTCCCACATGCCGAATTGTTTTAGTATCTTCGTAGCATATCCCTTTTGCTTGAGCACAATTCCTTTGGAACCTTGAATTACTTCTATGCCAAGATATTAATGTAACCTTCCAAGATCACTCATTTCAAACTTCGCTTCCATTTGAGTCTTGAACATCTTTATGTCTTCAATAGACGATCCGGTTACAATAAGATCATCCACATAAGTTCTAATGATCAAAAGTCTTTGACCCGTGAGCCTTCGTTACATTGCCTGCTCTCTCTCTCTTGCACCGTGCGAACCCGAGTTGGTTTAGCGCAAAATCGAGCTTCACATTCCAAGCCCTTGGTGCTTGTCGTAATCCATATAAAGCTTTGACCAATTTATAAATATGATGCTCACGCCCCTTCTTTACGAACCCTTCTGGTTGAGTAACGAACACTTCCTCCTTAAGTTCACCGTGTAAGAATGCCAACTTGACATCTATGTGATGAACTTCCCAACAATAAATTGCGGCCAACGATAACAAAAATCTTACCGTTTCAATTCGTGCAACTGGAGCAAAAACTTCCTTATAGTCGATCCCATATCTTTGGACATCTCCTTTTGCTACCAAACGAGCTTTGTACTTCGAAATATTTCCTTGTGCGTCTTTCTTCTTGAAAACACACTTTACTCCAATTGGTTTCACCTTTTGTGGTGGCGCTACAAGCTTCCACATATTATTCTTTTCAATTGATGAGATCTCGTCTTCCATGGCCTTTGTCGAATATTCCTTTCTAATCGCTTCTTGAAAAGATATTGGTTCGTCATAAATTGAAGATAATAATAGTTGGTCCTCCTCTGTTAATTTGTGGGTAAGCTTTGGTATCTTTTCGACCTTATAGTCTGCAAATCTCTTCGGAATAGCCGAGGTTCGATTCGACCTTCTTAGCTGAGAGGCCTCCGCGGACTGTGCGTTCGGATTTGCGTGAGATGCGCGAGATCCTTCCCCTTCTTCGTTAGCCTGGTGCGGGTAATGACGTTCTGACATAGCAGATCCCGCGGGTTGCGCTGGCGCTGCGCCTTCCTCAAACGTTCCTTGCGTGTGCGCAAAGTTCTCTATGTGCGCGAAGTCGTCCGCGTGCACGTCATCTTCTATGGGCTTCGCAGATGCTTCGGACTTTACGTCCCCGTCTCATACTCGTGTACCCGTCCATTGCTCGGGTCAAACATCCGATGCGTATTTTCTCCCGTGTCCAATTGAGAACCCATGTACACTATTAACAAGCTTCTATCATCCAAATTCTTCTGTCCGGGTGTTAAGATTTTAACAAAGCCTACACACCTGAACACTTTAATATATGAAAGATCCGATTTCCTTCTCTTGAGCTTTTCGTACGGCGTTAGATCTTGCAGTGCCTTCGTTGGAGAGCGATTCAGCAAATAAACTGAGTGCAGGATTGCTTCACCCCAAAATAGTTGTGGTAAGGACATGGCCTTTAGGATGCTTCGAGTAGTACTGATTACTGTGCGATTTCGTCTTTCAATTACCTCTTTTTGTTGAGGGGTATAAGGAGCCGTGTATTGCCTTGCAATTCCTCTTTCCTTGCAGAAATCTCCTACTACATGCGATGTGAACTTTCCTCCATTATCGGTTCTCATGTTTTTTAAGCTTGTCCCAAGTTTCCTCTCTACTCCTTTGATGAACTCGATTAGAATTAGAAAAAAAAATATAGGCTGATACGAAAAACAATAAACATAAAAATACGATTTTTTTTTAGATTTTCAAAATAAGAAACATGGAAATCGAAATGATAAAAACACGAAACTAAAATATGTTTTGTAAAATATATTTTATAAATATAAGTTTTGTTATGTTATCGTTATATTATAAAATGTACTTTATAATGTTATTTATTTAACATCTTTCTATTTATTTATTATCTCTTTTATTTTTGTTATAAGTTGGCATATTTAGAAATATATTCATTCTACAAGGATTAAAGATGAAACTTTGTGTATACCCACCATCTGACGTTTCTTTTGTCAAAACCTAAATCAAAGTATCATTTTCCTCCTTCTATGTGTAAGCTCTCTCTTTTGTTCTTTACATACTCTTCATACAAATCACACTTTCTTTTTCTCTTGGGTTTTAACCCCAAAGCCTACTACTATATCATAACTTGGAGTCTTCCAAGTTCAAATCTTTCTCTTTATCATCTCTAAGTCCATCATTACGGCCACCAGACTCCGTTACTCGATCTCAGCGTTCTTTTGCGTTTTCACGTTCGTTATTTTTATGTTTTTGAGTGTTGTGATCAACCCAAAACATCTAAAGCCTATTTATACCAACTTGTGGTGACAAAATGATGAATTTGGAAGCTTATAACGGCTCTATAACGACTAGTATAGCTTCCAATGGTTGAAAAAATGTTTTCAAAGGCTCCACGGTTTGAACCAAACCGGTTTGGGTTAAAACCAGTTTGGTTTGTTTTTTTTTTGTGGAGATGGGGCACCGCTGGGGAACCTACGGTTTGAAAAAGGAATGGAAATCGGTTTGGGACAAACCGGTAGGAACCGGTTTTTTGTACACCTCTACTTGGGGTTATCATGCACTTAGAAAAAGAAGTAGAAAAGGAATAAATATTATATGAATAAGTAAAACATTAGGAGGGTGTTAGGTTTCCTAGCACTCTATCTAAGGCATCCTTAGTTACTACAGTAATTATGTAGTCAAAATATACATTTATCCACTGCATTCTTCAATTGTTTTCAAAAAGGTTTCTTAACTATTTTGGGTCTTTTAGAAAAATAAAAAATTTCTTTTTTCCAAATTGGCCCGACACTAAACTTATTGTTGAAAATTTGATATAAACCACTTAGGCCCATCTTATTTATAACCGCATGATTTTGTATATGGTACATATAAAGTAACTAGCAATTTTACAAGATGTACAGAAACATATGATTGCTCCTCAATCGCCGGGTGGCTCGCTCTAGGTGTGTTGTGGCGGCGTCAGAACGTAAAGTAAGTTGAATTTATACTGTCTAATAATGTATTATATTTGATCCGACTCGTTTCCGTACAAAATTTACGTTGCCCGTCGCACATTGCAGTGTCGTTTGCGTAAAGTAACTTGAAATCACACCATCTAATATAAAAACATTTTATATTTGACTTGCTCATTTGTGAACAACATTGGCGTTCCCTTCCGCGTGTCGCAACGTCGTCGAAACGTAAAGCAACTTGAATTTATACCGTCTAATCAAAATGTACTATACTTGACTGGACTCATTTCTAAACAAAATTTGCGTCAAAACGTAGTCCAACTGAAAAGGTATAAAAAATAAGCATGAAACCGTATTGTATTTGAACTAACTCATTTCTGAAAAAAAATAAGTTTATGTCAAAATGTAGATCAACTGAAAACGTATACACAAAACATATTATATTATACCTGACTCTTTTCGGAAAATATTTATATTGAAACATAAATCAACTTTAATTTATACCGGTATGTACATAAATTCAACACGTAATAAAATAGTGTTTACAATTTAGTTAAAGAATGGTAAACTTGAAAGTTTAAAAACTTAATACGAGTTAAAATAATGATATTTTATAAAGTTTTAGAAAGTGAATGATAAATTGAGAGTGTTATATGAAAAAAAATATGAACAAATTAGACCTTAGACGGGTGTTAGGTTACCTAGCATTCTATCTAAGGATCTTTAGTTATTACAGTAATTATGTAGTCAAAATATATATTTATTAACTCCATTCTTTACAGAGGCGGAGGGAGGGGGGGGGGGGGGACTGAGGGGTATCAAGCCCCCCCTCCCCCCAATGGCCCAATTTTGTTAAGTTTTTAAGGTAAAAATTCGATAAAATTGTATCAAGTCCTCTGTTTTTAAGGTTAAAATTCAATAAAATTGTATCAAGCCCCCCTTAACGCTCACTCCAATAATCTAAGCCCCCCTTATCATGAAATCCTGGCTCCGCCTCTGATTCTTTAGTTGTTTTTTCAAAAAGGTTTCTTTACTATTTTGTGTCTTTTAGAAAAATAATAAATTTCTTATTTTTTTTAAATATATCCAACATAACAAAGTTGTTGTATTAATCTTCCGAGAAACTTTTGAACGACCAATAATAAAAACCCGATAACCGGGCAAATGCAATGCAAATGGTCATTCATGTTTGTGAACGTAGATGATACTGGTGACCCGACCCATCGTCATTTCAGAGAAACCCACCGTGGTAAAACCCTGACTCAACCTAGGGTAATTTTTGCTTCATGTAAGATTCGAACCCCTAACCTCCAGATTGGAAGGTCATGAAATTGCCAATGCACCAAAAATATTTAAAGAAATGATGAGATGTTCTATTCAATAATTGGTCTGGATATTAAAATGTTTTGTCAAGTAGCGATGGAAACGATATAGTACTCGCACCTGTACCAAGTATACTGGTACCAAATTTGAACAAAACTGGTTACTAAATAGCATGCCAATATATTGGTACAGTACGAATCCACTTTGTTTTTTACTTTTAGTTTTTGAGCACCATACAGGTACCAAATAGGTAAATTGGTACGGGTACGAAATATGTAATATTGGTAAGAGTACGAATATGATACGAGTACCAGGTAAAAGTCGATACGAGTATCAAATAGGTAAAATCGATACGGGTATACTTGCATAGGCGGCATAACTTATTTGGGTGTATCCTTGATCCATGTATGTTCAGTTATCAAATACACATGTCAGTGGGATGAAAATATAGAACTATTTTTCTTTTAATTTGCTAACATATATTAGACTATCCGTTGTGGCCCGCGAGCAGCCTGCCGCGAGCCACAATGTGATCCAGGTGGATAGCCTGACCCATAACGGTGGTCAGCGAAAGGTCCCGCGAGCTAGCCCAAGCGACGAAGCTCGTGTGAGCTAGCGGGTGCAATTCAAAGGTTGTTGGCCGTTAACAGTTAGCTAACGGTCAGAAATTAACTTTGGTAATTAAATTTTGCTTGATTTTATAAAATTTTACATGTATAAATATAGATATTTAGGTTAATTTTTTTATCATTCACTTAAACAAATGGCAAACCCTAATCCAATCCCCCCCTCAATGAACCGTGGAGTTTAGAGGAAAAACTTTGTTTGGTGGATTCTTATATCTGCCAACACGAGATCGGAGGAGAATACGACCGAACCAAAAGCTTTTGGAAAGGGGTTGTCACCCGTTTTAGGCGACGAAGGGGTGAGAACGTTCATTCAACATATATGATTTATGGAAAATACTGCTCCATCAAAGCGAAGTGCACCGTTTTTTAGGGGTTCTTCATGGCTGCGCTGAGAGCCAACCCAAATTTGAAAGATGAAGATTGGGTTGAAATGGCTCGTAATCAATATCGAGACACCCACAATAACAACTACCCAAAATAACAACTACCCACATAAACAAGTGTGGAGACTTATGAGGGGATATTTTCTTATGTAGTCTTCTTGTTTTTTATGTTTTTAATGTTTTGATATTTTTTATTTTATGTTTTTTTTATGCAATGGAATGTTATTTTTATGTTTTTAATGGAATGGTTTTTTTATAAAAAAAAATTGTGCTAAATAATATATTTGATAAAAAAAATAACCGGTAACCCTTAGCCACAACACCCTGTCGCGAGCAATCACCGGGCGCTAACCGATGCCACGTAGGCGTTAACGTAGTTAAATATTATTCGATAAATCTATCACTAAGCTCTAGCCACAACGGATAGTCTTAATCTGTGTACTCCAAAAAACACGTTATGCTGTTATGGTTTATTTTTGTTTTATATTTTTGAGAGAGGCAAAATCCATTAAAAGCAGCCCAGCAAACAATACAAGCTCCAAAGTCCAAACTACCAAGTACCAACAGTATTATTTTTTCATATAATGCTTTTCTCTAGTTGTCTAAATGATTTATGTCTAACACCATGAGTAGTGGAGAAGGTTATTTATAACGCCCCTGATTCTGATTGGTTCACATGACAGCTGAGTCAGCATGAAGAAATGAAGTGAAAAATGGGTGTAGTGATAGGGGGTTATCTATAATGCCCATGTTTCTGATTGGTTGTTTATTTTATTATTTTTGATTGGTCCACGTTGAATGTTGCTTGGCCCTCTCCCACGTGTAACATTTTCATTGGTTGATTCAATTGTAATCCAACGTTATTTATATAACGCTCTCCCGGTTTTTAAAGCTATAGCGCCCCCCGTAACGGTGTGGGGAGCACTATTTTTCAACTTAACGCCACTTCACGCCACCGGTACACTAGGTCTAATGTTTTAATTTTTAATTATGTAGTTGACTAGTTGGGAAGGGTGCAATTGGGTTTTCGACAGATGGCATCCATGCAAAGGACTGACTACCGACTACGTATGGCCTAGTTTAATGTACCATTTTTTTTTTGAACGGCCAACAAAATTTCATTATCACCCAAGCTAGCGGGGTACTAGCAAATCACCCGGTACAATGAAAGAACCATTACAGCCACCAAGAACAGAAACAATACATGAACAGAAAAACGAAAACACAGTTTACCATCTAATGTTTGAAATATTAAACGCGCGCCACCTATTCCAGTCGAGTTCATGGTGTTTAGATCTTGCCTTCACCCAAAAGAGACTTCTTGACTTGATTTCCCCAATAATGCTATGTAGAGAACACATTTTTTGTCTAAAAACCACCTCGTTCCGCGCTTTCCATATACACCAAATCGTTGTTAAACAGACCGCATAAAACGCTTTCCTCATGCCTTTTGCACCTCCAATCTGATCATGAAGCAGTAGCAAATCTCTGAACTGAAACGCAAAGATACTACCCACCTTGCACCATTGTGAAACGAGCTGCCAAATAGATTTTGCGAAGTGACAAGAGACGAACAGATGCTCAACATTCTCCGGAAACTCACCACAGATTGGACAGCTGCTGGATCCTACGTTTACATTTCGCCGAATTAATGCTTCTTTTGTCGGCAGCCTTCCCAATCTTGCTCTCCAAGCGACTATCCATACTTTGCGCGGCACCCATGTATTATTTTCAACCACAAAATCAGCAGCAATATGATTATTCTTCCACAGCAGCATCTTAATATCATCAGCCGAGAACCCTATTGTGTCACCCAGCCCAAAAACCCATTTATCCCCCTCATCGGTTATTGTTGGACACCGAATGTCAGCCAAAAACGACTGCAGTTCGGCCACAGCAGCAGCCCCCAACCCAACAGAAGCCCACTCCCAAGCCCAACCCAACCCCGATGATTGAACCCTCTCCCGGATCAGCGCGAACTTGTTACTTTCTGCAGCGAACAGCGTTGGATACTGAACGGCCAGAGGAACCCCCAGCGCCCAGACGTCCAACCAAAACGAGATACCCAACCCATTCCCCACCAGCCCTTGTATTGCCCAACCCACATCCACCCCCTTTCTTTGATTAACTGGACAGCCCCGGCTATGTTCTTCCAAGGCCCCGGCGCTGACAGACGCACCGGAATTGAATTCCATTCTCTAGACGTGTGATGCAACACCCATATCACCTTTCTCCATAATGCGTTTTGATCATTCTTGAACCGCCACCACCACTTTGCTAAGAGAGCCAAGTTCGCATCTCTCAAGGAGCCAAAGCCAAGCCCACCCGCTTCCGCAGGCCCCGTCACATAATCCCACGCAATCCAGTTCATACGCGCTTATTCGTCCGAACCACCCCAAAAGAAAACCCTTCTTAATCTATCCAAGTCCTCTAACACTTTAATTGGGGCTTTATAAAGCGAAAAGAAATATGTTGGGAGAGCGTTCAGAACCGACTTGATTAACACTACCCGACCCCCAAACGATAGATGTTTCGCCTTCCAAATAGATAGTCTTCTTCGGAATGCTTCAATCACCGGTTCCCAATGCCTCGCCAAATTCATATTAGCACCCACAATCAGCCCCAAATATGAAAACGGAAGTTTCCCAAAAGTGCACTTTAACACACTCGCCATATTCTGTCCTTCCACATTATCAACACCTATTCCGAAAACACCACACTTTCTTAAATTTACCTTCAGCCCAGAAACAAGATAAAAACACCTCAATATTCGTTTTAAATTGATTGCATTAGACATGGACCAGTCACCCAAGAACACCACATCGTCTGCATATAACAAGTGTGATAAAGTCATACTCCCATCTCCACATGCCAAGCCTCTAAATAAACCCATTTCACAGGAACGTTTTATGGTACTCGATAGCGCCTCCATCACCAATACGAATAAGAACGGTGACAGAGGATCACCTTGTCTCAAACCCCGACTACACCCAAATTCATTAGTTGGAGATCCATTAACCAATACAGATGCCCGGGCCGAGGAAACGATAGCCATAATCCACCTGATCCAAAGATGAGGGAAATTCATTTGCGCCAATACTGATTCCAAGAAACCCCAATGCACCGAATCGTATGCCTTGTCGATGTCTACCTTGAAGATCATCCCACGCCTTTTAAGTCTTTTCATCCATCCGATTACTTCATTTAATATAAGTGGACCATCAGTTATGTTCCGCCCAGCTAGAAAAGCCGATTGCTCTTGAGACACCAATTTACTGATTACACCTTTCAGCCTCGTTACCAAGACTTTTGACACCACCTTGTTAAGGACCCCCACCAAATTGATTGGCCTGTATGCATTAAAACCCATCGGGTTGTCCGTCTTTGGTATCAACGCAATGAAAGACGAGACACACGCTGGATTTAGATGCGGCTGCTGATAAAATTCGTCAAAAAGTTTCACAAAATCCGCTTCCAGACCACTCCAACACCGCTTGATAAATTTGAAGTTAAATCCGTCCGGGCCGGGTGCTTTGTCGCCGTCACAATCCCACACGGCGTTCTTGATTTCTTGAAGTGAAAACGGCTGTATTAAACTCTCCGCCTTCTCAGTCGATAGTTGAGATAAGTTTGAGCACACCAGATTTGGTCTAACCAGAAGTGGCTCCCGAAATCTATCTTCGAAAAAAATAAACGCACTATCTTTAATGACCCGAGGACTCGTCACCCAAACCCCTTCCTGTTGGATCCCATTAATCCTGCTATTAGAGATGTTTGCGTTAATTACCCAATGGAAATGACTCGAGTTTTCGTCACCCTCCACTGCCCACTTGATTCTCGCTTTCTGTCTTGAGTCTAACGCCTTTAACCGGTCTTGTTCCAATACAAATGCTCGACATTCAGCTCTGACCTCCTGTTCAATTTCACTCAACACCCTTTGCTCCCCCAGTTTATCCAATCTTTCTAATTCCTTCACCTTGATTTTATATATGTCCCCATTTATTCTACGGTTAGCATCTACCCACCACTTAATCTTATTCTTCAAATACTTCAATTTAGTAGCCAAAGCAAGATCACCCGGACCAGTAAAAGAGAAGTTTGCGCAAGCTTCCAAGGCGAACTCTTTGAAACCAGGAAACTCCAGCCACGTATTGAAAAAACGAAACAGGATGTGTCCAAAGTCAGTATCCACCACCGACAGAATTATTGGACAATGATCGGACACATTCCTAGATAAAGCCGTGACCGACGCCGTTGGCCAAGCCTCCATGAATCTGTCGCAGACTAAGAATCTGTCAAGTTTGCTCATCTTCAGACCATCATCCGAGACATAAGTTAACCGATGCCCCCCCATGTTATATTCCCGAAGATCAGCCCAACTAATGAAGTCGTTGAAGCACCTAGCGTTTAACGGAACGAATTCGGAATTAAATCTCTCTGACTCCCATCGGACATCGTTGAAGTCCCCAAAAACGACCCATAACCCCTGCAAAGACTCTTTAATTTGTGTCAATTCTGCCCATACACCCCTTCTCAACACCGCATCATTAGGCGCGTATACGTTTATAATGTTAATTAGCTCCCCGGATGCTATCAAAATACCCGAGACTAGCAGGAAATACCTATTCTTTACCACCCCCGTTTGATGAAAAACCGATGGATCCCAATAACTAATTAACCCACCAGAACGACCTTCCGCAAAAACCATTTCTGCTTTGAATCTAGATCTGCCCCAATACGATGCCAACAAGAAACTCGAATCCGGACCCAACTTCGACTCTTGAATACCGATAAAATGAATGCCGTAACTTGTTTTGAGACCCTTAACCCAGGACGCCTTCCGGTCATCCCTAACCCCCCCTGAGATTAATAGAAAGATAATTCATTGCAAGCCTGTAACGTCACCCTCCTCATTCACCACGGCTTCCACATGTTCTCTGAAGTCCCCAAGCTCAGTTCCAAGTAAGGCCCCAACTACAATTGTGAGATCAACTTCACTTGCATGAATCGCCCCATTTCCTTCAGCATCTTGGTGACCCAAATCTCTATTCATCTCTACCCTGTTATCCAAATCCGCCAAGTTAGCCACCTGTTCAACAACACCACCAGACCCGACAATTGAATGGTTCCTCTCCAACTCTTGATTATGCAAAACATCACCAGTTGTCGAATTATTCCCAGTCTTCAACATCGAACCAAAGGTCTCCTCATTCATTTGATTTATTTGGTCACCCATGTTAGGTTCTTTAGGTTGCTTAATCCTTTCCTCAGGAGATGTAGTTAGGCTTCTCAACCACCGAATCTTTTTCTTCGCCATCCGGGAATCTCGTGGTCTCCTTGGTTCTATTCTCGCTATATTTTCTTTGCTAGGAAACAAGGGGTGTTCTTAGTATTTTTTTTCTTTCACTGATTTTAACCAATTCTCTTTTGCCACATTACTTAACTGATTTATTTCACTGAAACACGTTTTTGTAGGCAGCACTCCACTGATTCTTTTACTTATTTTTTATAATTTTATTAAACCTTTTATTATTATTATTATTATTATTATTATTATTATTATTATTATTATTATTATTATTATTTCACACGGTTTAAAGGTTAAAATTAATTACCTTACTATTTCAACCGTCTCACAACCTCACGGTCAGAATTCAATATGGAAACCGTTCAATCGAATTCAATGGCATTGATACCGTTCCACCAAACCGTTTGAAGTTTTTATATATAAACATAGCACACCGTGTGGTTAAAACACACTTTTACCACCGTAGATACAAAGAAACACACACGAATATGACTCGTTGGACCTCCGAAGAAGAGATTGCATTGGTGATATGCTACAAAGACGTCTCGAACGACCCGACACTTCAACAACGAAGACTCTTGAGGGCCTCGGGCTCCCATCCGGAGGGTTTTTGGGAACATGTGCTGTCCGATTTCAACCGCCACGTTGGCATCAATGACCGGACAACCGTCAGCCTGCAGCGGAAGTGGACCAATCTCACCAATAAGTGTGATCGATGGACCACCATGTACCAGAACACGTTGAGTGAGGAGCTGGGCATTGACCCAGAGTTGGCTATCGAGCTCACGCATGTGGACTATTAATATAGATGTATATTTGGTAAATTCAAATTTGTAACAATATTGTAGAAATCATCTCGTATAATTATGGAGACTCTTGTATTATTTAAAGGGATACATATCAATGCAATTATCAAGTTTGATGATAACCTTTATGGTATCAGAGCCTTAAGGTTCTGGTTACTTTTTTTTCCCTCCCCCACGCCACCACAAAAATACAAACCCTAGCCGTCACCTCTTAAAGAAAAACCCTAGACAGGGCGGCGTGCCGCCATTGCCGCCGCCCTGTCCGGCCTCCGTTCGTTTTCGTTTTAGTGTTACATTCAACGATTGGGTCACCCTGGAAACAATCTGCTTCATTCTTTAAAACTTTCTTCGTTTATTGATTATGGAAAACTAAATAAATCGCTTTGTCAATCTTGTGTGTTTGGCAAAAGTGTTAAATTGCCTTTTTATGATTCTGTTAATTCTACGTGTTCTGCTTTTGACATTGTTCACAGTGACTTATGGACCTCACCCATACTGAGTACGGGCGGTCATAAATATTATATATTGTTTTTGGATGATTTTACTAATTTTTTGTGGACCTTTCCCCTCTCAAACAAATCCCAAGTCTTCGACACTTTCACCACCCTTTACAACTTAATTAACACACAATTTGAACGTAAAATCAAACAATTTCAATGTGACAATGGCAAAGAATACCCAAACCAAAAATTTTACACGTTTTGTAATCATAATGGCATGCAATTTCGGTTTTCCTGTCCATATACCTCCTCTCAAAATGGTAAAGCGGAACGCACCCTTCTTGCCCAAGCATCCCTACCCACTAATTTCTGGCATCACGCCCTTGAAACCGCCACATATCTCCTCAACATTCTCCCTAGCAAACTCCCTAAATTTAAATCCCCCACCTCCCTTCTTTATAACTGCACACCGGAGTACGAACACCTTCGCACTTTCGGGTGTTTATGTTATCCTCTCACACCATCCACTACCATCCACAAACTTAACTTCCGCTCTCATCCTTGTGTCTTCCTCGGGTACCCCTCCAATCATCGTGGGTACAAATGTCTTGACGTCACCACACATCAACTTATTATTTCAAGGCATGTTCACTTCGAGGAAGCCATTTTTCCTTACGCTATCCAAACTCCAACCACACCACCCTCCTATGACTTCATTAACCCCACTATTAACCCACTTGTTTGGGACTACCTACAAACCAACCGCACCTCACCTACCCCATCAATTCCCTCTGCCCAACCAAACACAGGCCCACCCTCTCCTACACCTTCTGGCCCACAATCGCCTACCCACACTCAAGTCCCAGCTTCCGCCCAGCCTACACCCCAGGCCCAACACCCGTCCAATCCTCACCTACCCACTTCAACTCCAGGCCCAACATCCCATCTTCACCCCACGTCAACCTCAAACACCTTTTCGGCTTCGGACTCTACGTCCACTCACCAGCCGTCCGGTCCTTCTCACCCTGACCAATCTGCCCCAACACCTGCCCCGCCTCCACCTCCCCCTCCTGCTCCTCGAACCATTCATACTCGCTCCATGAGCGGTATCCACAAACCTAAACAGCACTTTAACCTCCACACTTCCACAATTGCTCCTATTCCCAAGAACCCCCAGGTTGCCTTGTCCACTCCAGAGTGGCATGATGCCATGACCAGCGAATTTAGTGCACTTATTAAAAACAAGACCTGGGAGCTTGTACCTAGGACACCGGACATGAATATTATTCGTTGCATGTGGTTATTCAAACATAAATTCAGGTCTGATGGAAGTTTAGAGCGCTATAAGGCTCGTTTAGTATGTGATGGTCGTAAACAGCAGGCTGGTGTTGACTGTGGCGAGACTTTTAGCCCTGTAGTCAAACCTTCTACCGTGCGTTTGGTTCTCTCGTTGGCACTTTCCAAGTCATGGCCCATTCATCAGTTAGACGTCACCAATGCCTTTCTTCATGGCAACTTGGCAGAAACCGTCTATATGCATCAACCTCTGGGCTTTCGTCATAAAGACTTTCCTGATCATGTTTGCCGGCTTAAGAAGTCCTTATATGGCCTCAAACAGGCCCCTCGAGCCTGGTACCAGCGTTTTACAGATTTTGTTACTCTGCATGGCTTTCGGCAGAGCAAGTCAGACAACTCCCTATTTATATATCACGACGGGTCTGATATTGCTTATCTTCTTATTTATGTGGATGACATTATTCTTACCACTTCCACTGAGGCTCTTCGTTTGAGGTTACTGCACACATTATCAGGAGAATTTGCCATGAAAGACTTGGGGCCACTATCTTATTTCTTGGGTATTCAGGTCACCAGGCATGGTGACAACATGTTTCTCTCTCAGCAGGCTTACATTCAGGATATTATCCATCGGGCAGCCATGGACTCCTGCAAACTGGTCTCAACGCCGGTTGACACCCAGTCTAAATTATCTGCTGACTCGGGTCCTCCACATGATGATCCTGCTACATATCGGAGCCTAGCCGGCGCTTTGCAGTATCTCACATTCACAAGACCAGACATCTCGTATGCAGTGCAACAAATCTGTATGCACATGCATGACCCCCGACAGGATCACTGGAATGCTTTAAAACGCATAATTCGGTATCTCCAGGGTACCTCAGATCACGGTTTACATCTTGGCCCTGTTTCAAAATTCTCGTTAGTAGCTTGCACTGATGCTGACTGGGCTGGCTGTCCTGATACTCGCCGTTCCACATCTGGTTACTGTGTCTACTTGGGTGACAATCTCATCTCCTGGTCTTCCAAACGCCATCCCACCATCTCTCGATCGAGTGCTGAAGCTGAATATCGGGGTGTTGCAAATGTTGTGGCAGACATTTGTTGGCTGCGTAATCTCTTGCTTGAACTTCGTCACCCACTTACACGTGCCACATTGGTTTACTGTGACAACGTCAGTGCGGTCTACTTATCAGGAAATCCTGTTCAACATCAACGAACCAAGCACATAGAGCTCGACATTCACTTTGTCTGTGAACAGGTACATCGTGGTCACATTCGGGTCCTGCATGTTCCCTCAAGACATCAGATTGCAGACATCTTCACAAAGGGTCTCCCTCGCATTCTTTTTGATGACTTTCGTTCCAGTCTCAACATCGGTCCACCCGATGTTTCGACTGCGGGGGCGTATTAATATAGATGTATATTTGGTAAATTCAAATTTGTAACAATATTGTAGAAATCATCTCCTATAATTATGGAGACTCTTGTATTATTTAAAGGGATACATATCAATGCAATTATCAAGTTTGATGATAACCTTTATGGACTATGCGGCTCGATATGACAACAGCTTTGACCATGTCGAGGCATGGCAACTGTTGCGCCAACCCTAAGTTTTTTTATTTCTTTTAATGTATTTTATTTTTAGTTTTTTTATGTTTAATAGTTATGAATTTTAGTTTTTATGTTTATTTATCTTTAATGTTCTTATTATTTAAGTAAATTTTAAACAAACGGTTAAAATAAGGTAAAGATATTTATAAAACAAATGGTGAAAAAAAAAATAATAAAACAAACGGTAAATACACAAAAAAAAGTATATATAAAGTCAAACATAAAAGAAAACAACGGTACCGACCCGTTAGATAGAACCAGCAAACCGGTCCACATGACCACTACCAACGTGGGTGGCGACGGTGTTACCGTGCTGGTAGTTGATACCCGTGGACAATTCGGGTGATGCCCTGTCCCCCCTTATGATACAATTCAATGCAAATCAGTTTTTGTTAATTGTTATGTTTATTGCTATACTATTTATCGTACATAAAATTTATTTTAAATTACTTAATTCGTTAAAGCCAAAGGGGCATATTGTTAACGGCTCGGATAGGGCATATAAATCTTCAGAGACACATCTGCTAGTACCGATGTTGCTTGAAGGTATCGATTCGGTTCGTTAAACGTTACATGCATTACAAAAATCATAAAAACAAATATTGATATCAGTTGCAATAACTTTGATACTGATACTGATGTTGTTAAGTTGGTTTCGATTCAGTTTGTTATGTTAGTGGTACAGTACTGACATAGTTTATGATAAAAAAATAAAAGTTTATTTACAATGTTTTATTTACACAAAATTGTCAAATGTAACCAAAAAAATACATTCATGTTTTATATATGAATAAGGTTGCAAAAATACCGATACCGTTACAATACAAAAATGTACTATGTTTTGAATACATTTTCTAATAAAATTTATATTGGAATATTTAATATATATATATATATATATATATATATATATATATATATAAACACAACTATGTGTTGAATATTTTTTAAAGAAATGTTCACGAACACAAGTTACTAAAGAAAAATAAAATTAGTTGAAGATTATTGGATAACAACGCATATTATATATACGGTATAAAAGTGAAATTTAATTTATAAAACATAATGAAGATCCAAAATGAGACCTTGGTTAGATCGGATGAAATAGTTATAGAATTAGTTGAATTTGAGTTAGAAAGAAACCTGTAAAATAAGAAACCGTTAGGGTCAGAACTGAGGAGGGTTGATGTCTCTGTGAGACTGTGACTACTATTCAGCGAGAGGATAATTATGTTGGAAATTCAGGGCCTTTGATCGAACACAAAACACACGAGATTGAACAACTTGTTCGACTCTTTTTATTATCAACCAAAGCACACAAATTACAATAGACTTATCATCTATTTATACCAAACTCATTATAGTCCTAACCAAACTCGAATTCTATTTAATAACTAAACTAAATCAACTAGATAAACCTATCTAGTTAAACCGATAATTATCCCTAATAATTATATAAAAGACTCAATAAATAATTCACCATAATTAACTATAACTCGTCTGGATCTTTATCTCTTAATTCAAGATTAACGTCTTCAAATTATTTGTTTAAAGAGATAAAATGTAGTTCCGAGTGTGAGAACACATGTGTTTACCTATACTTAAAATATGGGGTATCTATATTAGTAAGAAAAAGTGTAATTTCGGTGGGCCCGGATGGTTCAGATCATTATACTTCACTTCGATGGAGTGATCATCTTTTCGGGGCCTCCGCTCTTGGTTCAGACCGAGGCTCATTATACTTCTTCACAAATTGTATATAGAATAATTTACTTGCAACAAAACAAGGTGAATCGTTCGTGAGCTATTTATGTTATGTTTATTAACACTTGACTTCACATTGACTACTATATGGTATACTTGGGAGCAAGGAATAATATAGTATTTCAACAAAGACACCCGACTATGTGGGATTTTTTTTATCAGATTAAAAGCCTTTTGTTTCTTCGATTTCGGATACTACATAGGCAGGCTTTGGCTACCCAGCTGCTCGAGGTACATATGGGCCCTTCACTGGGTGATCGTGGGGGTCTGTCCATAGTGTGGGAATCCTCCTAGGTAGTCGGGCAGAAGTGTTAGTTGACCTTAAAAAAAAGCCTGTTGTTTCCCTGGATTAAAAACAGAGCCAGGTTTGATTGGTTAGATTAGGACATGCGCTGTAGATTTAATTTGGGGCTAATGTATATGTGCTTTGTGTAATCCGTACTCTAGCACCTTGCTAGGCCGTTCCTTCACACTATTATAATTTAGTTGTTAAAAAAAATATTAAATCGAGTTTAAACGAGCTCTAAATAAAATTAAAGCTGAACAAACTCATAAGATTAACGCTTAGCAAACTCGGGTTTTGACTTTTGAGTTTTAAATACCGCACAAAATCGATCTTGATTCATTTCATTACGAACAACAATTTAACTTTCAACCAACAAGATTAATTAACTAGATTATCATTAAATGTTAAAACATA
Organism: Ambrosia artemisiifolia; assembly: GCA_032199755.1. Taxonomy (NCBI): domain Eukaryota; kingdom Viridiplantae; phylum Streptophyta; class Magnoliopsida; order Asterales; family Asteraceae; genus Ambrosia; species Ambrosia artemisiifolia. The sequence goes on along the minus strand of CM063529.1, from coordinate 5,372,542 downwards.
TTGCAGGGTGCAAGAGCATTCAAAATGTTTAAGTTTTAAGACATATCCAACACCTCATTCTTTAGAGCATTCAGAGCAGCTCCCCCATTTTTTTTTAGTGTGTCTCTCAAATTATATAGGGTGGGTGTAAGTGGTTGTGAGTGAAGAAAATGAGGAATCTACTGTTTATCAGTATATTTGGGGTTATTTGAGAATTGTTTGAGGAAAATAGGAAACTGTATTAATTTTTTAATATTTGTTGAAAGTAGTTGTGAGTGGAGGAGAGAGAAACTGTAAGGAATTTTAATGTAATATGTGGTTGTGATTGGTTGTGAGTAAATATGGATGAGGAGGCTGATGTGAATGCTCTGCATTCACACCAGCTTCCTCATCCCACATTCCTTCACAACCATTAAAAAATAAATACAATTTTCGGTTTTCCCCAAAAGATTCCCCAAAGATCCCCAATATACCAATAAACAGTAGATTCCTTACTTTTTTTTTACTCACAACCACTTCCAATTCCATAAAAAATTACAGAGTTTTCTTTCACAAAATTATAGGGGACCAAATGACAGTGCTCATATCTCCTTTTCAATTAACTGACAAATTCTTTATTTTTTTTGGGAATTGGACTTTAGTAATCCATACTTTGCCTCGTTAACGACAATAATCTGTATTTAAGAAATTACCCACAACAGTCATAATTTTCAATGTATTAGCCGACAATGAACTTTTTAACTTTCAAACTCTTTAAGTTTTGAAAATGGGTTAGTTTTCAATTAACAGAAGTTTATTGTCGGCCAACACTTTAAAAGTTGAGACTGTTGTGATGAATTATTAAGTATAGATTATTGTTGGTCAACGAGACTAAGTTTAAAATCCAATTCCCCATTTTTTTCTTTTTCTTTTGTTCTTTTTCTTCCTTTTCACTTCTATAAAATGTGAGGACTAGACATAGAGAATGAGTAGGTTAGTCCGGTTGCTTAGGTAATCACCGTACTTTCCTTAGAATTATTTCTCATTTTATTTTATGTATCCTAAGTTAGTGGTAACAATTAACAAGATTTGAACCATCTTTTTATAAATGAAATATTAATTTGGATATTCATTCGAGTTTTTTACTATCTTTTTGAAATATTTTGATATTATTCAACGGACAAGGTTTTATAAAAAACCTGTCAACCTTACTCGTACCCAATCAGAAACTACCGGAATCGATAGGATAATTAAACCATACAAAAGATGTCGGTTCTCACTACAATCCATACCCTCACGATAAGATATATATCACACCACCCACACCGAACCAACACAAAACTTACACACACAAAAACACACACACGTTCATAAAAAGATATGGGTTGGTTCACAAGAGAAGGAAGGTCAGAGCAAAGCTGGGTTGACCAGACCCTTGGGTCTATATCCACACCACCCATGCAACTGCTAGCCTTTTTGGGTGTGGTCATATTTTTAATGTCTATGTCTAGTGATCATTCCGAGTCCAAGGCTCATATCGAAAAGGAGCAGACGGGCCTCAAGTTTTTGTTGTATTTGTTACCACTTGTTTTGGTCCTCGTAACGTATGTTACGATGAAGAATCGAGTGTCGAATGCGGTCCAAGCCGTCGGTTGGCCAGTAGAGTCCGGAAAGCAAGATGGATGTTCACCATGGGGTGTGGCACTCATTGTCTTAGTGTTGGTTTTGGTCAAGTATCAAGTTTAATAGACTAAGTGTTTTTTTTTTTTTTTTTTTTAATTTAAATCTAGAGTAGGGATGTAGGGTGTATTTTTTTAATTCTTCAAACATGTTTTGTTTGTTGAGGATGTTGTAATTTCTGTTTTAACATCTAAGGGAAAAGGTGCTAAAGCGGTGGTTTTGTGTTATATAACATATGTTATTAGTTGGATTAGTAAATAATACTAAACGAATTTAAATTAACCTAAATTAATATAATTGTATGGAAGACGTGAGACGTGGTTTTATAAACTTTACTAAACTAGTGCGTTAACCGTTGCGTGACTGAAAATTTGGTTCCATTCAGCCTTAAAAGTTGCAACATTAAAAACGCGTCCGTAAATTAGCTACATCAGGTGATAACTTGCATGCAACGTTCAGTCTGAGGGTTGGGTCGTCTTTTATCACTTTGATTCCAAAGGTGGGTGACCGGTTGAATTATGGGATTTTAGACCGATTAATCTTATAGGTATCAGTAGTAAGGTGGTCTCGAAGGTGTTGGCGAATCGTCTAAAGATGGTGATGTGCAAAATTGTTTCAGAAACCCAATCCGCGTTTTTGACGGGTAGATATATTTTAGATGGTCCGTTGATGGCGAATGAGGTGCTTACGTGGGCGAAAAAAAGTGGAAAAAAATGTTCTTGTTTAAGATTGATTTCGACAAAGCGTACGATAATGTTAACTGAAACTTTTTATTGTCTGTTCTAGAACAAATGGAGTTTCCTTTGAAATGGCGTGAGTGGATTCATGGCATTTTGGTTTCGGCTAGATCTTCGGTGCTGGTGAACGGGTCGTCAACTTTTGAGTTTGGTTGTCAAAAAGGTATTCGTCAGGGCGATCCCATCTCTCCTTTTCTTTTCATTATTTTGATGGAGGCGTTTTCTGGTTTGATGAATAAGGCGAGTGACATTGGGGCTTTCGATGGGGTTCGGCTTCCTAATGACGGCCCGACATTAACCCATTTGTTATATGCGGATGACGCAATGTTGATGGGGGAGTGGTCGAATTTTAATTTTGTGAATATGAAAAGGATTCTTAGGATATTCTTTTTATGTTCCGGTCTTAAGATTAATTTGCATAAGTCGGTCTTGTTCAGGGTAGGTGTTGACCATGACGAGCTGAAGTCAAAAGCCGAAGGTTTAGGGTGTAAAGCAGGTTCTATTTCGTTTCTTTATTTGGGTATCTAGGTAGGAGCGAACATGAATAGAATTGCGAATTGGGACCCGGTGGTGAATACGTTTAAGAGGAGGCTATCAAAGTGGAAAGCGAATAGCTTATCTATTGGTGGCCGGGTTACTTTGATTAAATCGGTTCTGGATAGGTTGCCTACGTATTATTTCTCGTTATTTAAGGCGCGTATGAAGATTATTAGTGTGTTGGAAGGTCTTATTAGACGCTTTTTGTGGGGAGGTTCGGATGAAGTTAGGAAAATGAGTTGGGTGTCAGTGAGAGGTGGTTACCAAGCCGATTGTTGATGGAGGGTTGGTATAGCTAAATTAGAGGTGTACAATAATGCCTTGATTGATAAATGGTTATGGAGGTACTATAACGATTATCAAGCGATGTGGAGAAAAGTGGTGGTTTCGATTCATGGGTCTAGTCGTAGTTGGGGAGTTCCACCGGTTAATTATTCTTTTTCCGGAGTGTGGAAGAATTTGGTGTCTTTCTTTAATAAGTTCAAGGTAGAAGGTGCTGGGTTCAATACTTTGATTTGCGGCAAATTAGGGAATGGGGAGCGTATTCGGTTTTGGTTAGATACCGGGTTGGGTACGGAACCGTTAAAGGATAGATTTCCTACATTATTTTTTGTAACACCCCACCCCAAACTCGGGTGATCATGCACGGTTGATACCTGACTTAGCAGCGGAAGCATAACTTTACTGGTAAACTTGCTAATCCTGCGACATATATTTAAAAAGTTTTTACGTCAGCCTATGCTGGTGAGCTCATGCACAATTGTTTATAAAAAAACATACATTTAATATCATGAACAACAATACTGATTTTATTTACAAAACACACACTTGAGTTGGCACATTTACTTTCCCTTTTCAGGTATGGTAATACATCCCATACATCCTACAGATTAAACAGATGCCCGTACTGGGCTGGCATACTGCCTTACTATTATGGTTGTATTTTACTACTGGGCAACCCATACAGGGAAGGCTCACTGCAGTTCTCCCAGCCTCAATACAAGACGGTGGCATACTGCCTAGTATGAGCGTATTTTACTACTGGGCAACCCATACTGGGAAGGCTCACTGCGGTTCCCCCAGCCTCAATACCTCATTATGAATCCATGTATCCAGAATACCTCAATGCCCATGCATGTATAATATATCACATTTATTTAATTACTTAGGTGTGGGTGTGTTATTGGCCTTACATGGTCTCAACACCTCCTTCACCTCATATCTATTATTCATACAAACATCCCTCACAATTTTAGGGAAAACAATCATGGTACTCATATATACTTGCTGATACAAATATATGTCACAGTTTTGGAAGAAGTCATGATAACTCACCTGTTTAATAGTGCTTAACAGTTGCTCAACACTTACTAGTGCGGCAAGGTAATACCTCAAGGTTCAGAAAGTTGTCTACTACAAGTTGATGTGAAATCTCAGATCTAGTGTTTCATGAATACCCAATACTAATAGTAGTGTATTTCTAATTCTTATACTTTTAAACGAAGCATCCAGACTTTCATTTATAAGTAATTTTTATATCTAAGTTACCGACTACATATGGTAATTTATAAAAGGGAAAATGGCCAAAATAGCCCGTTGACTGTGTGTTTTGCAAGAATAACCCTTTCCCCCCTCTTTGGAGAGACGGGACACGGCTCCCAACGAGCCTGAACCGTCTCCGAGAGCCTTTGGTTTTAGATCCAATGGCCAACCAACACGTGGCGTCTCCCATCCCGAGGCTGTACCGTCTCTCTCCAGACGGGTCAGAATTCAACCGTCTCTCTCCCAGACGGGGCACATTTCCCCATGTCGGCTGGCCTTCGATTCAACCGTCTCTCAAGACGGGTCACATTTCCCCATGAGGACTCGCCGTCTCCCGAGGTCGTCTCCGGTGAGTCCAGATGCTTAGTCCGACGCTTCGGTTGTCCAGCTCAGCCCTATAAATACCGTTCTCAATCACAAACTCCGTCCCATTTGCCGTCAGACTATCACCCCACCACCGTCTAACACTATCACCACCACCAGACCACCACCACCGTCCACCACCACAGTCTAATTCATCCAAATGGCACCGCAACGATGGACCGAAGAACAGGAAATTGCACTGATTGCAGCATGGCGCCATGTCGAAGAAAGCACCCACCAAACCAACAAATGGTTCCGTATATTGCACGAGTACAATCGGCTGGTTGGAGGGCCAGACCGAACAACCGAGTCTCTTAGCCGGAAGTTGACTGATTTGACCACGAAGTGTCAAATCTTCAACGGGTACCACAACCGGACACTTCAGGTGGTACCCTCTGACATGCCCGAAGACGCGGCAATTAGATACACAAAAAGACAGTATCAAACCAGGAAGCGCAAAGAATTTAAACATGTGTCTGCCTGGCAAATGATGAGGGATCGTCTTAACTTGTAGTTTATAAAACCTTTGTAATTGAAGTAATTTTATTAATGCAATGAATGTTTATTTATGTTTTTTTTTATATAAAAGTAAATATTTCATTAAACAAACTATACTATTACAACAACAATAAACAAACTATACTATTACAACAACAATAAACAAACTATACTATTACAACAAACTTCCTAAATTTACTTGCTAAGAACTCTGTTTGAATGGAGTATGTGCGCTACATAGACAAAGAACTCTTCTTGCAAATAAAATAGACTATCACATTGTAGATGCAAATTACACGGGTTAACCCACGCGCAGATGCAACAACAATCCAAGTAGCCGTACGCAGATGAAACAACAATCCAAGTAATCAGACAATATTTTCGTAAGCCGGTAGGCTTGGGTTGGGAAAGCAAAAAACGTCATTGGTTTGGAAGATGAAAGGTTTGGGGAGGGCGGTGGGTGCAAATTTTGTTAAGTTAATTGGGGTATTTATATACACTCGTGAGACGGTTCAGACGGTTCAGACGGTAGCCCAAAACGGCTTGAGACGACTTGGGGGTTCTGACCCGTCTGGGAGAGAGACGGTTGAATTCTGACCCGTCTGGAGAGAGACGGTACAGCCTCGGGATGGGAGACGCCACGTGTTGGTTGGCCATTGGATCTAAAACCAAAGGCTCTCGGAGACGGTTCAGGCTCGTTGGGAGCCGTGTCCCGTCTCTCCAAAGAGGGGGGAGAGGGTTATTCTTGCAAAACACACGATCAACGGGCTATTTTGGCCATTTTCCTTTATAAAAATGATTGTGTGTGTTGGAATCTATTTTCATTTGTATCTATACACGTATCTTCCATCATTCCAACTTGATTTTTGAAATTACTTACACCTCACACGTGCACATATGTGTTACTTACTCAAATATATTACCTATTATTATTATTATAATATATATACACATAATATAATATATATATATATATATAAAATTTTTACTTGTGAAAAAAACGTACACTTTATTTTCCATTTATGTTAAAACGTTATATTATTATTATTATTATTATTAATTCAGTTGCTTTTATCGTTAACTTTTATAACGTCTAAAATATAGCGTTTTACAAAATTACAATTATCTCATTAAAACGAGCGTATTTTTATCCACATTCTAACCTAAGTTTCATTAAAAACGGAGCAAGATTCAAATATAACATACTTTCTTATTATTACTAAACGGTCTCATATGCTAGCCAGAACTCGTCTAGATCTCAATCTTAAAAAAAATAATAATCATCTTACTCGTTACTTACTCATTGGACAATATATAAAATATAAGTTTCGTACATATTTTTATTAATCGCAAAACGTGGTGTTACAACTCTACCCCCCTTAAATTAGGTTTCGTCCTCGAAACTTGTCAAATCGTGAATAATTAAGGGTAAGATTTCTTCATCTACTCTTCACCTTTCTAAGTAACATTTGATTATTTTATATGTTACATTATATTCATACTTGTTTATTGTCCTATGACATAACTTCTTTATCTTGTCAATCTTTAAGTAGACGGTATCATTCTTATATAACTTATTGTTTTGCGATCTTTTGTCCCATAGAGGGGACTTATACATCTCATTCTATATAATGTTTCCTCGGTTAAATCCTTATTGCTACTTGGTAACTATTATCGTATGATGAGTCAATCGATGGTAGATGATTGTCCTAATTACCCTCAAATCCGATTACACGTCTATGGAGCATTTCCTGTATATATATATATATATATACACACATATATATACTAGCAAATAACTTTAACCGAGTCTAGCTTGATGCCTATTTTTTCTTGAACTTCCTCTAGTATCTAGAGGTAACACCATAGACAAAGATACTCCATGTCTCGGGATTGTCCCCCAATCCTTAAGCAAGTGTAGAGCATACAGGTTCACTATATAACACTTCAACTATTTTATATAAAAAAACATACATTACAGGGTTTTAACGGAACAACATATATTAATACAATATCCTTTATATCTATTGGTGTTTTTTTTAAAACTAATATCTTATAGTGGGTAAACGTTCTTTGTGGTTTAGGGAGTCCTCTTTGTAACATCTTTTCTTAACTTCGGGCAATTAACTTTTATGTGATCAGGTTCATCAAACTCGAAACACTTTCGCTCCTCTTTACATTCATTCAGAGAGTGGCCTGTCCTTTTACAGTTTGGGCAATGTTGAAATCGGCATTTGCCTTGATGAAGTTTTCCACAAGTCTTACACCTAGGAAATTCCTCTCGTGGTCGTTTCAAATTACTTTTATCTTCTTCTTCTTCAACTTTTCCCAGTTTTCTTTCTTCCCACTTCCTTTTAAGTGCAGAGGATTCGGTCTGTCGACGCAACATCTCACCGGCCATGATAGCACCGGCTTCCACTGTTTCTGAAAATGTTCTAGGGGATTTGTATTTGATAAATACCCTCATCTCGGAGGCAAGCCCCATATGAACCTATTAATCAACTGTTCCTCAGTTGTAGCTAGATGTGGAACTAGACGGGATATTTCATTAAAACGAGTAACATACTCTCGATATGTTTTGTTTCCTAATTTTAACTGGAAAAACTCCACTTCCAGTTGTTCAGTTTCACTTGGAGGACAGAATTTGGCAAGAAACATGTGAACAAATTCCCCCCAGCTCATATTCTTAACATTCTCTTTGCCCTCCGTTCGGACCACAATGTTCCACCAGTGAAGAGCTTCGGCTTCCAACATGTGTACAGCGAACCTTACTCTATTGTGGTCGTTACAATCACATATGTCTAATACGGACTCCATTCGATTAAGCCAGTCTTGGGCTTCAACTGCTCCTTTTCTTCCATCGAATGACGGAGGCTTACATGCCATGAACTTCTTATAAGTGCACTCATTTGATTTGGTTTCATGAGCTTTTTCTTTATGTGGTATGGTTTCAGCAGTTCTTTTCTTTTCTTCCACCCTTTCCCTTGCTTGCACTGGTGTGGATGCAGCCGAGCTCTGTTCAGGTTGGTCCTCCGATTGATTAACATTTCCAGTTTGTGCGTTTGTTATTATCTTGGCCACTTCAACAGCTATATTATGGATATCTTCAGCATTTAAATGCATGCTCATACCAAATCGGGATGTCACACTATGGGAAGGAGTTTGTGCCCTATGAGAACGTTCTTCGCTCATGTTGTTATTTTGTTCGTGTATAGAGCCTTGTTCATGTCTAGATCCTTGTTCATTTCTACGTTCAGACATTGTTTCTTTTCCTATAGGAATGTAATTATATATAAGTTACTAGTATGTATTTAACATTTTCAGTAACATAGCAATTACATTACACAACATACATACGGTACAGTTGCGGTATTAAGAAGAAATAATATCAACCGTTTATTCTTGTCATGCTTAAGGAATCTAGTAAGTGCCTTTTCTACGCATGACTTACTCATTTATTTAATTGGTCTAGCTTAAGTCTGATATTTATCTTATAAAGCACTACTGGTTAAAGCTTAGGCATTCCTACAATACCTAATTCGCTAAAACCTCAGGCTCTGATACCAACTGTAACACCCCACCCCAAACTCGGGTGATCATGCACGGTTGATACCTGACTTAGCAGCGGAAGCATAACTTTACTAGTAAACTTGCTAATCCTGCGACATATATTTAAAAAGTTTTTACGTCAGCCTATGCTGGTGAGCTCATGCACAATTGTTTATAAAAAAACATACATTTAATATCATGAACAACAATACTGATTTTATTTACAGAACACACGCTTGAGTTGGCACATTTACTTTCCCTTTTCAGGTGTGGGAATACATCCCATACATCCTACAGATTAAACAGATGCCCGTACTGGGCTGGCATACTGCCTTACTATTATGGTTGTATTTTACTACTGGGCAACCCATACTGGGAAGGCTCACTGCAGTTCTCCCAGCCTCAATACAAGACGGTGGCATACTGTCTATTATGAGCGTATTTTACTACTGGGCAACCCATACTGGGAAGGCTCACTACGGTTCCCCCAGCCTCAATACCTCATTATGAATCCATGGATCCAGAATACCCCAATGCCCATGCATGTATAATATATCACATTTATTTAATTACTTAGGTGTGGGTGTGTAATTGGCCTTACATGGTCTCAACACCTCCTTCACCTCATATCTATTATTCATACAAACATCCATCACAATTTTAGGGAAAACAATCATGGTAGTCATATATAATTGCTGATACAAATATATGTCACAGTTTTGGAAGAAGTCATGATAACTCACCTGTTTAATAGTGCTTAACAGTTGCTCAACACTTACTAGTGCGGCCAGGTAATACCTCAAGGTTCAGAAAGTTGTCTACTACAAGTTGATGTGAAATCTCTGATCTAGTGTTTCATGAATACCCAATACTAATAGTAGTGTATTTCTAACTAGGTTAGAGTCCCGTGGGGACCCACGTTCACCCGAAAGTAAAATGAAAAAAAAGTAAGAAAATAAGAATTGTATTATGCAATTTGTTTTGGTTACTAAATGTTCGATAATGCAATATGTATGAATTTTGATGTTAAATGCAAAATGTCATCTAACAGTTTAATGTAACGAAATGATGGATATATCGAGTAAGTTAAGTTTAATTTGACAATTGCAAACTACATAGCATACTATCACAATATCACACATTACATCATTTGGGTAATATATATATTCTAATCATAATTAAGCTTAAGCATAGAACACTTATCATTTAGTTGGGCTTAACGAACTTCAACCAATATCACACATTACATCATTTGGGTTAGGGTAATATCTATATTATAATCATAACTAAGCTTAAGCATAAAACACTTATCATTTAGTTGGGGCTTAACGAATTTCAACCAATGGTCCATTTTCATTACTTCAATCAAAATCTTCCAACTCTTGCTCATTGATAACTGATTTTTCACCTTCGAAGTTGTTATCATTGTCATCACGATCCTCGGAGTGCAGCTCATTTTCAATAATTTATGAAAACCTCCACTATTGTATTCCATATTTGTGTTCTACATAAAATATAGTTGTTGTAAAGATATGGATACGGTGATAAGTAAATCAAGAAACAATCCTTAAACCACTTACTTGAATGGGTAGCTTAAATTTTCATGTTATCTCTCCAATGGTTCAAACCGATTATATAGCTAAAAATAACTAATAAGAAAATGGGTCCAATGTCACATGCTGTAATATAAATTTCCTATATTTTATTAAAAAATAGACACCAAAAGGATCAACCCAGACCCATTTCAAAATGTAGCCAAAAGGAACCATTGTACAAACACTTTAGGCAACTTTTGACATGTTACAAAAAGCCGCAAAAAAAAATGTCATTATTTAAATTGTGTAAATATAGTACTTGACAATTAAAAATCTTAATAAATAACATCAAAATCATAATCAATCATTCAAATCAATGACATTAAAATAATCCGTGTCTGAAATTGACTTACCCATTATATACAAATTATTATTAACATCTTAAAATTAGCACACTTAAAATTAGCACACTTATTGAAATCAAGATGATGATTATCGTTTAGTTACAATTGATTAAAGGAAAGTCGTAATATCAAAATGAAAGTCGGTCAACAATGTTAAAATGAAATTCGTAATATTAGTAACATCAATAAATAAGATTAAAAATCTTAATAAATAACATCAAAATCGTAATCAATCATTCAAATAAATGACATTAAAATCATCCGCGTCTCAAATTGCCTTACCCATTATATACAATTTATTATTGACATCTTTAGTAATCATTATTAGTTGTACAGAAAGTAACATTTTGAAAATTTATATTATCATTTAATTTCGTTGTTAAATTTGGTATGACGATTAAATGATTTTATTATTTGTTAAGGTTTATATAGTATTGTTGTGTCTCGAACAATTCTGCAAAATTGGAAATACTGTGCCTCGATTGACGTGATCGAGTAGGAATATTTATTTATATATTTGAATTATAAAAATGGAATGATTGGTAATTGACGTGAATTGGTCAACAACGCTTAAAATTAGCACAATCAAACTCAAAGACATAAAGTCAAAGAATTGACCTCCATCAAATTAACAAAAACGTAAAAAGTTTTTACTCAGATTTAGTCAACAATATTAAAATTAAGGTCGTAATATTAGTAATAGCAATGAAAATTATCTTGAATACATTATATATTTTAGGAAACTGTTAAATAGATTTAAATTATATTTATTATTAAAAAAATAATAACAGTGTAGGAAAATAAATGTACACTGCCATCTTCGGATTATATTTAAATTATAAACTGTTAAATAGATTTAACATTGTTAAATAGATTTAAATAAATGTTTAAAGGAAAGTCGTATATGTTTAAAAAAATATCGTTTCATGACAATTGATTAAAGGAAAGTCTTGGAATTATAAAAAAAGGAAGGATTGGTAATTGACATGAATTGGTCAACAGCGCTTAAATTAGCACAATCAAATTCAAAAACATATAGTCAAAGAATTGACCTCCATCAATTTAACAAAAACGTAAAATTTAAAATCGTAATATTAGTTTTAGTATTACTAATATATTCCTAATTTAATTCGGTTAATAATAAATAAATCAGATTAGAATTAAAAATCGTAAAATTAGTATTTGTATTAGTAATATATTCATAAATTAATTCAGTCAACTCGGTTAATAATAAATAAATGAGCTTAAAAATCGTAATATATAACATTAATTTCGGTCAACTATTATTAATGTCATTAAAACTCATAATAAATATCATTAAAAAATAAATAAATCCTATTAATTGCAGGCAAGACCAATAATAATTCGAGTGAATAGTAAAATAAATAATATTAAACATAATTTCATAAAGATAGATTAAACATAATTTCGTATTAATATTAATATAAATAAATGAGATTAAAAATTCATAATAAATAACATTCAACTCGGTCAATTATTATTAATGTCAATAAATATCATTAATTCTAACATACTAAAATACATTAAAAATAATTAAATCTTATTAAACATAAATTCGAAAAAAGTAATATAAGTAAATGAGATTAATAATTTTAATAAATAACATTAAATTTTGCCAATAAATAATATTAAACATCTTAATAAATAACAGTAAAAATGAATAAATCTTATTAATTGCAATCAAGACTAATCATAATTCGTAAACATAGTAATATAAATAAATGAGATTATAAATCTTAATAAATAAACTTAAAATCGTAATCATTAATTCAAATAAATTACATTACAAATAAACAAAATCGTAATTTTAATTTGAAAATCAATGACTTCTTGTGGTGGAACCTTTGTAACAAAAAGCCTGTGCTGGATTGAACACCATTTAAAGACACAATATTCGTCAATGGAAATATCTTCTAATTGAAGCAAACTAAAATCATAATATTAGTATTAGTATTAGTATTAGTATTAGTTAGTATTAGTAATTAGTAATATATTCGTAAAAATAGTAATAGAAAATTTTAATTCGGTCAATAAGATATAAATGAGATTAAAATTAAAAATCATAATATTAGTTTTAGTATTAGTAATATATTCATAATTTAATTCGGTCAATAATAAATAAATCAGATTAAAATTAAAAATCGTAATATTAGTATTAGTATTAGTAATATATTCGTAAATTAATTCGGTCAATAATAAATAAATGAGCTTAAAAATCGTAACATATAACATTAAATTCGGTCAACTATTACTAATGTCATTAAAACTCATAATAAATATCATTAAAAAATAAATAAATCCTATTAATTGCAGGCAAGACCAATAATAATTCGAATGAATAGTAATATAAATAATATTAAACATAATTTCGTAGTAATATTAATATAAATAAATGAGATTAAAAAATCATAATAAGTAACATTCAACTCGATCAATTATTATTAATGTCAATAAATAACATTAATTCTAACATACTAAAAATAAATTAAAAATAATTAAATCTTATTAAACATAAATTCGAAAAAAGTAATATAAATAAATGAGATTAATAATTTTAATAAATAACATTAAATTTTGTCAATAAATAATATTAAACATCTTAATAAATAACAGTAAAAATGAATAAATCTTATTAATTGCAATCAAGACTAATCATAATTCGTAAACATAGTAATATAAATAAATGAGATTATAAATCTTAATAAATAAACTCAAAATCGTAATCAATAATTCAAATAAATTACATTACAAACATACAAAATCATAATTTTAATTTGAAAATCAATTACTTCTTGTGGTGGAACCTTTGTAACAAACTGCATGTGCTGGATTGAACACCATTTAAAGGCACAATATGCGCCAATGGAAATATCTTCTAATTGAAATAAACTAAAATCGTAATATTAGTATTAGTATTAGTTAGTATTAGTAATTAGTAATATATTCGTAAAAATAGTAATAGAAAATTTTAATTCGGTCAATAAGATATAAATGAGATTAAAATTAAAAATCGTAATATTAGTTTTAGTATTAGTAATATATTCATAATTTAATTCGGTCAATAATAACTAAATCAGATTAAAATTAAAAATCGTAATATTAGTATTAGTATTAGTAATATATTCGTAAATTAATTCGGTCAATAATAAATAAATGAGCTTAAAAATCATAATATATAACATTAAATTCGGTCAACTATTATTAATGTCATTAAAACTCATAATAAATATCATTAAAAATAAATAAATCCTATTAATTGCAGGCAAGACCAATAATAATTCGAATGAATAGTAATATAAATAATATTAAACATAATTTCTTAAAGATATATTAAACATAATTTCGTAGTAATATTAATATAAAAAATGAGATTAAAAAACCATAATAAATAACATTCAACTCGGTCAATTATTATTAATGTCAATAAATAACATTAATTCTAACATACTAAAAATACATTAAAAATAATTAAATCTTATTAAACATAAATTCGAAAAAAGTAATATAAATAAATGAGATTAATAATTTTAATAAATAACATTAAATTTTGTCAATAAATAATATTAAACATCTTAATAAATAACAGTAAAAATGAATAAATCTTATTAATTGCAATCAAGACTAATCATAATTCGTAAACATAGTAATATAAATAAATGAGATTATAAATCTTAATAAATAAACTCAAAGTCGTAATCAATAATTCAAATAAATTACATTACAAACATAAAAAATCTTAATTTTAGTTTGAAAATCAATTACTTCTTGTGGTGGAACCTTTGTAACAAACAGCATGTGCTGGATTGAACACCATTTAAAGGCACAATATGCGCCAATGGAAATATCTTCTAATTGAAATAAACTAAAATCGTAATATTAGTATTAGTATTAGTTAGTATTAGTAATTAGTAATATATTCGTAAAAATAGTAATAGAAAATTTTAATTCGGTCAATAAGATATAAATAAGATTAAAATTAAAAATCGTAATATTAGTTTTAGTATTAGTAATATATTCATAATTTAATTCGGTCAATAATAAATAAATCAGATTAAAATTAAAAATCGTAATATTAATATTAGTATTACTAATATATTCGTAAATTAATTCGGTCAATAATAAATAAATGAGCTTAAAAATCATAATATATAACATTAAATTCGGTCAACTATTATTAATGTCATTAAAACTCATAATAAATATCATTAAAAATAAATAAATCCTATTAATTGATGGCAAGACCAATAATAATTCGAATGAATAGTAATATAAATAATATTAAACATAATTTCATAAAGATATATTAAACATAATTTCGTAGTAATATTAATATAAAAAATGAGATTAAAAAATCATAATAAATAACATTCAACTCGGTCAATTATTATTAATGTCAATAAATAACATTAATTCTAACATACTAAAAATACATTAAATATAATTAAATCTTATTAAACATAAATTCGAAAAAAGTAATATAAATAAATGAGATTAATAATTTTAATAAATAACATTAAATTCTGTCAATTGTTATTAATGTCAATAAATAATATTAAACATCTTAAAAAATAACAGTAAAAATGAATAAATCTTATTAATTGCAATCAAGACTAATCACAATTCGTAAACATAGTAATATAAATAAATGAGATTATAAATCTTAATAAATAAACTCAAAATCGTAATCAATAATTCAAATAAATTACATTACAAACATAAAAAATCGTAATCTTAATTTGAAAATCAATTACTTCTTGTGGTGGAACCTTTGTAACAAACAGTCTGTGCTGGATTGAACACCATTTAAAGGCACAATATGCTCCAATGGAAATATCTTCTAATTGAAGCAAACTAAAATCGTAATATTAGTATTAGTATTAGTATTAGTTAGTATTAGTAATTAGTAATATATTCGTAAAAATAGTAATAGAAAATTTTAATTCGGTCAATAAGATATAAATGAGATTAAAATTAAAAATTGTAATATTAGTTTTAGTATTAGTAATATATTCATAATTTAATTCAGTCAATAATAAATAAATCAGATTAAAATTAAAAAACGTAATATTAGTATTAGTATTATAAATATATTCGTAAATTAATTCAGTCAATAATAAATAAATCAGATTAAAATTTAAAATCGTAATATTAGTATTAGTATTAGTAATAAATAAATGAGCTTAAAAATCGTAATATATAACACTAAATTCGGTCAATTATTATTAATGTCATTAAAACTCATACTGAATAACATTAAAAAATGAATAAATTCTATTAATTGCAGGCAAGACTAATAATAATTCGTAATATTAGTTTTAGTATTAGTAGTATATTCGTAATTTAATTCGGTCAATAATAAATAAATGAGCTTAAAAATCGTAACATATAACACTAAATTTGGTCAATTATTATTAATGTCATTAAAACTCATAGTAAATAGCATTAAAAAATAAAATAAATCCTATTAATTGCAGGCAAAACCAATAATAATTCATAAAGATGGTTTAAACATAATTTCGTAGTAATATTAATATAAATAAATGTGATTAAAAAATCGTAATAAATAACATTTCAATTCGGTCAATTATTATTAATTTCAATTAGTATTAGTAATATATTCGGTCAACAATACTATTTTTACGAATAGTAAAACTAAAATCGTAATACTAAAAATAAATTAGAGTTATTTCGTTCATAAATAAATGTTAAATTGATTAATAATCAATCATTCATAATCAAAAATAAATGAGGCTTATTATGGTAAACTGAAATTCATATTAATATTAATATAAATTCAGTCAATTATTAAAAGATAGTAATAAATAACATTAAATTCAGTCAATTATTATTAATGTAAATAAATAACAAAAATTCAGATTCAAATTTCAGATTAAATGACATTAAATTCGGTCAATTATTATTAATGTAAATAAATAACAATAATTCAGAATTAATGATATTAAATTTGGTCTAATATTACAATAATATTAAACATAATTTCGAAAAACAGTAATATAAATAAATGTGATTAACTGTAACGTTCCTGTTGTGTATGTTTTTAGACAACAGAAATTTGTTCATGGCCTTCAGCACATTCTGAATTGACACGTTAAGAAACAACATTAAAAAATAAAGAATCATTTTTGAAAATTAAATAGGCATATGTACATGAAAATAACAAATATACCAAAACTGTTGCCGAAGGGTCATGCAGTACCTTGAAGAATTGAGAACCATTATGATAACACATAATAGCGTTTGTGTCTTCGGATCAAATCCTGTTTTTCAAATGTTAAAACATAGCATTACTAAATCCGATCGAATAGTAAATCCGATTCAATATATGTCTAAAAAAACCGTGATGACAATAATAAAATTAACATAAATCTGATTGAGCGCAATCCTTATTATCCCTTTATCACAAATCCGATTGAATATGTGTTTATCACAAATACGTTCATCACAAATTCATTTCATTAGAACATGTGATAAACACAAGAATGATTTCAAATGGTAATTAGATTACGAAATATTAAAAAGAATAAAAAAAGGTAACAATAGGAATCGATAGTATCTTTGTTATCCCTTTATCACAAATTCGATTAAATATTTTGTTTATCACAAATCCGTTTCATTAGAACATGTGATAAACACCAGACTGATTTCAAATGGTTATTAGATTAGAAAATCTTAAAAAGAATAAAAAAAATAACAATAGGAATTGATAGTATCTTTGTTATCACTTTATAATAAATCCGATTGAATATGTGTTTATAACAAATCCGTTTATCACAAATCCATTTATCACAAATCCGTTTCATTAGAACATGTGTTTAAGAAGAATGATTTCCACGTAAAAGAATAAGAAATTTCATTCGGTTTGATTTGTTCGTAATAATGTTAACAATAAAAAAAATCAAAATAATAATAGGAATCAACATTAGAAGAGTAGTTTGGATGTTTACCTTTAATCAGTTGTGGATAATCAACAAATGATGCAAGGTGAAGAAGAAAGATTGAAATATTTGTTAGGAATTAGGAAGAATATGAGAGTTTTGATATGAAGAATGAAAAAAAAAAGGTTTTTATAGTTATAATTTGGAGCTCCATATTAGTTGTTGGATACCTCAAACCCTCTCTAAAGCCTTGATTCAACCCAAGTGACCTCAATTATTATATAGATAGATTCTTATACTTTTAAACGAAGCATCCAGACTTTCATTTATAAGTAATTTTTATATCTAAGTTACCGACTACATATGGTAATTTATAAAAATGATTGTGCATGTTGGAATATATTTTCATTTGTATCTATACACGTATCTTCCATCATTCCAACTTGATTTTTGAAATTACTTACACCTCACACGTGCACATATGTGTTACTTACTCAAACTAGGGGTATTGATAGCGGCGCGTTGCGCCTAGTTATATCGGGTTTCCTTCTGCGATTGCTTTCAAGCCAATGAAGAAACTATCATGCCGGAGGTGTTGTTTTGAGGTAGTTAAACGATTTGGTGCCGCTTGAATATCCTGGATGCCATAGATGCGATGTTTTGCGATGTTTATTTATTAGTGGAATGGCTTAGCAAAGTTGAAGCGTCCAAAGTGATTATGCAGGGCCGAAGGAAAGTTTGTGTTTCTGTGTTATTTTGGGAAAAAAAATTGTTAATCAGCAGAGTAAATGAATGGAAAGCACAATACTAACTGTTTGGTGAAATTCCTTATTTTGTTACATAGAAATTGAAACAAATATGATATGCTTTATTCAACAAATACAAACCATTTGAATTTTGGAATCTGTCATTCTTTGTACCAAATAAACAAATCTGAATATGAGCACCAAACTTTACATGAGAATCAAATTGTGTATTGCTCACTTTACAAACATGATTGTGCCTAAGAATAAAACCAAGTTGGTTAATAGGTTAACTTACACTATTTCTTAGTTCCATCATTTCATTAACTGACATCTTCTTCTTGTGTCTGAATCCAAACCCAGGCCTTGGCTTTGGTGTACTTTGAGTACATTCAATTTTATAAGAACATGGAATGTGGTCAACTGTTTGAAAACCTCTTTGACTCGCCTCTTCATCTGCCTACTTGGTTTAAAGTTGTTGTACCAAGGAATTGTAGAAACTCCAGGCCAGTTAATCTCATCAGGAGATCCACAAAGTGCAAATATCTTTTTCAATTCCTCAAGCTGCAATAAATGAAAATAAATATATACTCGGAGCGTACTCATTATTTCCATGGACTCATAGAGGTATGTATTCTAGTTGTTAAGTTACCATTCTCTTGACACACATATTACATGCATTCATGCATATGTGTGTGCATATTTTTGCAAGTGAACAGACAAAGCAACCATCATTTAATCAACCCATATATATTACATTTCACATTCTTAAAGAGCGCATAAATCCATAATTGAATCAATAGAGGTAAATTTCATCAATAGGTGGCCAAAGTATGTGTATGTAGTCAAGATGGAGGCTATTTAGGTATCCGTGAATTGTAATAGTTGCTTCAGTATCATGACACCACACGAGTAAGTTCAGCTCTTAGGAAAAACCCATAAAATTCAACTATCCTATTATTAATTATTTTATATCTCTTTTATGAAATACATGTTACATATCATGTACACAACTCATAGTACAGGTTAGAAACTAAGCTTTAAAACATACATATTACTAAATTTTAAATTTTGAACAAACTACGACTTGTTGCTATAACTTGAGATAGGTATTTACTTATACGCATCGCTAAAACGGTGACAGCAGTCCAAGTGCGCAACCACTATTAGGGAAAAAAATAATCAATTGCATAACTAACCTCATTGTTACCAGTTAAGATTGGTTTCCCATGCAGAAGTTAGCAAAGACACAACCAACTGACCACACGTCAACAGATGGACCATATTTTGTAGCACCAAGCAATTAATCTGGAGGCCTGCTCAAGAAACAGTCACAATACTTAAGAATATGGATAAATAGGTTAAGCATACGGAATTTTTAGACAACTACGCTGCTTCGTTTACACCTAAACACGGAACCGAGCCGAAAGCCCAATATTAATCGGGAAAATTGGTTTGAATGCCGCCGCCGAACCGGTCCTGCTTGCAGCCTCGATTAACAGTATAGGCCTACAAAAAAAGCAAATTGATAACTTAGACCTCAATATGTTTCCGACATTCATATGAACCAAATCGACCAATCATCTTTAGCTGCATAAAAAAGAACATCCATGATCCATCATTTCACTTTTCTGGCTGTTCTCCCTATGCGCACACATACAGAGTCGGTGTATTGTTTTGCTTCCCACATATATTAAGCATAAGATTTGAACATTCTAAGTATATGCATACCAATCACACAACGTAACTAAAGTGTATCACGACACCACCTTCTTTGATGTTTATCTCCCAAAGTCCATGTAAAGGCTTATCCAATTGCCTACATTGTATTATTAGACCACATAGAATAATCAAAATAAAGACAAAATATAGAAAGACAATTACTACAGTATTCATATTGATTATGCAGAAGGTTATGTGACTTGCATCGCTTACATAAGAGGTTATTTTGTATTCGAACAACAACCATAAACTGGATTTAAAACCATGTCGCCGATCTAGGTTAAATAGAAAGGATGTATAAAAGGCAATTACCAGAGAGTCTGGTCGTCTGGCTCGTGTTCGTCCCTCGACGTCTTCCGTTTTACCGTTGCACCTAACCATCGCCATAATGTTTCACCACTATTATCGGGCAGCGCCACGACTATACTTCCCTGAATGTTACACCATAGTCGTTAATCGGGCCAAGCCGTCGTGACCATCTCCTTTTTCGTCTCCATTCGCCACCATAGTCGCTACACTCAATAGTACCAAATTAACAAACTCAGTCAATGACACAATGTTATAAAGTTTTCTAAATGTCACAAACTTTAAAGAAAAAAGGGAATAAAAAGTTACCCCAAATCAGTCATCTCCTGTTGGAAACAAAGTTAGAACCTTTCTATGAAGATCATCCACATAAGATGATCCACAGAATTATGAACAGCTGCCCCTACTCTATGAATCCCTTGCTGGCTTTGTGTACTTAACAAAGGGTGCTCAAACTGCCCGTTTCACGCAGACCCAAAATGACCGACTTGCCCATAACACGGCTGCAAATGTTCAGCCACTGCAGCCATCTGCTGCTGCTGATGCTACAGCGCAGCCACAGGAACTTAAGGCAAAAAATGGTCCGAATTCGGCAGACCCTGGTATGACCTAACCGATTAACTTGTAACTACATCATGCCGTGTATACGAACCATAAGTAAGGCTCAGACAAAGAGCGTGTGAAACGGTTGCAGCGAAGAAATACGTTGTCGTCACATTTCACGCACTCTAAGCATGTCATCATCGCCAAGAGCACATATATAAAAACATGAAATTGCATCAGAAGCAGACCTTTGTCAAGTTGCTGAGTCGTAAAACCGAAGCATGGTGTCGTTATGTGGCTCAGAGCTAAAAGAAATAAATTGGCTGCAAGGCAGGTTGCAGACTCAAAACCTACCATCGACCGCTCTTGCCATGCCATCTTCAGTAATGATCTGACCACATTCGGAACTCATCATTGCCAACCAATGCGCGGACAGGTTTTAGCATCATTTTAACATGTTATTTAAAGTCCATAGTAAGTTAGCAACTTGACTGACTAAATATAGGTCTCATATTACATGACGCATTAAACACAATGAAGAGATGCATACGCACAATGGGAAAGCAATCGGCTGCAAAGTAGTAGCGGAATCATAGTCGACATCTACGTCACATAAGCTGACAACATAGCCAATAGACGCCACAGTTAACACATTCAGGTGGCTCAGGCGCATAACGGGGAGTCAATCGGTTGCGCTGCAGTAGCGCCATCACAACCGACAGCCACATCGTATACGCCGACATCATAGCCTCCTATCATTTCAAATGTTTAATACCCTACAAACACCCAAAGTACCAATCACGGTTCAGAATCGTCTCGCAAGTATCTATAGACGATATTAACAAAATGAAAATACAAAATAAATACCGACAAATCTTTATCAAAAACCCACCAACATAGAATAATATGATTTTGTGCTAGAACCCATAAAACACAATTACGGCTGCCACCATCCACAAATTGGTGTTCATCACCGACATGCACAACCATATTTAAAATCATTAGGTTGTCCCAAAAGCAAGAAGGTCTAAAACAGGATACAACAGAGAATAACATGATTCAGATCTGTTCTCGTCGGCCACACCGAAATCCGGCGGCCAAAAAACCCCTAAAAAACAACCAAAGCCAGAAGAAATCACCATCACACTTTAATAACCACTTATTACCAGACAAAGGGGCCGGACACCGCCATGACTGCAACACCGGTTGCACGCTGGGAGAATAAACCTCCCGCATACCATCCGGTCTGCCATGCCAAGATACGGCCGGATCTAACCCTAAGTTGGATGAATGTAACCAAAAATATGGTGATCGCTGCCATGCATAACCTTTTAGGGTTTCGGAAGTAGCAGGTCACCACCATCCATCCTCGACACAGTAACCCAGTCATCATCACCATTAGATGACAACGTTCTCGTCATTGTCCACCACTTTGCAAGACCCATTATACATAGGAACAGAGGAATGGGTATGTCGGTGGATATGGAAGCCAGAGAAAGAGAAAATGAATGAATTGAGAAGAAACACACGAGCTTATGGTAAAAGAAACCAAATGACCACAAAACCCTCAAACACAAAGGAAATCACAAATCAGCCATGGTTACTGTTCAAATCAAAAGCCTTGTTATTATAAGAAGAAATCACCATCACACTTTAATAACCACTTATTACCAGACAAAGGGGCCGGACACCGCCATGACTGCAACACCGGTTGCACGCTGGGAGAATAAACCTCCCGCATACCATCCGGTCTGCCATGCCAAGATACGGCCGGATCTAACCCTAAGTTGGATGAATGTAACCAAAAATATGGTGATCGCTGCCATGCATAACCTTTTAGGGTTTCGGAAGTAGCAGGTCACCACCATCCATCCTCGACACAGTAACCCAGTCATCATCACCATTAGATGACAACGTTCTCGTCATTGTCCACCACTTTGCAAGACCCATTATACATAGGAACAGAGGAATGGGTATGTCGGTGGATATGGAAGCCAGAGAAAGAGAAAATGAATGAATTGAGAAGAAACACACGAGCTTATGGTAAAAGAAACCAAATGACCACAAAACCCTCAAACACAAAGGAAATCACAAATCAGCCATGGTTACTGTTCAAATCAAAAGCCTTGTTATTATATTGTAACTAGTGTTGTAACCCTCGCTTCGCGACGGGGTCGTAAAAGGATGCTAGCGCTAAGGTATTTATTAATTCACAGTAGCTTCCCTATTCCTCATTACCTCACAACCAATCACAATCACATATTACACTAAAAATTTTTACAGTTTCTCTCTCCTCCACTCACAACTACTTTCAACAAATACTAAAAAATAAATACACCTTCCAGTTTTCCCCAAAAGATTCCCAAGTAACCCCAATTATACCGATCAACAGTAGATTCCTCATTTTTCTTCACTCACAACAACTCACACGACCCCATATAATTTTGGGGACATACTCACATAAAATGGGGGAGCTACTGTGAATGCTCTTACATAATGTATTTTTCTAGAGCTAAAAGTTAGCTTTTAAGTATAATAAGGTAAATAAAAACATTAAATTTGTTACTAAGTGCATTGAAGAGTTAGTTTTAACTTATCCGATGTATAAGCAATTATCATGATTTAATAAACATATCTAAAAATCTAAAATTAGTGAGAGTGTAGATATGGCGTGAATGGTTTAAAATAAAATGAACTTTTTTTTATGTTTGGTGGTTGGTTTATTCAGTAAACTTTATTTAAAAAAAAAACCCTTAACGTCCACATCTCTTTTTAGTCGTTTCAATGGAGTGGGGTTTTTTTAACTGCAATCCACACTTTTCTCTGGACTCTCTCCCTCTAGGCCTCTATACTCTCTCTCTCCTTAAACATCATCTTCTTGTTTTGACTCCACCACCACCAAAACGCATCCCAACACCACCACTGCCACCACAACTGTCACCATCCAACACCACCAACAACCGCCACTGCCATAATCATCATCCAAACACTACCACCACCACAATCAAGATGCCACTAACAACCATCCCACACCACCAACAACACTAAACATATGCGTTATAGATCTCGACCATCACCGTCACCACCACATTCCCTGTCTACCGCTTTCTCCTACTATTTTCGAAAAAATAAATCTAAGCGGATCTGTAACAGTGTGACGCTAATGAAGACGACAGTCAGTTACGGTGTTGGTGAGTGTGATGGCTGTGTGACAGTGGTAACCGATTCCACGAGTCATTTTTTTAGTCGCTTCTCTCTGCTTCTTGATGATGGTAGTGAGAGACGGTAGTCATAAGGTGGTGGTTTGCCAGTCCTGATGGTCATCGTGGCAGTGGTAACCGGTGATGGTGACTATGGTGGTAGTAGGATGGTATGTATGTGAGAGTAGTAAAAAGATATATGCTTTGTTTATTTGTAAAATCCACTAAAACCAGGGGGAAAAAAAGGATAAATAAGATACGTGGTTCAATAAACTTTTAACATCTGACCCAATGATGATTTAAGACTGTTCACATTGTCTTTTGTTAGTATATAGATATATTGCCTATTATTATTATTATAATATATATACACATAATATATATATATATAAAATTTTTACTTGTGAAAAAAACGTACACTTTATTTTCCATTTATGTTAAAACGTTATATTATTATTATTATTATTTTTATTATTATTATTATTATTATTATTATTATTTACTATATATCAAAACAAAAGCTTCATGAATAGTTCTCTCCTGTACACGTGTTCTGTCCTCAGGCTCTCTTATCTTTCCCTGCCACGTTGCCCCTGTCTCTCTTCTTCACCTAAATACTTGCTCCTCTGCCAAAAAGCAAAAACCCTCTCGGCTTTGTGCTCTTCGGCTCTCTCACAGGTTAACATCTCATCATCTCCTTCCTTTCCCTTTGCTCCCCAGTCTTTATTTTTCAGCTTTTCCTTCATATGTTTTGACCCGCTTCAGGTCTGCTACCGGAAAACAGGTCTGCTACTTCTTCTGTCAGGTATGCCTCTCTTACTTAAAGCTCTTTCTTTATGCTAACCAATTACTTCTTGTGGGTCGCCACACTAGACCTTCTCATGCCTACTGATTACATTTTTTCCTATACATATTTATATATATTAATTGAAAGTGGGTTACTTTGTTTCTTATCATGTCCCTTTTGTTTTTACCTATATGTGTCTTGACATAACTTGTTATTATTAATTCAGTTGCTTTTATCGTTAACTTTTATAACGTCTAAAATATAGCGTTTTACAAAATTACAATTATCTCATTAAAACGAGCGTATTTTTATCCACATTTTAACCTAAGTTTCATTAAAAACGGAGCAAGATTCAAATATAACATACTTTCTTATTATTACTAAACGGTCTCATATGCTAGCCAGAACTTGTCTAGATCTCAATCTTAAAAAAAAATAATCATCTTACTCATTACTTACTCATTAGACAATATATAAAATATAAGTTTCGTACATATTTTTATTAATCGCAAAACGGGGTGTTACATTTTCTTTGGAAAAAATAAAAGGGTTACAGTGTGCTAGGTTCGTCTCTTTGGTAATACTCGGTCCATAAAGTGGGAGTGGAACCGGCTCCCAATGCATGATGTGGAGGTTAGCAGTAAACAATCTCTTGAACTGTTGTTACATGATGTTTATTTGGAGAATAGGATGGATTCTTGGGAGTGGAGGGATGGTAGGACAATTGGTTTTAGTGTGGCTTCTTTAAAAAAATGGATGGGAGGTCCGTGTACGAATAACACACGGTTTGCTTTCATGTGGACGAAGTGGGTTCCGATTAAGTGCAATATTTTTATGTGGCGAGCTTTCTTGGATAGGTTGCCTACTAAGATGGCGGCGTTGTTAAGATGAAACATCCGGGTGGATAATCATTTTTGTGTTTGGTGCGAAAGCAAGGAGGAAACGATTGAGCATATTCTTGCAGGATGTGGTATTTCAGCGGGTATTTGGAATGGGATATCTAGGTGGTGTCGAATTCCGGATATATATGCGTTTCATGTCAATGATTTGGTTAATATGCATGATCTTTGTAGAGCTTCGGGGAATAAGAAGGCAGTCCTCCACGGGGTTATTATCATTGCGTGTTGGCGTTTATGGAAGGCAAGGAATGAAAAAATTTTCTCGAACAAGGAGACAAATGTGGTGGAACTGATCGCGGATATCAAGACTTTGGGGTATTTATGGTATAAACACAGGTTTAAGGAAGGGGTAGTTGATTGGGAAAGGTGGTGTAATTTTGATTTAATGTAATTGGATTGTATGTTGTGGTTTTCGGCTTGCTATCTCCGACTTGGTGATAGCTTGTCCTTGTTTGGTGGTTTAATGAAAGTTAATTTTAAAAAAAAAAATAAGATAACCAATTAAGTGTCTATCAATGTTAACAACGGTAACAACGGTAGCGGAAAGCAAATCATCCAGGCCATCGGATCGGGCTCCCTGGTAGTCTCTTCCACCCCCAACGAACTGTGTCGAAGTAACTCAACCATAGCTTCCATTTCGACCACCTTTCCCCACTTTATCCTGAACCATTTAAAACAAACACTAAGCAACACAATTACACTACCGTCAAAAACAACAAATGAAACATCTAGTTCAAATTGTAGCAACTTACTGTTTCACATCAGCAACATATCTTAAAATACATATTCCTAGGCATTTTACTTTGCAATGTAATAGCACTTGCCTGGTATCTTTGGTTTTGGTTAGGACTTTGACTTGTTCACAAATTGCAGCAGCAAACCAAACGCTAGTGACACAAAAAAGGAAACAATAGTGACAAGCATATGTAAAGTCTTGCAAGATGTGTTTTCAGTTCTATGCTTCTAATGTGAACCTTTGATTTGGAGATGTTTCTATGTAATTAGCCAAAATATATATCTTTACCAGCATATAATGAAATGATTCTGGTGTGAGCCTTTGATTTTTGGATTCCAAAGGTAAAAGGTATACCTCATGTTTCTCATCATGAACCTAAGACCCCATATTATATCGGTCGGGTTAACAAAAACGATAAAACAATAACAAAAGGAGGAAAAAGGCTTAAGAAGGTTACAGTCCAAGAAACTACATCTTTATACCATAAATCAAAACATAAGACCTGTAAAATGTCTAACCAATTTCGATTTTCACAAACAGGGAGAACATAGCTGACATTACCTTTTGGTCGGCTCAATCATCAATACATGCTGATGATGTAAAAGAAAGAGACATCCTTGCAATACACAATTCAAAGGTCAGCTTCATACCATTTCACTTTAAAATAGAAATTACTTCAGCATACGTCTAACAAAAAAAATACAACATGTAATGTCATGCAAGCTTTTTAAAGAAGCTGCCATGGTAAACAACATTCACTCTTAACATTTGCCATGTGTTATTTGTTGGCTTTACTCGGGTTTGTTCATAGGTCCTGATTCACGGGTCGTAAGTTATTAGTTTGTTTTGCATGAATAAGCTTGAAGTTCATATGTCACGTATGAGTTGCATGGGTGAATATGAAGACTTAAGAGCATTTTCTAGTTTATATTTTAGTTTTATTTAATTGTTTAGTATTTGGAATTGATTTTTTTGCCTTTTTGGTGCTACAGTACATAAACTTTGTGCAATTGGAGGGCGTCAGAAGTGAATTTGGTCTTTTGGTGAAACCGCAAGATGGTGTTGCGGTTTAGGCTGAGGTGGACGATGAGTAGGAAAGATGAAGGAGAAACCGCAAGATGGTCTTGCGGTTTATGAAGAAGGGCTGACAACTAAACCGCAAGACCATCTAGCGGTTTCTCCTTCCTCTTTCCTACTCACCAACACCCTCCCTCCTAGTCACCTCCACCTTAGCCTAAACCGCAACACCATCTTACGGTTTCACCAAAAGACCAAATTCACTTCTGACAGACCCCAAATGTACAATTTTTTTTTACTATACCTCCATTTTGGCAAAAAAATCTTTGGAATTAGTATTTTTGATTTGACCAGGTATGGTGAAAGTGACCGTTGAGGAGCAGAGCAGTAGTCGCATGTTCACCAAATTTTTAGGAGCATTTATTGGATGTAGTTGATTTGACCAAGTATGGTGAAAGTGACCGTTTAGGATTCATACACCTTGGTCCACACCTATCACCAATAGGAAGCTGCCACATACCCAGAATGTGATGTCATGCACCCTAAATATGATGTCACAGGGTGTATGAATCCTAGAACCCTTTCTTGTAAGCCTATATAAGGACATATGAATCACTAATAAATGTGTACCTTTTCATTTAATAAATAACTCTTCTCAATTCCTTTTTTGTGCAAGTTATATTCATATATATAGATTCGTGAGTTTTCAAGTGTGAGTCTATAATCTTGGCATGAACCAACATTTGGTATCAGAGCAGAGATTGATTAAAAAGGGCTGCACATTCTGATCGCAGGAAGGGGTGTTCGAAGTTTTCAAGGCTGCAGCAATAGGAGGTGACCGGTGCGCAGTGATCAGAAATGCATTAGATTAGCAGTGATCGGAAAACTTAGGTGATCGCAGGTCAGTTGTTTTGAGGTTTTACGTTCTAGGGGGTCAAAAGGGTAGCGGACGACTCGTGATTCAGGCCAAATCAGCGGGCTTGTTAACCCAGTTTATTGATCGAAGAACGAAGGAAGATTAAGCAAGCATAAGGTGTTAATCAAAGGTGTAAAAACAGCGGGTGAAAGGTAGCAAAAGGTGTTTACATGTAATACTTTCAAGCAGCGTTTTTTAGTTGATTATATAACCTTGGTAGTGCAGTGAATCACAAGAATGGCTCCACCAAAGGATCAAGCATTGACCGTTGTCAAAGATAACAACACCATATCTCTTCAATGTCCGGTGTTGTCATCCACGAATTACACGGTTTGGGCGATGAGGATGCGGGTCATTTTCAATGTTCCGGGAGTATGGGAGATGATTGAACCGGGAACAAATCTGGATGCTAAGAAGAATAATCTTGCAATGGCTCTCTTGTTCCAAGCCTTAACCGAAGACCAAGTTTTGCAAATAGGAAATTTCCTAACCGCAAAGGATATGTGGGAAGCTCTCAAAACCCGTCATTTGGGTGCGGAACGGATTCGAGAGGCAAGACTTCAAACTCTAATGGGAGAGTTTGAAAATCTAAAGATGAAGGACCAAGAAGTTGTAGATGACTTTGCTAACAAGTTGTCGGGGTGTGCTTCACGAGCCGCCTCACTTGGTTCGGAGATAGAAGAAACAAAGTTGGTAAAGAGATTCCTTAATGGGTTACCTAAACGCTTTATTCATATGGTGGCTTCTATAGAACAGGTTGTAGACTTAAAGACCATCGGTTATGATGATGTTGTGGGTCGGCTTAAGGCGTATGAAGAAAGAGTCAAGGATGAGGAGACTCAAAACGAGCATCAAAACCAACTTTTGTCTGCAGGTTCGGATGAGAAGGCAAAAGAAAAAGAGCACAAGTGTGAGCATTGTGGTTGTAGTAAATCGAACCGTGACGACTATGCGCGTGGTCGAGGTGGAGGTCGGGAGTCCGGGAGAGGTCGAGGTGACGGTCGAGTACAACGAGACAAGAGCCGTGTGAAGTGCTTCAAGTGCAACGAGTTCGGTCATTTCATATCGGAGTGTCCAAAATAGGGAAAAATGGAAGAGCTCAACTTGAACCGATGTGAAGATGATGAACCGACATTGTTGTGAAGAAAGCGGTACGAACAAACACCGATTAAGGGGGTGATTGTTGGCTTTACTCGGGTTTGTTCGTAGGTCGCGATTCACGGGTCGTAAGTTATTAGTTTGTTTTGCATGAATAAGCTTGAAGTTCATATGTCACGTATGAGTTGCATAGGTGAATATGAAGACTTAAGAGCATTTTCTAGTTTATATTTTAGTTTTATTTAATTGTTTAGTAATTGGAATTAGTATTTTTGATTTGACCAAGTATGGTGAAAGTGACCGTTGTTGAGGAGCAGAGAAGTAGTCACATGTTCACCAAATTTTTAGGAGCATTTATTGGATGTAGTTGCTTTTCAGTTGCTTTCTTGTAAGCCTATATAAGGCCATATGAATCACTAATAAATGTGTACCTTTTCATTTAATAAATAACTCTTCTCAATTCCTTTCTTCTACAAGTTATATTCATATATATAGATTCTTGAGTTTTCAAGTGTGAATCTATAATCTTGGCCTGAACCAACATTATTAGCATTAGTAATAAACTTTTTACACACCCCTACATCTGCATATCTATGTAACAAATATACTAAAATATACTTTTCCCAATTAAAGGAATGTTTCAGTTGTAACAACCACTGCAACTGAAGTCATCCTCAATCCAACTTGAACAAATTTGGTGGAAAGAGAGTTTTCTCTGGTAGCCTTAGGGAGGATGGGACGGGATTGGCAACAGGTTATCAGCAAAGTAGCCGATTCGGCTACACCACCCCGGGTTGTTAGGCTTGAAGCCTAAGGTGGAGATATCGGCTTCTGTTGCCGAAGAAAGAAGAAGAAAGAAGAAGAAAGAAAAGGGGGAAAGGGTGAGGTCCATCTCATGGGATGTGTGTGATTGGTGAGTATAGTAAAGTGGTAGGGTCCTTGGTTCCAGGATACTTTATGCTTTGCGTGTTGAATGAATGTTGGTTATATTGGATAACACCTATATTTGGCAAGGATGACTAAGAAGCAGCAATTGTTCATTATCTTTGATGAACCAATAGGGAATCAGAACCGTTCATATTTGAAAATGTTAGTACAGGAATTAGAAATTTAATGAACTAAGCATCTAAGACCATGAGTAGTGGAGGGTGAAAAATATAATGCCCCATTTTCTGATTGGTTCACGTGGCAACTGAGTCAGCATGTGGCTTTAATTCAAAATGGGGGTGTAGTTGGGGCGTGAATTTGTTTCTATTTTTAAATAAAAAAATAATAAAAAAAAAATAAGAAGATAAGAAAGTAGGAGAGAGAGGCCTAGGTGTCGAAAGATGATTGGGTGATGTTTGTGATGTCCGACGCTAAAACGAAAACGCCCTGGCCCCTTTTTAGCACATAGCACCCCCTGTAGATTGTAATGGTGTTGGGGGCGCTATGTTAGTTTTCACGCCCTAAATCACGCTCCAGTACATATGGTCTAAGATCATAATTATGCTTCCAGTATAGTTCAATTTACTTTTTGGATTCCAACTAGTTAATGAAAAATCTGCTTGACAAGTGTTGGCAGCTTATAAAGACCAAAACATGATCTTTTCCTTCAAATGCTCAAATAGCAAGTGCTGGAATCAATGGACTGAATGAAGATCGATAGTTCTTTTGGGCCGGGCTAGGAACTTGATGATCGAAATTTTTTTTCCTAGAATGTAATGGGTCGATTTGGTGGGATTTAAACCTACTAAAATATGTAATAAGAAGCCTATTAAAACTTTAGTTGTTTGCAACTTATTGCCCGTCTTCGTACACTACCAAGTTCAATATCGTGGATTGTCTTGATCCGCAGCGAAGCACGGGTCCAAAAACTAGTTTTAGTTTAGGTGGCATGTTTATATTTTTTTTATTAAAAAACTTGATTTGGATAATGAAGAAACAATAAGCATATCGGAG
Source organism: Ambrosia artemisiifolia (assembly GCA_032199755.1). Classification (NCBI taxonomy): domain Eukaryota; kingdom Viridiplantae; phylum Streptophyta; class Magnoliopsida; order Asterales; family Asteraceae; genus Ambrosia; species Ambrosia artemisiifolia. The sequence continues at coordinate 5,340,914 of CM063529.1, read as the reverse complement.
ATTATCTCTAATATTCGAGGGGTTAATACTTATGAGTCTACAAGTTTAATCATTTACCCAAACCTTGGTTTAACCCGAGAGACGTAAATATGAGTGAGTGTGTGTGTGTGGTGAGAATGAAGACACAAGATGTAAGTGGTTCGGTCAAGTTCGACCTACGTCCACTGTGAAGAGCCGGTCTTATTATTACTTTGGAGTGTACAAAGTATTACAATGAACCTAGCTCTCTAATACAAATGAGTAATTTCGGATCCCTTGCAAAGGAGTTAAAGTCTTCTATTTGTAAGGAGGTTCGTGGGCTTGGTGAAGAAGCCCACGAATAGCCGATCCTGCTTGAGCCTGCCCCCAGGCCCATAATAGCGAGTCCTGAGAAATGGCAGGAAAACCAGGATGACGTCAGGTTACTGTTCATCCGTCATACTGGGTGGACACATGGTGCCTCCTGATTGGCGGTCGGCGGCGTTCGTCTGCTATAGTAGTTGACCCACCTGCTGCCGTCTGAGGTTACGTCTGACAGCAAGAGGGTATGTCTGCTGGTTACCGTGGACGACATCACGGAAGGAGTCACATCGCTGTTCCTGTCAGGAGCTGTTGTACTGTCCTTGCCACATGTCGCCATTCTGCTGGTGTATGCTTTGTCCAGGATCTTGCTGAATCTTCCTTTGGTTGTTATCTTCCGTACCTCGTATGAAAAGCTGCTTGAGGATATTCCGCGCGTGGGCGCACATGCGGGTATCCTGTTGGGTGTTGACTTGAGTTATAGCACGTGTTTCTTACTTCTGGGTTGTGAGTTTTTGCCAGCCAAGTAAGCTCCGCCGGAACGCTTTGCGGACGGCGGGACTTCTTGGCGCCAGGATTAATGAATAGAGGGAGAGGGATGCCGCGTCCGCCAGGATTAGGCTCCCCATCCCTTCAAGTCCCCCTAGTCTAGGGCATCTCCTGCTCTCAAAAGAAGAGTAGGTGGAGCGCTATACTGAATAAAATTGAGTCGCGGAGTCCAACATGAAGGGTTCAGTGCCTTCACGCCACCCAGGCCACCCCGGGTCCAGCACGAAGACTGGCATGAGGCAAATGGGGTGGAATTTCTCATCAGCATGGGGAAATTTTAGTTGCATACACACATTCTTTCATTCACAAATTCATCTAGAGCCGGCTACGAGAATGGTAAAAAAATTTGGGCCTTGGGCGAGACCAAAAAATTAGGCCCTCTCACTAAAATATAAACCTATATATATATATATATATATTTCAAATGCTAAATCATACATGACACTAATATAGTCATTCTCCCCTTTGATAGTGACATGTACGATGCCATGTGGCATTAAGATATTTAAGAAAAAAATATTTAAAAAAAAGTTAGATTTATTTCTCTCATGTTTCCTCAAATAATTTTTAAACGTTAATATCTTTTGTATACAAGTTTTTTTTTAAAGAAAAAATTACACCAAATTAACGAGCGATTTATTATCTTTCCAACGAGTGCCATAGTGCTATATAAAAAACGGAGAAAAAAATGACCAAATTAACGAGCATTTTATTATTTTTCCAACGAGTACCACAGTGCTATATTAAAAAAACGGAGAAAAAAACGACTATTTTTTTCTGGGGTTTTGTTCATACAGGAAAAAAAACACAAAGTGTTCAGGTTATTCATTAATCATGTATAGGCAAGTCATTATTTATGTTCAAACCAGTAAATATGAATTTTATTTACAACAGGTGTTTGCATTGGAGTTGTACATCGTTTTAGGTTACGTTTTAATATTACATTTTAATATTAGAGTTATACATTGTTTAAGGTTAGACGTTAACATTGGTGATACATTGTTAATTATTTTAGGTTAGGTGCTACCCAAAGCTTTCCTGCATGTAACTGTAAAGCGCATCAACCTATTTCGTATATAAAATTGATATGTCATATTAGATTTCTCATCCCGAAACGCTCCCGGGATATAAATCTAGTCACCATATATGAAAAAACCACAACATGTCGATAATTATTATAAAATAAACAAAACCAAAAGAATTAAAAATTAAGAATCCAAAAGCAATTTTTTTTTTCAACAAATCCAAAACCAATTAAAACCAACTAAAAGAAAGAAAAAAATTAGTTAATGACCAAAATCGTCCCTGAGGTTTGGTCAGTTTTGCTACATCGGTCCAACCGAATACCGAACTGATCCCGTACGGAATCGAGGGTGTTCGGTATCGGTATCGGTGGTTTCGGTGTTTTCGGTACAGGATCGGTATAGTATCGGTATTTTTAGGTAAAGTACTGATACCATAACGGTACCGTACCGTATGTTTTCGTTATCGACATCGGTATTAGATTTTGGGAGTTTTCGAGATCTGTATTTTCGTGATCGGTATCGGCCATCCTGAGCTCATCCCTAATGCATATTATATGCTACTAGAAAGAACCTGCGCATTGCGGCGGGGCTGCATTATGTTTGGCTATATATCTATATCTATATCTATATCTATATCTATACTACTATATAATGGGTTCTAGATGGGTAAGATAGTAATTTTCATTTAATTTTAAGACACATAAAAACATTTTTTTTTGCATTTTACCTGGTTTTTTATGACCATCCGACATTCTGTACGCATCATACATTTCAATTTATAATTCTTTAGGGACAATTAGATTGTTGTTAGGTTTTCCTCTAGCATGTTAAATAGTAAACATGTAGTTTAAGTAAAAAATAACAATATAAAGTTTAGAAAGCATTACATTTACACATCATTCGTTGAGCATTATTAAAAATATAATGTTTCCTGACTTTCCTCTCATGTATTAAAACCATGTCCAAATTTATCTAAACATATCGTTTCCTTTCATTTAATTGAATCATTAACTCTAGTTTTTAAGTAAAGAAGAACCATCATTCTAGGTGTGTAGAACATGCTGCCATGTGAACTGTGAACGCAAACAATGTAAAATACAACACAAAGTATGTGGAAAATATTATCCTACTTTAAGGCAAAACAATACATATATTATTTAAGTGCTTCACAAATAATTTAATAATAAAATTAAAGGAATGACTTGGTAGCTGTTACTACAAAAATTTATTTTCAAGTTTACTATAAAACAAAGTTACAAAGTTTGGATTGTTACCTAGAACATAGATTATTATTATCCATCCAAAATGAAGGTGTGGTGTTGGCGATGCGGTGGTATTTACGGAAAATGACCCGCCTATCCAAATGGAGACAGCCAATCTGAATTTAAGGGAGTTCTTTGAAAGGGTTTGCTTGAATGAGAGATTCGGAAGGCAATAGTGATGATGTCAAAAGGAATACATATAATAAGAGGTTTTAATGGTATGAGGAAATAATAACAATGATAAAGACCGATCAGTTTTCTTTCTTACGAATATGAGAAGAAAAGAAAGACATCTTCTCATTAAGTTTCATTTATTTAGTGTTTATGTTCATTGGTTAAGTTTTTTGTGTTAACTACCCATTGTTTTTATTTTTGATTTTATTTAAATGATTTATAATCTAAAGTAGAACTTATATATCTTACTACATGTGTAAATTCGTCAGTTATTTGTTTTATTTATTTTTTATTTATATTAGTTCACCGATTAAAGGACATATACGATGATATTATAGTATACTTTCTTTTGTTAATTATATAGCATTACTGGAGGAGACTATGTAATGTCTATCGCAAAATTAAAGGTTTAAAGACGATTTAGATTCCATATTTGAGAATGTGTGAAATAATCATAAAATAAAAAGAAGAGACTCCTTCGTAATCATGTTTTCATTCATGATAAGAACCCATTGATCACATTTACTATACTATAAAGTATAAAAGAAAAAGAAGATTATATATCTTGCTGTGAATTATATAGCATTAATGGAGGAGACTATGTAATGTACAAGTGATTTTTGCAAATAGGGGTAGTGTTGGAAAGTTTTTCATGACATTTTAAGTGTAAAGCATAAAACTTTTCATATGTCATCTTAAAAAAGAGAGCAAATTACCTTGTTGCCCATCTAGAACGTATTATATAGTAGTAAAGATAAATAGGATGGAGCGGGGTAAAGTGGGCGATCGCCCACGGCTAGCTCACTCTCCTGCATGTCCAAAATACTTATCTTTTTATATATTATATATGTATAATTTAGATGAAAGATTATAATTAGTTAAAAAAAAACCCAGTTTATTTGTTAAACCTATAAACTTTTGATTTAGCTTAGGTCTACTAAACAGTTCAATCCATTTTTGTAACTAAACCCATTAGTACAATAATGTTTTAGATTTACAGTATTATACACAATAAATAAAAGTAGCAAGTGAGGGGGAAAAGTAGCTAATTGAACTTAATGTTTGACGACTTGTCTCAACATTCGACCACCTTCTGTTTCGACTACGGGGGTGTAATGGAGTGTATATTTAGAAAATATACTTTATGTAATTTAGGATATACATTATGTAATTACTTTGTAATTATCTCTTCCCATAATAATGGGGTTGTTTGTATATTTATATTTGATCAATCAATGAGGAGGCAAACATTGATCCATACTACTATTTAGAACTCAAGGAAGAATGGTTAGGGTTAATCAAAGTTTGAAAAGGGTGCGAACAACGTTAGAGGCCTATTTTAACTACTCACTCGAAGCCCTGAATTCTTGACGACAATGATTATCTGGAACGACACTAGTTAGACCATATATAATGGTGGGTGAAAGAGATATTTTTTTGACACTTGACAATGTGGGACCACTTGCTGGGTGAAGGGGGCTTGAAATGGGTAAGGGGTGTAATGTCGGGTGAAATTTGATGGGTGAAAGGGGGTGAATATATAATGGTATTATATTTGAATGAAAAAAAAATGAAATGGAAGCATCTGATTGGCTGGAACAAAATTTAACCCACGCAAAAATTTTCGCACAAGAGCCTTTAGCGCCCCTTTAACATGGGAGGGAGCGGTGTGCGTGGGTTAATGGGGCGCCAAAAGAGTCATTTAACGCCCAATTGACAGACCATTACATATGGTCTTATAAAATAACACATTTTTTACATGTGACATGATTTTAAGTTATTTTAACCACTTGAGCGGACCACTGTGTACACTGGATGACTCTTATAATTATTCATTACCATAATTGAGCACGTTGATTTATAACGATTATCCATAAAGCATATAGACAATATGTCATTATATCACTTAAAATTTTTAATTGTTAGCGTGTTAAATTGTAGTTTAATTTATTAGCAAGTAATTATCACTTTCAACTAAAATACAAAGTTATCCCTATCAAAAGTATATATATTTATATTTATGATAATCAAGGAAATGAATTTTTGTGACACGCAAATAGATAATTCTGCATACTAGCTGTTATAATATGTAAAACTTATGCAGATTTATACACACATAAAATACACTATATGTCATATATGTTAGTTTAGAGTACATGTCATCCAAATGTTCGAGCATAACTGTATAAAGATATACACAACATCTACTAAAATAATAAAATGGTAGCGAGTTGACAATACAACACAAAATCCTAGCTTAGTAAACAATCTTAATGTAGTACTTTTAAATAAAATAATCAAGAAAAAAATACCATAAATGAATTAATCCACAAATTAAAAAGTTATTTTCTAATTTATGGTTGCCATTAGCTACATTGGATAGATATTACATGTAATTTATACGCAAAGGTTTAAGTGTATAATCCTTTATAACATATTTATGCATTATGAAATTATACCATAGTGGCATTCACTTAACATTTTAACAACATTGGTGGACTTAACAAGACAAATCATAGGTCTGCCACTACGTAACAAGTTACAAAAGTGATGCCAACTTGGTAGAATCCAATATAATAGAACTTTATCCAACTTTTAAAACAAGGAGTTATTACTTATTAGGTTTTGCACGTATATGAGACATGATATTGATGTTTAAGCACTATCTCATAAACACACAAGACAAAGTAAGAAACCAGTATAGTCAAAGACGGAAAGGTTTCTCATGAATCATGAGTGTTAATTTGGACTATAATAACTCAAACTTTACAAAGAGGCCTAAAAACAAATAGATTTAAAAAACTAAAAAAGACTTCACGTGATGAATATAATACAAATCTTATTATCATTTCAAGTGATTTATTAGGCTTCTTAACCTATAAAGCATGGGAACTAATCTTAGCCGTAGATTAGGGTTAAATGGAGGCGGTGACAAGATTGTAATACTTAAACATCATTAAATAACTTTTTAACATAGAAAGGGTATTTTAGTCCAATTAAGTAAAATTGTGCCGCTTGTTAATTAGTTTTACGATCGGGAAAAAAATCACGTACTTGACGAATGTAAACCACAACTGCTGAAACAATGCCCCGAATTCGAAAAAACACCAATTGGAACATGCTTTGCTTTTGAAACAAAAAACAGAACATGTTATCAAACCAGTCACGCATGTTGCAAAAAAAATAATAAAAAATAAAAAAATAGCACAACCAAACAAAATATGCATGTGTATCTACAAAAATCACACAAGTATAAAAAAAACACAAACTCGTGCATTCATAAACAAAACAAAAAGAAAAACAATCACGCATTCACACAGCACATTTACACAAATAAAAATCACGCATGAATTAAAATTCATATTTTGAAATATCACGCATGCATTTATTCATATTTGAAATCACAGGGATTAGTCCAGGGAACATATGTGGAAATCACGCATTCATTAATTCATATTTGAAAACACGCTAATTCATATTTAAAATCATATTTGAAATCACGCATTCATTAACACGCATGTTAATTTCGACTGTGTGAAACAAAACAAAATCACGCACGTGAGAATTGTTCGGAACTTCTTTTGTGCCAGAAATAACGTATGTGAGAATGGTTCTGAACTTCAATTTTTACGAAAACAGAGGATATCATGATTGTATAGTTGTCAAAGCTTCAACACATAGTGAAACCAGTGAATATTTTGAAGGTTACGTGTGTGGGTATATCACGATTCCTTTACCGGATTTTAGAGGTTGATAACGTGAAAGATTTGATCGTCGCCGTGTGTGGTGGACAGAAAATGTAATTCGAAAATAACTAGTCCGTCTCAGGCTTCTGACGTGATTGTGCATTATCCGTCTTCGATCAGATTGATATAACATCAGAACTCGGAAGTGCAGCAATTCCTAATCGATAGCAATAAAGACTAAATTACCCTTCCCACTCAAAACGGTCAAAACCATGTGGTTCTCTAAAGTTCCTCTTACACTTTATAGGTTAAAAAAGCCTTTGTACCCCACACTTTCTGCAATTTGCAATTGGATAGATAATTGTGCATTTTGTCATATATGCTATATATTTTGTTATTTCCGTGTAAAATCATTTTAATAATTACAGAATGTCCTATAAAATAATTTACGAATCTTTTTCAAAGAATATACTAATAATATTTGCTAAATTGTACACTTTCCAATCAGAGTCCATGACATATAACATATTCACATATATTTTTTTTTTTTTTTGAAAGGTGTAGATTGAAGGCTTTTGAGTAACAAAGGTATTGATGTATTTGATATTCTGTATATTTTTGGTACAACTTTACAAAGGAAAAGAACCTCTTTTAAATAGAGGGTAAAAAAAACTAAACAAGGAAACACAATATTTTATGAAAGAAAAGAAATTAACCCCAACGGCTATTTTCCTTTTTGAGCACCGAGATTATTGAGATGATGTTGTGATCTTTGACAATGTATTTTCTAACACTCCCCCTCAAGCTGAGTAGTGGGATTTCCAATATTCAGCTTGCTAAGGCAATGGTCGAAGATTCTCCCGTTGACGGCTTTTGTTAATATATCTGCTAATTGGTCCTTGGAGTTGACGAAGGGCAACTTTATAATCCCAGCTTCGAGTTTCTCTTTGATGAAGTGTCTATCGACTTCTACATGTTTTGTACGATCATGTTGGACAGGATTTTCTGAGATCTGTATTGCGGCTTTGTTATCACACATGATCATACTGGCTTCAGTTTGAGGGAATCCGATTTCACTCAGGAGTTTGCGAATCCATAACACTTCTGCTAGTCCTCGTGCGATCCCCCGGAATTCTGCTTCTGCGCTGGATAGGGCAACAACTTTTTGCTTCTTGCTCCTCCAGGTGACCAAATTCCCTCCTACCAAGGTAAAGTACCCTGAGGTGGACCTTCGATCTCCCTTATCTCCAGCCCAGTCTGCATCAGTGAATGCTTGAATCTTTAGGTGTTTGTTGGGTTTGAAGAGAACCCCATGTCCTGCAGTCCCTTTGAGATATCTCATAATCCTCCATACTGCGTTCATATGAGCAACTTGAGGTTGGTGCATAAACTGACTAACTACCCCGACTGAATAAGCAATATCTGGGCGGGTATGTGAGAGATAAATCAGTTTGCCCACCAACTGTTGATATCTTTCTTTATCTGCTGATTCTGCTTCTTTTTCCATGTAAAGTTTTTGGTTGGGAATCATTGGAGTATCAGCGGGTTTGCAATCGACCATTCCTATTTCAGCTAAGAGATCGAGGATATATTTCTTTTGACATATAAAGATTCCCTGTTTGGATCTTAGAACCTCGATTCCAAGAAAGTACTTGAGTCTTCCAAGGTCTTTCATTTCAAATTCTTTGAACAAATTTGCCTTTAATCGTTTTATTTCTTCCTCGTCATTTCCTGAAATGATCATATCATCAACATATATAATTAAACAGGTTAGAAGTTTACCTCTTCTTTTGAGAAATAATGTGTGATCAGAGTTGCTTTGCCGAAAGCCATATCCTTTCATGGCTAAAGTAAATCTGCCAAACCAGGCACGAGGAGATTGTTTAAGCCCATAAAGGGTTTTCTTCAAACGACAAACTTCCTGGTTTTTGAAGTCTCTTGTGAATCCTGGAGGGGCATCCATGTAAACTTCTTCTTTTAATTCTCCATGGAGAAAGGCATTCTTCACATCGAACTGGTGAAGAGGCCAACCTTCATTGGCGGCAACAGAAAAAAGGACACGAATAGTGTCGATTTTGGCTACCGGGGAAAAGGTCTCTGAGTAGTCAATCCCATATGTTTGAGTGTATCCTTTTGCAACCAATCGTGCTTTATATCTTTCAATGGTACCATCGGGTTTGTGTTTGATTGTAAAGACCCAACGACAACCGACTGGCTTCTTTCCTGGTGGAAGGGCACATCTTTCCCATGTATTATTTCTCACAAGGGCTTCCATTTCTGTTTCCATCGCATCCTTCCAGTTTTTTGATTTTAAGGCTTGTTCTACAGAGTTTGGAAGTTCTTCATTATAAAGGGCGGAAGTAAAGGCTTTGGCTTCTGCAGATAAATTCCCTTTGGCAATATTCGCCATTGGATATCTAGAGGACCTTGTTTCCTTTTCTGGAGAATAACGTTTCGGAGGGACTCCTCTGTTGGTTCTAGGTGGAAGTTCATACCTGCTGCTTGTCTCCTCCTGTATTGGCTCTTCTTGCATAGTTGGTTCTTCCTGCACATTTTGTTCTATAGGACACTCATGATTTTCAGAAATGTCAGTTGAGGATTCATCATGTTGAATATCACGTGTTTCGAAATTAAATTGAGTTTCCTCATTAATTTGAGAAATAGATTGAGTTTCCTCATTAATTTGAGAATTACTTGCCTCGATGATTGGACTAGGAGGATCATGGTTAGTGACACTGTTCTCGGATTGTGTGGAAGCATGTGGTGGCTCATTTTGGGTACTGTGATTATTTTCTGATGATGACGGAAACCATTGTAACCAACTCAGTGTGTCAGCATATTCCTTCTCCCCCTCAGTACTGTGTTGGGTGGTATAGTAAGACTCGGTTTCAAGGAATTTACAATCGAGTGTAGTATGCATATGTCGAGTTTTAGGGTTATAACACCGGTATCCCTTTTTTTCAATGCCATAGCCAACAAAGACACATTTTTCAGCACACGGTCCAAGTTTTCCACGGTCGGTTTTTGGTATGTGGACAAAGACAGAGCATCCAAAAACACGAGGTGTAAGTGTGAGAGGAGGGGGGATTTTAGTGAAATCAGAAAGAGCTTGAACAGGAGTTCTAAGATTAAGAGCTTTAGTTGGGAGTCTATTGATTAAGTACGTAGCGGTAGCAACAGCTTCGGGCCAAAAAGATTTAGGGACTCGAGATTCAATAAGGGAGGCTCGAGTTATTTCTAAAAGAATACGATTTTTTCGTTCAACTGTGCCGTTTTGTTCAGGAGTGTGGGAGCAAGTTGTTTGATGGATAATTCCTTTGTTTTGACAAAAAAGTTTCATAGATTCATTTATAAATTCTCCTCCATTGTCAGTTCTAAGAATTTGTATATTGGTTTTAAATTGAGTTTGTATCATATTATAAAATATAGTAAATTTATCAAAAAACTTCAGATTTGTGTTTTAAAAAATAAATCCACGTCATTCGCGTGCAATCATCAACAAAAAGTACAAAAAAACGAAAGTTTTGTCCACCATTGATTTCGGCGGGACCCCAAACATCAGAATGGACAAGAGAGAAAGGTGAATCTACTTTAGTGTCATTTGGTTTATAAGTATGTCTATGGCTTTTCGCTAAAACACAAGTCTCGCAATTTAAAGTTTTATTAGGAGGAAATAACTTAGGAAATAGAAGACGCAAATAACCTATGGATGGGTGCCCTAGTCTCCTATGCCATAGCCAAGCTTCCCGGTTTATAGTTCCGTGAGCAAGCATCGCAGTACCTTGTTGAGTCACCTCATCCACATAGTACAATCCCTGGCGTTCAGTGCCACGCCCAATGATCGCTCCCGTCCTGATATCCTGAAGGATACAAAACGTGGGATGCATTAGAACTATGCAATTTAGTTCCTTCGTTACATGACTAATGGACAATAATTTATGTGAAAGAGATGGTACGTAAAGACAGTTTGAGAGTCTAAGAGTAGGGGTTATTTCAACAGTCCCTCCCCCTTTAACGGACATGCCTTCCCCGTTGGCAGTTTTTATATAATTGTGTCTAGGTTTAGTTTTTGAGATAATATCGGATGGGTCAAACGTCATGGTGTCTGTCGCACCACAATCAAATATCCAAGATGTTCCTAAATTATTAGAAACTTGGACCATATTTGCTTGTCCAATGATTTTCTTTTCTTTTTTATTATTTTTAAAAACTGACTTGTTTGATTTTTTATAAATAAAAGCATCACGTGTATAATTGGTCTTGGAATTTTGTGTTTTAAAGTTGGTCTGTATAAAATATTCATCTAATTTTTTGCCTTTATCACATTTGGACTCATCCGATTCTAGGCCTTTATCACATCTAGGGAGTTGGGATAGAATCTCATACCTATTGAAGGTCTTAATTATAGGGTTTTTGACATCAAGTAAAAATGGGTCTGAGGAAATTTCCCCACACCCGTTACCTCCGACACTGAAGTTGTCTTCTTCGGCGGCGTTGGTTGTACCTCCGAAGCCCTCTGTTAGTTCCTGATGTAACTCGTTGGAAGATGTTTTATATGATTTGTGCTTGGGTTTACATTGAGACGACGTCGTATTTAAGGACTGGAACGACGGCGTTTTGGATATGGAATGTTTTCGAATGTTGTTTGATGTGGACGAGTTGTTAAGAGTTGTCGGGTGATATTTCACTACGTGAATCAGACGACGTCGTATTTGAAGGATGGATCGACGACGTTTTATCCTAAAACTTTTAGGTATGGAATGATCTGTGCTGGTTTTGAGAAGGTTTATGATTTGTAGGGCAAGATCTGCGTTCTTATTTTCATCACCCATGATGAGGTCCGAAAAAGGTTGAAACAGATGATTGAAGCTGGTGGCCTGGTAAATGATGAGCAGGTCAAAATCGACACTGCTCTGATACCATGAAGGCTTTTGAGTAACAAAGGTATTGATGTATTTGATATTCTGTATATTTTTGGTACAACTTTACAAAGGAAAAGAACCTCTTTTAAATAGAGGGTAAAAAAACTAAACAAGGAAACACAATATTTTATGAAAGAAAAGAAATTAACCCCAACGGCTATTTTCCTTTTTGAGCACCGAGATTATTGAGATGATGTTGTGATCTTTGACAATGTATTTTCTAACATAGATCAGTTGGAAAACCCATTAGCTTGCTTCAACCCTTTTTTGCGGAAGTCAAGCCACCCGGGTTCGAATCGGCACCCCACCGAAGCAGAGCTGGAATAACACATCCATAGGCCACACCCACATGGGGCATTTATGCCACCAGTGGGATTCGAACTCGGGACCCCGTGCGGGAACCTCCCTTAGGGAGTAAACCCTCACATCCTCAACCAGCTGGGCTGGAATCACGGGACATATTCACATATATTTGATAAAATAACATGTAGCTTTAGTTATATATCATACAAGTAAAAGTAATATAAAATAATTTGCTAAAAAACTAGGTTAACCATATCAAATATAACGTATGACAGTTCATTTGGCTCCAAAAAATCATAACCCAGAACATTTAGGACGAATATAGGATATGGATTAAAACGAGACCATGTATGAGGTTAATTATTAAAAATATTTGTTGGTTTGAGACATGGTATTGTAGTATTAAACTATATCAGTTTGGTTACCCTGAAACAGTGTTCATAATGTATTGAAACTTAATTTATTATAGAGAAAGTTTACTTTACAAAGTGTATATGTAAAGTGTATAAGAGCATTGAGGGTATAACCGTATAAGAGCATTCACATCCCCTCCACCAAATATCCACCATCAAATTACGATTTTTTTCCGAAATAGTGGTATAGTATCATTTTTTTGTACATTTGGAGGGTGTCAGGGGTAAGTTTACTCAAATTGTGAAACCGAATGATGGAATTGCGGTTTCTGCTTAGGTGGAGGGGAGAGGAGGGAGGCCTTTGCATAGTAGGAGAGAGGAGGGAGAAGCCGAGATATAGTCTTGCGGTTTCACTATTTCGGCTGACACAAACAGGGGGCCTTTTTGTAGTTGTTTAGATAGTTTAAGGGGATGTTTTGTAACTTTAAACCAAAACCGGTTTTTCGTCTTGCGGTTTCAGTGATTCGTCTGACACGAGTCTGTACAAAGCCAAAAAAGTTGAATATTATCAAATAGTTGAAGGGCTAGTGTTGTAAATTATGTATAAATGAAACCGGGTTTTGGTCTTGCGGTTTGGTATTTTTTATTTTTAAGTTAATAGACCAAGGGCTAATGTTGTAACTTCTCTTTTGTCGTGTGTATATGAATTCAAAGAAAGACCAGACACTCGTTCACATGTATTACACTCCAACCACACAATACAATCAGCGAATATCTTAGTCAGGAGGGGCATGCATTAGTCAAGTCAACAGCTAAATAAATAGACACAGACAACTAAAAACAAAATGCATGCAAATGCATGCATACGAATTGTTCTTTATATATGTTGATACTTCATGCAGTTATTAAAATCGTTATATCACATACTCTCAATTAAAATCGTTATATCACATACTCTCTGAAATTATGGCATTTCTAAACCCTGGTCCTCGCTCCAATGAACTTCTATGGGATCAATCACGACATCTTTCTGCGATGTCGTTTGAAGGAAATGAGCTCCCGCAACTTAATTTTAGACGAGGGGACCAATCCTTGTGGGCGGAACTTATCAACAATTCGTTGGATCAATGTGTTAAATTGATGCTGCGGACGGCGGGTTTTCTTGGAGTTTTTGAGTGCCGTTACCGCAAGATTGACCGAGGGTTGCTATCTGCCCTCGTTGAAAGATGGCGTCCTGAGACCCACACGTTTCACCTACGATTCGGTGAGGTGACAGTGACGTTAGAGGACATTGTATGTTTAATGGGTCTTCCGATTAATGGTAGAGCGGTGACAGGGAAGCAATTTGACGCGAGGAATGATGCGAAACGGGCACAAGTTGTCCACAATTTGTTGGGTATAACAACCAACGCATTCAAGGGAAACACTATGTCGACCATCACAGTTCTAGACAGAATCACGGGTCCGTTGCCCGATGACGCGAATGAGGTCGAGATCACACAACGCGCACGTTGTGTGATATTAATCATGTTGTCAGCTTCTTTGTTTGCTGACACAAGAAACGGTTATGTGAAGTTGTCCTTTTTACCGTTCTTAGAGGACCTCAATCAATGTGGGACCTTTAGTTGGGGTAGTGCTGTGTTGGCATGGTTGTATCGCAACCTGTGCAAAGCAGCAGTAATGGACGGCGATGCAATGTGTGGGTGTGTGTATTTGTTACAGTTGTGGGCCTATACCAGATTCCGGGTATTTGCTCCCATAATTGTACGGGAACAACAAGAAGAAGACGAAGAAGAAGAAGGACTCCCATATGGTGCCATGTAAGTACTATGTTATGCGTGCATATTATTGATTCTATTAAAACATGTTAATTTTGCTAATTATTGTGCTTCATAATTATATTTAAAAGCTGGCGTGTACCACACGATTTCAAGGAGACGATCCGACACTCGTTGCGCACAATCCGGTCACAACTATCCAGTCTTCATGAGGATTCGGTAGGAGTTAAGTCACATTAAATTACTGCTGAGTTCCGTACAATGACCTAATAATTTATTATTTTTTTGCACCAGTTTGTCTGGCGTCCATACGAAGAAGCAAGGGATTCTCTGCCGGATTATTGTCTAGTAGGGGAGGATTCATGGAATTGTGAATGTTATATTGTGTGGATGCATGTGGTGGAATACCACGCACCATCTCGGGTACTTAGACAGTACGGGTTCAGCCAATGGAAGCCTGATACTCCTCCCCTTAGCCATGAAGACCACCTAACCTTGCATACACAGAAGCTTACCGGGCAAATGGATACAGGCTGGTGAATCAAACATGAAACCTATGTATCTTCCTGGGATAATCGCAGATTTAATAGAGTGGTGGGGGACCGGATATCGGAAGGATTTCCACCCGTGGTTCCAGATTACATGAGTTGGTATCTGGAACACACGGTTGGATTTGTGACCAACCCGACTGTAAGACCCTAACCCATAAATACGCGATTATTGCTTAATCTTACGAGTTATAGCCTTAACTAAAAACCACTCCCGATTAAAACTTTGAAATTTGTTATAAGTCAACCCATTAAGATCAAATACATGTTTGATTCACACAAATTTTGACATTTTAATAGTTAAAACATATTTTAAGATGTTGCGTTTTAACGGGAGTTCCTTAGATTATAGTGCGGAAGCTTGAATGAGTGATCGGGTGTGTTCAGCTCTTATCGCGACTTGATCCTTGCTCCGGGACTTCCATCACATGTTTACCTAACACCATTACGTAAAGAATGGTTAGTGAGTGGTCAAATGAAACATTTAAACTAGTACGATGGTCATTACACATCGAAACGGAACGAGCCAGGCCAAACGGCCCTTTATCAGGAGAACAAACTGCCGCAACTTATGCGCAGCAGCTGTTCGGATCGTTTTACCCCTTCTAAAACCCAAACTCTGACTTCGGCTTTCAAATGAGAATTGTTCTACGCTCCGAGAGCTTTCCAGGCATATAAAGAACACCTCCTAACGAGTTTTCTATGATTTTATATGGAACTTTAAAGATCGTGTTGTCATGCAGGTCTCTGTGCGCGGCCGCGCGCTCTGTGTGAGCGGCCGCACACAGCTTCTGGTCATTGTTTGGTGATTTTTAAGCATGGGAATCATGTCGCAACCGCATTTGATGATTCCCGAAGCCTAAGTATTGACTTGCCGACTAAATAAACCTTTGTTTGACTGAAATTATAGTCCGGTTCATGATGCTATGACCCGGTTCAAAGTTTTAAGTGTTTATGTTGATTTTTACCCATATCGACCCGTTAAGACCTTGAAACAAACAAGGCACTTTTTGACCACACCAAATGCCTACCGATTAAGTTGTCAAGTCATTAGACACTTGATCAACAAAAGCGTTTATCCGATTTGTTTCATTACGATTTAGTTTCTTAGATTCAACCTTTAGAAATCTTTTAATTTCCCAAAATGCCCTTCATGGTCAAATATTTCAATTTAGCCATTCGTGGCTAAACTTCTTGTTCCAATTCCAATGTTTTCGACTCATTGACTTGTTTAAAAACCTCCAAGTCCTTCCGGACTTAGATTTTCAACCTTTCTCACGTTTTCACTTGTTTAGTAGATTCTATGCGCATTAGCGCGCGTTAGACATAATTATGGAAATAACTTACTTTGTTTGCACCCACACTTCATGCGGGTAGTTTTAGTACCCATGTTACTTCGCCCGAAGGTGTTTAATTAGCTACGGACTTACCGGGTGCCCGTGTCCCATATTCATACCTTGTGCTCCTCCTCCATGATACTTAGCATCAAGCAAGCATACGCGAGTGCGTTTACCTGCGTGCTTTCTAGATAGACACATTAACTTCTCGGAAGTCAAATGATAATACTTTGCCATTTGATCCGCTTAAGCTCGTGAATCTTAATGCTTGGAATAGAAGCATCAAGTGTTGGACTCAAATGATGAAGACTTCACCATTTGACCCGTTTAGACCCATAGTTCAAGATACTATATTACACAAGTTTTTACCTATGGTTCAAATGACACAACTTAACCCATTTAACATCATGTTTAACGATTTCATTCAATTGATTCCATTTGGATTAAAACATCATTTTTTTCACATACCTTCTTAATTGACCCGTTTGATGAATTTCACCATTCGGTCATAACTCATTGTCTCAATTAAGGTCGTAAACCACGTTTTGTCTTGAGTGCACATAAGGCAACTCATTTAATACATTCCACCCCTTGGGATTTACCATTATCACATACACTAGATTTAAGACGAATGTATACAACAATTAAGCTATGTTATAGTCTAGTGGTGTAAGTACAACTTACTTGTATTCATTCCCATTTACTTGCACTTTAGGCTCATATCCGCTTGACCCGTTTTGTTCGTTGATCCATTCCATCCAAGCTTGCACCTAGCTTGACAAGATCAACCTTCACTATACTCATAAGATTAGTTAAGTTAGTCATCATATCAAATAACTAACACATCTCATGAGTTTATTCACACCATTATTTCATTTTCCCAATTATCATTTGGCTATACTTTTCATTCATGGTGTGATCCATCTTTTAAACATGTGTTTCACGTTTTATATGCGGGTAATTCCATGATTACCCAAATCAAGTTATCACCACAATTTGCAAACAAGACTATTGAGGCATTTCATCAAACACTTGGTGTGCACCCACCAAATTCACTTGATTTTCATGAGTTTAAGTTTATCCAAAACATACCCATCTACCTAATAATCATCATATCATGTTATTTAGACTTTTTAGCCTAAATTCCTCATTAAGAAAACTCCTAAGAGTTAACTAAATCATTAAACATAGAGGGTTTCAACCTAGAGGTTAAACCCTAATTTTCACATATTAGCATAATCATATGACTAGAATCAAACATACATGTAGAATGTGATTTGTATGCAATTTAGGTATGATTGAGGCTCCCTAAAGCTAGAGAAATCTCTAACAACTAAGAATCTCACGTTTTTTTATAAAATACCCTAATATCCTCATCTTCCTAAATCATGAGTTTTCCATGAAATCAAAGGAAATAAATGATACCTTAGGGTGATTTAGGGCTTAGATGATCAACAAATCACCCATGCACTTGTTGAATCCTTGGATTAGAGCTTGAATTGGACAAGAGTATAAGAGGGATGAATTGTGTGTGTGTTTTGAAGGAGTGCTTTTCATCTCCTGATGAAAAAAAATCGATGCATACACACATATGATTTCATATGTTTAATCAAGTTTAACAACTTGACTATTTTAGCCCCTCAACTTGTTTTCCCCAAAGTTTTTGGTTGTTAAAACTAAATAAACAAACTAGTCTCTAGTTTTATTCCCATAATAGGAAATAACCTAAATTTTTATTATTCGAGTCTCGTTTTAATATTTTTGCTAATCACGCCTAATGGCGTAATTAGTCGAAACAGATGATTTTGGGGTGTTACACCGACGAATAACCCGGTACCACAAACCGGGTTCCGAGATGATGGGTCAATAAGCCAACTAATGGTTTGTATATCAGTTTAATAATTAACACATTAGTATATAATGCAAAATATTATTTGAATAATTGTTATTTTAATATTAATGCAGATGGAAGGCTATGCAGAGATTTATGGCCAAGCCGGTCGGTTTATGGCAGACGCTCCTGAACAATTTTCAGCGATTCAAAACACTGCCACCGCAGTGTTGACTTCAATTCGCGAAGAATACCGTCTGAATTATCCTTCGCGTCTACAAGATCACCCGGTCGGTTTCCAGGTTAATAGTAGCCGACCTCATAGGGTTTCAGGGCGCATTAACCGTAGACGACATGGCCGGGCGGAAGAAGCAGGGCCTTCAACAAGAAATGACGAAGCAGGGCCTTCTATAAGAAATGACGAAGTAGGGCGTTCTACAGGATTTTCATACTCTCCCTTTGATAATCAGGCGACCGACTTTTCTGATATAGTTTCACTACTTCATGGTGATGATGATGGTGGGATTGGTAATTTTTAGGGGCCGGTTCGTCACAACACACCGTTCATCAACAACAGTTTGGAGGGGTTGGGGGGCTTCAATACACAACACTTTGGGGGGTTCATACCCCCAAGTAACACTCAGGAGTCTATGTTCTATACACCCCTACCCCCAAGTAACACTCAGGCGTCCTCATTTTGTATACCAAATAACCCGTCATACAACCAACAATCTTCGTTCACTTACTGGGCACCAAATCAAAGTGAACAACCAACGGGTTATAATACTTTTATGACGCCTGTACCCTTTCAATATGAAGAACCTCGGAATCTTGCTAGAGAACGTCGTCGAACTCAATGTGGTACCGGTTCTAGAATTTGTAGTCTGCCTAGTTGTGGTGGTCCTGGTTACTGTAATAATGATGTATGAAGTATAGTTTTTTAAATCGTTTATGGATGTAACATTTTTATGTTTTAGTGTTTATGTTTAATGTTAGTTTAGATAAACATATTAAATAAAAAATAAACTAAAACCATTACATAAACACATTATCCTAATTTACTTATTGCAAACACATTACATAATCCTAAACTACTTATTAAAACATTAGATAATTAAACCGAAACCCCCCATTACGGAGTCGGAGGAGTGTACGGCAAGTAATTATCCCGGTCCTCGAGTGTGTACGCCGGCGGGGACACGTCACGATCTCCATCACGACCGTCGGAGTAGCCCTCATCATAGAGGGTGCAGTACTCATGAGGGGTTGGATAGTATCCTTCCTCAGCCCAAGCATCCCTAGCTGCTTCGTACTCCTCCTCAGTGGGCTCCCGAGGAGGAGAGTTTGGGGTGGGGATGGGGTTGGGGTTTGGTTGGGTCTCCACCATTCCCAGGGCACCCATAGTATACTCCAAAGCCCAGACGTATTCCTCATCAGTTAGGTCAGCATCTGGTGTTGGGCGAGTGTACCCCGGTAAAGGAGGAATGGTGGTGATGGGTATGGATAGTAGTTGAGTAGGACGAGGAGGACAAAACATTGGTTCAGGAGTCGGAGAAGAGAACGTTGGTTGAGTAGTAGCAGGAGGATAGAACATTGGTTGATGAGGAGGAGAAGAGAACATTGGTGGAGGAGATGAAAGTGGTACACAACGACGTCTCCGACGAGAGTATCGCCGGAGATCGGAAGGTGCGGCAGCTTCGTAAGGATAACTGCCAGACATATCTTTCGTTGGTTTGAGTGGTATTTGTGACTGATAATGAGGTTTTGGTCT
This sequence comes from Ambrosia artemisiifolia, assembly GCA_032199755.1. Classification (NCBI taxonomy): domain Eukaryota; kingdom Viridiplantae; phylum Streptophyta; class Magnoliopsida; order Asterales; family Asteraceae; genus Ambrosia; species Ambrosia artemisiifolia. The sequence continues at coordinate 5,321,096 of CM063529.1, read as the reverse complement.
TCTATTTATAGGTACTAAACCGCAAGTTCAAGTTGCGGTTTTAATGAGGTGTTTTTAATTTCGGACGTTTTTCTAGCGTGTCAAAATGACCCGGGGGCCACTTTTGGGCGCGTGAATCGATGTGCTGGCCCGGGTTTACGGTCACTGGACCCCGCCGGCGCGCAGTTCTCAGGACATAGTTTACTGTTCATGCAAGTTTGGGTGTCAAAAAGTATAGCTCGGCATCATTAGCTGCCTCACAAAACCATGAAAAGTCACATTTTCGCAGTGCCAGTTTTGCGAGTTGATGAGGTGTTTTTAGTTTCAGACGTTTTTCTAGCCCTCTGTTGGAGTGATATTAATGGCTGGTTCATGATTCTATGACCTGGTTCATAGTCTTAGGTAATTATATCGATTTTTACCCAAATCGACCCGTTAAGGCCTTGCATCAACAAGGCTCTATTTGACCATACCAAATGCCTACCATTTAAGTTGTCAAGTCATTAGACACTTGATTAACCAAAGCGTTTGTCCGATTTGTCTCATTATGATTTAGTTTCTTAGATTCAACCTTTAGAAATCTTTTAAATTCCCAATATGCCCTTCATGGTCAAATCTTTCAATTTAGCCATTCGTCGTGAAACTTCTTGTTCCAATTCCAATGTTTTTGACTCATTGACTTGTTTAAAACCTCTAAGTCCTTCTGGACTTAGATTTTCATCCTTTCTCAAGTTTTCACTTGTTTAGTAGATTCTAAGCGCTTTAGCGCGCATTAGACATAGTTATGGAAATAACATACTTGATTTGCACCCACACTTCATGTGGGTAGTTTTAGTACCCATGTTGCTTTACCCGAAGGTGTTTAATTAACTACGGACTTACCGGGTGCCCGTGTCCCATATTCATACCTTGTGCTCATCCTCCATGATTCTTAACATCAAGCATGCATACGCGAGTGCGTTTACCTGCGTGATTTCTAGATCGACACATTAACTTCTCGGAACTCAAATGATAATACCATACCATGTCGGCTTGAGTAACGCAAACATTGGTGTTTGATCCGTTAACCTCAAGAATCTTAATGCTTGGAAAATAAGCATCAAGTGTTGGACTCAAATGATGACGAATTCACCATATGACCCGTTTAGACCCATAGTTCAGGATACTATGTTACCCAAGTTTTTATTATGGTTCAAGTGACACTAACTTGACCCATTTAACACCATGCTTAATGGCTTCATTCAAATGCTTTCATTTAGATTAAAACATCATTTTTCACATATCTTTATTTATTGACCCGTTTGATGGATTTCACCATTTGGTCATAACACATTGTCTTGATTAAGGTCATAAACCACGTTTTGTATTGAGTGCACATAAGGTGACCCACTAATAGCTTCTACCCCTTGGGTTTTATCTTTATCACGCATTCAAGATTTAAGACTAATATCTACAACAATTAAGCTATGTTATAGTACATTGGTGTAAGTAAAACTTACCTTGCATCCATTCATGTTTCCATGGCATCCGCCTTGCATCCGTTTGACCCGTTTGCTCCATCTTTGTTGTACCTAACTTGAGGAAGAGTCAAACTCATTTATTAGAATACATAACATGGAATTATTTCACTATCCACATGTCATGTATTTATTATCAATTATAGCTTAATCCATAGATATTTCCCTACATAGAATGTGTAATCAACTTGGCTTATTACAAACCAACATTACATACAATTGATGGCTCTTACATGATTCTAACTTCATACTTTCACTAGTGTTCACCAATTTGGCATTTAATCAAACACTTGGTGTGCACCCACCAATTTGTTTAGTTTCAAAAGTTCAAGATTTAGCCAAAGCATCACCATTTGTCTAATCATCATCATAACACATTATTTAGACCATTTTGTCTAAATTTCTTATTATAACAACTTCACAATATTCCCAAGACCACTAGATGTATATGGGTTCAACATAGAGGTTTAACCCCAATTTTCACAAGTTAACATATTCACATGAACATAGCAAACACATTTGTAAAATGTTATTTACACCCTATTTAGATATGTTTGGAGCTCCCTAAAGTTAGAGAAACCTCCATCAACATACATTATCACGTTTTTGTAAAACCCTAAATTTTCACCATGATCAAGAATGAATATAACATCAATTTCTACCAAATAAAAGGTACCTCGATGTTTATTAAGCCTTAGATGACTTGTTTCTTGCTAATGCACCAAAAAAAACTCTTGATTTGGCTTGGATTTGAGCAAGGGTTTGATGTTGAGGGTTTGGAGGTGAAGGAGAATACCTTCTCCTGAATATAATCGACACGCACACACTTATGTGTGTGTGTTCTTCCCTTTTCAACATGATGCACGCACAAGTTTCCCATTTTGGCAACTATGGTCCCCCTAAAAATCCCCAATTGTTATTTCTTATGAAACTAGCTATTCAAGCTAGTTTTTCTCATATTATTAGCTTGTTAATAAGATTAATAACACTAACTAGATTATTTCTATATTAGAACATAACCTGTGTTCTTTCTTTGTTCGGATCTCGTTTTAATAATTTTGCTAATCACAACTAATGGCATAATTAGACGAACAAATGGTTTTGGGGTGTTACAAGTCTACCCCCTTAAAGAGGTTTCGTCCTCGAAACCTTTCTTGTGTTGTTGCTTTGGTCATACCAAAGAACCTTAGTGTCTCTAATCAATTTTGAGCACCGCTCAACCCCTTGACATTCTATAGTCTAACGAGTAGTACTATATACTTATTGTTTGTATCCCTTTACTCGGCTTTCTAACTTTTATTATATGGAAGCCTTAGCTTTCATAATATGACTTGAGTCATTCTATTATTTCGGTTAACTAGGGGCAATATCTACATACTTACCCCCCCCCCTTACCCGACATTTTAGCTACTTATGTTCTCATAGGTCTTCCCTAGATCCGTAGACTATCCCCGTCTACTATTATCGCGAATGATGTAATGGTTTAAGGGGCCATTCTATCATGCACCTTAGGGCATCTACTGTAATTCTCGATTGCAGCAGAAGAAGATAAAAGGCAACAGCTGATGAATTATATCAGCAAAAACACAAAGATATGGAAATACTCACTTAAGGGACTCTCAACTGAAGAACTCACAAAACAGGCATAGCTTGTATCAGAAAGGCTAGCCACAGAGAAAGACAGAAAGTTGAAAAGAACCCAAATCATTCAAGAATTGGTAGATAACAATTTTGGTTCAAAACAACGGATATGTAAGTGGAAGATGTAATTAATGACACTTACAAAAAACTCAAGGCTGACAGACTTGCAAATCCAGAAAAATACAAATCCACACAGCCTGCTGCCAATCAAAAGTCAGGGGAAAACACTAAAACAGATTTCAAGATGATTTTGCTTGAAAAGAACGCCATTGTTGAAAATGATTTTACTATTGAAGAATAGCCTCTGATAACTCAATATAGGGATCCTGCAACATTTGCCTATCAACTGCAACAGACCATCAAAGAACAAAAACAGACCAAGGTAGTCACTGAGCATCACATGCTTATTTCAGAAGGTAATACACCTGGTACTGTACTAGTTGAAAAAAGAATGAGATCCAATCTGATCAATGCTGAAAAAGAAAAACCACTAACATCAAATCTATATTCAAACCTACAAATTGTACCATATAAAGACAGATTCTTTAGTTCCATATCACCAATCAAGAAATGGTACTTCACCCAAAAGTCCAGTTCCCTGGTTCTAGAAAGACAAGACTGTTCACTAAAAGTCCTTCACAGCTTGACTGAATTGGAAAAATTATCTGACAAAGATCTACTAACCATTCAGGAAATGTTACCAGATCAGGGACTACTTCTAGAAGCAGAGGTCAGAGAACTCAAACATCAAACACTCAAGGAAATCGGGAGAGTTGTTGACTTAAGGAAGAGAGGATCTTAAATAAAGATAGACAAAGGTTTTGGCTTCATCAATCCAGGGGGAGATTGTAGGGTCAAAGAGGATTGACAAGCCAGTATAAACCTTAGTCTTATATCCTCTTTACATTTTGTGAAACTGCTGAAGAAGAAGAAGAAGATATGTAAAGTTCTGAAGAGTAGAAAGATCAGAAGTTCTGAAGATAAACCAGACAGAATATCTAAGGAACGAACTGTTGAAGACAAACTCCTGAAGATAACTCATTAGAAGTTTGTCACTCATCAGCACTTTCATTAAGAAGATTCTAACCGCCCTTTAATCTCAGCAGTTTAGTATTATATTAGTTAACTTAAAGTTTTTGTTCAAGTTTCAATGCTACAGCCTGTTGTAGTATTATCTTACATTATTTTAAGCTTTTGATTACTTAGTTTGTATGTAATCTTTTGGCTATAAATAGAGGGGTTACTCCCACTATTTTAGCAATCGTCAAATATCTATCCTAAAACTTGAACTCTTTCCTTCAATTTAATTTGTAGTTTATTCTTTCATATATATCTGAGAATCATCTTGTAGATACTGTTTTATTTAGTATTATTGATTCCCATCTTTAACTTCCTAGTTCATTAATTGAGGGGGAGTAATAACTCCTGTTAAAAGTGACACTTTAACTTGAACACTTTAATATTCCGCTGTGCATCTTACTTTGATATATTTACAAACACATAAGTGTTCATGAATAAGAACTGTTAAAAGAGAAACTGATCCAAAATTTAGACACTACTTTATTATTTATACCAATATTATGTTAAGTTGTATAACTAGGTTATATTTTTTTGTGGATCTATACCTTATTCAAAAGTTAATATATGTCACTTTGTGTTTTTTTCCGTTCATGAACATTTCTTTGTGTTCGTTTGTGTTCATAAACCCTTGCTTGTGTTCATTAATGTCCATTTGTGTTCGTGTGCGTTTGTAAACAAAATTAACAAACGAACATGAACATGAGTGTTTCTTTAACAAACAAACACGAACATTAAATCTTGTTCGGTAAGTGTTCATGAGCTGTTCGTGAACACATAATTTCCTTAACAAACGAAAACGAACAGTTCGTTTGCAGCTATAATTCCAACCAAACTTACTGGTATACTAGTTGGCTGCATTTTTTTGATTACATTGAAGTGTGTTAGCTGAATTGTATGTTTAAACTATATTTGTACTGAATTATATGTTTAAACTATAATCTAACTTACAATTTATATTTGGTTCGTTCCATGATGTACTGAAATATTTTCATCTCATCGCGTGTTAGCCGTTCGTTCATGCACACCTCCTTGTTAAGGTTTGGAAACTTCAACGCTACGGCAGGGTGTTTTTCTCTCTTTGCCCGCCCCTTTTTTCTACTTCTCTTCCTTTGTCTTCAATGGGTTAGCTTGTAGGGGATGTAGGTTTTGCAATTGTTTGAGCTTTTGGTGTCTCCATTTCTGGTCCTGGATGCTTGGCAAAATGGAATTTTTTTTTATAACAGTTTCTACATCAGCATCTTTATCCACCAATTCATCAGTTTTATCCCCCACAATATCACCCATGTTCTTCCTTGCATTTTCATCATCTTCAGCTAGCAAATTATCACTTTTACCTTCAACACTTTCATCATTCTTCTACCCTTCAATATTAGCTTTTTCTTCGACCACTAATTCAACATTTTTATCTCCAACACCATCATCCTTATCCCCATTGGCATTATCACCCTTTCTCCTCAGTGGTATTATCAACTTTCTCCCCACCATCATTTTGTCCACTGGTATTATCGACTCTCAACACTTCTACCTCAATTTCCATTTATCATCTAAACCATACTCGTGCCTTTCTTCAGATTCATGTTTTTCATTAGCTGTATTGGTAGGTGCCTCCTTTTTACATACAACACCCCATTTGTTACATCTTTCTAGCAACTCAGTAATCCAAAATATTTACTTATTACTTTTTAAACCATATCATCCATTTCTTTCTCAATTTCTTGATATCTTGTAATATTCATATCCATTTTCGATATCCAAGCCTGAAAGAAGACAAAAAAGAACAACTTGCGTTATATTTTTTATATGCTTGCATTTTACCACAAAAAAAAACATACCATATTTTTAAGGTTAAAATATAACTTGCATTTTAATTTATTATGCTTTGCATTTGACCTGTCTGTCTTTTTATGATTGTTCATCTTCTTCAGCTTCTGTCCCCAAATCCATTTCATACCAAGGTGCATCATCTTCAACTTCATCATCAACATATTGACATTCGTCCTTGGCCTCAAAAAAACTTTTTACTGATTGGAGTTTTAACAGGTTGTAATGTGCAATCATCCTCAAACTCAAATTTTCTTGTTTTTCTTGTCTTGGTATTAGCAGCAATGCATCCACAACTTCATTCACACTATCACGACTAACTTCATTCACGTCCTCTTTATTTTCAACATCTGCATATGCATTACCTATAAAAGGCCTATTGTTGTATAAAGATTTTTCCATTTTAGTCACCGTACTGAGCATTCGGCTCATTCCGTAAATTCTTTTTGTTTCACAAGTTCATAGGTTACCTTGGGCGGGATCAAGAGATAAGAATAAAACTTAGGACTAAATTTGAAGAAGTCAGTTAAACTAGTAAACCGTATTAGTTGTATCTGAATCCTAAGTTTAGTCTATAAGATAAATAATGTACTTCTAACCGTTAAATAAATAAAAGTAAATGTTTTAATTATAAGCTATTGTTATTGTGACACGTCAGCCATCTGGGTTGGGGTGTTACAGCTATGGTATTAGAGCCAAGGCTCTGTCCTGTAGAAAACTTAAACATAGTAATTAAGGCCTGTGAGGATGGGGTAGTTATTTAAGATAGGACTTAGCAATATTATTATCTATATATTCTAACCCTCGCGTCTATTTTATAGATGCCTCCTCGTCGTCAGCCCCGTAGGACCACTCGCACCAACCATAACACCTTTTCAAACGAAAACCCAGTTGATCCAAATGTTGTTTCTGCTATCAACCAAGTTGTTGCTGGTTTGCTTCTAAACTTTATTGCTCAAACTGTTGAGGCCGTTGTTCAGCAAACTCGTCCCCCAGAACCTAATCCAAATTCTGGTTCTGAAACTGGTGAGAACACTACGAACAACAATGCCAATGGTATTCACATGTGGATCGAAAGATTCCAAAATCAAAAGCCACAATCTTTCAGTCATGCAACTAACCCAGTCGAAGCAAGAAACTGGATAGCCCACATTGAAAAGATCTTTGGAGTTCTTGGAGTTGCAGATCACTTCAAAGTTAGGCTAGCTACTTACAAACTGGAAGATGATGCACAAACTTGGTGGGAAGGTTACAAGCAAGTCAAAGGAAGAGATACTTACGCCGTCACTCTTCCATGGACTAATTTCGTACCATCTTCTACGACAAGTATTTCTCTACAGCTGATAAGGAAGCCTATATCAGGGAGTATGCTGTTATTCGTCAAGGGAATGATGAACCTGCTTCAGAGTTCATTAATCTATTCTCAAGGTTAGCTAGTATTGTGGGAAACGCAGCAGGATCAGCAGAAGCCCAGGCCAAAAAATGTAAATGGGCAGTCAGTGATCGAAATCGTAAGTCAATCATGTATATGAAATTCCAAGATCTCACTGAAGTTGTTGATGCAATCAAAACTTTCGAGTTCGAAAGAAAAGAATTTTTATCTCGGGCGGGGGAGAATAAAAAGAGAGACAGGAACGGACAACCTAAGCAATCTACTTGCCAACCATCTACTGCACCACAGCAACAAGACCATAAGGTGCAAGTAAATCGAAATTCTGGAAATCAAGCACGTCCCTCGCAGCCTAGACCTCAAAATCAGAAGGTCGTTCAGAACCAGCTTCAATTGTATGCAGAACCTATTAGAGCCCAGCCACTAAATCAGTATGTAAACCCGAATCTGACCACATATCCTCTATGCAACACTTGTGGTAAAAGACATCAGGGAGTTTGTCGCCGAGCTACAGGAGCATGCTTTAGATGTGGAGAGACTGGACATATGATGAGAGATTGTACTAAGAAGGACACTAAGAAGATTACCGGAGGAAAAATCACACCAACCAATGCTGGAGGAAGAATTTCACACTTTCTGCTACGGACGCTGCTAATACCCCAGGTATCGTATCTGGAACCCTTCAGCTTGGCAAACACAATCTATGTCTTATTCGATACGGGAGCAACCCATTCTATAGTATCTTACTTGTTTACTAAGCACCTTACAATTAGACTGACTCCGTTAGATCATACTCTGACCATTTCCACTCCGATGGAAAATTCTGTCGTAATCACTCACGTATTTAGAGAATGTCCAATACGTATTGAATCCGCAGTATATAACGTGGATCTTTTTCCGATACATATGTGTGACTTTGATATTATTCTTAGGATGGATTGGTTATCGCGACATCATGTAACTATAGATTGTCATTCTCGACGTGTTCCTTTTGGCAATCCTCATCTTCCTGATTTTGTATATCAGGGGATTCAGCCTCATAAGTCCCTTAAGATTATCTCCAGGTTAAAAGCTCAGAAGTTAATATCCAACGGTTACGCTGGATTTTTAGCATCAGTTAAAGATATATTTGCTAGTCTTAGTAATATTGATAGTCATCCAGTTGTTCGCGAATATCCCGACGTCTTACCAGATGAATTACCAGGACTACCACCTGACCGTGTGGTAGAATTCACCATCGATTTAACTCCTGGTGCCGAACCTATCTCTAAAGCGCCATATCGTATGGCCCCAATGGAACTAAAGGAGCTGAAGGAACAATTGCAAGAATTGTTAAATCTAGGATTTATAAGACCCACTGTTTCACCTTGGGGTGCACCAGTCTTATTTGTAAAGAAGAAGGACGGTAGTATACGTTTATGTATTGACTACCGAGAGTTAAACAAGATCACAATCCGAAATTGTTACCCTCTGCCTCGTATTGATGATCTCTTTGACCAACTTCAAGGTGCTTAATTCTTCTCGAAGATCGACCTGAGGTCCGGTTATCACCAGGTAAAGATCAAGAAAGAGGATGTTCCTAAGTCCGCCTTTCGCACTCGCTATGGTCACTACGAGTTCTTGGTTATGCCCTTTGGACTAATTAATGCGCCTGCAGTCTTCATGGATTTGATGAATCGCGTATTTCACAAATTCCTAGATAAATTCATCATTGTGTTTATTGATGACATCCTAGTGTATTCTAAGAGTCGCGAAGACCATGAAATGCATCTACATGCGGTGCTTGGAACGCTACGACAGAAGAAGTTGTACGCAAAGCTTTCAAAATGTGACTTTTGGCTTAGCTAAGTTGCATGCCTAGGGTCACGTTATATCAGCGGATGGAATCCTGGTGGATCCAGCGAAGGTTGAAGCTATTACTAAATGGCCAAGACCCACGTCTGTTACCGAAGTACAGAGTTTCTTAGGTCTTGCTGGCTACTATAGAAGATTCGTTGAAGGATTTTCTATCATTGCTCTTCCCCTCACGAAACTCTTGAGGAAAGGAGTGAAGTACTCATGGAATGAAGAACAAGAAAAGAGCTTTGAAGAATTGAAGAAACGACTCGTATCCGCTCCAGTACTCACTCTCCTTGACGGATCAGGAGGTTACCAAGTCTACAGCGATGCCTCAAAGAAAGGGCTAGGTTGTGTGCTAATGCAACATGGGAAGGTTATTGATTATGCCTTGCGTCAGTTAAAGCCTTATGAGGTTAACTACCCGACGCATGACTTGGAATTAGCTGCAGTTGTCTTTGCCCTAAAGATCTGGCGACACTATATGTATGGCGAGACCTGTGACATCTTTACTGACCACAAGAGCCTCAGGTACATATTCACACAGAAGGAGCTGAATATGAGGCAAAGAAGGTGGTTAGAACTTTTGAAGGACTACGATGCCAATATTCAATATCATCCGGGAAAAGCCAATGTTGTGGCTGATGCCTTGAGCAGAAAGAATGTCGGGACTGTATCTTGCCTTCAGATTCACCCTCGAATAGTTCAGGATCTCGAAAGGATGGACATTTGGCTTCATATTGGTGAATCTGATGGATATCTGGCTAGAATGCAGATAGAACCCGACCTCATATCACGGATTAAAGTTGCACAAAAGAAAGATGGAGAACTTTGGGCAATTGTGCAAAATCTGGAAGTAGGCAAACAATCTGAATTTCGTATAGACGAACATGGAGTGATCTGGTGTGGAAAAAGGCTTTGTGTACCTAATGACTCTGCCCTTCGTGAGTCATTATTAGCCGAAGCTCATAGCTCACCATTTTCTACACTACGCCAAAATAGGCCTACGGCCACAGTTTTTATAAAACAGCCCTGCCACACTTTCGATTAAATATGTGGCTAAAGGTCATTAATCACATTTCTAAACCTTCTAGCCTACTTTTAGCCACACATTTTAATTAATCATGTGACCAATGTATATTTGTTCGAAAATTTTAGCCACACTTTAGGGAAAAATGTGACATTTTGTAGTCACAATAGAAAAAGAGTAGCCAAATTTGATCTATGGCCACAATATTTTATTAATTTTTTTATTCATGTGACCATAAACACATCTTTGCGATACATTTAGCCACACTTTACAAAAAAATGTGTCATTTAGTAGCCACACTTGAAAAGTGTGGCCAAATATGATCTACGGCCACATTAATTTTTTCATGTGACCAAAAACACATAATTTCAAAACATTTAGCCACACTGAATCTACGAAGATGTATCATGACTTACGTCAAAAATTTTGGTGGAATGGCATGAAGGAAGACGTTGCACGATACGTAAGTAAGTGTCTCACCTGCCAGCAAGTGAAGATTGAGCATAAACGAGCAAGTGGATTGTTGCAGTCATTGGATATCCCAGTTTGGAAGTGGGATGAGATCACAATGGTTTTTGTTACTGGTTTTCCTAAGACTTTTAAGAAGAACGATACCACTTGGGTTGTAGTCGATAGATTGTCTAAATCGGCTCATTTTCTACCGATTCAGCAAGGAATTTCGGTTAGTAAGTTATCCAAAATATTTCTTCAGGAGATTATTTGACTCCATGGCACGCCCTCTTCAATTGTTTCAGACAGAGACCCACACTTCACATCACGATTTTGGAAAGGCTTCCAAAATGCTTGGGGTACGCGTCTCAAGTTCAGTACTGCTTTCCACCCTCAGACAGATGGACAATCCGAACGAACCATCCAAACGTTAGAAGATATGCTTAGAGCATGTGCGTTAGATTGGAGTGGTAATTGGGATGAATATTTGTGCCTTGTTGAATTCGCTTACAACAATAGTTGGCAAGCAAGTATTGGAATGGCACCTTTTGAGCTTTTGTATGGTCGCAAATGTCGATCACCGATCTATTGAAAAGAAGTTGGGGAAAAGATTATAGAAGGACCAGAGATTATTCAGGTCACAAATCAAAAAGTCACAACAACTCGGGAACGATTAAAAGAGGCTCAGAGCAGGCAAAAGAGTTATGTAGATCAACATAGGCGAACACTTGAATTCAAAGTAGGTGACCACGTATTCTTAAAAGTGTCGCCTTGGCGTGGCATTCGTAGATTTAGCATTAAGGGAAAGCTTAGTCCTCGTTTTATTGGCCCGTTTGAAATTCTTGAAAGAATTGGAGAAGTATCGTATCGACTAGCGTTACCTCCTCAACTCTCACACGTTCATAACATTTTTCATGCGTCCTTGTTAAGAGGGTACAATTATCATCCGCTTCACGTTATTAGTTATCCATTAATTACGATTCACGAGGGATTTGTCATACGAAGAAAAACCAGAAGCTAGCTTAGATCGACAAGAAAGGATCATGCGTAAGAAAGTAATTCCCTTCGTTAACGTTCTCTGGAAAAATCACTTTGAACGTGAAGCTACCTGGGAAACCGAAAAGTCGATTCGTTCTATATACCCTAGTTTATTTGAACAATAGAAGTATTAGTCTAGGTAATTGTAAACCTTGCTTTATGATCTGTGTTATTTTCCGTTACTTTCCGGGGCTATTTATGCTGTGATTTATCTCTTAAGTATGATTAAGCATATCTCTATGAAAGATATCAGTGTCTATAGGCTATAGGTACATGTTATCTATAAGTATTTGTCGATTTTTTCGCATGCTTAGATATGTTATTATGTGTTATGGAGGACCATTAGGGCACGGTTGTAAGGTAATTAACAATTATGGTCATGAACATAATTGAGAATTACAGGTACATACGTGCGCTTCTAGGATTCCTATGATTTAGGTTAGTGACTCCGTTATGAAACTCACATTTATTTTACTTCCGTGATCTTCCGTTTCCTGACCTCCAAAATTCAAGACATAAATTTTTAAGGGGGTAATAATTATAATACCCGTCAAATTATAAACTGTATATAAGAAACAATTCTTATTAAGTTCGTTAATGATATTTAATGCTACGAAGATTCTTAATTAAATAGTAATAATAAATAAATAAATAGTAATAAAAAAATAAAAATAAAATCTGAGTCATAAAATATATTCATGTTACAAAGCAACAAAATGGAAATCGTGGAATAAAACAAGTATATATAATATAGGGTAAAATAAAATAATAATAATAAGATGTGTTTAAGTATAAAAGAAGAGTGGGTTCATATGTACCCAAGTCTATTCATACAATTTTTTTAAAAATAACCTTGAACCTCTATTTTCAAATCTAGGTTATATATGAAACTTCCGTTTAAGTTGTTTTTATGTCTTGAGTTTTGACTCATTAATTTCGAGGACGAAATTTCTTTTAAAGGGGTAATAATAAAATATGATATGTACAATCAAATTTAATGCATGTAGAAAAATAAAATATTTGATACTTGTATACTAAATATTATTAAATAAGTAAATAGCGGGTAAAACGACTCATTTATATGAGAGACAGTTGAACGAACGCTCGTTGTTAAGTATCGTTTAAAAGATATAATTAAATAGGAGATATCTAGACGAGTTATGGCTAGTAGATGAGATCTAGAAGAGTATTTAGTGTATAGGAAACCATATAGTAATAATAATAATATATATTATATTTGAACCCTATTCCGTTTTTAATGAAACTTAGGTTGACGCGTAGATAAAAATTAGCTCGTCTTAGCAGTTTATTCGGAATTTACTAAAACATTATAGGTTAAAAGTTATAAGATAAAAACGAGTTAAGCAGCTTAAATTAATAATAATAATAATAATAATAATAATAATAATAATAATAATAAAATCATAAGATTTAGATAAACATCCTACGTAGAATGAGATGTAGATAACAAACAATTACAAATTGAAACTTGGTGGCCAAGTTTCACGCTTATAAGAGGGGACTGTCGAATTTTTTTTTCCAATTCATTTAACTCTCACAAACTTAAGAGCCAATGAAGCTACCTATCGGTATGTTAGCCTACCCACATTACGTTTATACGACGATATCCGATTGAGTGAATGTCGATACTATAGTCTTGCACTGAATAAGAGCGAGACGGTCCTAACACTGAATAAGAGTCGGACCCAAGCATCGATAGTCTATCTCGTGATGTTCGTATTAAATACAATGGGATATGCTAACATATTGGGTTTCTCTTTTTTAGATTAAAATTAGGAATTGCTTGCCAGAAGACCACCCTTATAACCTCTTTTAAGATAATTACTAAAGCCCATAAAAAAGTTTGCACTGGTTTGGAACATTAAATGTACGGATCCTTACCCCCACTATTGGTTGCTTTCATATTCATTTGTTAAATAAACCCTTTAATTCTATATTTCCTTGCAAACTCCTCACGTCTTTTAAACATCGACTCATTTGGCTGTTCGTTCATTTCATGTTCTTATTATAATATTTGAATTAACTTTGATATCATGTGATAGGATTAAGTTTGTCGTACTCATTATCGCATGTTCCTGATATAAATTTCATATGGATAAAATTATATATGTTGCTATTGTTATGGAAAATATTTGAATAAGACCCTTTGTGCTCTGAAACCATGAGTTCCGCTTCTTGTGGAGTGTCCCACGAGCATGTTGTTGCGGCATCGACAACATGTGCACCACCCGTGACGGTGATATCAGTTCATGGCGTCTCTTAAGTACAAGTGTGGTACATATGGCTATTAGGAGGCGTATGGATCGATCCTAGGATTTATGTTATGGAGGTGGGTAACGGGTATGCCAACTCGCCGTCTCATGCGATAATTATACAGGAGTAGCTACCTGTATATTGTCACGTTTTATGTTTAGCTCATGGGTTCATCCGTATGGTACGATATTGTTCATTAAATTAAGTTGCTTCACATCGTATCATTCTATACCTCACATCTTGATCATGTTCCGGTAAATATTTAATTGTTGTTATTTTAAGCCTATTACTCTGTACTGAGCATTCGGCTCATTCCGTAAATTCTTTTTGTTTCACAGGTTCACAGGTTACCTTGGGCGGGATCAAGAGAGAAGAATAAAACTTAGGACTAAATTTGAAGAAGTCAGTTAAACTAGTAAACCGTATTAGTTGTATCTGAATCCTAAGTTTAGTCTGTAAGATAAATAATGTACTTCTAACCGTTAAATAAATAAAAGTAAATGTTTTAATTATAAGCCATTGTTATTGTGACACGTCAGCCATCTGGGTTGGGGTGTTACAGTGACCCTGCCCTTTCACATCCTGATTAACTACTTCGGGAGGAGGGAGAAACATGTTTCGATGACCACGATGGTATACCAACCATACCGTCTGAGGGCAAACTGCCCTTCAATCCGGCATTAAATGCGTCCAAGCTTTCAATGCCCTTGGTTGGAGGTAATGGATCCTCCGTGATTGCTTGCGTGTATAATAACATTATTCCATCAACAGCATCAAGCTCTGCCAGATACTCACTAAGGTATACATAACGTCGGGCCATTTAAAAAAAAAACAAATTCTTCACACAGATTCTAGAGTGATCTTTCAATAGATATGACACTTGACTTATATAAAAAGCTTTATAGGCAGACAATAGGGATTGATGACTAATATTTATTTTCGCTGACATAGCCGACTAACACATGATGGGTAGTGCCAACGTCATCTCATGATTACACCATATTAATGACGATTAGATTCGGTTTGCCAATGACGACTGGATAATAATTATTATAGTAATGTCAAACGCAAGTTGAATTTCATATCAAACGCAAATGTTACTAAACAAACACACGCAAGTTCAATTCCAAATCAAACGCAAGTTGGACATATACGAAAACAACTAAGAACAAAACATACACAACTTGATTTTCATATGAAACGCAAGTAGTCCATATACGAAAACAAATAAAAACAAATACCACTTTGACATAATCCCAACTTACAACTTAGGGTTAAAAAACACGTGATAGTTTAGTATAAATGAAGTTAACATACCTGACTTCATGGTTTTAGCAGGTCGATCGTTGTTTTTCTTTGATCTTCTCTCATATCCAATCATTTCTTTAAATTAGGATTTCACATCTTCAACAAAATAAGTACGTAATGTAAAACACAACTTATAATTATGCATGTCTTTGTAAATTAATAATCGAAATACCTTTATTCTCATTCGAATTCAATATAAACTAGATTGCTCTGAATTTTTGTCGTCAACAACAATCGTATTTACGTTTTATAAAACCCTAATCAGTTTTTTTTAGAGAGAGATATAACTTGCAGAGTCTACCGAATGTGAGATTTGATTATCCCGCTTTAACTTTTTTTCTTACAGCCTAATGACTAATTTGCCCTTCATATATATTTCGACAAATTGAATGACGCAACAAAATTATAATCATGAACATTAGTTACTATCTTATCTAATCAGACGGCTGTTAAGCCTTCTTATCCTTTTTACGCTAAACTCCTTTTTCTTTATCCTTTGTCATTAAAGTTAAGGTTTTATTCCTCTTAGGCCTAGGGGTATGCATTTACTTTAAGGGCGTTAATGCTGAGATGGATTTTTAACTTTAGTGGCAAACCATTCCTTTCCATGGGTTAAAGGGGGTGAGAGCTCCAAAGGTTAACATGTTAACGAAACTTGAAATGGAAATTGCAATTAGAGATATTTATTAGCATTCATTGCTCCAAGCATTCATTGCACCAACGACTATTTTTCAAGGATTTATATATTCTTGGTTTTTTTTTCTTTTTAACCAAACATCGCTATTATATATATATATATATATATATATATATATATATACACGATTCATCACATTATTTTTTCACACCAAATCAATATCCTCTATATTGTTTAGACAATGTCTACTTCATCGTCAACATCTTCATCATCATCCTCCGAGTCCGACGTTGCGGACGAGGTTTTTTTCCAAACGGTTGTAGACGCTGCCCATGCTTTCATACAACAACCACAAGCAACGCCACGGACCAGAAAACCTGCACTCAGTCGTAACCGGTTACGTGCTCATACGATGCTAGTTAACGACTATTTTAAAGAAATTGATCCAACATATCCGGGCGATATATTTAGGCGTCGTTTTCGAATGAACCGGCCACTATTCTCGAGAATACTTGAAGATGTGGAGAGAGTGAACCCTTGGTACCAACAACGGTATGATGCGAGAGGTCGAATTGGTTTTAGCGCTTTACAAAAGTGTACGGCGGCTATTCGGAAAATGGCATACGGAACCGCTCCTGATGCTTTTGAAGAATACTTGAAGATGTCCGAGCGCACTATAAGGTTATGCATTTACAAATTCAGTGAAACTATAATTGCTTTGTATGGCAAGATATATTTAAGAAGACCAACACCGAGCGATATTCAAGCGTTATATGCGGCACATGAAGCTAGACACGGCTTCCGAGGTATGCTCGGTAACATCGATTGCACACAATGGGAGTGGCAAAACTGCCCTAATGCGTGGCGAGGTCAATATATGCGTGGTGATCATCCGCATCCTACCATAAATGCTTGAGGCTATGGCATCTGCTGACTTGTGGATTTGGCATGCATTCTTTGGCATTGCCGGATCCAACAATGATATTAACGTGTTGGATATGTCGCCTATCTTCGACGATGTAGTAAATGGAACCGCACCGGACTCTTCATTTCATCTTAGAGAAACCACGTATAAGCTTGGCTATTATCTCGCTGATGGTATATATCCTGAATATGCCACAATGGTCAAAGCTTTTAATGCTCCAGTAAGTGAGAAACGTGTTATCTATACATCCGCTCAGATGTCAGCAAGAAAAGATGTCGAGCGAGCATTTGGTATTTTAAAGCAACGATGGCATATAATTAAACATCCGACACGGGCTTGGTCGCCAACCAAAATTAGGAGGGTAATGTACGCGTGCATAATTTTACATAACATGATTTTAGAAGATGAGGAACAAATCATTTGTCAATACAATGAACATGAAATAGACGTGCCTATTGAAGACGCTAATGAAGTACAACAACGAGCAAACCGACGTGAGATACGTAACCGAGAAGTGCATCACCAACTTAGGTCGGACTTGGTAGACCATATTTTCGAACGTTCACAAGAGTAGATTACCCTTTCAATTTCAAATAAATACATTTAGTATATTTTTAGTTTTATTATTTATTTTTTTAATGTTTATTAATTTTGGTATTTATTCATGAATTTAAATTACCCTTTCAATTTCAAAAAAAAAAAAAAGTATAAAAATTTAATGTTAAAGAAACATTAATTTGAATCTGGATAGGATTCTAGAATTCGTGCCCAATAAGGCAATATGGATAGGCAATATTATCGCTTTATCTATAAGGCAAAATCCGTACCGTTTAACTCATGAATCATGACCAACTGTTTGTCCGATTTTTAAATGCCTTTATTATCGCTTTATCTATAAATTAAAATATTTTTGTACCAAATTCATGAAAATCAACATTCATTTTATTTATTATTATAGCAACTTTCTTTTCTTTTAGAGAACAAAAAGAATCTAGTAAATCCCGTATCGGATACCCAAAATATCAGCCTAAAATAAAAGAGACAAATTGACCATAGTTTTCTCAAAAACTTTCGTCGGATATTCCAAGATAATTCCACATGTCGGTCACCTTCTTTTTAACTTATCCGGTTTTCCCGGTTATTAATGTTTACGTTAAAGTTTCACCTTTAGGTTTAAAAATGTCAAACAATCAACAGCTTTTTTTGGTCTTTGAATAGTTACAAAAAGGTCTTGTACTTTACCTGGCTTTGCAAATGTTGTCCTTTGTTTCTTGAAATTACTTACTCAACATTATTTTTATTCATAAATCTTTTATTTTTATTATACTCGTTAAAAATAATTTATATATGTTTTAACATCATATGATAAAATTATACACAATTATATTATAATTATATAATTAATATATAACAAAGTTACAACAAAAGTTATGAATAATTTAACATAAGATTCAAAATGTTTGTTATATATTCGTCAAGTACGATAATGCTCACCTCTTACATGCCTTCTTTACGAAGAAAATGAAATGTACAATTTCGCAAAAAACATGTTTTTGGTCATAAAAATATCAAAAAGAGATAATTCTATGTGAAGGTTCTAATAATTTCAAAGTACTATTTGTTATATGTTTAAAAATATTTAACATATTAATATATTCGTTCACAGTGCGATGTGAGCGAGTCAATGATTGATTTCGTGTAGTAGGTCAGATCTCACCTAACATTATGCATTTCTCATACTTGTAAAAATTGTTATGTCTCGTCACCTGTTGACTATCGAAATCAATAATAACAGTCTATCCTTCTCTATATAAAAGTAAAATTATAACAAAAATGTAAATTATTAATAATTAATAATAAAGATGTAAATAATAATAAAAATAATAATAATAATTCGATCATGTCATTACTTTCTAACCTATAATAACATGCAAAACACATGTGAGGGCTAAAACTACAAAACTCTAAAAACATCAAGGTCCATTTAAACACCTCTCTTGTTTAGTGACCTATAAATATATGCCTATTAAGTAGAGAGGATCACCTTCTTTCATTGGGAATAAAGTATACACATTTTGAAGCCTATTTGTTAATTAATCTTGGTAATAAGAATAATAATAATGATATCCTCAATGCCTCTTTTCTAGGTTTCATCGTTTTCTTCATCCACCAACTTTCCAGGTTTAATTCCTTCTTCCCTTCTTCCAATTTTATTAATTTATGATATGGGTCTTGTTCAAGATTGTTAAAGATTTGATTTTTAGGGGTTATAGCATTGTAAATGTTGGTTTTTGTATGATATTATTTGTGGGTATTTGGAATTATTGGTTTCTTGAATTGGGTATCTGTTGATATATGTTTTTTGTTCTTGTTTGATCCAATGTGAAAAAAAAATGTTAATATGTGCTTTAAAGTTAATTGCTTTAGTTGTTGAGTTTGATTGTGATGTTTGACCAGATCTGATTTTAGAGATTTTCTTGTTTGACTTTTTTTTATTATTTTGTATTAAAAAGTTTGTTGCTTTAGGATTACTCTATTGTGAGTGAAGATCATGGTTTAGGATGTGCATTTTATAGTGATTGTTATTTGTAAGAAATGGAGAATTAATACTTGAATTATTCCCTTAAAACTAATGATTCATAGATAATTTTACATTTTGTCTCAATAATCGCAAATGACAATCATCGAAATCTAATTATTTTGACACTAAATGATTCAAAACTCAAGTTATATAATCTTGATTGTTTATCCAAACACTCTAAACTGATTATTTGCACCTTCAGACCACAATAGTTAGTTTACAATTTGACTACTTAAAGTTGTTACAGATTGAAGATTGCTACTATGTTCATTTGCGTCATTATGCTAAAAGTTTTTTTTTTTTTTTGAGAATTTATTTTTGTTTTTATGTTAGAAGATTGAAGATTTTGCCACTTGACTTCATTGCTACAGATATATTTAAGAAACATTTATAAAGAATGGCTCCGGTGACAGTAGACGGGCCTACAAACGGTTCAGTGAAGTCAAAAGAGGAAGAAGGAAGCGGACAACCTTTGTTTGAAATTGATGACTCTGATCTTTCAAGATTACTGGAAAAACCGAGGCCACTTAACACAGAGAGAAAAAGGTCGTTTGATGAGAGATCGTTTAGTGAAATGTCTATTAACTTGTCACCACCGCGCAATAATAATTTTTATAGATTGAGTGATAATTCATCACGCGGTTTTGATAATCTTGATGGTGTTTATTCCCCTGGGAGATGGACGGGGACTCCGAGAAGTGGTTATTTTGAGCCTCATCCAATTGTAGGAGAAGCTTGGGAGGCGTTAAGACGATCTTTGGTCAACTTTCGTGGTCAACCTGTTGGGACTATTGCTGCACTTGACAATTCATCAGAGGAACTTAACTATGATCAGGTGAAGACAGTTTCTCTTTTTCTGCAAAGTCATTGAATACGTCAATTCGGGTTGTATTTTGTTTTATAAGATGTTAAAACATAAAAAAATGGATTAAGGTAATGGGGTCAAACAAGTTAAACGATCAAAATTAGTCAAACTTGTATGCAGATGTGTATAATTTCCTAATTTTTTTTTATTTAAAAGCGATTATAGTTTTCCTTTAATGAAAAAAATGAATAAAAATGGATAAAAAGTGTTGGTGGTTTGGCCTGACCCGTTTATAAAATCTAACAATGTTGACCCGCCTGTTTCCCAGCTCTAAACTCTGCATTCTTCATGTCCTACAGGTTTTTGTAAGAGACTTTGTGCCTAGTGCTTTGGCCTTCTTGATGAACGGAGAGCCCGAAATAGTAAAGAATTTTCTTTTAAAAACCGTTTTCTTACAATCTCGAGAGAAGAAGGTAGACAATTTTAAGTTAGGAGAAGGGGTGATGCCAGCAAGTTTTAAGGTGCTTCATGACCCGGTTAGGAATACAGAGACCATATTGGCTGATTATGGTGAAAGTGCCATTGGCCGAGTGGCTCCTGTTGATTCGGGCTTTTGGTGGATTATTTTGCTTCGGGCGTATACAAAGTCAACCGGTGATGCTTCTTTGTCTGAAATGCCCGAAATCCAAAGGGGCATTCGTCTTATTATGACTTTGTGTCTTTCTGAAGGGTTTGACACCTTCCCGACGTTGCTGTGTGCTGACGGGTGTTGTATGATCGATCGTCGAATGGTTAGTATCATTAGCAAATCTTACCCTTTTATGTTTAGAAAGTTACAGAGTTTTTGGATTTTATAAATCTGTTGAATGTTGTTATAGGGGGGCATATGGGTAGGTTTGATAACGGGTCAAGCTGGTAACTTTTTTGTACGTGTCGGGTTGGGTTGACCCTAAAACTTTGATCTCAATTTTTTACTCTATTTATTTGACAGGGGGTGTATGGGTACCCGATTGAGATACAAGCATTGTTCTTCATGGCTCTAAGATGTGCATCGCTCCTTCTAAAGCGTGATGCCGAGGGTAACGAGTGCCTTGACCGAATAGTCAAACGCCTCCACGCTCTAAGCTTTCACATGAGAAGCTATTTTTGGCTTGACATCAAGCAACTAAACGACATATACCGTTACAAAACAGAAGAATACTCGCATACAGCTGTCAACAAATTCAACGTCATTCCGGACTCGCTTCCTGATTGGGTATTTGACTTCATGCCTACCCGAGGCGGTTACTTTATCGGGAATGTGAGCCCTGCAAAAATGGATTTCAGGTGGTTCTGTTTGGGCAATTGTATAGCTATATTGTCATCTTTGGCGACACCCGAACAGAGTTGTGCCATAATGGATCTTATTGAATCACGTTGGCAAGAACTTGTTGGTGAAATGCCTTTGAAGATCTGTTATCCGGCTATGGAAAGTCATGAATGGAGAATTGTTACGGGTTGTGACCCGAAAAATACTGGCTGGAGTTATCATAATGGTGGATCTTGGCCAGGTGAAAACTCTCCTATATATAATGACATTTATTTTTTTTTATTTTGATCTGGTCAACTTTTCAGTTGTTCCACGGCTATGATTTTCTTTTACATGGCAAGAAAACACAACGATAACCTAAATGAAATACGTGGATTTGGATCCAAGGCTACACGTGTTCGGTTTATTTTCTAGTCGAATCTGGGAACATGTTTAGCTTAATGGGCCGTTGACCTGACAGGTTCATGGGTTGACGCATATAACCCGTTTACTTTTTATGTATGTGTTAAAAATATGTTCTTTTAAAAGAGAAATGAGCATCAAGTATTACGGTTTTTTGATGCAATTGTTTTATACACCTTTGCATGTTGGGATTGGGTTCATGTGTCTGACATGATTTTCAGGTGAAGTTCTACCCTGCAACTTCTAAACACGACCCGTTTAGCACCATTAGTTTTACGCGTTTAACCCATGACCTTTGAAGATATTGTTTTTTCAGTTTACCTGACTCGTTAAAGATAAAACATCCACGTGAGGTCCGCCCATTTATAATTAACTTGTTCAAAGTCGCCACCTCTAAAGTAAACATTACACTATGTTGGCATTAGTGGCAGGTCTCAAATATGTTCTAGCATATGTTTTGGTGTTAACTCTTGCTTTTGCAGTTCTCATATGGCTTCTCACGGCTGCATGCATCAAGGCAGGACGACCCCAGATTGCAAAACGCGCCATTGAGTTAGCAGAAAGCCGTTTGTTGATGGACGGATGGCCTGAATATTATGATGGAAAGCTTGGGCGGTTCATAGGTAAGCAAGCTCGTAAGAACCAAACATGGTCCATAGCCGGTTACTTGGTGGCTAAAATGATGCTTGAAGATCCGTCGCATTTGGGTATGATCTCACTTGAGGAAGACAAGCAGATGAAACCTCAAATGAAAAGATCTGCTTCATGGGCTTTTTGATTAACTTCAAGATTTTTTGTTTTTCAGTTCAGTTTTTTTTTCCCTTGTTTTCGGTTTTAATACCCATTAATTCTGGGTTTTAAGCGGTTTGATGATTTTCGGATTTAATAATGATATTTTTCAATTTAATAGACTGAAGAGTAGCTGTTTATTGATTATGATCATGTGAAATTGCACCCTTAACTGAAATTCACAATGTATATGAACCACACAATGCGAAAAGAAAAGTTTGTTTATATTCGTTCGTTTATTCAGTATGTTATGTGATCGCTTAGGGCGTAGACATTTTTTATTTGACTACTGCATTCTGATTTCGTGATTTTTTAGCTTCTCATGTAGGCGCTTCTTCGGCGTGTTAATCGATTTGGATAATCTTTCATTAACGTGATTTGTTAATACTTAACTTGATTTCTATAGAGATTGTAATTTGCTGAATGATATCCATTACATTAAATGGAGAATATTTATAGAGTTCCAATACAGGGAAAAATATAATTACAAAAGTTAAAAGATATGCAAATATTGATTTCCCTAATTTATGTACTAATGATGTATCTTTTAGAATATTATGTTTTTTTTTTTAACGGAGAAGAAGATACTTTATATCATACGCAAAACAAAACGTTTACAAATACAAATTTCCTAACCAGAGGTTAGAAACAAAACGAAAATACAGAGACATAAACAACAAAACATGCAAAAGATAACAATCGCTCGCCATAATAATGAAAGGCATATTACTATAAGACAAACTTTGGTCGCCATACGGTCTCTTTCAGCGTAATGATGATCACGTCATACTTCAACAACTTTGCTCAGCTCCAAACAACCACAAATGCTCAAAACGCTTGTAGTCGATCAACCTTTTCACAGCCATTCACAACTTTCCATATAAAGCACTTAATAATTCGATCATAGCGCACCTCCATATACATCGCCAACATTCATCCCCGGACTCAAACTCACAACATATTCAAACCCATTGATAATACCGACCCCTGTGGACCTTGTTATCAATTCACTGCACCTCACACATACCAAGGAACTGCATTCTATAAGTGTATTTCACACTATTCACTAGTTATATTCATTCATTCAGGAGTGGAATACGTGCAAAAATTTCACTGAGTGTTGGTACAAACATAATCTTATGTCGAAATCCGGTACTAATGTAGTTCATATTAAGACAAGAAAACTTAATAAGCATAAGTAGTAAATGAGTTAAGATTATTCGGATTGCATGAAGAAGTAGACATCTAGTGTTAATAGTTACATGAAACAGCTGCACTTTGAAATATGAATCTACATAACTATGGGCGAAGGATAGTTGGGGGCGAGGGATACCGTCACAGCCATTTTTTGCTCCGTAACGTAATTTTACGCGTTTTCGTTTGAAATTTTATATGCATTGAGTCCGACTCCCACCGTTGTAAGGGTCCCGTGACTTTCGGCCCCTCGAATTTTTTTTCATGCCACAACTATATATATCTTATGGATAAAGATAGTGGAACCGAATGGAAAAGGATATATAAAGGACTAGGTTAGAGCCCCGTGGGTACCCACGGTGCATCCCAAGTCGAAATGACAAACCATCTAACATAACATTATATGGCAGGTTATAACGTACATACAACTATATGTTACCAAGTTATGAACTGTTTGACTTTATAAAAGTCAAACTTAGTTTGCAAGTGATAATGATAACCTAAGTTAACGAAATTTACCAGCTTTACCATGTGTCTTGCGATCTCATCTACAACAAATTTAGTCTTGCCATTCGGTTACACAAATGCATGCATCGCGTTACTTATATATAAAAAAGGATAGAAACTGGGCAAAATGGGTTCGTACATCATTTTTTTCTAATCATATGCATCACGAGCAAAGAAACCGACCAATTAAGATCCAAATGATTGTCATAATGTTTCACTAATGAATGGTATTAGACGTTTGCATATTATCTTTTAGTAGAAGTATTTGACACACTTGAACTCAAGCTGCCCATCTAGGACATAAATTGCAACAACTCTTTTAGTGTAAAGACCAGAATTTTTAATATACGATCATGCAACTAAAAGCTCCATTCTTCGTGCAATAAATCATGAGATTAAATATATAAGAACAATAAAATCTTCTAACATTTAGAAGTAAAAAATCTAATAATTACATATAGTTATCAATAATTTTGTTAAAATATGAAAATGAGTAACCTTATAATTTGAAACTTTGCTGCAAATCAAGGAACGTACAAACTAAAAACAATATACAATTACCAAATTAAATAATCTCTAAAGTCTATTCCATGAGAAAAAAACCGTGTTTTGACTTCAAATTACTTGAAATTTTCCTAATAGCCAACAATAGTCAATAATTAATCAATCTCTATCACAAATAATTCATGAATCGCAAATCAAAACTTCAATTATCCTACTAAATATGTCAAGTAATGAACTTGATGTAGTTTCTATTTTTTCAACCCTCTTACCAGAAGTAAAATCAAATCAAGTTAGACTTTTATATGAAATGAGCTCATCACTATGCCCAAATCATCGTACTACACGGTACAGGATATTACTTCCTTTACTCCCTTATAATACAACATGAATTACACCACCGATTTGCAAAAAGAAAAACTATGTGGTGATTACTGAAGCCCCATGAAACTAACAATAATACTTTTGAATCACTCCACTGTTTAACCACATTGTGTACCAATCTTCTTCTAAACTTCAGTGAGAACACATTTTCCATCATGCCATATTGCCCCGTACTTGGCACATTTCGCATTCTCATGCGCTGATAAAAATATACCACAAACCAAAAAAAAAAAAAAAACGCAGACCACACAAAAGGGTATTACAACTGAATTTAAGAAAAGTAACATAATAAAAAATAAGATTTAGTATTGCATGAAGTAATCTTACCTATGAGGAATGAAGACAATCGATTTAAATATTTTCAATTGGATGCTAAAACCTTGTATCCTGATAATGCGCATAACTATAAGGCTTCATATTTAGGGTTGCAGAGATGAAGATATTATAGGCGGCGATGTAAAATGACGATGGAGATGGCAGTGATCGAAAGTTCAACGGATGTAGGCAGCGGCGCTAATATGGAGAGTATTAGGGTTGAATGAGAAGGTTATGCTCCAGAGGTGGCGTTGAAGGAGAAGTTAAAATATAGAAAAGAGTATTTATAGGGACTAACTTGGAGCTCCATATTCAATATGGATACCTCAAACCCTCTCTAAGGCCTTAATTCAACCCAAGTGACCTCAATTATTATATAGATGGATGTGATGAATTGAGTTGGGCTGAAGTACACAAGCGTGATAAGTTGTAATGTTTTATATGAGTTGTTATGTTGTAAAGAATGTTTAGTAAACCTGTAATCCTTGATAAACCGAATCATTTTAAGTAAAATTGCACTCATTTAAACGTTATATTACTAAATTCGTAAAAATAATAATAATAATAGCGGCTAACGGCTAATCATGCATCTTGTGGTGCCGTTGATAGCAGGAAGACAAGAGGGTATATGCACTAATCGAACTTGTCCTGACTTATGAAAGTAATGTGCCTTGTTTTCAAGGCTTGATGCAAAACTACTATTGAGTCGGGGGTCTCACTGGAAGCAGACTCTATTCCTAAGGAGTAGAGGTAAGGCTATCCACATCTACCCTTCTCAGGCCTTACCTTAGCATTGTTATTGAAGAGATTTACTGAGTATGATGATGATGATGACGATGATGATTTTCTAAGATGTGTGTTTTCAAGTAATATTGTTCTTAACTTCTTATAGAAAGCTAACAAGCCAGTAGAAATGATATTATCCTTTTACAAGCATGTTGACCATTTTTTTTCACTTATGTGTGATTACGACAATAAATTTGTTACACTTTCATATCATCGTAATTAGTCTACCACCTGTTCTCTTTATCGCATAATAAGGAATTTATTGTTAGAAAACTTACAATGAAAATGGAGAAGATCTGAAAACAAATAGGAAGACAGAAGTAAACAGGTTAGCGTAAAACAAAACCGGGCTTGTGTTTGACACAATTCCCTTAAACAGATTCGTCGTCTGTTCCCAGGGTACACCGGTTCAACAGTGACGGTGCACTGCGGACTATCCCGCTTGCCTGAAAAGAAAACGAAATGCTGCTGCTTCTGTGTCTGCGAGTGTGCTTCTGTGTGAGTGATATGTGTTGTGTGTCTTGCAGCTTCATCACAACGGGTCCTTATAGACTTTCAAGACCAAGAAATGAAACTGATGGTGTAACTGATGGCACTTCAAATTCGTGATTAATATTCCAATTAATCACTTTAATTATGCTATTAACCACAGCTAATGACTAGAAATTAAAACCAAGCTGAAGACCAGGAGACGTAACAGTCTTCTGGAAGCATTCTGTTTGTTACAAAAATTAAAACGGGTAGTAAAAACCAGTGTCGGGCGGATCCGGGTTTTTCGAGCTGCATTCGTGTCTGCAGATGCGGGCGTCGCGTTGATTCAAGAATTTTTCTCGAACCAGAACCCATTTTTGCACCCCCCCTGCGCGCGCGGGTAGGTGCCAGAGTATAAAGTAACTTAACAGTTTAATTCCTCCACTCAAGCTTCACCTTATAAACTCATCACTTTTCTATCCCACTACCAATGTGGGACAACTCACATTCACACAACTCCAACAAACCCCCACATGAATGGGAGTTGTTCTTAGAAACAACATCATTCCGATTAAATTTCAACAGTTGAGTTTTGCAAACGATAGGTAGGTGTGACCCTTTGAACCTTCGCTTATGAAACCCACTTAGCCCACTGGCTCTGAGTAGAACGCGATGTCTTTGAACTTATCTGCCGTTTGTGTGGACGACAATACGCTTCACACAAAACTCTCCCTGACAACGTCAAGTCCTCATAGTTGTGTCCGTTATGGTCATGGACACGTGCCTGGTTCTGCGAGAGCTCTTAAGTATTGTGCCCCAACAATACCCTTCGAAGCGACCCCAATTCTCTCTCACATAGGTGATCTACTAGGACTGGTTACCTCAGTCAAATCATTAAAAGCCATAAGCTTAACCTCAACCTTGCCACTTTTAGGAATGGACTAGGAAGCTTCTTAAATTTATAGTAAGCTCCCTTTTTTCAAAACGTGGGGTTTCCAACAACTCTCCCCCACAGTGACCTTCGCCAGTTCATACAATTAGGTTGTCCTATTGAACTCAGATCTTGGGATCTCCAGTCAGCTGAGTTAGGTTTCCTTTGCATAAACTTAGCCTTTCATGGGCTTTAGTCCCATTCCCATTGACGACTTCTGAACTAACTCTCTGCTTAAGCCTTTTGTTAGCGGATCCGCGATGTTATCCTTTGACTTCACGTAGTCAACAGTGATAACTCCTGTAGAGATTAGTTGTCGTACCGTATTATGTCTACGTCTTATATGCCTGTTCTTACCGTTATACATTGTGCTACGAGCTCTGCCAATTGCCGATTGGCTATCACAATGTATACATATGGCCGATGCCGGCTTCGGCCACCTTGGTATATCCTCAACAAATTGACGTAGCCATTCTGCCTCTCCACCTGCTTTATCTAAAGAGATGAATTCTGATTCCATCGTGGATCTAGCAATTACAGTTTTCTTAGATGATTTCCACGATATCGCTGCACCACCAAGTGTGAATACATACCCACTTGTTGCTCTAGAATCATTCGTGTCAGATATCCAATTTGCATCACAGTAACCTTCAATAACTGCTGGATATCTACTATAATGCAGCCCGTACTCTCGTGTGTATCTCAAGTACCGAAGCACCCGTGTCATGCAACCCCAATGAATTAAACTTGGGTTGCTTGTGTATCTACTTAGCTTGCTTACAACATATGCTAAGTCTGGTCTGGTACAACTCATCGGATACATCAAGCTGCCAATAATTCTTGAGTACTCTAATTGGTTAACAGGCTCACCTCGATTTTTAGCTAGATGTTGACTCGTGTCAATGGG
This sequence comes from Ambrosia artemisiifolia, assembly GCA_032199755.1. NCBI lineage: Eukaryota > Viridiplantae > Streptophyta > Magnoliopsida > Asterales > Asteraceae > Ambrosia > Ambrosia artemisiifolia. The sequence continues at coordinate 5,292,288 of CM063529.1, read as the reverse complement.
AGTTCTAGCTACATTTGAGTCATTTGCATTGAACTTCTCAAGAATTTTGTCCACATAGTGAGACTGACTTATCACAAGTCCATTCTGGGTTCGTGTGATTTGTACTCCCAAAATCACATCCGCCAATCTCATATCTTTCATGTCAAACTTTGCTCTCAGGAAGTCCTTTGTAGATTTTATCAGTTTCTCATTACTACCAGTAATGAGCATGTCATCCACATACAAACACAAGATGACATATCCATCTGGTGTGTCTTTCACATACACACACTTGTCACATTCATTGATCTTGAACCCAGAATCAAGCATGACATGATCAAACTTTTGATGCCATTGTTTTGGAGCTTGTTTCAAACCATACAAGGATTTTACAAGCTTGCATACTTTCTTTTCTTGTCCCTTGGCTATGAAGCCCTCGGGTTGTTCCATGTAAATCTCTTCCTCTAGATTTCCATTCAAGAAAGCCGTTTTCACATCCATTTGGTGAACTTCCAAATTTCTAAAGGCTGCAATCGCAAGAACCATCCTGATGGATGTTATTCGCGTAACAGGCGAATATGTGTCAAAATAATCCAAGCCTTCTCGCTGTTTATATCCTTTGATCACCAATCTTGCCTTGTATTTATCAATGGTGCCATCTGGCTTCATCTTTTTCTTGAAGATCCATCGATATCCTAGTGGTTTGCATCCCGCAGGAAGATCCACTAATTCCCAGGTGTGGCTTTGTAAAATAGAATCTATTTCACATTTTATAGCCTCCTTCCACTGAGGTCCATCTGAGGAATTTACCGCTTGTTGGTAAGTTTGCAGTTCATCCTCGACCACATAGGTGAGGAATTCTGGACCAAAGGATTTTTCAGTCCTTTGTCTTTTACTCCTTCGGATTTCACCTTCATCTGTTTGAGGTTCATCATTTGCAACCTCTTCTCTTGAAGACCTTTCCCCAGTTGGGTTTGATGGGCCTGGTTCATCATATAGAACATTCTCATCAAATGGATTTGGTGAACCCAGTTTAGGCCTTTCCAAGGATGGAAATATGTGCTCGAACCAAGAAGCATCCTTAGACTCCAATATAGTGTCATTAGACACTCCAGGATTCTTCAAGTCATGCACAAGAAATCGAAGTGGAGCACCCAGACGAGTGTATCCAATGAACACACAATCTACAGTTTTGGGTCCTATCACAAGACGCTTTGGTGGTGTTACAACCACCTTAGCTAGGCACCCCCACACTCGCAAGTAATTGTATGATGGTTTGACTCCCGTCCATAATTCATTCGGTGTTACATCCTTCTTCTTACGGGGAATTAAATTTAGAATGAAATTTGCTGCTAACAGCGCTTCCCCCCACATGTCCTCACTCACTCCTGATTGTGGAGAATAAGGAGGTGTGAGTTCATGTATGATTCCACCTTTTGCACACACATCAGCAAAAGGTGAAACATACTCACCACCTCTATCACTCCTCACCTTTTTTATCTTTCGATTAAATTGATTTTCAACTTCGGCTTTGAATACAACAAATTTGTCAATAGCCTCATCCTTACTCTTAAGTAAGTACACATAGCAGAATCGTGTGCTATCATCAATAAATGTTATGAAAATACTTGTTCCCACCTCTAGTAGGAATAGCTTTCAAATCACACAAATCTGTGTGGATCAAATCAAGGGGACCAGTGATTCGTTCAATCCTTTTGAACGAAGTACGTGTTTGTTTTGCTTCGACACAAGTTTCACATTTATAGTTTGAGTCAATATCAATTTTTGGTATGCTATTTAATTTAATCAAGTGACACATAGAATTAAAATTCACATGACCTAGTCTACCATGCCACACATTAGAAGAATCAAGCAAGTAAGCAGAACTAGCGTTATTCATTTCATTCATCACGGTTACATTCAACTTGAACATACCATTAAAGGCATAGCCCTTACCAACATACATACCACCTTTGGTCAACACGACCTTATCAGACTCAAACACCATTTTAAAACCAAACTTGTTCAACTGCCAACCAGACACGAGATTCTTACGAATCTCAGGAACATACAACACATTTGACAAAGTGAGTTCCTTTCCCAAAGTCATCTTCAAGATCACGTTTCCTTCCCCTTTGATTTCTGCAGTTGCAGAATTTCCCATGAAGAGCTTTTCACCAGTAACTTCCTTAAAAGTGTTGAAAAAACTCTTGTCAAAACACACATGTCGGGTTGCCCCAGTATCAACCCACCAATCCTTGGCATCATTACCAACCAGGTTTGCTTCAGTCACCATCATTGACAAATCGGAAATCATAGCAACAAACCTATCAATCATGTTTGCTTGTTGGGCATTTTCTTTCTTGGGAAGCTTGCAATCACTAGCTTTATGCCCCGGTTTGTCACAGTTATAGCACATTCCATTGAACTTTTTCTTGCCAACCCCACCTTTAGGTCCAAGGTAGGAGCTCTTCCCGTTGGCTTTCTTAAACCCACCCCGTTTGTTGCCTTTGTTACCCTTTGATGATTGACCATGTTCAACAACATTAGCTTTAGCGACTTCATGACCAACAGTTTTCTTTTGAGCGACTTTGTTGTCTTCTTCAATACGAAGACGCACAACCATGTCTTCAATTGTCATTTCCTTTCACTTATGCTTCAAATAATTCTTGAAATCAATCCAACTTGGTGGCAATTTTTCAATAATAGCCGCCACTTGGAATGTCTCGCTAAGCATCATTCCTTCGGCATGAATATCATGAAGAATCACCTGCAATTCTTGAACTTGGCTCATGACAGTTTTTGAATCCACCATAACAAAGTCCAAGAATTTCGCCACCACAAACTTCTGTGTGCCCGCATCTTCGGTTTTGTATTTGCGTTCCAAAGACTCCCATAAATCTTTGGCAGTAGCAGCTTTGCAATACACATTGTAAAGCGAGTCAACCATTCCATTCAGGATATAGTTTCGGCACAAGAAATCAGAATGATTCCAAGCATGAACTGCGCTCACAGTCTGAGCATTCATATCCTCTTCAGCAACTTGAGGAGCGGTTTCAGTTAAGAACCTTGCAAGGTTCAATGTTGTCAAATAGAACAACATCTTTTGCTGCCACCGTTTGAAGTTTACACCAGCAAACTTCTCAGGTTTTTCAGCGTGGCTTGCCACCGCAGTGGTCAAAGGCGCCACTAAACCAGTGGTAACAGTAACAACATGAGAAAACACTGCAGAAACTCCGGTGACAGCATGAGAAAACACTGCAGAAACTCCGATGACAGTGGAGTTCGGGAGAGCGTGACGGTGCACTGCGGATTATCCCACTTGTCTTGCAGCTTCATCACAACGGGTCTTTATAGACTTTCAAGACCAAGAAATGAAACTGATGGCACTTCAAATTCGTGATTGCGCGGACCCGGGTTTTTCGAGCTGCATTCGTGTCCGCAGATGCGGGCGTCGCGTTGATTCAAGAATTTTTCTCGAACCAGAACCCATTTTTGCACCCCCTGCGTGCGCGGGTAGGTGCCAGAGTATAAAGTAACTTAACAGTTTGGGGATTCGGTATATTGGGATATTGGGATGTCGGGTGGGGGTGTTACCTTTTGATTATTTGGGGATTCGGGTGGGGGCGAACATGAACCGGGTTTGTAATTGGAACCCAGTTATTGAGACGGTGCAAAATAGGCTTGCTGTTTGGAAGGCTAATACCCTGTCTATGGGAGGAAGATTAACTTTAATTAAATCTTTCCTATCTAGTATTCCAATTTATTATATGTCTATTTATAAGGCTCCGGTGAAAGTATTGGGTATTTTGGAGAGCTTAATGAAAAAGTTTCTTTGGGCGGGCTCAAGTGAAGATAAAAAGATTTATTGGGTGGCTTGGGATACGATTTGTAGACCTTTAACAGAGGGTGGATTGGGAGTGGCATGGTTGAATGATGTAAATTCGGCATTACTTGCAAAATGGGTGTGGCGTTTTAATAATGAGAGACAATCTTTATGGCGGATGGTGATTGAATTAATACATGGTGGTAGGGGATATTGGGATCTTCTTCCGGTTAAGAGATCTTTACCCGGTTGTTGGAAGGCGATTGTGGCGTTTGTTGAAACTTTTTCGGCTCAAGGGATTAGAATGGATCAATTTATTCGCTGCTGTGTTGGGCCAGGAAATGAAGTACGGTTCTGGTCCGATTTATGGATAGGAACAACAATTCTGAAAAGGAGATGGCCAGAGTTATACAAGTTGGAAAAGGATAAAAAATGCAAAGTTCAACAAAGGCTTAAGATTTCTCAGGATGGTTATGGGTTTGAGGGGGATTGGGCTAGGGAACCGGTCACAGTGGCGGAATTATCGGAGCTCCGGGATGTTGCTTGGCTGTTACGGGATTTTAAACCGATGGGAGAAAAGGACTCGTGGGCATGGCACGATGGTATTAATGATTGTTTTTCAGTTGCAGGATTTAAGAAGATTATTAGAAGAGGTGAGGCGGGTACTTGCGACAGAAAGATGAAATGGGAGAATTGGGTACCAAGCAAGGTGAATCTTCTGAACTGGCGTGCGGAGATGGAGAGAATACCTACAAAAGCGGCTCTACTCAAAAGAAATGTGACCATTCAAGACGCGGCCTGTTCGTTATGTGATGCAGGAAATGAGGATGTTACACATTTGTTTGTTGACTGCCAGTTTTCTTATCAAATTTGGTGCAATATTTGTCAGTGGTGCGGTTTAGTGCCGTTTTACGCCTTTGATTTTGAAGATTTAATGCAGATGTATAAAACAGTACACGGTGGAAAGTGGCGGGAAAAGATTATGAGGGGTATTGTAATGGTTACAGTTTGGGTTATATGGACGACTAGAAACAAGTTGATCTTCCAAGAAAAAAGCAAACAGGTGCGACAAGTGGTGGCAGAGATTAAATCTAGATCGTTCTTTTGGCTTAAAAATAGGTCTAAATTTAACACTATTGTTTGGAAGGATTGGCTTAGAAATCCCTTGTATGTTTGTATTTAATGGGCGGTCCCCGGTTTGAAGGCTAGCCTTTGTTTAATGAAAGTTACCGTTCAAAAAAAAAAAAAAAAACTTAACAGTTTAATTCCTCCACTCAAGCTTCACCTTATAAACTCATCACTTTTCTATCCCACTACCAATGTGGGACAACTCACATTCACACAACTCCAACATTTATGAGGTGCATACGTTAGCCCTAGTGTATTTTTATGGTCGTGTAATGCGGCTGGTGCCTAACATCCCATTCACCAATTTTTAGCATATGTTGGCCTACAAGTGTGCATGTCACTCATGTGGCCACCGAACCGCATTTCTTCTCTTTTTGCAACATGATACATGAGTATATATGGTTATGATCTGATCTCATAGTTTTATGACTGATTGTTTTCATATTTTAAACTTGTTCATTAACTTTTGCAGCCATCGTCTTTGGTAGAGTTAAGCATCTGGCACAAGGATGGATGTTTTATACTTTTATGCAACATCTAAAAATGTATAAATTTATGGTACATAACGCAAAATTGTTAACACTATATTTACCAACTTTCATTGTTGTATATTTAGCATTTGTATCACATGGTAATATTTATATAATTATGGATATCAAACAGAGAATACTATACATTTTACAGAGTAGTAGAGTACGAATATTTAATAATGAATTGTGTAGATGGAAGAATGGAACAGTTGCATTAAGACTTATAAGTTAGTTGGTACAATTAAAATATTAAATTGAGAGTTACCTACTAATCTTTAAGACTTATCTGATCGAAGTTGGTACAAATGAATTGAGCCTTGTCTAAATTTCCATCCACAAATCTGTCGGTACTTGTAACCATTTTACACCTACCAAAAATATTAGACTTTTTATGGAACAACAAACTTTATGAAGAAAAAAGACTATATATACCACAAATGTTTGGTATTTTTTTTATTTCAAGCTTTATTAAGAGAAACGACTGCTACTAGCAGGATGCTGGAGTAGAAAACATATGGCACAAAGAAAATTACAAGCTAAGAAAAAAGTTTGCATCAATGAATTGTTAGGGCCATCTATGAGAAATCGGGAGGCCTGGTAGAAGTGTAAATTAATGGCGAATAAACACGAGTCTAACCTCTAATTAGGGATGCTAAACCAATGATTCCGCAAGCTTAATATTTCGCTAAACAGTTAAGATCGACTGGTAATGGTGGTGACCTGAAATAGAGAAAGAGTTTGGGGATGGAGAAGACTACGAGAGATTGTTCTCGTAATGGATACAAAAAAGGTGTTATGTGGGTTACTACGTGAGTAGCTCTTGGTGTTAGCCAAAAACTGTCTATCCTTTTCAAGGAGAACAAGTCTTCCTTAAATAGGATTTTACATGGGCCAACATCACCAACTTCTAGCTTGTAATGGGCTAGGCCGAGCTAAAGGGTATCCCCAATCCCGGACCCAAGTGTTAGTAAGAGACAAAGTTAATCGTAAATTATTTAAGAGAGGAGAGGATACGGTCTTCGCTTACCCCCACGAGTCAGATCTTGATTGGCGATTGCTCAGGGCATGGACACGTGGTGCTCACTCACGGGTGAATTCTGTTGGAGCTTCCTGATTGGGCCCACGTTCCTGTCAAGTGTACTCTTTGTCTTCTAAGTATGGAGGGAGACGTTCGAGATTTCATAGCTGGCAATCTTTGATTGGTGGGACGTGCAACATTTTGTATGCCACATGTCCCTTCATTCTGATTGGTTCGTACGAAGTTGTACCTTAATCCCATTTGTCTCCGTGTTACCCGCTAAGCGTTACATGCAAATAACCTTGGAGCACCTATGGCTCACCATTGTGCGTGCTGTCTGTGCTCTTCGACACGCAATCCGCTTCTGTGCCTTGGCCCGTCCAGATTCCTTATTTGCTAAGTTTCTTTTGGGCTTCTTGGGTATGGATCTGTCCTTTTATTTATGGACCTAGGCCCATATCCCTTCAAATGGGTTCATAAATGTAAACTTATATATAAGAAATTAATATATAATACGATGATAATTGTGATAACAATAAGCAAATCAAAACAGTTGTAGCAAAATGATCTATTTTAGATAGTTTAACGAATCCTGAGGCTCTCCTAATATCTTTGGAAGCAAAATTGTTTTTGATGATTCCTACTCTTTGATATAACGTTCTCAAAGATATCCGTGTTTATTAATTAAGTCTGTTTTAAAAGATTATGTATCATAAATACGACTTCAACAACTTCGAGGGAGATGGTTTCTTGGTTGGATGGCGAAGTCTACGACAAGTTTGAAGAAAGAATTTATAGAGGTTGTGTTCATGACTGCTTGGTGTGTTTTGGAATTTTAGGAATGAGCTTATCTTTAGTGAAGACAACATTGTTAGGGACAAGTGAATTTTCAATTTGGTGGTTAATGCTTGACATAGGAAGATTAAATTGTCTTGGGTTAAGTGGATTCAAAGTCGTCTTATGTACTTGTAAGGAGCTGTTTGACAACTTCTGAATGGATAAGTGTTGAACTGTGACAACAGTTAACGATCCAAGTCAACATCCGTACACATTTTACTTATTATTGTCATTTCATGTGCATAATTAGACATTTTTCACACACTATACCCCCTAGTCTAGTGAAGCACGAGTTATACAGGAAACTCAACGTAAAATCAACCGTTTATGCATACAACACCCGGAAAAACGCCAAAAAACGTTTCATGAGGTTACCACAATCTAACACATGGTAATTCCTCACTAACACATGTATACAAATCACAAACATCATCAAAGATTAACATAAGATGACACGTGTTCACGACTAATAGATATTAATACATTTTGATACCATCATCAAGTCTTTAAACACATTGTTTAACCATAAAAAGTCGTGCAATGCTAGAACATTCACGATAATACACACACATAAGAAAACATAAACAACTCGCAAATAAGGAACAATGATCATTAGCCGAAAATGCTTCATAAATATGCATAATGTGTACAAGTACTCAACTACACATACATACCCTTACATGTCTTGTCCTTTCTTACAACCATGGAACCTTCCTATTGTTTTTTTTCGGCCGCCATTTTTTATACAAAAAGCTTCATGTGTCACTTTCAATAGAATGTCCAAATGTTGCATCTAAATGGCATGAAGTAGGAATGAACAACACTTTCTTATGTGATGATCACCACCCTAAATAGAAGGTCCCTTGCTAGACCTCTTGTATCGGCCGAAACCTACACACACATTAATGCCTCTCAAATGATAACTAAGGGTCTTGAACTATCACCATCACATGGAATGGGACAAACACAAGATCTTAGGATAGATCACTATCACCTCCAACTCATGTGGATCGGCCGAAATATTCTTCCTAGAAACACATGATATAAGCAACAAATTTAATACATGATGTAATCCTTTCTTTCATGGATGAGGTGATCACTTTCACATAAGTAGGCATGAGGACAAGGTTAACCATTCTCCCAAACAAACCAACTATCTATATGTATGTATATTTCATATCAATCGGCCCTAGGAGAAAACAAACCAAAGAGTTGATCACAATTGCTAACACATGATTGGTTGTTGAATAAACAAACATTAACACTCATGCATGCTATTAGAAGACAACGAAGATGGTGACAGAGAAAGAGAGCTAAAGAGAGAGAAAGAGTCGGAGAGAGAGAAGAGATCGGAGGGGAAGGTTCCGGTCACCACTATCTATGGTGTTCCACGGCGGAACACAACGAAGATGGTGGCGACAGACAGCGGAGTGGGTTCCGACTGAGCTAGATCTGACTTTAAAGGTGAAATCCCCAAACCCACCTTTATTCTTCTAATAATAATCTTTGATTATTAATTGTGAGGGTTGGTACGGTGAAGGGTGACGGGTCAGATCTGATTACAAAGACGATTGGAGCCGAGTTGTGGTTTTACATGGTGGACAGAGGTGGTAGTTTATGGTGGTTGTGATGGACGATAGTAATGGGTCACGATGGTGCAAGGTAGTTGTGTAGTAATTGGTGATGGTGGTTACCGAGGTGTTGAGCGGAGGTGGTGGACCAGGTGATGGGTATTCATCGGATCAACTTGATCTCAGATGAAGATGATCTAAGATGAAGATGATGATGCTTATTATAATGGTCAGGGGTTCAGGTCAAAGAGACGGGTCAACCCCAGTCAACAGAAGTCAACTGCGTCAACTCTTAGTCAACTGGTCAACAAGTTCTAAGATTGTATGCGAGGTATAACCACATCCGATAACCTGATAATTATATTTAGTTATAAGCTATTTATTTATATCGCGTGTGGGACTTTGACGAGTATTATCAACAAACCAAACATAAAGTATAAACTATATAGGAAGTATTAAGATTGTGGATTTGAATATATATACTAACTTGTGATATTGGGACTTCGGATATTAGTTTGACACCTTAACTTGATATATGGAAGTTGGACGTTTAGACTATTTACTCGGGACATTGAACACTCGACTCTTGGATTTAGATTGGAATCGTGAAAATAAGAATCGGCACTTACCATTAAAAACTAGCATGAACCCAAAGCATTGGATTGGATGTGTGAACTCGGATAATTAAGATTGAATTACGGACAAGATCATAACCAATATACTCACTAAAGTATAAATAGATATTGGAATAACATTATATCGACTCTTGAAAGTGGATTTGACTAAACTATCCGGCTGTTACTCTAGCGGGCTTGCCCATGTAGAGGCAGTACGGTTCCGGGCGGACGCCGAAGCCCCCACCGCACCAACGTCCTCTGATGCAAGATAGTCTGGGCGAAGTGGAAGGGTTAGGGCCCCCATGGTGGGGGTGTGATGATCTCTGCCACGTCCAGTTTCGAGAAAGTCACCGTCCAAAAAAAAAAACTAATATATGTACTATATAGACTTACATAAAATGGAACTAGGGAAGCATAGTAAGCTTTGGACCTCAAGACATATCAGATAGGACCTTTGAAATCTAGAACGCAAAGATGGGTATAGATTTTGTTGTTACATCTAGACATGGTTAGGCATGATGCTAGATGCCAGGGTTGAGTGGCCAGCTTGTATTAGTGTAACACCATAACCATGAGTTGAGTTGTAAGCACATGTAAACTTGTTTTTGAAATGATAAAACTGAAACTTAATTTGATAAACTAATTTTGGGCGCCTATGTAACCAAACACACGAGCTCACCAACATTGTTGTTGACAACCATTTTAAGCATGTGTTCAGGTACCGGATTTGGAGATATGAAGAGCGTGTGATTGCAACTCGGAGTCACAACTAGTGGACAAACCAGGATACGAACGAGAAACCATAAAAACCACCCGAACCAGTATGATGGGAGACTGCATATACTTTAATGAAAATGTATTGTGTAAACAAGTTATACAAATTATATATATAAAGATGGTTATTTTTATACTGCTTCCGTTGTTGCTTGCATTTACCTAAATGCTGTATCAATCTGTAATTTCGTCCAGGCCCTCCCAGGTCGGGTTGTGTAACAACCTGGGCCAGACCCCTAAAAATTTTTCGCGTTTTAGTGTCGTGTTATAATAAAAAGTTAACTAAAATAAATATTAATCGAGTCGTTTAAGTGCGAAACTGAAAACTGAACAAGATAATATAAAATATTATTATTAAGCAGGTTACGAGACCGAGTTCATACGAATTAACGAACCCGAATACGCACCCGATTGGAATCAGTGAGTCACCAAGAGGAGGACATGTGTCCTCCCCCTTTTGATGACACCATTCCCTTTCCTTTTTATAAAAACCATACACACACATCTGTGTGCTCATTATACACTACACCCACACACACCTTTAGAGAGAGAACGAGAGTGATCTAGAGAGAGGAGGAGTCGAAGGGGCTCATGCCACCACCTCCGGCGGTGCTCCGGCAGCGGCAACCTCCTCACCTCCATAACCTTGCTTCACCAAACACTATTATAGAGAGAGATGCAGAGATCGAAGGAAAATTAGAGAGAGAGGGGAGAGACTTAGAGAAAGGAAGAGGAGCCGGAGGGGCTCCTGCCACCGCCTCCGGCGGTCCTCCGGTGGTTGACTCCCACAACCACCCCCTCATCACCACACTCCACCCGATTATTATCATTATTAGAGAGGGAGAGAGAAGACTGAGAGGGGAGGAGGAGCCGGAGGCTCCCACCACCGCTGAGGGTGGTTCTCTGGTGACTGAAACCCTCACCTCCACCACTTTACTGAATATTATTATTATTAGAGAGAGAGAGAGAGAGTTATAGAAAGAGATAGAGAAGAAGAAAAGCAAGCCGGTGAGCTTCCGACCGCCTTCAGTGGCGGAGCTCCGGCTTCCGGTTCCCGAACAACACCCACAATACCACTTTATTATTCTAGAGAGAGAGAGTTAACCAAGAAAGAGAACAGAGGAGAGAGAGATACAGAGATCTTGGAGAAGAAAGAAGGAAGAAGACGGTAACAGTGGTGAGGGTTCGGGTAAGGTTCCAATCGGGTCAGATCTAACCTAAACATAAAGGTAAAACCCCTAATTAATTCATCCTCCTTCTAGGTAGTTATGTTGATGGGTTATTGTTAAGTGGGGTGTGATGATGAAGGATGGTTGATGGCAGACAAACGACGAAAGTGAGGGTGGCAGGCAGTGGTGGTGATTGTGGTGTTGGAGCTGTAACAGGTGGCGGCGGTGGTGATGGTTCTTTGATGTCGATGATGGTAGTTGATGTTGGGCTTACAATGGTGATAATGGTAGTAACCAGTAATGATGGTGATGTGTGATGGAATATGGAGGAGGCGGTGGTCACGAGTGGTTGCAGCAATGGTTGATATGGCTCGGTGATGGTTGCCTTTAGGTGTTGGCTTCGGGTCAGATTCAGAGGCGAGTCAAGGATGGGTCAACAAAGTCAACATTGGTCAACAAAGGTTGACTAGGTCAACACGAGAAGTAGGTAAAACCGGACTACAAACCCATTCATATTATATTATACGATTTACGTGTGGGACTTGACGAGTTGATATGATAAACGGACTATACATAAAAGTATACTAATATAAATATATGTTGGATTGGATACTCGGACACTTGGATTAGTTGCATAAACTTGGACCCTTGAACACTTGGACACAAGAATTGGAAGAGGATAACTAAGACTCGGACTCGACAACTTGAACATGACGACTTAGACCATCGGACTAGTTATATGAATATTAGATGAACTTACGGACTAGTGGTACGTACCTTAGATAACTCGAGGCCTTGAATATTGAATATACAATTGGGATAATAGTTATAAACTACATAGTCGACGACTACATTAGTATTAAGAATAAATATCACCGCGACACCTTGGATAAGTTAGACACTAGAGACATGATGCAAAGAACACTTAGGACATCAAAGATATTGTTACTAATAACTTGGAATTGGATATCAAGACTTAAGACGCGACCTAGACGAAACTAACATGTTTCATGTAGAACCATTACTAAGTTATATTCATTGTAACCCATAAATAGAGCGAATATTAGTCGGTAACTATTAGATATTTGATGCATAGAATCTTACGAATATAATGATTATTACCTCGAACTATTGGACACCGACTCAAACATATGACTTAGATTATGGACTCAACGGTTAAGACCCGGACTTGTACATTAGATAAATACAAAGAATGGAAACATAGATAATATAAACTATAATAGTTATGAACATATAATGGAACTGTATTACAAACCATACGCTCGTGCTCGTCCCCACACGTAACCATAATGATTGAAACCAAATACTAATGATAAGGTGTGTCGACATAGGGCCCAACCAGGAGGATGTTGGTATTTAATACCGAGCACCGGATTTTATAAATGAGCTATGCAAATATGTGAGTTTCGTGAACTCCCCTCTTTTTACTTTTATAAATGTTTTGGGGTGACGCATGCTTCTAAACTGTTTTGTACATTGTTATGGGTGTTAGTTTTACAGAGCGTGATTACCTGCTTGCTTGATATGCATACTGAACCAGGCACTCATTAACTCTAGGATAGAGTCGACTTAATATATGGGTAGTACTACTTGGGGAATCCCCCACGCACAGTGGTTCGGCCTAGACCCGGAAAACCCCACTGAGACCGACGGGTCGTTGCGGCATATATTTTGCCATTGGGGAACCTATGAGGCAGGACATAGGTTGAGAACTATGACAATAACGGGTATAGTTTATGTTGATACATCTAGACATGGTTAGGCATGGGCTAGGTGCCCAGGGTTGAGTGGCCAGCTTGTAGAATTGTAACACCATAACTAGATTAACGTGTTTGAAAATGATAAACTTGTTTGATAAATGAAACTGTTTTGATAAACTAATTTTGGGCGCCTATGTAACTAAACACACGAACTCACCAACATTATTGTTGACCCAAAACCATTTTAAGCATGTGTTCAGGTACCGGCTTTGGAGATATGAAGATCGTATGATTGCAACTCAGAGTCACAACCAGTGGACGAACCAGAAGACGATCGAGTAACCATAGATATTACCGCGCAAGTTCGATCATGGACTAGATTTAGTTAATGACATTGTATTATGTAAATAAATTATGTTAATAAAGATAGTTATTATTGTACCACTTCCGCTGTTGCTTGCATTCGTGTGAATGTAATTAGGCCTGTAAACGAACCGAACGTTCATGAACTGTTCGTGAACTGTTCGGCGGGAAGTTCGTTTATGTTCGTTTATTTAAATAAATGAACAAACACGAACACAATTTTTTGTTCGTTTAATTAAACGAACGAACATGAACACATGTTTTGTTCGTTCATTTATGTTCATGAACGTTCGTTTATGTTCATTCATTTATGTTCATTTATGTCCGTTTGTTTATTTTTGTTCGTTTATGTTCGTATAATTAAACTTAACTTTATTTTTATTATTTATTTCCTTTTCTTAAGTATCTTAATTCATATGTTCTAAAAACTTAACCCTAACCCTAAAATTCTAACCATATCACTTATCAGACGCTATCCACACTTAACAGCCCACATCCCTTCCCGTCTCCACATACCACAATACCACCGTATTTCTCATCCTCGTCATTTGGTTTTGGTTGCATTGTGATGTATTAGACTTGGTTGAATTGTAGTGAATCATTATTAACTTGTTTTTGTTTGTGTTCGTTTATGTTCATTTATATTAATCATTTTTGTTCGTTTATGTTCATGAACTGTTCATTTAGGTTTTAAATAAACGAACATAAACGAACACGAACATGAGAAATTTCTTAATGAACGAACACGAACACAAAAATGTGTTCGATTATGTGTTCGTGTTCATGTTCGTGTTCGGTTAAAGTTAAATGAACAAACACGAACACGCTTGTGTTCGTGTTCGTTCGGTTCGTTTTACAGGCCTATGAATGTTGTACCAAACTGTAATTTCGTCCAGGCCCCCTATAGCCGGGTTGTGACAGGTTGTGACAGTTATAGCAAAGTATGTTCCAATTGGGGCATCAATTGAACAACTTGCAGACATGAAAGTTTTTCAAGGTGGCAAATGAAAGGTTGAAAACTTTCAAAGATAGAATTAAAAATTTTGAATATGCAGGTGAAAGTCAGACTATTGATGTTCGCAGCAGGTGAATCATTCTCAAACCATAAACCCTAGGATAATAGAGGGGCGTGGGTGAGGAGGTTATAGTTACCGAAGTTCGGGTCTCGACATGGTTCTGATCAAGGTGAGATACGAGTTAGAACCGAGACAATGATAAGTACGGAGTGGTTACGAACTCGAGTTAGATGGTGGAAGACAACTGGCATAAGGGTAAGAAAGATAAATCTGAAATTCAGTGTTTTGGATATGACTCGATTGGACACTTTGCTTATAGTTGTCTAGAAAGAAGGAGGAATTTCAAACCACATTTAGTAAAAATAGCGAAGCTAGACCCATATCTATTTATGTAGTAAAAAAAAGAATAACTAGTTTACCAGAAATAAACATTATATTTTTTAACAAATAACTACATTTTGGTCGACAACTAGGGATGAGTAATATTACCGGATATTGGTACAGTACTGGTATCAAATTTTTCATACCGATGATATCAACTCGGTATTGACTCTTTTGGAGTTTTTGGTACCGGTGTCGTACGGTACCGGATTAACACCCGAATTAACAACATACTGAAATAATTAAGCACAAAAAAGTTTTGTTGAAGGTAAAGTTAGTAAAATACTAGTATCGTACTGAACTGGATCTGGTACAAAAAACGCCAAAAGTTGGTACCGAATTTATATTGAAATAACTCGGTACCAGTACCAGTTACCATTTGCTCCTGCATACTCATACCGGTTGCTTATCAATTTCAATCCTAGGGAGTGTTTAGATTGGAGTTAACATGTTACAGGTATGAGAATTAATCAACTTGTGTGTCTACCAATCTAAGTTAGATTATCAGGATCTTAAATGTACATATAATTTGAATATTGTAAATCTTTAAGAACCCGTCGGAGCGGATATTGTCTTAGTTTTAATCCTGTTAAACTTGAAAGTAAGTTAATTACTTGATTTATGAGACTATCCGATGTGGCCCGCGAGCCACAAAACATTTGACGTGTGCGATATTACATATAATTTTACAATGAAATAACACACATTTCTGCTTTAATATTTATAAAAATGGTTTAGACCTTAATATTAAAACACACACAATAGGGCAAGTGTACCCTGTCATATATGTAGTAAGTACAGATAAGAACCAGATATTGATCCATGGACGCGCGCGAAGCAATGGTACTAAAACTCTGTCCCCGATTTACCAGTAGAAAAAGGTAGTTTGAAGTTTGTTTAAACTAAATTAATTCTGAAAACATATAATTAACATATGTTAGACTCTAAATACAAAATATAACTATAAATACACAATAATACTAATCCTAACATGTCATCTATATATCATATGATACAAAGGCGTGTGATCAACACTCCCATTTTCAGACAATTAGTATCCCTTTCGGGAATCCTAACATGACAACTATACGGAAAGCTAACACGATAAACACACGTTAACCAACTCAAATTTTTTATTAGAGAGCAGCTGATATGATCTCATGCAAATCTTCTAAAGATAAGTTAGTCATCCGTTAAGAGTTTTCTAACCTCACTAATCAAGGAAAGCAATACCGAATACACAATACAACCACCGAGACTAGCATAAGGTAGAGCATTTCACAACCTATTCCATTTTACCACTTTGAACACAAATCTACTAAGATCGCCATTTTAACCAAAATAACTAGCAAAGATCATTAACCGTGTCAAAGATCAGTAACAACACCATTAAGCTTTTTAAACCCTTTTACGTGCCGGTAAACATTTATAATCATTATCCGAGTGACTTTAACCAAACCAATACCTGGTTACAGTTTCATGGTGTAAACTTATTAACAAGTTAACTAGTCTACTACCGGATGATTAAACGAACGGTTTTTCAACATGTATCCGCCTAACACACACGATCATCATCAAAGTCATTCAAACACAACTACAAATCCAATAACAATGAAACAAGGTTGCACTATGATCATCAAGATTCGAACATGAAAAACGCCGAATTCATAAAAAACATGATTACATTCAAACGATTGTTTTTACTACTAACGATTACTAAATATTATCCGTAGACTGAAATGTAATACATAAACATCACATACAAGCCAAAATATTCAGATTTGAATCAACTTAATAGTTTATAAATCAAACTATAAATCTTGAATGTGAAGGATTGGATGATGCTAGATGATCCGGATTGAATCCCGAGCTTGTTAAAAGGCCTTCCAGCAGCTTCTTTTGTCCAGAAATCGCCTCAGATCGCCCAGAGAAAACCCAATAATCGATCAGTGACTGAATGGGTGTTTTATACAAGTCAGAGGCCTGTGAGCGGCCGCTCGGTGCCTGTGAGCGGCTGCTCACTTTACAAAAAGGTGAACAAGTGGCCCGTGCATGACGTAGAGCTTCCAGAAGGTTGCCAAAAAGATCTGGAGGAGCGAGCGGCCGCTCACAGGGAGTGAGCGGCCGCTCACAGGACCTGAGGTCCTGTTTGCGCGCCGAAATCTCCGTTTTACCTTCTGTTATGCTTCCGGGACATCGTTTAAGACCTGAAATCGTAAAGATACCCAAATAAGTACCAATTCCCGTGTATAAAGTCAAAAACGTATTAAAATGGGAGTTAAAGGGGGACTTTTATATGTGTAATTTAACGTTTATCAACATTCCACGTGGATCACTCGAACCATAACAGCCTTCAGCGAACGACGGCGCGAGCTAGTAGCCGTTAGTGCACTCGCGTCTGTTAGCGAGCTGAATATAGCCGTTGGCAGTCAACTAGCCGTTAGCCAACGGCTAGTTGTCCTATTTAAATACAAAAAAAACTAATTTTTATTCACCAAACAAATCAAATACAATATTCAATCAAGCTACACTTAAAAAATCAAGCAAATAAAAAATGGACTTCACAATGGCAAAATTGCTACCAACCCGCAATGGAGTTTCTTGATGAAGAAGAGTATGATGTTAGTCCAACGAACGAAATCGAAGTTAACCTAAGCCAAATGCCACCGCTTACACTTTCACTGGATTTAGTCCCGGATACACAACCACCAACAACTCAAAGGCGAGGTGGTAGAGGTGGTGGCCGAGGACAGATGGCCGGCCGACCAAGATATTCGACCAAGGCGCCAAGTGACCCCTTGAACCAAAGACGAGAAAATAGCCCTTTGTCGGGCTTGGGTTGAAGTATCGGAGGACCGAAAAGCGGGTATGTATTTTTTTAAATATATATTTTTTTAATATACATATTTGATTTTTTAACATTAATTTTTTTTTCTTATGTAGCCGATTATCAAAAGGCTAAGATGTTTTGGCGATGAATCCGAGACCTCTTTCATGAGCAAGTCGGGAGCACTATGCATTCGGCCGATATGATTTCCGGCCGGTGGGCGGAGATTAGGAAATATGTGGGTTTGTTTACGAACCTTCATAACAGGAACGCTGCTCGAGTGCGAGTGAGCGGGTCAAGTGATCTTGACGTGTATCATTTACTTGTAATGAATGGAAAGAGGAGGTCTTGCGCAAGTACAAGATCAACAAGACGTGGGATGAGGACTATTTGTGGAGAATCCTACGTAATTACTCCAAATGGATGGAGCTAATTTCTGTTGAAGACATGAGCGAAGGCGGCGGCGGCTCATCATCAAAGTGAGCCAAGACGTCTTCATCGGGTGGGTACATCTCCTCTACGAGCTCAGATGCTCACGTGGGGGTTGACCTAAACAATGATGAGGGTCTTCCATCGTCTCCCCTTGGTCGACCCGCTGGAAGGGACAAAACAAAGGCTAAACAACCTGTTAATGAAGCCGATGTGGAGTTCTCGGGGGAAATAACCAAAATAAGGACGACAATGGAGATGACGGCCAAAGCTAAAGTTCATAAAGTTCGAATGAGGGACATGGACTTTTTAGCAAGAGACTTTAGCAACATACCAATGCCTCGTCGAAAGATACTTGAACTAGAACAAGCGTGTCTCGTGAAGGAATACCAGATGGAACAAGAACACCCCATTGACGAGGAGTAGTAGTTTATTTTTTTAAATAGTTTATTTTTTTTATTATTGTACGTCTTTTTAATTTTTTTATCAATGAAAAATTTACGTTTATTATTTAATTTGTGTTACAAATTTAATTATTATAAATTTAAAATAACAAAGTTTAGAAAAAATAAAAAATAAATAAAAACTAGATAAAGCTGCTGCTCACCTTCAGCCACAACACTATCAGGCTAGTGCGCCAGAGCTTTATCACCCTGCTAATTGGGCGCTTACGTGGCTCAATATGAGATGATAGAGCCATTGCTCACCCCTAGCCACAACGGATAGTGTGAGGAGTAAACATTTGGACATGAAGATATGACACCTTTCCGAGTCTTGAGGTGTCTAAGATGACGTGTAAGCAGGTGAAAGGCCGATACACATCATCCCACTATGCGGACTGGCATTTATTTGTATGGTTGGTAACTTTTTGTAAGATCTTTTAGTGGATTATTTAATCTGACTTTAAAATTTCTTGGTTTAGAAATTTGCTTCTAGGGATAATATAGAAAAGTCAAGTTACTTCATAAATTACTTTGTCAACTTCTATCAATCTTGAATTGAAGCTTAAACGAACACTCATTTAAAAAATAAGCTCGAACTTTTAATAATCAAAAAACTAGTTGAGGAACTGAAATAAACATTATATATTTTAACACATAACTAGAAATGACTAATGAGCCCATCTTGAGCTTTATGCGCAAAATATATCCTCAAGTATCATCATTTACGCCTTGCTTTATAATTACCGGTGATAGGTTTTACAAAGAAAAACCTACAAAACTTCCAAGAAACATCAAGAGAGAAGAGAGACAAAAGCACAATGCTTTCTTTAATTGATTTCATTCATACTTTCCAAACAAAACATAATGCCATTTTATAGGCTTGCAAACAAGAGAAACTATAGTGGACAAAAATGTGTAAAGGCATTTACCCACTACTCAAGAAACTAACAATAATAAGATAAAAAAGAAACAAATGCACAAGTGATGTTCGCCGTCGTCACGGGTTATGCAAAACCTAAATAACCTAGGTAGCTAGGGTAAGTAGGGTATCGAATCCAAGGAGCATGTGGTTAGCGTCACACTAGCGGTTTGTTTTAGATTTAAACGAACTTGTAAAATAATTACTTACTCAAAAATGGATTTGTTTTTTACGATTATAAAAGCAATGACCATTCCAGGATCCGTTTTCCCTAAACACTTATGTAAAAGTTCCCACTAGAAAGAGTTACATAGACATAATGTAACACCCCGCCCTCTCACCACCAATATTGTCCGCTTTGCCCATCCAGAGCTCACGGATTTGTTTTTGGGTGCCCAAGTGGAGACTTCCCAGGAGGTCACCCATCCTGGAATTTCTCCCACCTGAGTACGCTTAACTGTGGAGTTCTCCTCTCATCCACTAACATTAAGCCCCAAAACGCGTTGGTGATTTAAGAGGCAAGACATTACTTATGAACCAAGGATCTCTCCTGGCCACGGCCGATGTGGGATTTTCCTGGGGTGTCACATTCACCCCCCGTTAGAGTCTCATCGTCCCTGATGAGGTATGCACCCACCATCCCGAACGGCACAGGAGTGGCTCTGATACCATCTGTAACACCCCGCCCTCTCACCACCAATAGTGTCCGCTTTGCCCATCCAGAGCTCACGGATTTGTTTTTGGGTGCCCAAGTGGAGACTTCCCAAGAGGTCACCCATCCTGGAATTTCTCCCACCTGAGCACGCTTAACTGTGGAGTTCTCCTCTCATCCACTAACATTAAGCCCCAAAACGCGTTGGTGATTTAAGAGGCAAGACATTACTTATGAACCAAGGATCTCTCATGGCCACGGCCGATGTGGGATTTTCCTAGGGTGTCACACATAACTCGTGCATAAACAATTGTTGTGATAAAAGGGAACGAAGTACTCGGATTATATTAATGCGAGGTTGTTTCCCGATGACCAATTAATCAATTAACCAACCCAAATCCTACCCGCAATATCTCGGTTGTTAGCAACACCAATAATGTACGATTAAGACTAAAAATTGATAAAGTAATTAACAACTACAAACAATCATTCAAACACCACAATAATCAAGCAAACATACATAGATTATAAGTCTAGAAGTTCATAGGAACATACATAAGAGTTCAAGAAAAACTTCACCAAATAATGGTCACCAAGAGTTCTAGCCAAGCATAGGACGGAGAAGATTGGAAGATTGGCCCTTGAAGATCTTGGATGATGATGATGATATGGAATGGATTGAGATGATGAAAAACCCCCAAAAATCGCCTCCTTAATCGCCCAAATCGCCATAAGGCGGCTGGTTAAGAAGTTAGGGTTGCACGACCAATTTTCGGGTGTTTTAAAGCTTTTTGCGTCAGACCCCAACGTAAGCTACGCTACCGGGCGTAAGCTACGGTGGGCAGTTTCGCAAATTTCTTGTTTTCTTCATAACTTCTTCGTTTCAACTCCGTTTTCCTCCATTTTCGCGGCCACGTCTTCGTATTTCCGCCCTCTTTCACATCATTAAATAATATCTTCATTTATAATCCATGTGTTTTCTCTAAAATTAAATCAATCCTCCGTAGTTTCTCCCATGTGCTTGATTCTTCAAGATTTGGCTTGTAATTTCGCTATTTTAGCACATAAAGCTTGTCACTCCTCATTCTCGGATAAGTACCTAACTCCGGATAAATCTACACATAACACACATTAAAAATACCAAATTAAACTATATAAATGTGATGCATCCGGCATCGCATCACACCCCCACACTTATCTTTTTCAGTCCCTGAAAAACTCTAGAAAACATTTTTATCAATAAACATAATTTGGTCTTTTCTAGGGCTCTCGCTTAAGGTCCAAAATCATACCTCATTTGTGACAAGCATTAGATGTGTTAATTCAACAAGCTCAATATATATATTTTCCAAAAATAGAATTAACTAGATTAAGTTTAACATTCTCTTGAACTCATTTATATGCAACACACCCCTCGCAATCATCACTCCTCTCGGTATAATTTATGGACTAGCAAAAGATGTGCTAGTATTATTCACTCAAAGACCAAAACTGAAACTTGTTAATATAAACTTGTATAACAATCAAACTTAGTAAAAATACACATATATGTCAAGGACTTATGGGTTTTGGGCTTTGGGTAAAGGTAGAAAAATGTGGGTAAAAATGGCTAAAATAAAAATGTGGTGAAACCGAACTTCGCTCTTGATCCTTTATTTGAACAACTACTAACTATAAACATGTCGAATAACTCGACTTATAACATCAAACATCTACATATATATATATATATATTCATTTCATTTTTTTCTTCTTTTTTTTTCATTCTTTTTCATTTTTTTATGAAGTAATAAATAAAATATACAAACATTCACTTTGGATCTCAGAAAAGTTTGGTAAAATTGTTGGATGGTTGATTGAAATATATGGTTTTGACAAACGAACGGTTTAGGCTCAAAGTTGGCGACTAATGGTTCTATTTTGGGTAAACATGGTATAGCACATAAATTGGTGTAAACGAAAATGGTATCCTAATTTGCCTTTAACATTTAGTGCATATTCACATAGCATGTATCAAATCACACAAGTTTTGTAACAAAGTAACAGTGGCCTACACTCAGCAAATGAAATATATACATGTATGTGCTGAAATGTAAGTAGGCTCAAAATCTCACCAAAAGTAGGAATAAGGTTACTGATATGTGCATATAATTGTTTTCACTAGCTTTCTAAACTTAATCATGTAATTCTAACGTTTTTCTTAAAAATACTTGTTGAAAACGGTTCATATTACCTATCACAAATTAAACCATGATTAAGAATCTATAGCAAAAACAACCCAAAATTGACCGTGACAAAATTTTAAATGTTTGTTTTTCTTAGTAAAAAAATTTTTCAAGGACTATTTTTCCCCACCCCCACACTTGAACATTACATTGTCCTCAATGTAGAAATGGTAATTAAAACACACAAAAACAAACAAAAACAAACATAAGGACAAGAACAACTCCCCTTTTGATATGATGATGTCTCGGAGTCGCCATGTCCAAATCTTCACCTTGGTTGTATAGCATTTCATTCGCAATCCAAAGTGGTTAAGGTGCACGAACTAAAAATAAACACTAAAACACGATGCACAAAAGGTTAAACATGCCAATCTACAATTTTCAATCCGTGTTTGCTCGAATGGAGATTGAGTACGAGCAAAAGTGCAATGTTATGAAAATAGGAGATTGACAAATAAAAAAGGGAAAGTAGTTGAATGAAATGGAAAGACATGTTTGGTTATTATTGAATTTTTTTTTTTTTTTTTATAACCGGCCAAAAATTTCCAGACCCCACCGTATGGTACGGTAGGTACCGTACTATACGGTAGCACCTGGGCACAAAATTCTCACCGTAAGGCAGTCCTGAACTACCGTTGGTTTCATTGTTTCCACCGTACGTTACGGTTCCTACCGTATCTTACGGTAGGACCTGGCCTTTTTTTTTACTTGGCCGCGGGTAACCCAAAATCGCTCCAAACCTGTCCGAAAACATCCAAATCAAGTACAAACACCTACCACTTACCTTGGCATCCATCTTGCGCCCACTTCGCTCGTCCGTGAACCTACAAAACACTCAAAACACACAAACACACAAAAACGCCACAAATACAAAAAACACACAAAAATAAAATTTAAACTTGGGGTGCCTCCCAAAATCGCTAAGTTTATGGGTCTTCAGCCGGACCTTACCTCATATATCCTTCAAGGTGGTCTCAATGCACACTTGCCTACCGAGTTTCCAATGTATGCTCGGTAGTTAACACGCCAAATAAACAATTGTTTAAAGATTGGCGTGTGAATTGGGCGCTTTGGATTGTTGGGGAAGAACCATTTCACTAGCCTTTGTCCGATGTCATGCAATCTCACCTTCCTAATGTTTGCTTTTGAATCTACATCTTGCACCTTTTTTATGAAGTTAATCGGTGTGGGATAAGACTTGTGAGATTCTTGAGTAAGACTTGTGACACCTGCATCAATAACAACAACAACCTCTTCCAAATGTAACTTTTCTACAAGCGAAAGATTTGGCGTGGTATTACTTTCCACAACCTCGTCCTTATCTTGAGAATAGTTTCTAATGTCATCGGGCAAGGGTGAAAGAGATTCGTTTATGTCTCATCGATAACATTTTGCATTTAAAATTTAAATAGTGAATTCTTTGACAATTTGGTAGGTTAGGCGTTGATAGCGACTCCTCGATCTTAACTAATTTTTCTTCTATTCGAGCTAGTCGCTTTTCCTCCTCACTTTGATATGTAACATCTACACATTCATGGGAAGGAACTTGATATTGAGCTTGAGAATAACCTGAAGAAAAATATAATTGTGAGTTTTCATAATAATAATCATTCTCCTGGTTATCTGTGAAACGTGTCTCTACATAGTCATAGTCATAGTAACTATGATAGTCTTCTCGACATGGAGTTGCCCGGTACCCAGATTTCCACATTTCATCCCAATATTCTGGATCACTCCAAAATATTGGGCAATCATCATCTGTATACACTTGTCCACAACAAAAGCAATGTGGATCTACCGGTGGTAAGGGTTTTGGACAATCTTGACAATCTTCGGTCCAGTGAGCAAAACTTCCACAACTATAACATGGTTCGAACTCGTCATCGACCCAATTCATCTTGTTCTAAATCTGCAAGAAAAACCTGCACAA
This sequence comes from Ambrosia artemisiifolia, assembly GCA_032199755.1. Lineage (NCBI taxonomy): Eukaryota > Viridiplantae > Streptophyta > Magnoliopsida > Asterales > Asteraceae > Ambrosia > Ambrosia artemisiifolia. The sequence continues at coordinate 5,267,933 of CM063529.1, read as the reverse complement.
CTAGAACACCCAAAGTGATAAAAAAAATAATAATTAAATAACACTTTTATACATCCTCTTTTTTTTTTTAATTTTTCTGATTTACTATCTTTTTTTTAAATACAAACAAACAATCAATGCAATACCAAGCGCACTAGCTCCCCGGCAACGGCGCCATTTTGATGTCCGCGGTCGTCACGGGTCATGCAAAACCTAAATAACCTAGGTAGCTAGGGTAAGTAGGGTATCGAATCCAAGGAGCATGTGGTTAGCGTCACACTAGCGGTTTGTTTTAGATTTAAACGAACTTGTAAACTAATTACTTACTCAAAAATGGATTTGTTTTTTACGATTATAAAAGCAATGACCATTCCAGGATCCGTTTTCCCTAAACACTTATGTAAAAGTTCCCACTAGAAAGAGTTACATAGACATAACTCGCGCATAAACAATTGTTGTGATAAAAGGGAACGAAGTACTCGGATTATATTAATGCGAGGTTGTTTCCCGATGACCAATTAATCAATTAACCAACCCAAATCCTACCCGCAATATCTCGGTTGTTAGCAACACCAAGAATGTACGATTAAGACTAAAAATTGATAAAGTAATTAACAACTACAAACAATCATTCAAACACCACAATAATCAAGCAAACATACATAGATTATCAGTCTAGAAGTTCATAGGAACATACATAAGAGTTCAAGAAAAATTTCACCAAAGAATGGTCACCAAGAGTTCTAGCCAAGCATAGGACGGAGAAGATTGGAAGATTGGCCCTTGAAGATCCTGGATAATGATGATGATATGGAATGGATTGAGATGATGAAAAACCCCCAAAAATCGCCTCCTTAATCGCCCAAATCGCCCTAAGGCGGCTGGTTAAGAAGTTAGGGTTGCACGACCAATTTTCGGGTGTTTTAAAGCTTTTTGCGTCAGACCCCAACGTAAGCTACGCTACCGGGCGTAAGCTACGGTGGGCAGTTTCGCAGATTTCTTGTTTTCTTCATAACTTCTTCGTTTCAACTCCGTTTTCCTCCATTTTCGCGGCCACATCTTCGTATTTCCGCCCTCTTTCACATCATTAAATAATATCTTCATTTATAATCCATGTGTTTTCTCTAAAATTAAATCAATCCTCCGTAGTTTCTCCCATGTGCTTGATTCTTCAAGATTTGGCTTGTAATTTCGCTATTTTAGCACATAAAGCTTGTCACTCCTCATTCTCGGATAAGTACCTAACTCCGGATAAATCTACACATAACACACATTAAAAATACCAAATTAAACTATATAAATGTGATGCATCCGGCATCGCATCAACAAGCCACGTTTATTGGATATCCATTGCATGGGTGCTGTGCATGGGAGACGTGGGTATGTGACCAAGTGTGGTGTGGCACGTATCATTCCCGCGCTCCTCAAAACGTTCTTGTCCTCAAGAATGGAACTAGTTGGCCATGGTGGTCGCCGTTCGAGCCTTCCGACGGCATTTGGAGCAGTCCCAACGGGATGCCACGATGGCCGCCACGCTGGTCGCCACTCACGTAGTCCGACTTCATTCTCTAAAGGCTTGCATGGTACATTTTTAGAAGGGAAAAATGCACTTGATGGCCTCTGTACACAGGACCAAATGAAACAATTTCCTTGGTGGTTTTGACAGACCAATGCACAAGCAAGTAAGGAAGGTCCTTGAAGGTTTGAAAAAGTAGACTTATAATGAGGAACATAGGCTTTTACGACCAATGCACCAGACAAATAGGCCAGTTTATGATAAGGAAACTGTCTTGAGTTCAATGTGTTGCCTGGTTTTGATGTTGATGTTGACCGGGTTGTTAGCAGTGCACAATTAGTTGTTGGTGTAGTCTGGATAGCGGTGCGCAAGGAGTGTTTTGGGAGTGGCGATGTAATCGGCAATGTTGATGGCAATGGTGGAGGTGGCTCAAATGGTGTCGCAAAGGTGTTACAAGCATGGGTGGCCATTGTTACATGACCCAATGGAAAAAACGGTTTTGGAGATGTGTCTAGTGTGGTTCGTGAAGCAGCCTGGTTCGGGTTTGGTTCAGGCGATAACTTAGGTTTTGGTGGCGGGTTTGGTACCAGTATTGTGTTGGTTGTAGAGGCGGCGGTTGACGGTGTGAGTGAAGAGATGGTTGTAGGTGTTTTTGGTGGTGAGGTAACAAGTGATAAAGATGGTTGTTCGGGGACTGTAACGGGTTGGTGTTGTTTTGATGGTGTGGTGTTTAGGATTGGTTGTGGTGGTGTGGAAACGCATGGTGATGGAACGAGTGGTGGTTCATTGTGATAGTTTTTGGAACTAGAGGTGAGAATGGTAGCTTGTCGATCGAATATGGTGTGAAAGGTGCGGGTTTGTTCGATTAAGGTTTGGAGGTAGGTGGCTTGTTGGGCAATAAGTTGCCGGAGAAGATCTTTGGTTATAGGGTCATTGAGTTCTTCCAAAGGTATGGAGGCTAAGGGTCAATGAAAGCACCAATTGATAGGTTTTACAAAGAAAAACCTACAAAACTTCAAAGAAACATTAAGAGAGAAGAGAGACAAAAGCACAATGCTTTCTTTAATTGATTTCATTCATACTTTCCAAACAAAACATAATGCCATTTTATAGGCTTGCAAACAAGAGAAACTATAGTGGACAGAAACGTGTAAAGGCTAATACTCAAGAAACTAACAATAATAAGATAAAAAGAAACAAATGCACAAGCCACGATTATTGGATATCCATTGCATGGGTGCTGTGCATGGGAGACGTGGATATGTGACCAAGTGTGGTGTGACACGTATCAACCGGTCACTAAATTCTTCTTGCCATGGACTCCTTAGGGGAGTGTCCACAACTCCCGACTCTTTAGATACGAATGATGCAAGCATTTATCCATACACCAATAATTAATTGTGATCCACCCGACTAAGCCTGACAATTTCTAACATTTTAAAAAATGATTAAATTTTTTTAATAAAAGTACAACATATAATTTTAGGCCTTCTGATCCAACAACACTATGTATCTCTCATTAAATTGAGAGATCCGAGTTCAAATTTTGATGGCAACAAATTTTCTTTAATAAAGCAAGTCAGAGGGTTTACGAGTCATTGTTTTTTTTAATTTCCTAATGGAACTGTTTGACAACAACCTTGGGCATCAAACTAATAACGAACAGTTATAATTGTATATATATCAATTAGCAACTTTAGGTCTCCTCACATAGATCACTGTACAAAACTTCCTCCACTCATACCTTGCCAGGTATCCACCTTCTTTACTCAGCAAGCCACATGCCTACCACCTCAATATTGTTCATCTTTATCTACACATTTAATTTAAATTACAGAGCAACCCAACCTAACATCCATTACTGCACAAATTGGTTTCGTCAATTTACTCACCTCACCTTAATTAAATTTCTATTAACCGACAAATCAAAAAGCTGTGGTTTTCGTCAATTTACTTACCTTACGTCAATCGAATTTCGAGATATAATTGTGCTTCTCAAGTTCAGCCAACCAGATAATTTCCCCCGAAATAGGAAGGCTTCGTATTCTCCGGTCACCTAAAACATTGGCGCCCCTCCGTCTTCTTTTTGTAGGCTACTGTGATGTCAGCTTTGTTTTAGTTCTTTCGCTTTTTTTTTTTTTTTTCTTTCGCCTGTTTGTTTGGGTTCTATTGAAATGTATTGAATTTTTTCTTCTACTTCGACATGCTTCATTTACACGCCCTTTGTTTCTTTTGCCATACATACATTTCGATTGTTTGTGTTAATCGGTTAATGGGAATTTTATAAACGCTTGTTACCTTAATGTTGGTTTCGCCTAAAATCGATGATTTTTTACTTGCCTGCCGGTTGTTTCTACTCTTACTTAGATTCTCCGTCTTCTGCATCGTTTTATATATAACGTTATTTTTTTTAACAAGGTTATAACCGATATAGTAGGATAAATGTGTCTACGACCATTTGGGGATTCAGACGTCTCTTTGGCAGGTTCAAGGAAAGTACAAGGTTTATACGAGATATAAGCCATGCATGTATCGGAAAAGGAGATGCAATGTACATGATTAATGTCGGGTTTGGTTGCGCATAAACAACTTAAGCGCGAAACGGTCAGGCTCAATTTGAAATAAGAGTCGCCATCTTACTGCTTTGCTAAACACTGTTGTTTTTACTTTGTTTTACGGCTGTTGTCTGATTACGGTTGGTTGTTACTTGGGATACCAGTAGTCACTACTCACTTCACGCAAACGAGGGCACAACACTAACATGGATAAGAACTAAGAAGTTAAACCATACAAAGCCTTAAAAAAGAAAAAAATACACTGATTCAATTGTAAAATGAAGGAAAGCATACGTTTGCCGGAACAAAGGTGCCGTTATACCGCTATTTAGAAACTAACAAATACGTAGCTGTCGGTATTTTGAAACTGAAAAAATCAGTATTTTGGAAGTCACAAGACAACTACTAATTTGGCTGCACTCTGCTAACACTACTAATGCAGCCACCACGTTAATGTCATTATCGCAACATGTGTATGTCCGAGTCGTCGCCGCAACGCGCGACACGGGTAAACATCTAGTTCCATATAAGATGTGAAAAGACATGTTACTGAACCCGAATACTTACGTTACAAATAACAAAAACAAAATAAATATTAAAGAAAAAAAAAACAAATAAAAAAACACAAACGCATCCCAAAGTTACCGACCAGAAAAAAAACCCCTTTCCATCCATACGCGGCTTAACGCAAAATTCTAGAGAGAGAGAGAGAGAAAGAAAACATCCTAGATTGAAGAGAGAGAAAGAAACGTCAAAACAACGATGAAGGGGACGACGAAGAAGCCGATCCAGGTGGTACGGACATGGGTACGAAGGCAGCCACCAAAGATCAAGGTCCTATTGGCCTTCCTTATCGCTATCGCTGCTTTAATATTCATCCGTATGGTCGTTTATGATCACGACAACCTCTTCATTGCCGCTGAGGCCGTTCACGCTGTCGGAATCTCCGTTCTTATTTATAAACTTGCCACCGAGAAAACCTGCGCTGGTAATAATAATAATAATAATTATTATTATTATTATTATTATACGTTTTGAGTATGTTATATTGGTTCAGTTTATTTACAAATTTGCCACCGTGAAAACTTGTGCTGCTATTATTATTATTATTATTCTTTTACGTTTTGATGGTTTTGGTTTGAGAGGTTGTTTAAATATGGTTTTGAGTATGTTATTGGTTCAATTTGTTTGTTAATTGCAATTAGAATGTGCTAATATGTGTTTTAATTTGATGTTTTTTGGTTATTATTGAAGAATTGGGTAAATTTTTCTGGAATTAATATATTTTGTTGTAGTAATTTATGTTTCTAGATGAATTGGGGTTAGGGTGGGGGGTCGGGTCCAATTGGCAAAACCATTGGATTTAAGGTTAAGGGTTTGAGGCTTTGAGCCATGTTGCATCTGTTATTGTTTCAATTTGTTTCTTAACTGCAATTAGTTTGTGCGAATAGTTTTTTTTTTTTTTTTAGGAAAAGAGTTTGTGCGAATAGTTGTTTTTATCGTTTTTCTTTTTTTTTTCATTGAAGAATTAGTTAAATTGTTTTGGAATTAACATTTTTTTTTGGAGTAATTTAGGTTTCTAGATGTGATTTCTAACGTTCAATAAGATTTTGTGGAGTTGAATTGAGTTTATTTGATAGAATGATAGGTTTAGGGCTTTGAATTTCTAACCAGTACTATTGGAAAACATAATTATGTGGAATTTAGCTAATTATTTTGTTTATTTTGCCTTGAGAATTTCTTAAATTTTGGCTCAATCCTTTTGTTAGCTACAATCAGTTAGTGTGAATAATTGTTTCATGTTATTTTAGGCTTTTACTGAAGAACTAGTGAATTGATCAAGGAATTAACATATTTGAAAGCTTGTTGAATTCTGTTTTTGCATATGTTATTGGTTCAATTTGTTTGTTAAGTGCAATTAATTCGTGCGAATAATTGTCTTTGTTAGAATTAGATAAATAATTTTGGAATTAATATATTTTTTTTTGTGGTAATTTGGATTTTGGATGTGATTTCTACGGTCATTGTGATATTGGGAAGATGAATTGTGGTTGTTTGATACGTCTACGGCTTTAAACTTTCTAATTAGCTAGTTTAGCTGATTATTTTATTCATGTGATGTTAAAGTTAAATGGTTTGTTGTGTAAGGTTTTGGTGTTTTTAATAATTTTTCTACAAAAATTTTAGAATTCATAAACAGGATTGATTTGGGGGAAAAGGTCGAAACTGTTTTTGTTTTGGGTTAAACGAAATATTGTAAATGCTAGAATTATTTAGAAGAATTTGATAAGGAAAGAGAAGTCAAAGAGATGCAACTTGATAAAAAGGTTGATATGTAAAAGAGATGCAACTTGTGGTTGTACAAAAAGCTTAATCAGTTGTACATAAAGCAACGCCTCTCACACATGAGGCTCTCGTCTTTCACCTCACTTCTCGGCTTTTGGGACTTAAGCGTCTCGGAACACCTCAAGCTTTTTAAAGCCAATTCACTGATAGGAAATAATCCAAAATTAGAATTAAAATAAGATTTTACCCTCCTATTTCACAGAGATTTCTCTGTCTGAAGTGTTTTATTAGTATGTCTAGATCAGTTTATAAAGCATGCTTTTGTTAAGTAACATTTAGTGTCGGTGGTGTTATTGATCGTTGTCTTACTGCAGGTCTTTCACTGAAGTCCCAGGAACTTACGGCTATATTCTTAGGCACTAGACTCTACTGCAGTTTTGTAATGGAATACGATGTACACACCTTACTAGATTTGGCTACACTAGCCACTACCATCTGGGTTATCTATATGATGCGTTTTAACCTAAAATCCAGTTATATGCGTGAGAAAGACAATGTTCCTATACATTATGTGGTAAGATTTTGGGCATCTTAACTGATAAACAGTGATATCTTGAATCATATTTATCAGTTTGTAATCATATTGCATCACAAACCCTCCAAATTGTTCGTGTGGATGCAGGTGATTCCTTGCGCTTTATTGTCTCTAGTGGTTCATCCCACAACACATCATCACATTATAAACAGGATTCTATGGGCTTTTTGTGTTTATATGGAAGCTGTTTCCGTACTTCCCCAACTTCGTGTTATGCAAAATACTAAGGTTGGTATTTTCTCACGAACATAGTTTGTTATATGCTGGAAACTTGTAATTTCTTTTACTGACTTTGAGTTTATGTTTGTTTTAGATTGTTGAACCGTTCACAGCACATTATGTTTTTGCTTTAGGAGTTGCAAGATTTCTAAGTTGTGCCCATTGGATTCTCCAGGTATATGCAAAGCCTACATCTCGGTTTTTGGTTGGCCATTATTTACCATATTAAAGGGTGTTTGGGTTTGTGTTTTGCAACTGATTATCTAATTCTTGGGACACTTTTGGTTGCAATAATCAAATTTGAATGTTTAAATAATTCGGTTTTTACTAGCTGTACATGTTTAAATATCGGGAGCGCCTTTTGTACATGTGCAAATTTTGTGCTTCTTTAGTTCTTTTAAGCTGTACATAGAGGTTATGTATATTTAAACCTCTTAGAACTTCTAAATATCTTGCACCTCACGATGTGATGCATACGCCTCTCGCTTCTGCGGGCTTTATGCTTTTTTTAAACCAAGGTTCTTTATACAAATTTCTTAAATAATTAAAATTTGTCTAAAACTATAATCTGTTAATGACTTGATGATTGCAACTATAAACAACAAAAGCACATCCAAACGTTATTCATTGTTGCCTATTTTGTTACATCTGATAATCTGATTCTGAATGTTAGCTACAACATCCTTTCAAAACGCACATCCAAACACCCCCTAAGAATGATATACTTTCTGCTTTGGTGATAGCTTATGCACCAAAAGGCGTTTGTTAATATCACGTTCATTGAACCAAATTTGACATTTTTTCAGGTCCTGGATACCAGGGGAGGTTTGTTGACAGCTTTAGGTTACGGTTTATGGCCTCCAATCGTTCTTCTTTCCGAAATCGTCCAAACATTTATACTTGCTGACTTTTGCTATTACTATGTTCAAAGGTGCGTTTTCATACTAAGTTCTTTCCAATTTTATTCCATTTTTGTGACGATGCCATTATGGATTATTATTTGATTTCTTGTGGTTGCAGCGTTATGGGTGGCCAGCTTGTTTTACGCCTTCCATCTGGTGTGGTGTGAGTTGGAAGAAAGAGAGCAGAGTTTATGGGACTAATGACTCCCCTTGATAGAGACAGTACTAAGCACTATGTTCTTGTTTATGTTTTCCCCCTTTTTAGTTTTTGCATGTAGGTTATGGGACTGTAGGGGGTTACATTTCCTGCTAAGATTATTATCCTGTAAGTTTATGTAAAGGGTTTTTTATTTTTATTTTTTTTATTTTTGAAGTTATTATTTCTGTGCCGGAACCTTTATCGCCATCATGTATTTTCCGACCATTGGTTGAGAAAATCATGCAAGTAGTAATTTAGGTCTGTTTATATAGACATGTTTTTCATCTCGAGCCATGTATAAGTTTTTCGTATCCACTTTATTTTTGAAAGTAGATACGGACCAGACTAAAGCAACCCACGAGCAAACTGATACAGGCCAGACTCGGGCGATCCATGAACAAGTCTATCAGACAAGGCCTAGTGGGCCAAATTCGATCCCTACGTAACATAAGAAGCCTGTTTGGTTTCCATGTCAACAAATGTATCCTGATGTTGTGCATGCCTTGCTTCTCTTTGATAGCTATTCCAGTCAGTCCATATCTTTACTACATTTAGCCATGATCACATTTTTTTTATCATGTAGTATTACCTTAACTCTCGTTGTAACTATCCACTTGTTATTATAACTAACTACTATTGTTAATATAGAAAACCATCAATACAAGAAAAATGATTCGTAAATGATTCCTTGAACACAAAATACATCCAATTTAAATTTCATTCAGCCCGGAAAATTCTCTAATTAAATCTATAAGGTTTTCCTAATTGTTGGCTGTTTACAAAACTGTGGTAGGAAAAGACAAATGTTTAATGGTTTTTCCTAATTTTTAGCTGTTTACAAAACTACGATAGGAAAAGACAAATGTATAATGGTCATAATGCTCCCAGACGATAAGCAAGATCCGCGAATACGTCTTCACTACATGGAATTGTGAGCCCACCCATTGGGTGGCCGTACCCAAACTCTTCCTCTGCCTCATGCAATAACTCTTGAAACATAGGTTGGCTTAATAGTGATACTAAGACCACCTGCCTCTTCTTCTCTTGTTCCCCAGCATAAATGGCAAAATAGCCTTTTGAGATGTCAGGCATATGTTGAAGTCCTGCTTCCATTAGAGAATGATCTTCTTAGAATTTGTTTTGCTTGAATGATGCGAGGCATACGGATGACCACATTTTAAAGGTAGCTTGAGCTTGTTTCACATGGAAATGTTTGTTATGGAAGATAAAAAATCAAAGTTCTGCTTCAGGTTGGGTGATATTTTAGATGACTTTCTAGGAAGATGTGGTTGTATTGTGCATGCTAAATGATATATACACACACACAAAGAAGATATAATGTGGTACTTAATAGATGGTGGCACATGGATCCGAAAACAAACACACATGGTCTCGTATCTTGAAAATAAAATAATGAATGATTTGATAATATCAATATTCAGCGTCATTAAAATAAGAAACATGCATGAAAGATTATATGGCCTGATTTCTTAGAACTGTAAGTAGTTAAGAATAGGACCGTTGTCACATGGTTGTCTTGATGATTGAGTCAACAATTATCCCTAGTAGGAAACTGTGACCTTCTATCAAATGATCTACACTAGGGATGCCTATTGTAACTATTGCTTAAAACCACATTAAAAACATCTAAACTATTGCTTTAATCCCAAGCAGAGACAATAGAAAATAAAATAAAATGGTAATTCCCCTCTAATACAAAATAGTTGATTGAAAGTAGCATATGTTAAGTCTAAATTTTGTTGTTAACTATGTTTTCAAGCAACAAGAATCTTCTAAAAACTGTTTACTAACACCATCATGCACGCTGGTTAATGCCTTCATTACACCGTATGGTCGAACGCTTAAGAACTTCCCTTAAGTTGTTTAGCGATAATGATGTTCATCTTTAGTATTTGTTAAGCTCCGAGCTTATATGGACCTCAAATTCTATAATGCCTCTGTTACACCATATATGTGTCTGTCATTTTTGTCGTGTGTTTATGAGTACCTATAACACTAATTCTTTCACTCTATAGTGGGAAAACATTTTTTTTTCCTTTTTAGACAACGGTAATTTGCTCAATAGAACTTTCAAACAGCATAACCATTTAAACATAAGAAACCTTGGCTTTATTTCAACTCAATTTACAAGGCAGGATCTGGAATAGATATAAATATTTGCCGACGCAAAGATTAAATCTAATTGTGAAATCATGTAATTGTAGCTATTCAGGTCAACTTTATTAACAAGCTACCAACGACTCTTTTTTTAAATAAAACCAATTTATGAGAAATATGGAATACCTGAATATTCAACTAAATTTCCTTCATATCGAACAATGTCAAAATTAATTTACATCTATAAATGATTCCAACTGGTTAGTTGTTTACAAAACTGTGCTAGATAAAGACAAGTGTATAAAAGTCAAAATGCCCCCAAACGAGAAGCAAGATCCATGAATACGTCTTCACGACAAGGAATTGTGAGCCCACCCATTTGATGGCTGTACCCAAACTCTTCCTCCGACAGTTGTAGTAACTCCTGAAATGTTGGTTCGTTTAATAGTGATAAAGAGACCACAAACCGCTTCTTCTCTTGTTCCCCAACATAAATGGCTAAATAGCCTTTGGGGATGTCCATAGATGCAGGAGTGCTTCTACCATTAGAGAGGGATCGTTTGAGTATTTGTCTAGCTTGGGTAATGCGAGGCATACGGATGGCCATATTTCAAGTAAGCTTAAGCTAGGAGGTTCACTTTATAAATGTTGTTTAAGTATGATAAGAATCGAAGTTACGCTTCTTGTGGAATGATATGAGGTTGTAGATTTGTTTTGATGTGCTTGTATTGTGAATACCGAAAGCTTTATATAGCAACAGGATATAATAATCATTTCATAATAGATGGTGACATATGGAGGATAGAGCAATCGCACATGGTTATGTACCCTACACTATTATTATGGATGTTTTTGCGGACATCAATCTCTACAGGCAAGCAAAGAAGGACTATGGTAGGAAATGTGTATGGTCATATTGTTCTTATCACATTAATTAGTGAAGAAGAGGACCAATATCACATGCATGTGTCTTTGCATTTCAATCCAAAACACCATATGTGGGTCGTTGTGTCTTACAACCTAAGGGCCAATGGTAAAAGATGATTATCTAAATTGGTGGTTTCAAATTTGTCCTTGGCCGTAGCATATTCGTTAGCCTCAACTCTCAACAGAGATATTTAAAACAAAACTTACTGAACAAACCCTCTATGTATTTGTTGCCAATTGAACATTTTAATAATACAGTAATCATATCTTGATTTGTTAGGTGTTGCAATACCAAGAACATAGTGGAAAATTTTATTTGGCGGTGTCTTGAGGTTGATCATTACATTTAACGGCTTTAACTTTTAGAAAATCTCTGTTACATCTTATCATCGTACTTCTATGGATTATAGTCGAGTTGTTGTGTGTTAATTTTTTAATGTCTTGTAATTCTAATGCTTAGAAAAGTTGCATTTGTTTTTCCAGTGTCATGCTTATGTGGACACCATTCACTAGTGATATAAGAACATGTAAATCGCTAATAGTTGAGATTCTTTTTTAGAGATTTATTTAACATAATTTAAATTTCAAACTGTTGGAGCAGTACAACCGAGACCATATTGTAAACAAATTTCATGTGTACTACATGTCTATCATTAGGTTTAGTTCAATACCTTTTGTATTACAGAGTTGTCTACTATGTGTAAAATTATTAACTCAGTGGTGCATCAGTTTTACTAACAAAGTAATAAACGTAACTCTCGTTGTTACTATCCACTTGTTTTCTTATAACTAAGTACTATTGTTTATACGGAAAACCATCAATATAAGAAAAATGATTTCTTGATAACAAAATACATCCAATTTTAAATTTCATTCTGCCTGAAAATTCTCTAATTAAATCTATAAAGTTTTCCAATTTTTTAGTTGTTTACAAAACTCTGGTAGGAAAAGACAAATGAATAAAGGTCAGAATTCTCCCAAACGAGAAGCAAGATCCGTGAATACGTCTGCACTACATAGAATTGTGAGCCCGTCCATTGGGTGGCTGTACCCAAATTCTTCCTCTGCCTGATTAAATAACCCTGGATACATAGGTTGTAAGTGCATTATTTGTATGTCCCTAGCTAGTGATAGGTCCCTATTGGTCGTTGGCTAGGTTAATCGAGTGGTTTATGGCTCGTAATCATACTAGCCTGGTCCAAGGGGGAGTCTGTTAGTGCATGATGTCCCTAGGCTAGTATATTAGATGTTTGGACGGTTTCTAGGGTGTTTCGGTGTGCTTGGAAGTCGTTTTGGCTTGTTTGGAAGTGTCGCACGAGTAGAGAATATTTTGGACGAGTACAAATTGTACTCGTCCATAATCAGGCCATTTTTGCACGAGTAGACTTTCTACTCGTGTGATTTTTGTCAGTTTTGCACGAGTACAATCCTCTACTCGTGCGTAATTCTGTCTACTCGTGCCTAAGGCCCTGGACGAGTAGAACAGGTATAAAAGCTTCCAACCTTTGCCCTAATCATCAGTTGTCACATCACACAGCCCCCAAACACCCTTCCCAAGGTCTGAGAGATTTGTTTCGTGTCTGTAAACACCCGCGCTCTGTTTTTAGTAATCGAATCAATCTTTTGACTAGCTTATGTGTGTGTTGTCATCTCGTTTCCATTGTTTCATTGTCGTTTTGATTATCTAGACCTGTTTGGAGGATTCCGCACTCCAAACAAGCGAGCTCGTGATTGTCGGTTGACCCGTGTGTCGATCCTACAAGTGGTATCAGAGCCAAGGCTCTTATCACGAGTGTTTAGATATTAAAACGAGTCTAAACAGGTGGTTTTTGTTACAAAAGGTTTGGATTTCTGTCAAAAACCTGTTAGAAACTTTGAAACTTTGGGTTTTTTTCATAAAAACATAGTTTTTCAAAATCTAAGTGTGCTTTTATGGATTAAAACGTGTGTTTTTGATTGGGTTTTGTTCTAAAACTGTTTTGGAATCATTTCTAATCATTTGGGGATTAAACACATCGTTTTTTGTAAGATTTTGAAGCAAAAATGGTAGTTTTTGTGCAAAAAGTCATCTCAGACCTGCAAGACACGAGTACAGACGATTAGACACGAGTAGAGTATTGTACTCGCCCATTTTTACACGAGTAGAAGTGTACTCGTGCTACTGTTCACACGAGTAGACGTGTACTCGTCCAAAATTCACCCAATTAGACGTGTACTCGTCCAAAATTCACCCGATTAGGCTTGTACTCGTCCAAAGTTCACCCAATTAGTCTTGTACTCGTGTGTAACAGTGTTGTAACCAAAATTTGCCTAAGTATCGGACTTTTATCGAACTTTAACATATGGCAAACCCGTGGGGACATCTGAACCAACCGAGACAACAATATAACCAACAAATTAACAAACAAGTGAATGTACCCACCAATCCTTGGCAGTTTTCGAGCGAGCGTAACGCGCAACGGATGCAACAACAGCAACAACAAGCAAATGTTACCGTAAACAATCCGTGGGCGCATTCAGAGAAGAAATCAATGTCAGACACTAGTCAAAGTCAACCGAATCAAACCAGACAACTTAACCAGTTTCAGACAAATCAAGAAACAGTTGTGGTTTTGGTTACTCCTGCAATTCACTCTGTCCTAGCAAACAAGGATGCCGCGAGTGTACTTACTGTGCTTGCTGAGAAAGGCTTTGACCAGAAGACACAACTCATGGGAGGTGTTAATGGGAAAATTGCGTGTTTTGCTCAACGAGTAGAGACCGTGGAATCGGGAGAAGCGTCAGAGAGTGCTCAAATCTCAGAAGAGAGTACAGATGCAGATAGTGAATCATCATCCAGTGAACAATATCCTGAACGAAGTTCTGAAGAAATCAACAGAACTGATGCAAATTGTTCAACTTCTGAAAGGAGTGAATCAGAAGAGGAAGATGTTGATGATCAAAATCCAGAAGTTGGAGTTCAAATCAAGCATGGAACTGAACCTATTGCACAAGGATCGTCCAGGTTTGTCTGTTCTAACTGTGCCGAACTCCAAAGTACGATTGAAAGGCTGTCTGAAAACGACCAGACCCTTACTTGCGATCTAGCTAATTGTATAACCATCAATGAAGTTTTGAAAGCAAATGAAATGGAGCTTAAAAACTTAAATGAAATTTTAATGAAAGAAAATTCTGAGCTTTCTAAAACTCTTGAGGAAATAAAGAAAGAATTAGCACAAACAAAATCTGATTATGAAAAAGCCCAACATAAGCTAGATGGTTTTCAGTTTGCAAAGTTTGTGCTAAGTAAAAATGATGTTGATCTTAAAAACCAGTCTCGGCAAGAAGAAAATCAAGGACTTGGTTACAATAAACGTTCTGTAAATAGACGGAAAGTGAAATTGAAACCAAAGGCCTTACCGGAGGCAGACCTTGAGGATTCTAATAAAGAATCCCAGGAAACTGAGAAGGCTCAATCAGGTTCACATAGCTCTATTAAAAATCACATTTTGTGTGAACCTGAGACGGAAAAGAAGCATTTTCAGTTTCCTGAAGGCACGGAAGGGTTGTACATGTTGGTGGGATCTGACAAATTGTTTTCTGATAAAGAGTTTCCTATTAAAAATGTTGATCAATCCTTAATTAAACATATTTTTGAGGAAATACCAGTTACTGAAGCTCAGATCAGAAAACTAGTTGATCAGAAGAAACATGTTGAGCACAAACCCACCAAACATGTGAATCAAAATAATCGGTCTGGGAAAAATCAAAAGGGTCCTAAGATCAATGAACTTAAGCCCATTAAATCGAAAGGTACTGATCAGATGAGACATTCTCTTCAAAATCATCAAAGAAATTTTTCACCAAGATCATCTGATTATGATTCATATCCGAGTACCTCTCGATTTAGAAGCTCACAAGGGAGTTGTAGCCCTAGATTTTCTCAGGTTAGCTCGAGACAATCACGGTATGAACCTCAATACTATGAAGAGTGGAGGTCATGCTATGAATGTAACGAGGTTGGACACTTGATTGCTAATTGTCCCTATCTGAGAAAATTAAAGGGCAAAGCACTTAAGCCCCCTAAATACAACAACCAAAGATACAAGTCACCTGAACAACAAGTTCAAGTGACACCAAAGACTGTGAAAAAGAAACAAAAGGTTGTTGTTGATGATGCAAAGCCTAAAGCTGATCAGGCATCAAGCTCAAAGGCTCCACCTAAGGTTGCAAAACCCAAGGGAGGCCCAAAAGCAGGTCCAAAGACTAACCAAAGGGCAAAGCCACCGGCTGACCCAAAGGTGAAGTCTCAGGTACCACCCAAATCTGTCAAGCAAAGAACTGTGAAGGCTAAGCATGACCAGATTTGGAAGCCAAAAGCAGCTGAAGCACCATCTGTGAGTTTATCTGCTTCATTAGCACCATCTACATCAACTGTTGCTGATGTGAAAACACCTACCCCTCATGGTAGATGGATGGAGCTGCCTATGATTGATGACCTAGGCCGACCAGAGATGGTCAAGGCCTGGGTCCCCCTCGAGAACTAATCTTTGAACAAGTGTGCAGGGTGTTCCAGGAGGAACTATCAACAGTCATTTGATTGTTGACAGTGGGGCATCTTAGCACAAAATAGGTGTCATATTGCTCCAGTAAATTGATCAGAATATCTTTGGAGAATATGAAACCTTAGACAATTAAGGAGGGGATTTGTTATCGAAGAAGAATAAAGAAAAGAAGATGCTCGATGAGAATAATTCAAGACCCAGTGTTTCGACTTAACAACGGATGTCAGTAATGAATAAGAGTGGACTGGGTGATTGCTGCAGAACGGTTCCTTCATTATCTAAAGGGTTACCGACCAAAGGTCTATGGTACCCTAATGGCGATAAGTTGGATCTCGTTGACTTTAGTGAATTTTTTTATGGTGGTTACAACATTGAAGCTGGATCCGCAACGGGTGGATATCAGTTCTTGGGAGGGCGTCACATGTGTTTCCTGCAACCTGCAAAGCAGAATCAGGTAGCTGCATTGAGCTGCTGTTTCCAGGTTTATCTTTGGATACTTCTACACACATGCTTGACTACGGTTTGCATTCTCTTATCACCTCCATCCTCTTATTAATAGTGTAACTTCCATAACAATCACTAAGGATCCAGTGATTATTTATGTCCACACTGACTACCGAATTGCCAAAAGTTTTACCAAACCATTTGACAAATTTAAATTTGACTATCTTTGAAAGGTAAAAGGCATTTTGGGAAAATCTGAGTAAACCACATCGGAAAATCATTTTTAATATTTTTATTAAAAATTTCTTTTCGCAAATTTTTAAATTTTTAGGGGGAGAAAATTCAGAAAAATACAAAAACATCAGAAAATTCAAAAATCAAAAAAATTGAAAAATTTCAAAAATGAGTTTCTTTGGTGAATATAGGGAAGATGATATTAACCAATCAGTCGGACTGTCTAGACCTTTATCATCTTAAAAATATTGGATCTGATAAGTAGCCTCTACAATGATGTGTTGGTAGGCTCGAAATCACTTCCAAGCTCGGCACGGTGATATAAACCTAAATCAACTGAGGATTGTGTGGATTAACGCCGCGTTGGCATATGGTCTAAAAGCCTAAATCTTGTTGATAGAATGCCAAAATTCGAGGTTTCTGGTCTTTAAGAGGTTGGTACATCCGGGGTGAACTGGACGTCTCTCAGAATAAATGGGGTGGCATAAGTGACGTACGTTGGGTTAGCAGCCTACAACTGAGACACCTCTTTGCCATACTCAGTAAAAGAAAAGAAAAACAAAAAATAGAATAAATTCTGATAAGGAGACGTCTGGGAATCCTGTAAGAGCAAAAAGATCATAAATGCCAAAACCCTATTCTCAAAGAGAATCGCTCTAAGGTATCAAATCATAATACCTAAAGCATCGTACCGTGAAAAATCAAAAATGTACGGTATTTGACTTGAACCCTGGTCTGGATCTCACTGGTCTCTCTGCTGCAGCGTTCTTGCAGACCTGATCACCACTGAGTCTATTCCTTGTAAATACGGATGACAACAGCTTATTCACCGGTTACGAGGAAGCTTTGTGCATGCCTTGACGTGGGAATATGTCGCGTGTGCGGGGAACACCTTTAATCAGCTTTAATATTACCTTAACGTATCTAAAGTGCCTAGCGATAAGACTTGATTTTGAGTTTAGGTAGACAACAATACTGGCAGTTGTTGTAGGATGCTTATTGGTAATTTGAATTAAAACTGAACACATAAGAGTTCTAGATTAGTCCGTACACTGATATGTTTCCCTAACAGATGAAACTCTCAAAAATATGCTTTCGAATAGTTTTTACTTTTCCTGCATTTTTTAATTTCTGGTTGATTATCTTAAAAAAAAAAATTTTACTTTGTCTTTATTTTTGATTGACCGATGTTGGAATACAAGTATTCTTCAATTGGAATCTCAGATCCGAAGCCGAAACACAAATAAAATCTAAATTTTACAAAATTCAAGGGTCAAATATCACTTTCAGGATCACAAATTGTCAATCGTGAGAGTTCAGGGTGAAATTTGAAAAGATCTAAATGTTCAGGGGGAGAATGACTACTTTCTCAAATTGGTGGTCAAAATGGACAAATCTTGAAAGTTCATCAAATGATAAACTTCAAGAATTTGATTGAGTCCGGATTATTTGTCGTATCTAATATAAGTTGTAGTCTGTGTGCAGTTTTATTAATTTTTCTGCAGGATCAAATACAACTAATGTGCTCATCATGCATCAAACGACAAAGACTGAATCTGAACAAGACCCCAACCTGAACAACAAGATCATCCTGAACTACAAGAATCCAATACTCCATCTTCAGAGAAACCAGATCGTGGTAGAGCTCCAGCAATCGAAGCTGAAGAAGATGGGAGTCAAGAAATGAAAGTGATGATGATATTGATCTTCGTCCAAGTCACAGAATCGTCAATCATAAAAGCGGAGATTTCTTGTTTCCTCCCAAGTTATCGAAGCAAATCGACGACCAAGACGAGATCTTATGAAGCCACGACTAAAGCTCAAATCAGTTGATATGTTCAAGTCTTCAGAGGTTATACATTGCGGTGTCACCCTAAGTTGAAGAATGCTGAACATGAAGACTTGAGGACTCGAAGACCATGTATCTCCAGCTAGGTCCAACGAGAAGTCTGTAAATGCACTTCTTGTGTATCCCCAGCTAGATGATAGGTTGAGTCTGTAAATCACTAGCTAGGTCCAAGGGGGAGTCTGTAAGTGCATTATTTGTATGTCCCTAGCTAGTGATAGGTCCCTATAGGTCGTTGGCTAGGTTAATCGAGTGGTTTATGGCTCGTAATCATACTAGCCTGGTCCAAGGGGGAGTCTGTTAGTGCATGATGTCCCTAGGCTAGTATATTAGATGTTTGGACGGTTTCTAGGGTGTTTCGGTGTGCTTGGAAGTCGTTTTGGCTTGTTTGGAAGTGTCGCACGAGTAGAGAATATTTTGGACGAGTACAAATTGTACTCGTCCATAATCAGGCCATTTTTGCACGAGTAGACTTTCTACTCGTGTGATTTTTGTCAGTTTTGCACGAGTACAATCCTCTACTCGTGCGTAATTCTGTCTACTCGTGCCTAAGGCCCTGGACGAGTAGAACAGGTATAAAAGCTTCCAACCTTTGCCCTAATCATCAGTTGTCACATCACACAGCCCCCAAACACCCTTCCCAAGGTCTGAGAGATTTGTTTCGTGTCTGTAAACACCCGCGCTCTGTTTTAGTGATTAATCTATAATCTTTTGACCCGTGTGTGTAGTAATTACTCGTTTCATTGTTTCAATCGTTGTTTCTGTTATTAGATCATCTTAGAGGGATTCCGCACCTCTAAGATAAAACCCGTGATTGTTGGAACGCGAGTTCGACGGTCCTATCATAGGTTCGATTAATAGCGATACTGAGACCACATGCCTCTTCTTCTTTTGTTGGAGTGTTGCATCCATTAGAGAATGATCTTCTTAATTAGAATTTGTTTTGCTTGAATGATACGCGGCATACGGATGGCCATTTATTCGAGGTAGCTTGAGCTTATACCACTTGGAAATGTTTGTTATGGAACATAAAAATATCAAAGTACTGCTTCTGGTTGGGTGAAATTATAGATGACTTTCTAGGAAGATGTGGTTGTATTGTGCATGCTGAATGATATATATACACGCACACACAAAAAAGATATAACGTGGTACTTAATAAACGGAGGCACATGGACGAGAAAACAAACACACATGGTCTCGTATCTTGAAAATAAAATAATGAATGATTTGACAGTATCAATATTTAGCGGCATTAAAATAGGAGACATGCATGAAAGATTATATGGCCTGATTTCTAAGAACTGTAAGTAGTTAAGAATAGGACCGGTGTCACATGGTTGTGTCTTGATGATTGAGTCAACAATTATCCTTTGTAGGACACTATGTCCTTCTAGCAAATGATCTACACTAGGGATGTCAATCGTAACTAGTGCTTAAAACCACATTAAAACATCTAAACTATTGCTTTAACCCCGAGCAGAGACACTAGAAAATAAAATAAAATGGTAATTAAATCCCCTCGAATACTAAATAGCTGATTGAAAGTAGCAGATATTAAGTCTAAATTTTGTTGTTAACTATATTTTCAAGTAACTAGAACCTCCTAAAAACTGTTTACCAGCAGCATCATCCAACTGGTCAACACATATCACATGTACACATTCTAGAATGCCTTTGTTACACCGTATGGTCGAACGCTTAAGAACTTCCTTTAAGTTGTTTAGCGATAATGATATTCCTCTTTAGTATTTGTTAAGCTCCGAGTATATACGGACCTCAAATTCTATAATGCCTCTGTTACATCATATCCGTGTCTGTCATTTCTGTCGTGTGTTTATGAGTACCTGGAACAGTAATTCTCTGACTCTATTGTGGAAAAACATTGTTTTTTTCTTTATTAGAAACCGGTAATTTGCTTAATAGAACTTTCAAACACCATAACCATTTGAACAGAGGAAACCTTGGCTTTATTTCAACTAAATTTACAAGACAGGATCTGGAATAGGTATAAATATTTGCCGACGTAAAGATTAAATCTAATTGTGAAATCATGGAATTGTAGCTATTCAGTTCAACCTTATTAACTAGCTACCAAGCGGCTCTTTTTTTTAAATAAAACAAATTTATGAGAAATATGGAATACTCTGAAACCAGAAGAATATCCAAATTAAATTTCTTTCATATCGAACAATGTCAAAATTAATTTACATCTATAAATGATTCCAACTGGTTAGTTGTTAACAAAACTGTGCTAGATAAAGACAAGTTTATACAAGTCAAAATGCCACCAAACGAGAAGCAAGATCCATGAATACGTCTTCACGACAAGGAATCGTCAGCCCACCCATTTGATGGTTGTACCCAAACTCTTCCTCCGCCAGTTGTAGTAACTCTTGAAATGTTGGTTCGTTTAATAGTGATAAAGAAACCACAAACCGCTTCTTCTCTTGTTCCCCAACATAAATGGCTAAATGGCCTTTGGGGATGTCCATAGATACAAGAGTGCTTCTACCATTAGAGAGGGATCATTTGAGTATTTGTCTAGCTTGGGTAATGCGAGGCATACGGATGGCCATATTTCAAGGAAGCTTGAGCTACGAGGTCTACTTTATAAATGTTGTTTAAGTATGATAAGATTCGAAGTTATGCTTCTTGTGGAATGATATGAAGTTGTAGATTTGTTTTGATGTGCTTGTATTGTGAATACCGAAAGCTTTATATAGCAATAGGATATAATAGTCATTTCATAAAATAGATGGTGACCTATGGAGGATAGAGCAATCGCACTTGGTTATGTATCCCTACACTATTATTATGGATCATTTTGCGGACATCAATCTCTACTAGCAAGCAAAGAAGGACTATGGTAGGAAATGTGTATTGTCATATTGTTCTTATCACATTAATTAGTGAAGAAGAGTACCAATATCACATGCATGTGTCTTTGTATTTCAATCCAAAACACCATATGTGGGTCATTGTGTCTTACAACATAAGGGCCAATGGTAAGGATGATTATCTAAATTTGTGGTTTCAAATCTGTCTTTGGCCGTAGCATATTCGTTAGCCTCGACTCTCAACAGAAATATTTAAAACAAAACTTACCAAACAAACCCTCTATGTATTTGTTGCCAATTGTACATTTCAATAATATAGTAATCATATCTTGATTTGTTAGGTGTTACAATAAGAAGAACATACTGGAAAATTTTATTTGGTGGTGTCTTCAGGTTGATCATTACATTTGACGGTTTTAACTTTTAGAAAATCTCTGTTACATCTTATCAGCGTACCTTTATGGATTATAGTCAAGTTGTTGTGTGTTGATTTTTTAATGTCTTGTAATTCTAATGATCAGAAAAGTTGCATTTGTTTTTCCCGTGTCATGCTTATGTGTACACCATTCACTAGTGATACAAGAACATGTAAATCGCTAATAGGGGAGATTCTTTTTTAGAGATGTATTTAACATAATTGAAATTTCAAACTGTTGGAGCAGTACAACCGAGACCATATTGTAAACAAATGTCATGTGTAGTACATGTCTATCATTCGGTTTAGTTCAATACCTTTTGTATTACAGAGTTGTCTACTAGGTGTAAAATTATTAACTCAGTGGTGCATTAGTTTTAGTGACAAAGTAAGAAACGTAACTCTCGTTGTTACTTTCCATTTGTTTTCTTATAACTAAGTACTATTGTTTATACAGAAAACCATCAATATAAGAAAAATGATTCTTTGATAACAAATACATCCAATTTTAAATTTCATTCAGCCTGAAAATTCTCTAATTAAATCTGTAATGTTTTCCAATTTTTTAGTTGTTTACAAAACTCTGGTAGGAAAAGACAAATGTATAAAGGTCATAATGCTCCCAAACGAGAAGCAAGATCCGTGAATCCATCTTTACTACATAGAATTGTGAGCCCGCCCATTGGGTGGCTGAACCCAAACTCTTCCTCTGCCTAATGCAATAACTCTGGACACATAGGTTCGCATAATAGCGATAATGAGACCACATGCCTCTTCTTCTTTTGTTGGAGTGTTGCATCCATTAGATAATGATCTTCTTAGAATTTGTTTTGCTTGAAGGATACATGGCATACGGATGGCCATATATTCGAGGTAGCTTGAGTTTGTTTCACTTGGAAATGTTTGTCATGGAAGATAAAAATATCAAAGTACTGCTTCTGGTTGGGTGAAATTATAGATGACTTTCTAGGAAGATGTTGTTGTATTGTGCATGCTGAATGATATATATACACGCACACACAAAAAAGATATAACGTGGTACTTAATAAACAGAGGCACATGGACGAGAAAACAAACACACATGGTCTCGTATATTGGAAATAAAATAATGAATGATTTGACAATATCAATATTTAGCGGCATTAAAATAGGAGACATGCATGAAAGATTATATGGCCTGATTTCTTAGAACTGTAAGTAGTTAAGAATAGGACCGGTGTCACATGGTTGTGTCTTGATGATTGAGTCAACAATTATCCCTTGTAGGACACTATGTCCTTCTAGCAAATGATCTACACTAGGGATGTCAATCGTAACTAGTGCTTAAAACCACATTAAAACATCTAAACTATTGCTTTAACCCCGAGCAGAGACACTAGAAAATAAAATAAAATGGTACGGAGTAATTAATTTCCCTCGAATACTAAATAGCTGATTGAAAGTAGCAGATATTAAGTCTAAATTTTGTTGTTAACTATATTCTCAAGTAACTAGAACCTCCTAAAAAACTGTTACCAGCAGCATCATCCAAGCTGGTCAACACATATCACATGTACACATTCTAGAATGCCTTCGTTACACCGTATGGTCAAACGCTTAAGAACTTCCTTTAAGTTGTTTAGCGATAATGATATTCGTCTTCAGTATTTGTTAAGCTCCAAGTTTATATGGACCTCAAATTCTATAATGCCTCTGTTACATCATATCCGTGTCTGTCATTTCTGTCGTGTGTTTATGAGTACCTAGAACAGTAATTCTCTGACTCTATAGTGGGAAAACATTGTTTTTTTCTTTATTAGAAACCGGTAATTTGCTTAATAGAGCTTTCAAACACCATAACCATTTAAACAGAGGAAACCTTGGCTTTATTTCAACTCAATTTAAAAGACAGGATCTGGAATAGGTATAAATATTTGCTGACTTAAAGATTAAATCTAATTGTGAAATCATGGAATTGTAGCTATTCAGTTCAACCTTATTAACCAGCTACCAAGCAACTCTTTTTTAAATAAAACCAATTTATGAGAAATATGGAATACTCTGAACCCAAAAGAATATCCAAATTAAATTTCTTTCATATCGAACAATGTCAAAATTAATTTACATCTATAAATGATTTCAACTGGTTAGTTGTTTACAAAACTGTGCTAGATAAAGACAAGTGTATAGAAGTCAAAATGCCCCCAAACGAGAAGCAAGATCCATGAATACGTCTTCACGACAAGGAATCGTGAGCCCACCCATTTGATGGCTGTACCCAAACTCTTCCTCCGCCAGTTGTAGTAACTCCTGAAATGTTGGTTCGTTTAATAGTGATAAAGAGACCACAAACCGCTTCTTCTCTTGTTCCCCAACATAAATGGCTAAATAGCCTTTGGGGATGTCCATAGATGCAGGAGTGCTTCTACCATTAGAGAGGGATCGTTTGAGTATTTGTCTAGCTTGGGTAATGCGAGGCATACGGATGGCCATATTTCAAAGAAGCTTGAGCTAGGAGGTTCACTATATAAATGTTGTTTAAGTATGATAAGAATCGAAGTTACTCTTCTTGTGGAATGATATGAAGTTGTAGATTTATTTTGGTGTGCTTGTATTGTGAATACCAAAGCTTTATATAGCAATAGGATATAATAATCATTTCATAATAGATGGTGACATATGGAGGATAGAACAATCGCACATGGTTATGTATCCCTACACTATTATTATGGATTGTTTTTCGGACATCAATCTCTACTGGCAAGCAAAGAAGGAATATGGTAGGAAATGTGTATGGTCATATTGTTCTTATCACATTAATTAGTGAAGAAGAGTACCAATATCACATGCATGTGTCTTTGTATTTCAATCCAAAACACCATATGTGGGTCATTGTGTCTTACAACCTAAGGGCCAATGGTAAAGATGATTATCTAAATTTGTGGTTTCAAATTTGTCCTGGGCCGTAGCATATTCGCTAGCCTCAACTCTCAACAGATATATTTAAAACAAAACTTACTGAACAAACCCTCTATGTATTTGTTGCCAATTGAACATTTCAGTAATATAGTAATCATATCTTGATTTGTTAGGTGTTGCAATAAGAAGAACATACTGGAAAATTTTATTTGGCGGTGTCTTCAGGTTGATCATTATATTTGACGGTTTTAACTTTTAGAAAATCTCTGTTACATCTTATCATCGTACCTTTATGGATTATAGTCGAGTTGTTGTGTGTTGATTTTTTAATGTCTTGTAATTCTAATGATCAGACAAGTTGCATTTGTTTTTCCCGTGTCCTGCTTATGTGGACACCATTCACTAGTGATACAAGAACATGTAAATCGCTAATAGGGGAGATTCTTTTTTAGAGATGTATTTAACATAATTGAAATTTCAAACTGTTGGAGCAGTACAACCGAGACCATATTGTAAACAAATGTCATGTGTAGTACATGTCTATCATTCGGTTTAGTTCAATACCTTTTGTATTACAGAGTTGTCTACTAGGTGTAAAATTATTAACTCAGTGGTGCATTAGTTTTAGTGACAAAGTAAGAAACGTAACTCTCGTTGTTACTTTCCATTTGTTTTCTTATAACTAAGTACTATTGTTTATACAGAAAACCATCAATATAAGAAAAATGATTCCTTGATAACAAATACATCCAATTTTAAATTTCATTCAGCCTGAAAATTCTCTAATTAAATCTGTAATGTTTTCCAATTTTTTAGTTGTTTACAAAACTCTGGTAGGAAAAGACAAATGTATAAAGGTCATAATGCTCCCAAACGAGAAGCAAGATCCGTGAATCCATCTTCACTACATAGAATTGTGAGCCCGCCCATTGGGTGGCTGAACCCAAACTCTTCCTCTGCCTGATGCAATAACTTTGGACACATAGGTTCGCATAATAGCGATAATGAGACCACATTAGAGGTGTACAAAAAAACCGGTTTTGAAAACCGATCCGAAAAAAAACTGGAAAACCGGCTAGACAAAAACCGGTTTTTGTTCAAACCGGTCCCAAACCGACCCAAGTTACCAGTTCCGTATAGGTTTTAGGTTTTGGAGATTAGACCGGGTTGAAAACCGGTTTTAGGAACAAACCGGTTTGGCAAAAAAAACCGGTTTTGGAGGAAAAAACCGATTTAGGCAATGTATTTTGATTCTAGGATGACCGGTTTGGCAAAAAAAAACCGGTTTAAAAACCGACCCAAATCGGTTCCGATTGATGGTTCTCTTCGGTGCTAAAAACCGGTTTGGAAACCGGATCGGTTTGAGGAAAAACCGGTTTGAGGAAAAACCGATCTAGGAAAAACCGGTTTAAAAACCGGTTCGGTTTTTAAAAAAAACCCGGTTTGTACATCTCTAGACCACATGCCTCTTCTTCTTTTGTTGGAGTGTTGCATCCATTAGAGAATGATCTTCTTAGAATTTGTTTTGCTTTGAAGGATACATGGCATACGGATGGCCATATATTCGAGGTAGCTTGAGTTTGTTTCACTTGGAAATGTTTGTTATGGAAGATAAAAATATCAAAGTACTGCTTCTGGTTGGGTGAAATTATAGATGACTTTCTAGGAAGATGTTGTTGTATTGTGCATGCTGAATGATATATATACACGCACACACAAAAAAGATATAACGTGGTACTTAATAAACGGAGGCACATGGACGAGAAAACAAACACACATGGTCTCGTATATTGGAAATAAAATAATGAATGATTTGACAATATCAATATTTAGCGGCATTAAAATAGGAGACATGCATGAAAGATTATATGGCCTGATTTCTTAGAACTGTAAGTAGTTAAGAATAGGACCGGTGTCACATGGTTGTGTCTTGATGATTGAGTCAACAATTATCCCTTGTAGGACACTATGTCCTTCTAGCAAATGATCTACACTAGGGATGTCAATCGTAACTAGTGCTTAAAACCACATTAAAACATCTAAACTATTGCTTTAACCGCGAGCAGAGACACTAGAAAATAAAATAAAATGGTACGGAGTAATTAATTTCCCTCGAATACTAAATAGCTGATTGAAAGTAGCAGATATTAAGTTTAAATTTTGTTGTTAACTATATTCTCAAGTAACTAGAACCTCCTAAAAACTGTTTACCAGCAGCATCATCCAAGCTGGTCAACACATATCACATGTACACATTCTAGAATGCCTTCGTTACACCGTATGGTAGAACGCTTAAGAACTTCCTTTAAGTTGTTTAGCGATAATGATATTCGTCTTCAGTATTTGTTAAGCTCCGAGTTTATACGGACCTCAAATTCTATAATGCCTCTGTTACATCATATCCGTGTCTGTCATTTCTGTCGTGTGTTTATGAGTACCTAGAACAGTAATTCTCTGACTCTATAGTGGGAAAACATTGTTTTTTTCTTTATTTGAAACCGGTAATTTGCTTAATAGAACTTTCAAACACCATAACCATTTAAACAGAGGAAACCTTGGCTTTATTTCAACTCAATTTACAAGACAGGATCTGGAATAGGTATAAATATTTGCCGACGTAAAGATTAAATCTAATTGTGAAATCATGGAATTGTAGCTATTAAGTTCAACCTTATTAACTAGCTACCAAGCAACTCTTTTTTAAATAAAACCAATTTATGAGAAATATGGAATACTCTGAACCCAAAAGAATATCCAAATTAAATTTCTTTCATATCGAACAATGTCAAAATTAATTTACATCTATAAATGATTTCAACTGGTTAGTTGTTTACAAAACTGTGCTAGATAAAGACAAGTGTATAGAAGTCAAAATGCCCCCAAACGAGAAGCAAGATCCATGAATACGTCTTCACGACAAGGAATCGTGAGCCCACCCATTTGATGGCTATACCCAAACTCTTCCTCCGCCAGTTGTAGTAACTCCTGAAATGTTGGTTCGTTTAATAGTGATAAAGAGACCACAAACCGCTTCTTCTCTTGTTCCCCAACATAAATGGCTAAATAGCCTTTGGGGATGTCCATAGATGCTGGAGTGCTTCTACCATTAGAGAGTGATCGTTTGAGTATTTGTCTAGCTTGGGTAATGCGAGGCATACGGATGGCCATATTTCAAAGAAGCTTGAGTTAGGAGGTTCACTTTATAAATGTTGTTTAAGTATGATAAGAATTGAAGTTGCTTTTCTTGTGGAATGATATGAAGTTGTAGATTTATTTTGATATATGTGCTTGTATTGTGAATACCGAAAGCTTTATATAGCAATAGGATATAATAATCATTTCATAAAATAGATGGTGACCTATGGAGGATAGAGCAATCGCACATGGTTATGTATCCCTACACTATTATTATGGATGGTTTTGCGGACATCAATCTCTACTAGCAAGCAAAGAAGGACTATGGTAGGAAATGTGTATGGTCATATTGTTCTTATCACATTAATTAGTGAAGAAGAGTACCAATATCACATGCATGTGTCTTTGTATTTCAATCCAAAACACCATATATGGGTCATTGTGTCTTACAACATAAGGGCCAATGGTAAGGATGATTATCTAAATTTGTGGTTTCAAATCTGTCCTTGGCCGTAGCATATTCGTTAGCCTCGACTCTCAACAGAAATATTTAAAACAAAACTTACCAAACAAACCCTCTATGTATTTGTTGCCAATTGTACATTTCAATAATATAGTAATCATATCTTGATTTGTTAGGTGTTACAATAAGAAGAACATACTGGAAAATTTTATTTGGTGGTGTCTTCAGGTTGATCATTACATTTGACGGTTTTAACTTTTAGAAAATCTCTGTTACATCTTATCATCGTACCTTTATGGATTATAGTCGAGTTGTTGTGTGTTGATTTAATGTCTTGTAATTCTAAAGATCAGAAAAGTTGCATTTGTTTTTCCCGTGTCATGCTTATGTGGACACCATTCACTAGTGATACAAGAACATGTAAATCGCTAATAGGGGAGATTCTTTTTTAGAGATGTATTTAACATAATTGAAATTTCAAACTGTTGGAGCAGTACAATCGAGACCATATTGTAAACAAATGTCATGTGTAGTACATGTCTATCATTCGGTTTAGTTCAATACCTTTTGTATTACAGAGTTGTCTACTAGGTGTAAAATTATTAACTCAGTGGTGCATTAGTTTTAGTGACAAAGTAAGAAACGTAACTCTCGTTGTTACTTTCCATTTGTTTTATGATAACTAAGTACTATTGTTTATACAGAAAACCATCAATATAAGAAAAATGATTCCTTGATAACAAATACATCCAATTTTAAATTTCATTCACCCTGAAAATTCTCTAATTAAATCTGTAATGTTTTCCAATTTTTTAGTTGTTTACAAAACTCTGGTAGGAAAAGACAAATGTATAAAGGTCATAATGCTCCCAAACGAGAAGCAAGATCCGTGAATCCATCTTTACTACATAGAATTGTGAGCCCGCCCATTGGGTGGCTGAACCCAAACTCTTCCTCTGCCTAATGCAATAACTCTGGACACATAGGTTCGCATAATAGCGATAATGAGACCACATGCCTCTTCTTCTTTTGTTGGAGTGTTGCATCCATTAGATAATGATCTTCTTAGAATTTGTTTTGCTTGAAGGATACATGGCATACGGATGGCCATATATTCGAGGTAGCTTGAGTTTGTTTCACTTGGAAATGTTTGTCATGGAAGATAAAAATATCAAAGTACTGCTTCTGGTTGGGTGAAATTATAGATGACTTTCTAGGAAGATGTTGTTGTATTGTGCATGCTGAATGATATATATACACGCACACACAAAAAAGATATAACGTGGTACTTAATAAACAGAGGCACATGGACGAGAAAACAAACACACATGGTCTCGTATATTGGAAATAAAATAATGAATGATTTGACAATATCAATATTTAGCGGCATTAAAATAGGAGACATGCATGAAAGATTATATGGCCTGATTTCTTAGAACTGTAAGTAGTTAAGAATAGGACCGGTGTCACATGGTTGTGTCTTGATGATTGAGTCAACAATTATCCCTTGTAGGACACTATGTCCATCTAGCAAATGATCTACACTAGGGATGTCAATCGTAACTAGTGCTTAAAACCACATTAAAACATCTAAACTATTGCTTTAACCCCGAGCAGAGACACTAGAAAATAAAATAAAATGGTACGGAGTAATTAATTTCCCTCGAATACTAAATAGCTGATTGAAAGTAGCAGATATTAAGTCTAAATTTTGTTGTTAACTATATTCTCAAGTAACTAGAACCTCCTAAAAAACTGTTTACCAGCAGCATCATCCAAGCTGGTCAACACATATCACATGTACACATTCTAGAATGCCTTCGTTACACCGTATGGTCAAACGCTTAAGAACTTCCTTTAAGTTGTTTAGCGATAATGATATTCGTCTTCAGTATTTGTTAAGCTCCAAGTTTATATGGACCTCAAATTCTATAATGCCTCTGTTACATCATATCCGTGTCTGTCATTTCTGTCGTGTGTTTATGAGTACCTAGAACAGTAATTCTCTGACTCTATAGTGGGAAAACATTGTTTTTTTCTTTATTAGAAACCGGTAATTTGCTTAATAGAGCTTTCAAACACCATAACCATTTAAACAGAGGAAACCTTGGCTTTATTTCAACTCAATTTAAAAGACAGGATCTGGAATAGGTATAAATATTTGCCGACTTAAAGATTAAATCTAATTGTGAAATCATGGAATTGTAGCTATTCAGTTCAACCTTATTAACCAGCTACCAAGCAACTCTTTTTTAAATAAAACCAATTTATGAGAAATATGGAATACTCTGAACCCAAAAGAATATCCAAATTAAATTTCTTTCATATCGAACAATGTCAAAATTAATTTACATCTATAAATGATTTCAACTGGTTAGTTGTTTACAAAACTGTGCTAGATAAAGACAAGTGTATAGAAGTCAAAATGCCCCCAAACGAGAAGCAAGATCCATGAATACGTCTTCACGACAAGGAATCGTGAGCCCACCCATTTGATGGCTGTACCCAAACTCTTCCTCCGCCAGTTGTAGTAACTCCTGAAATGTTGGTTCGTTTAATAGTGATAAAGAGACCACAAACCGCTTCTTCTCTTGTTCCCCAACATAAATGGCTAAATAGCCTTTGGGGATGTCCATAGATGCAGGAGTGCTTCTACCATTAGAGAGGGATCGTTTGAGTATTTGTCTAGCTTGGGTAATGCGAGGCATACGGATGGCCATATTTCAAAGAAGCTTGAGCTAGGAGGTTCACTATATAAATGTTGTTTAAGTATGATAAGAATCGAAGTTACTCTTCTTGTGGAATGATATGAAGTTGTAGATTTATTTTGGTGTGCTTGTATTGTGAATACCAAAGCTTTATATAGCAATAGGATATAATAATCATTTCATAATAGATGGTGACATATGGAGGATAGAACAATCGCACATGGTTATGTATCCCTACACTATTATTATGGATTGTTAGCATATAATATTTGATTTATCATAAGTATATATATATCCTAAGTCTAGAATATAAATAAGTGAACCATTGTGTCACAAGTTAGTTATAGGAAGTTATTATAGTTATGAACGGTTGTGTCGGTTACACTCACACCGATTCATCTAGTATATATAGACCGATATGTATCATTTGTAAATTTGTATGAAACTTTCTTTGTTTATAAAACACTTAGTTTCTCTCAATTATAATCCCTCATCGATCCTGCGATCTAACATTTGGTATCAGAGCATTAGGTTCTTTCATTTGTTCCATCGATTACAAAAGACTCGAAGAAGGCGACGATCATATATCATCCTCTGTTTCACTGCAGAAAAACAGAGACTGATACAGATTCAGTTTTTAAACGCGGGAACACAGAATCAAAGGCCAAACAGGATTAAGAAAGATCAATACCAAAGTATATAACCGTTTAAAGAAGAAAGACAACCGGATTGAAGAATTCCGGCCAAACTCAGTTTTTCCGGCGATTACCGGAACCGACGAACAGAAAGTTTAAACACATCAAAACGGTTATATCTATCCCTGCCCTATTAGTTTATCATAATCGAATACACAGAACGTTAATCCAAATCAGAAATCAGAAAAATTTTTCATACTCTGTTCTTGTTCGTCAAAGTTTTTTTCCCGCCAAAATTTTTATAAACCAAAACATATTTTTAATACTTCAAAGTTCTTTCGAACATTCACTGATACAAAAAAACCAGATTCGTTTTCATATAACTTCTATCAAAAATATCAAAGTTCATCAAGGATTAAGTTTTTTCTCTCGGTTTCAAGAACCGAAATTGTTTCTGAAATCTTTTGGTATTCGATTATCATTATTGTTAAGGATCCGAAATATAGCGTGGAACATATTGTTGTTTTGATCGGATCATTCAGACGCAAAGGAAGCGTTTGTTTTGTATCGGGCAGTAAAGTTTTTTAAAGAAGAAGGAGTTGACTTTGGGAAGTCAAACTCACAAAATAATATTATATTATTGAGGGATAATATAAGTTTGGATATTATCAGTGTTTTTATTTGTTTTGTTCACTGATTAAAAAAAAAAGGGGGAAGATTATATGATTTAGAAAAGAAAAAAAACAAAAAACAAAAAAGGGAGGAACGGTTCTGATTTGCCCTGCAACCGAAGGACCGGTTCCTAGAACAGTTGGTTTGATTTGCTTGACAACCGGAAAAACCCCGTTATTGGTTTTTATTTGTCCTGCAACCGAAAGCCCCGTTACTGTTCTCGGCGCGCAACAATTGGTTTGATTTGTTAGACGACCGAAAGACCCAGTTGGTAGGTTTTGATTCGTCTTACAACCGAAGACCCCGTTATTGTTGTGGTAAAAAGGAATAGTTGGTTTTGATTCGTTATAAACGACCGAAAGACCCCGTTACTATTCTCGGAAGTAAGGTTTTGATTCGCTACGCGACCGAAAAACCAGAAGAAGATAATTTGATCCGAAGTCATTCAGGCTGATATCAAATTAATCCAAAGCAAGGTTGATATTGATTTGATCCGAGGCTAGCAAAGTTGATATCAAATCAATCCGAAACCAAAGAAGTTAAAGTTACGTTAGTGTATCTACCAATATTGGAAAAAAGAAAAAGAAGACACGAACAATGACTAAGGAAGTCATAAGAGAAGAAGGAACGTCAATGACCTTCCAGTGCCCAACTCTAAGTCCGACGAATTATACTATTTGGGCAGTAAAAGTTAGAGCAATCTTCAACGTACATGGAATTTGGGAAGCAATAGAACCAACAGGTGAAGTCGACGCAAAGAAAAATGCCAAAGCTATTGCTTATCTTTATCAAGCCATGCCAGAAGAACTAGTATTTCAAATCGCTCATCATACAAACGCTAAAGACATTTGGGAAGATTTGAAAGCAAGATATGTAGGAGCAGACAGAGTCAAAGAAGCAAGAATGCAAACACTCGAATCAGACTTTGAAGCTCTAAAGATGAAAGACTCAGAATCACTAGATGATTTTACCGGCAAAATTAGTAAACTTGTCTCACAAGCCAACAACCTTGGATCTACAATTGATAACAAAAGATTAGTAAGGAAACTACTCAGTTCAGTACCAGAAAAGTACATCCAAATTGTTGCTGCAATCGAGCAATTTGCCGATCTCAATACTATGCCATTTCAAGAAGCTATCGGCAGATTAAAGGCATACGAAGAACGCATCAAGAAACCAGAAGAAGGTGAATCACACAGTAAACTCTTATTCACCAAAGAAGATGCTAAAGGAAAATTCAAGGAAGATAAATGTGAACATTGTGGTCATGCAAATTCAAGTCAAGGACGTGATAAAGCA
Source organism: Ambrosia artemisiifolia (assembly GCA_032199755.1). NCBI lineage: Eukaryota > Viridiplantae > Streptophyta > Magnoliopsida > Asterales > Asteraceae > Ambrosia > Ambrosia artemisiifolia. The sequence continues at coordinate 5,234,504 of CM063529.1, read as the reverse complement.
AAAAATTGGAAGACTTGGAGAAACAAAGACAACAGAAGGTACCAACAAAACAAGAGCTATATAAGATGCTACAATTGCAATGATTTTGGACACCTCAAACACGAATGTCCAAAACTAAAAGAAAAGGAGGAAGCTCATCTAATTCAATGTGAAGAAGTTGGACCAGTAATGCTATAAGCAAGACGCAATGAAGATGATCAAGACCCTACTGCAAAGTATTGAAGATAAATCAAAATTAAGGGGGAGAATGTTAGCATATAATATTTGATTTATCATAAGTATATATATATCCTAAGTCTAGAATATAAATAAGTGAACCATTGTGTCACAAGTTAGTTATAGGAAGTTATTATAGTTATGAACGGTTGTGTCGGTTACACTCACACCGATTCATCTAGTATATATAGACCGATATGTATCATTTGTAAATTTGTATGAAACTTTCTTTGTTTATAAAACACTTAGTTTCTCTCAATTATAATCCCTCATCGATCCTGCGATCTAACATGGATTGTTTTTCGGACATCAATCTCTACTGGCAAGCAAAGAAGGAATATGGTAGGAAATGTGTATGGTCATATTGTTCTTATCACATTAATTAGTGAAGAAGAGTACCAATATCACATGCATGTGTCTTTGTATTTCAATCCAAAACACCATATGTGGGTCATTGTGTCTTACAACCTAAGGGCCAATGGTAAAGATGATTATCTAAATTTGTGGTTTCAAATTTGTCCTGGGCCGTAGCATATTCGCTAGCCTCAACTCTCAACAGACATATTTAAAACAAAACTTACTGAACAAACCCTCTATGTATTTGTTGCCAATTGAACATTTCAGTAATATAGTAATCATATCTTGATTTGTTAGGTGTTGCAATAAGAAGAACATACTGGAAAATTTTATTTGGCGGTGTCTTCAGGTTGATCATTATATTTGACGGTTTTAACTTTTAGAAAATCTCTGTTACATCTTATCATCGTACCTTTATGGATTATAGTCGAGTTGTTGTGTGTTGATTTTTTAATGTCTTGTAATTCTAATGATCAGAAAAGTTGCATTTGTTTTTCCCGTGTCCTGCTTATGTGGACACCATTCACTAGTGATACAAGAACATGTAAATCGCTAATAGGGGAGATTCTTTTTTAGAGATGTATTTAACATAATTGAAATTTCAAACTGTTGGAGCAGTACAACCGAGACCATATTGTAAACAAATGTCATGTGTAGTACATGTCTATCATTCGGTTTAGTTCAATACCTTTTGTATTACAGAGTTGTCTACTAGGTGTAAAATTATTAACTCAGTGGTGCATTAGTTTTAGTGACAAAGTAAGAAACGTAACTCTCGTTGTTACTTTCCATTTGTTTTCTTATAACTAAGTACTATTGTTTATACAGAAAACCATCAATATAAGAAAAATGATTCCTTGATAACAAATACATCCAATTTTAAATTTCATTCAGCCTGAAAATTCTCTAATTAAATCTGTAATGTTTTCCAATTTTTTAGTTGTTTACAAAACTCTGGTAGGAAAAGACAAATGTATAAAGGTCATAATGCTCCCAAACGAGAAGCAAGATCCGTGAATCCATCTTCACTACATAGAATTGTGAGCCCGCCCATTGGGTGGCTGAACCCAAACTCTTCCTCTGCCTGATGCAATAACTTTGGACACATAGGTTTGCATAATAGCGATAATGAGACCACATTAGAGGTGTACAAAAAAACCGGTTTTGAAAACCGATCCGAAAAAAAACTGGAAAACCGGCTAGACAAAAACCGGTTTTTGTTCAAACCGGTCCCAAACCGACCCAAGTTACCAGTTCCGTATAGGTTTTAGGTTTTGGAGATTAGACCGGGTTGAAAACCGGTTTTAGGAACAAACCGGTTTGGCAAAAAAAACCGGTTTTGGAGGAAAAAACCGATTTAGGCAATGTATTTTGATTCTAGGATGACCGGTTTGGCAAAAAAAAACCGGTTTAAAAACCGACCCAAATCGGTTCCGATTGATGGTTCTCTTCGGTGCTAAAAACCGGTTTGGAAACCGGATCGGTTTGAGGAAAAACCGGTTTGAGGAAAAACCGATCTAGGAAAAACCGGTTTAAAAACCGGTTCGGTTTTTAAAAAAAACCCGGTTTGTACATCTCTAGACTACATGCCTCTTCTTCTTTTGTTGGAGTGTTGCATCCATTAGAGAATGATCTTCTTAGAATTTGTTTTGCTTTGAAGGATACATGGCATACGGATGGCCATATATTCGAGGTAGCTTGAGTTTGTTTCACTTGGAAATGTTTGTTATGGAAGATAAAAATATCAAAGTACTGCTTCTGGTTGGGTGAAATTATAGATGACTTTCTAGGAAGATGTTGTTGTATTGTGCATGCTGAATGATATATATACACGCACACACAAAAAAGATATAACGTGGTACTTAATAAACGGAGGCACATGGATGAGAAAACAAACACACATGGTCTCGTATATTGGAAATAAAATAATGAATGATTTGACAATATCAATATTTAGCGGCATTAAAATAGGAGACATGCATGAAAGATTATATGGCCTGATTTCTTAGAACTGTAAGTAGTTAAGAATAGGACCGGTGTCACATGGTTGTGTCTTGATGATTGAGTCAACAATTATCCCTTGTAGGACACTATGTCCTTCTAGCAAATGATCTACACTAGGGATGTCAATCGTAACTAGTGCTTAAAACCACATTAAAACATCTAAACTATTGCTTTAACCGCGAGCAGAGACACTAGAAAATAAAATAAAATGGTACGGAGTAATTAATTTCCCTCGAATACTAAATAGCTGATTGAAAGTAGCAGATATTAAGTTTAAATTTTGTTGTTAACTATATTCTCAAGTAACTAGAACCTCCTAAAAACTGTTTACCAGCAGCATCATCCAAGCTGGTCAACACATATCACATGTACACATTCTAGAATGCCTTCGTTACACCGTATGGTAGAACGCTTAAGAACTTCCTTTAAGTTGTTTAGCGATAATGATATTCGTCTTCAGTATTTGTTAAGCTCCGAGTTTATACGGACCTCAAATTCTATAATGCCTCTGTTACATCATATCCGTGTCTGTCATTTCTGTCGTGTGTTTATGAGTACCTAGAACAGTAATTCTCTGACTCTATAGTGGGAAAACATTGTTTTTTTCTTTATTTGAAACCGGTAATTTGCTTAATAGAACTTTCAAACACCATAACCATTTAAACAGAGGAAACCTTGGCTTTATTTCAACTCAATTTACAAGACAGGATCTGGAATAGGTATAAATATTTGCCGACGTAAAGATTAAATCTAATTGTGAAATCATGGAATTGTAGCTATTCAGTTCAACCTTATTAACTAGCTACCAAGCAACTCTTTTTTAAATAAAACCAATTTATGAGAAATATGGAATACTCTGAACCCAAAAGAATATCCAAATTAAATTTCTTTCATATCGAACAATGTCAAAATTAATTCACATCTATAAATGATTTCAACTGGTTAGTTGTTTACAAAACTGTGCTAGATAAAGACAAGTGTATAGAAGTCAAAATGCCCCCAAACGAGAAGCAAGATCCATGAATACGTCTTCACGACAAGGAATCGTGAGCCCACCCATTTGATGGCTATACCCAAACTCTTCCTCCGCCAGTTGTAGTAACTCCTGAAATGTTGGTTCGTTTAATAGTGATAAAGAGACCACAAACCGCTTCTTCTCTTGTTCCCCAACATAAATGGCTAAATAGCCTTTGGGGATGTCCATAGATGCTGGAGTGCTTCTACCATTAGAGAGTGATCGTTTGAGTATTTGTCTAGCTTGGGTAATGCGAGGCATACGGATGGCCATATTTCAAAGAAGCTTGAGTTAGGAGGTTCACTTTATAAATGTTGTTTAAGTATGATAAGAATTGAAGTTGCTTTTCTTGTGGAATGATATGAAGTTGTAGATTTATTTTGATATATGTGCTTGTATTGTGAATACCGAAAGCTTTATATAGCAATAGGATATAATAATCATTTCATAAAATAGATGGTGACCTATGGAGGATAGAGCAATCGCACATGGTTATGTATCCCTACACTATTATTATGGATGGTTTTGCGGACATCAATCTCTACTAGCAAGCAAAGAAGGACTATGGTAGGAAATGTGTATGGTCATATTGTTCTTATCACATTAATTAGTGAAGAAGAGTACAAATATCACATGCATGTGTCTTTGTATTTCAATCCAAAACACCATATATGGGTCATTGTGTCTTACAACATAAGGGCCAATGGTAAGGATGATTATCTAAATTTGTGGTTTCAAATCTGTCCTTGGCCGTAGCATATTCGTTAGCCTCGACTCTCAACAGAAATATTTAAAACAAAACTTACCAAACAAACCCTCTATGTATTTGTTGCCAATTGTACATTTCAATAATATAGTAATCATATCTTGATTTGTTAGGTGTTACAATAAGAAGAACATACTGGAAAATTTTATTTGGTGGTGTCTTCAGGTTGATCATTACATTTGACGGTTTTAACTTTTAGAAAATCTCTGTTACATCTTATCATCGTACCTTTATGGATTATAGTCGAGTTGTTGTGTGTTGATTTAATGTCTTGTAATTCTAAAGATCAGAAAAGTTGCATTTGTTTTTCCCGTGTCATGCTTATGTGGACACCATTCACTAGTGATACAAGAACATGTAAATCGCTAATAGTGGAGATTCTTTTTTAGAGATGTATTTAACATAATTGAAATTTCAAACTGTTGGAGCAGTACAACCGAGACCATATTGTAAACAAATGTCATGTGTAGTACATGTCTATCATTCGGTTTAGTTCAATACCTTTTGTATTACAGAGTTGTCTACTAGGTGTAAAATTATTAACTCAGTGGTGCATTAGTTTTAGTGACAAAGTAAGAAACGTAACTCTCGTTGTTACTTTCCATTTGTTTTCTGATAACTAAGTACTATTGTTTATACAGAAAACCATCAATATAAGAAAAATGATTCCTTGATAACAAATACATCCAATTTTAAATTTCATTCAGCCTGAAAATTCTCTAATTAAATCTGTAATGTTTTCCAATTTTTTAGTTGTTTACAAAACTCTGGTAGGAAAAGACAAATGTATAAAGGTCATAATGCTCCCAAACGAGAAGCAAGATCCGTGAATCCATCTTTACTACATAGAATTGTGAGCCCGCCCATTGGGTGGCTGAACCCAAACTCTTCCTCTGCCTAATGCAATAACTCTGGACACATAGGTTCGCATAATAGCGATAATGAGACCACATGCCTCTTCTTCTTTTGTTGGAGTGTTGCATCCATTAGATAATGATCTTCTTAGAATTTGTTTTGCTTGAAGGATACATGGCATACGGATGGCCATATATTCGAGGTAGCTTGAGTTTGTTTCACTTGGAAATGTTTGTCATGGAAGATAAAAATATCAAAGTACTGCTTCTGGTTGGGTGAAATTATAGATGACTTTCTAGGAAGATGTTGTTGTATTGTGCATGCTGAATGATATATATACACGCACACACAAAAAAGATATAACGTGGTACTTAATAAACAGAGGCACATGGACGAGAAAACAAACACACATGGTCTCGTATATTGGAAATAAAATAATGAATGATTTGACAATATCAATATTTAGCGGCATTAAAATAGGAGACATGCATGAAAGATTATATGGCCTGATTTCTTAGAACTGTAAGTAGTTAAGAATAGGACCGGTGTCACATGGTTGTGTCTTGATGATTGAGTCAACAATTATCCCTTGTATAGGACACAGGATCGGATTGAGGGTGAAGGGATTTGAGAGAGAAATCTTATTATTGAAAGAAACAATACATACAAATGAAATAATACAATGTATTCGGTATATATACAAATGAAAGGGTGTGTCCCCTTTAGACTAACCGACATACCGGTTGGTTTATAACTACCTTAATAATCTAACTTAGGATAAAGTAATATGTCACACTATATATATATATATACTTAGGCTAAAAGGAGGAATATGGGAAATAAGAATTATGTATCTAACATTCTCCCCCCTAATTCTTGATTTCCCCAAGGTCTTCAACTCCTATGAGACTTCGCATCTCTATGAACTTTATCCTTGGTAGTGACTTGGTGAGGATGTCGGCTTTCTGCATCTCTCCACTGATATGATCAACTTGTATCTGCTCGTTCTCTATGCATTCTCTGATAAAGTGATACCTTGTGTTGATATGTTTGGATCTTCCATGAAACACAGGATTCTTCATGAGTTGTATCGCTGACTTGTTATCTACTTTTAGAGTTATCTTCTTTGGTCTTTCACCTGTGAGTTCATTAGTACTCCTTGTAGCCATATTGCTTGACATGCTGCTGATGTTGCTGCCATAAACTCTGATTCACATGATGATAAAGCTACCGTGCTTTGCTTCTGACTTGTCCATGTGATAGGTGAATCTTTGTAGTAGAATATTGTTCCTGTTGTTCCTTTTCCATCTTCTTGGTCTCCGAAACTGCTGTCGCTGTAACCAATGATTTCTGCTTCTTTTCCTTTGCTGTATTGAATTCCATAATTCAATGTGCCTTTGATGTATCTTATCAAATGTTTAACTGCCTTCATGTGAGTCGTCTTTGGTTTCTCCATGAATCTGCTCACGTATCCAACTGCGTAAGTAATATCTGGTCTGGTATGTGTAAGGTACCTTAGGCTTCCAATTAGCTTTCTGTATTCTGTCTCATTTACTGGTTCACTCTCATCTTCTCTGGTGAGCTTCAGACCTGGTTCCATTGCAGTCTTCGTTGGATTGCAGTCTTCTAGTCTAGCTTCCTTGATAACTTTCTTTGCGTAGGCTGATTGCTTCAATTGTATTCTTCCTTGTGCTTGGCGTACTTCTATCCCTAGATAGTATGTGAGTGGTCCTAAATCACTCATTTCAAACTTGCCTTGCATTTCATTCTTGAAGCTTGATATGTCCTTCACTGAACTTCCTGTCACTATTATGTCATCGACATAAACTCCTATAATGATTGTTGACTGTCTTGAAGTTCTCTTGTACACTGCTTGTTCTTGTGGACATCTTATAAATCCAATCTCTTTTAGGATGTTGTTCAGCCTTATGTTCCATGCTCTTGGTGCTTGCTTCAAACCATATAGAGCTTTCTTTAGCTTGTAGACTAGGTTCTCTTTTCCTTTCTTTATGAATCCATCTGGTTGTGATACGTAGACATCTTCCTTTAATTCACCGTGTAGGAATGCTGATTTGACATCCAAATGATGTACTTGCCATCCCTTCTGAGCTGCCAATGCTAGTAGTAGCCTGATTGTTTCCATTCTTGCAACGGGTGCGAATACTTCATTGTAGTCTATACCTTCTTGTTGTACATACCCTTTTGCTACTAATCTGGCCTTATGCTTGGTGATCTGTCCACTTGCGTCTCTCTTGACCTTAAATACCCATTTTAGACCTATTGGTTTCTGACCGGAGGGAAGTTTAGTCAGTGTCCAAGTGTTATTCTTTTCTATAGAATCTATTTCGCTTTCCATTGCTTCTATCCACTGTGGGTAATCTGCTGCTTCTCTGTAGTTTGCAGGTTCTTCATCGTATGCTAGATAAAGATGTTCAAATTCTTCTTGTCTAAGAGGTTCTGTGGCTGCATAGATGTCATTAAGTGATCTAAGGGCTCGAACTGGTCTATGTAAGGAGCCTGGTGAGTCTTCTATCTCTTGAGTACTCGTCTCAACTGCTGGATCACTTGTCGGTGTCTCTTGTACCGTTATTGGAGTTCTTGTAGCTGTGATTGGACTGCTGAAGAATTCATTATCACTCTCTTGATCTTCACTGTCCTCGTCATTATCTTCTTGTACAGCTTCACTATCTGAATCTCCATGTATCTCAAATCTTGTCCAAGATGGTTCATTTTCACTTCCTTCTTTCAAGTAGTTGTCCCAATTCCATGGTTCATTTTCTATGAATTGGACATCTCTACTGATATGTATTTTCTCTTCTATGGGATCATATAATCTATAGGCTTTTGAACCGCTTTCGTTTCCTAGATGTACCATTTTCTTACTTCTATCTTCTAACTTCTTTAAGAAGGGCGTTGTTACCTTTGCATATGCTGTGCATCCAAATACTCTAATGTGCTTGATATTGGGTGCCTTTCCATTCACTGCTTCGTAGGGTGTCATTCCCTGTAGTGCTTTTGTAGGTAACCGATTCTGTATGTAAATCGCCTGTCTTGTTGCTTCTGCCCATAAATTCTGTGGTACGTTCATAGCCTTTAACATGCTTCTTGTCATACTCATTACTGAACGGTTTTTCCTTTCTACTACACCATTCTGCTGAGGTGTGTAAGGCGCTGTAAGCTGCCTGAGGATTCCTTTGTCCTCACAATACGTGGTAAGTGCTTTAGAAGTAAATTCTCCTCCACGATCCGTTCTTAATCTTTTGAGCTTTTGACTTGTCTCTGTCTGAGCTTCACTTAGGAATTTCTTGAAATTCTCATAAACTTGATCTTTTGACTTAAGCATGTAGATCCACATATATCTTGAATAATCATCAACTATAAGGAAGAAATAGTTGTTGCCTGCTAATGATGTGGGTGAAATCGGTCCACATAAATCTGCATGTACGAGCTCGAGAGGTCTCGTTGCTCTAAAACTTGCTTGAGAGGGGAATGGAAGTCTGCTTTGTTTCCCCGTAATACATGCATCACATACTTGAGATGGGTGCTTGATTCTTGGTATTCCATGTGCCATTCCTTTAATACTTAATTGTCGTAGTGAATCGAAATTCACGTGTCCCATACGTGCATGCCATAACCATGCAGGTGAATCTATTCTGGCTTGTAAACAAATAGGACTTGTTATTCTGAGCCTTACCTTGTAGAGTCTATTCTTAGCTCTTGGGACTTTCATCAAAAGGTTGCTGTAGGCGTCATAAATCCTTAAATACTCATTCTCCATAATTACTTTACATCCTGATTCTGTAACTTGCCCGAGGCTTAAGATGTTGCTTTGGAGTGTTGGAATGTAGTAGACTTCTGTAACTAGTCTTTGTTCTCCGTTGTTGCATTCCAATAATACTGAGCCTTTACCTTTGATGTTGACACATGATCCATCTCCAAATTTTACACTTCCTGCTATCTTTTCATCTAACTCTGTGAAGTAGGAGCGTCTTCCTGTCATATGATTGCTTGCTCCATTGTCTAAGTACCAAACTTCATTTCCATTTTCTTCACTGTGATAGCTTTCTGGTATAATCTTCTTTTCTTCTAGAACTACGTTTCTTTCTTCACCAACTGCCATAAGTAATGTGGGATCCTCTTCTTCCATTACTAGGTGAGATTCTTCTTGCTTGTTTCGAGGTTTAGGACATCTGGGAGCTATATGTCCTATTTCATTGCAGTTGTAGCATCTTACACTGCTGCCATCCTTCTTGGGCTTGTAACTACTGTCGTCATGACGATTCTTAGTGGGATTTCTATCACCTCTGTGATCTTGATGGCCATTTCTGTCAAAGTTCTTCCTCTCGTATCTTTGACTCTTATTGAACTTCCTATAGTTCTGTCTACCTCGATTCTGATTGTAGTTCTTATTGTTGTTGTTGCTGAAAGGCCTTCTATCTTGCCTTGTAAATAACAGCTTCTCTTGACTTGCGGGTCCATATTTCTTCTCATCTCTTGACTTAAGGCGTTCCTCATACGCTTTGAGTCTTCCAAGCGCTTCATCTAGCGTCATGGTATCCATATCTGAATATTGTTCTATGGACGCAATAATCTGTAGGAACCTCTCTGGTACGGAGTCCAGCAATTTTCGCACCAACATTGACTCTTCAATTTTTGTTCCTAGGGTTCTTGACTTTGTACTAATCGCACTTAACCTACCAGCAAACTGGTCTATGGTTTCTGTCTCTCTCATCGACAACATCTCAAATTCTGTGCGTAATGATTGAAGTCTTGCTTTCTGGACTCGGTCAATTCCAATAAATCTCGTCTTTAATGCTTCCCAAATTTCTTTTGCTGTAGGATGTGACGCCACCTGCATCACCATATCCTCTGGAATTGCCTGAAAGAGATAGGCAATCGCTGTCCTATCCTTCTTTACATCTACCGTTGACGTGCCTTCTGTGGGTTCCACTACTTCCCAAAGACCATTTGCACTCAATATTGCTTTAACACGAACAGCCCAAATCGTGTAATTCGTAGATGTCAACATCGGTGTTTGGAGGCTGAAAGTGAGAGTCTCCTTCGTGACTGTCTCTTTCTGTGTCTGTTCTTTCGTCATTTTGGGTTTACTGGGAGTTTTCTGTGGACTTTTAGTCTTTTTCTTCCCTATTGTCCGAAACTAGTATGGACTACCCAACACTTTAATGGAACTCTTGCTTGACTACCCTTGTCAAACTCTACTATGATAATTTCGAGAAATACTATTTGCTTAACAAAGTTTTGATCTTTGTGGCCGGCTTTTACAAAGTACCAAGATCTTTGTTATAATACTCTCGTGTATCACTAATGTTCCTCTAAACAATTCTAAAAAGTCAATCCTATGACTTGATAATCCTCCAACAATGATTGATTAGTGCCTTGCAATAACACCCTTTGTCAATCTAAAACACCCTTCTAAAACAAATCACTTGTTTCTCTAATATGCTTCAATCCTATTTTCTTTTTTTGTTTAATCAGTGATAAATTCCAACAAACAAACACTGATATAATACCCTTCACAATATACCCTTAATAAAATAATAATTCTTTAAAGGTCTGTTGACTTTCAGAAAAGTCAAACTTCTTCTTTTTTCCTTTCGAACCCACTGCCAATCAAACAAATTTTCTGGTTTTGATCCCCTTTGATCAAAACAGTGATAGAACTTCTAATCTTATGTTCTACAAACAACTTTGTGTCTGGATCCTAATCCAAAACACGATCGAATACGAAGGGAAAATTAATTTCAGAAAAAATTTTCCCGGGTTTTTCTGATTCTAACAAAATCTTAATCTTTAGATATGTTTCTGTTTATAAATGATTCTGTTTTCTATATACGAACAATGAATAAGTAACACTGATGTCCGAAAACTTTGTTTTGGTTGAAAAGATTTTTGGCGGGAAAACAAGTGTTCGAAGAAAAACAGAGTATCAGAAAAAAATTTCGTTTTTTTGTTTTTTTTGATTTTGATTAAGATTATATGTATTCGATTCTAACTTATAAACTAAAGGCAGGGATAGTATAACCGTATAATTGCGTTTAAACGACTTGTCTGTGAATCCGGTGCGTCGCCGGACTTGTCTGGTTTGGCCGGAAAAGTCTATCCGGTTGTCTTCTTCGTTCTGTACGGTTATTAGGGGGTGATGTATTGATCTTTATCAATCCTGGTTTGGCCTTGGATGATCTGTTCCTTCGATTGATACTTCGTTCTTGTCTGACTCTGTTTTCGGTAAAACAGGGAACAAGATTTTCTTGTGATCTTCGTCTTCTTCGTATGTTCTTTGTGACTGGATGGAACGGGTTTGATAACCAACGCTCTGATGCCAAATATAGGACACAGGATCGGATTGAGGGTGAAGGGATTTGAGAGAGAAATCTTATTATTGAAAGAAACAATACATACAAATGAAATAATACAATGTATTCGGTATATATACAAATGAAAGGGTGTGTCCCCTTTAGACTAACCGACATACCGGTTGGTTTATAACTACCTTAATAATCTAACTTAGGATAAAGTAATATGTCACACTATATATATATATATACTTAGGATAAAAGGAGGAATATGGGAAATAAGAATTATGTATCTAACACCTTGTAGGACACTATGTCCTTCTAGCAAATGATCTACACTAGGGATGTCAATCGTAACTAGTGCTTAAAACCACATTAAAACATCTAAACTATTGCTTTAACCCCGAGCAGAGACACTAGAAAATAAAATAAAATGGTACGGAGTAATTAATTTCCCTCGAATACTAAATAGCTGATTGAAAGTAGCAGATATTAAGTCTAAATTTTGTTGTTAACTATATTCTCAAGTAACTAGAACCTCCTAAAAAACTGTTTACCAGCAGCATCATCCAAGCTGGTCAACACATATCACATGTACACATTCTAGAATGCCTTCGTTACACCGTATGGTCAAACGCTTAAGAACTTCCTTTAAGTTGTTTAGCGATAATGATATTCGTCTTCAGTATTTGTTAAGCTCCAAGTTTATATGGACCTCAAATTCTATAATGCCTCTGTTACATCATATCCGTGTCTGTCATTTCTGTCGTGTGTTTATGAGTACCTAGAACAGTAATTCTCTGACTCTATAGTGGGAAAACATTGTTTTTTTCTTTATTAGAAACCGGTAATTTGCTTAATAGAGCTTTCAAACACCATAACCATTTAAACAGAGGAAACCTTGGCTTTATTTCAACTCAATTTAAAAGACAGGATCTGGAATAGGTATAAATATTTGCCGACTTAAAGATTAAATCTAATTGTGAAATCATGGAATTGTAGCTATTCAGTTCAACCTTATTAACCAGCTACCAAGCAACTCTTTTTTAAATAAAACCAATTTATGAGAAATATGGAATACTCTGAACCCAAAAGAATATCCAAATTAAATTTCTTTCATATCGAACAATGTCAAAATTAATTTACATCTATAAATGATTTCAACTGGTTAGTTGTTTACAAAACTGTGCTAGATAAAGACAAGTGTATAGAAGTCAAAATGCCCCCAAACGAGAAGCAAGATCCATGAATACGTCTTCACGACAAGGAATCGTGAGCCCACCCATTTGATGGCTGTACCCAAACTCTTCCTCCGCCAGTTGTAGTAACTCCTGAAATGTTGGTTCGTTTAATAGTGATAAAGAGACCACAAACCGCTTCTTCTCTTGTTCCCCAACATAAATGGCTAAATAGCCTTTGGGGATGTCCATAGATGCAGGAGTGCTTCTACCATTAGAGAGGGATCGTTTGAGTATTTGTCTAGCTTGGGTAATGCGAGGCATACGGATGGCCATATTTCAAAGAAGCTTGAGCTAGGAGGTTCACTATATAAATGTTGTTTAAGTATGATAAGAATCGAAGTTACTCTTCTTGTGGAATGATATGAAGTTGTAGATTTATTTTGGTGTGCTTGTATTGTGAATACCAAAGCTTTATATAGCAATAGGATATAATAATCATTTCATAATAGATGGTGACATATGGAGGATAGAACAATCGCACATGGTTATGTATCCCTACACTATTATTATGGATTGTTTTTCGGACATCAATCTCTACTGGCAAGCAAAGAAGGAATATGGTAGGAAATGTGTATGGTCATATTGTTCTTATCACATTAATTAGTGAAGAAGAGTACCAATATCACATGCATGTGTCTTTGTATTTCAATCCAAAACACCATATGTGGGTCATTGTGTCTTACAACCTAAGGGCCAATGGTAAAGATGATTATCTAAATTTGTGGTTCAAATTTGTCCTGGGCCGTAGCATATTCGCTAGCCTCAACTCTCAACAGATATATTTAAAACAAAACTTACTGAACAAACCCTCTATGTATTTGTTGCCAATTGAACATTTCAGTAATATAGTAATCATATCTTGATTTGTTAGGTGTTGCAATAAGAAGAACATACTGGAAAATTTTATTTGGCGGTGTCTTCAGGTTGATCATTATATTTGACGGTTTTAACTTTTAGAAAATCTCTGTTACATCTTATCATCGTACCTTTATGGATTATAGTCGAGTTGTTGTGTGTTGATTTTTTAATGTCTTGTAATTCTAATGATCAGAAAAGTTGCATTTGTTTTTCCCGTGTCCTGCTTATGTGGACACCATTCACTAGTGATACAAGAACATGTAAATCGCTAATAGGGGAGATTCTTTTTTAGAGATGTATTTAACATAATTGAAATTTCAAACTGTTGGAGCAGTACAACCGAGACCATATTGTAAACAAATGTCATGTGTAGTACATGTCTATCATTCGGTTTAGTTCAATACCTTTTGTATTACAGAGTTGTCTACTAGGTGTAAAATTATTAACTCAGTCGTGCATTAGTTTTAGTGACAAAGTAAGAAACGTAACTCTCGTTGTTACTTTCCATTTGTTTTCTTATAACTAAGTACTATTGTTTATACAGAAAACCATCAATATAAGAAAAATGATTCCTTGATAACAAATACATCCAATTTTAAATTTCATTCAGCCTGAAAATTCTCTAATTAAATCTGTAATGTTTTCCAATTTTTTAGTTGTTTACAAAACTCTGGTAGGAAAAGACAAATGTATAAAGGTCATAATGCTCCCAAACGAGAAGCAAGATCCGTGAATCCATCTTCACTACATAGAATTGTGAGCCCGCCCATTGGGTGGCTGAACCCAAACTCTTCCTCTGCCTGATGCAATAACTTTGGACACATAGGTTCGCATAATAGCGATAATGAGACCACATTAGAGGTGTACAAAAAAACCGGTTTTGAAAACCGATCCGAAAAAAACTGGAAAACCGGCTAGACAAAAACCGGTTTTTGTTCAAACCGGTCCCAAACCGACCCAAGTTACCAGTTCCGTATAGGTTTTAGGTTTTGGAGATTAGACCGGGTTGAAAACCGGTTTTAGGAACAAACCGGTTTGGCAAAAAAACCGGTTTTGGAGGAAAAAACCGATTTAGGCAATGTATTTTGATTCTAGGATGACCGGTTTGGCAAAAAAAAACCGGTTTAAAAACCGACCCAAATCGGTTCCGATTGATGGTTCTCTTCGGTGCTAAAAACCGGTTTGGAAACCGGATCGGTTTGAGGAAAAACCGGTTTGAGGAAAAACCGATCTAGGAAAAACCGGTTTAAAAACCGGTTCGGTTTTTAAAAAAAACCCGGTTTGTACATCTCTAGACCACATGCCTCTTCTTCTTTTGTTGGAGTGTTGCATCCATTAGAGAATGATCTTCTTAGAATTTGTTTTGCTTTGAAGGATACATGGCATACGGATGGCCATATATTCGAGGTAGCTTGAGTTTGTTTCACTTGGAAATGTTTGTTATGGAAGATAAAAATATCAAAGTACTGCTTCTGGTTGGGTGAAATTATAGATGACTTTCTAGGAAGATGTTGTTGTATTGTGCATGCTGAATGATATATATACACGCACACACAAAAAAGATATAACGTGGTACTTAATAAACGGAGGCACATGGACGAGAAAACAAACACACATGGTCTCGTATATTGGAAATAAAATAATGAATGATTTGACAATATCAATATTTAGCGGCATTAAAATAGGAGACATGCATGAAAGATTATATGGCCTGATTTCTTAGAACTGTAAGTAGTTAAGAATAGGACCGGTGTCACATGGTTGTGTCTTGATGATTGAGTCAACAATTATCCCTTGTAGGACACTATGTCCTTCTAGCAAATGATCTACACTAGGGATGTCAATCGTAACTAGTGCTTAAAACCACATTAAAACATCTAAACTATTGCTTTAACCGCGAGCAGAGACACTAGAAAATAAAATAAAATGGTACGGAGTAATTAATTTCCCTCGAATACTAAATAGCTGATTGAAAGTAGCAGATATTAAGTTTAAATTTTGTTGTTAACTATATTCTCAAGTAACTAGAACCTCCTAAAAACTGTTTACCAGCAGCATCATCCAAGCTGGTCAACACATATCACATGTACACATTCTAGAATGCCTTCGTTACACCGTATGGTAGAACGCTTAAGAACTTCCTTTAAGTTGTTTAGCGATAATGATATTCGTCTTCAGTATTTGTTAAGCTCCGAGTTTATACGGACCTCAAATTCTATAATGCCTCTGTTACATCATATCCGTGTCTGTCATTTCTGTCGTGTGTTTATGAGTACCTAGAACAGTAATTCTCTGACTCTATAGTGGGAAAACATTGTTTTTTTCTTTATTTGAAACCGGTAATTTGCTTAATAGAACTTTCAAACACCATAACCATTTAAACAGAGGAAACCTTGGCTTTATTTCAACTCAATTTACAAGACAGGATCTGGAATAGGTATAAATATTTGCCGACGTAAAGATTAAATCTAATTGTGAAATCATGGAATTGTAGCTATTAAGTTCAACCTTATTAACTAGCTACCAAGCAACTCTTTTTTAAATAAAACCAATTTATGAGAAATATGGAATACTCTGAACCCAAAAGAATATCCAAATTAAATTTCTTTCATATCGAACAATGTCAAAATTAATTTACATCTATAAATGATTTCAACTGGTTAGTTGTTTACAAAACTGTGCTAGATAAAGACAAGTGTATAGAAGTCAAAATGCCCCCAAACGAGAAGCAAGATCCATGAATACGTCTTCACGACAAGGAATCGTGAGCCCACCCATTTGATGGCTATACCCAAACTCTTCCTCCGCCAGTTGTAGTAACTCCTGAAATGTTGGTTCGTTTAATAGTGATAAAGAGACCACAAACCGCTTCTTCTCTTGTTCCCCAACATAAATGGCTAAATAGCCTTTGGGGATGTCCATAGATGCTGGAGTGCTTCTACCATTAGAGAGTGATCGTTTGAGTATTTGTCTAGCTTGGGTAATGCGAGGCATACGGATGGCCATATTTCAAAGAAGCTTGAGTTAGGAGGTTCACTTTATAAATGTTGTTTAAGTATGATAAGAATTGAAGTTGCTTTTCTTGTGGAATGATATGAAGTTGTAGATTTATTTTGATATATGTGCTTGTATTGTGAATACCGAAAGCTTTATATAGCAATAGGATATAATAATCATTTCATAAAATAGATGGTGACCTATGGAGGATAGAGCAATCGCACATGGTTATGTATCCCTACACTATTATTATGGATGGTTTTGCGGACATCAATCTCTACTAGCAAGCAAAGAAGGACTATGGTAGGAAATGTGTATGGTCATATTGTTCTTATCACATTAATTAGTGAAGAAGAGTACCAATATCACATGCATGTGTCTTTGTATTTCAATCCAAAACACCATATATGGGTCATTGTGTCTTACAACATAAGGGCCAATGGTAAGGATGATTATCTAAATTTGTGGTTTCAAATCTGTCCTTGGCCGTAGCATATTCGTTAGCCTCGACTCTCAACAGAAATATTTAAAACAAAACTTACCAAACAAACCCTCTATGTATTTGTTGCCAATTGTACATTTCAATAATATAGTAATCATATCTTGATTTGTTAGGTGTTACAATAAGAAGAACATACTGGAAAATTTTATTTGGTGGTGTCTTCAGGTTGATCATTACATTTGACGGTTTTAACTTTTAGAAAATCTCTGTTACATCTTATCATCGTACCTTTATGGATTATAGTCGAGTTGTTGTGTGTTGATTTAATGTCTTGTAATTCTAAAGATCAGAAAAGTTGCATTTGTTTTTCCCGTGTCATGCTTATGTGGACACCATTCACTAGTGATACAAGAACATGTAAATCGCTAATAGGGGAGATTCTTTTTTAGAGATGTATTTAACATAATTGAAATTTCAAACTGTTGGAGCAGTACAACCGAGACCATATTGTAAACAAATGTCATGTGTAGTACATGTCTATCATTCGGTTTAGTTCAATACCTTTTGTATTACAGAGTTGTCTACTAGGTGTAAAATTATTAACTCAGTGGTGCATTAGTTTTAGTGACAAAGTAAGAAACGTAACTCTCGTTGTTACTTTCCATTTGTTTTCTTATAACTAAGTACTATTGTTTATACAGAAAACCATCAATATAAGAAAAATGATTCCTTGATAACAAATACATCCAATTTTAAATTTCATTCAGCCTGAAAATTCTCTAATTAAATCTGTAATGTTTTCCAATTTTTTAGTTGTTTACAAAACTCTGGTAGGAAAAGACAAATGTATAAAGGTCATAATGCTCCCAAACGAGAAGTAAGATTCGTGAATCCATCTTCACTACATAGAATTGTGAGCCCGCCCATTGGGTGGCTGAACCCAAACTCTTCCTCTGCCTGATGCAATAACTCTGGACACATAGGTTCGCATAATAGCGATAATGAGACCACATGCCTCTTCTTCTTTTGTTGGAGTGTTGCATCCATTAGAGAATGATCTTCTTAGAATTTGTTTTGCTTGAAGGATACATGGCATACGGATGGCCATATATTCGAGGTAGCTTGAGTTTGTTTCACTTGGAAATGTTTGTTATGGAAGATAAAAATATCAAAGTACTGCTTCTGTTAGACATAATATCTTGATTTCTTTATTATCCTAAGTTATATGTTTATCCTAAGTATTATTAGTTGGTTAGTTATATGGCGGTTATAAGCCAACCATCATGTCGGTTATGTGAAGGGTCATGACACCTTTTCACAAACTATAAATACCGGACATATCCCTCATTTGTAAATTAGAATGTTTGATCAATAAAGAATACATCTTTTACATTCTCTCTGTTCTCTCTCAATCCCACATTTGGTATCAGAGCCAACGATCCAAAGAAACCTGTGAAGAAGAAAACCGAGTGAGTCGGTATCACAACGAAGAAGAGATCGAGTGATTCGATCAAAAGCAAAGAAGGGCCTGCGAAGAAAGAGAATTTTTTCGTGAAGAACCAAAAGAAAAGAAATCGAGTGATTCGATATAAAGAAACAAAAGCCTTCATCCCCTGTTTTCTTATCAAAACAGAGACAGACAAGAATCTTAAAAACAGAAAGTTTAATATCCATACGCCAACCGGAATCGAAGAAAAGGATCATTTACTAAACCTGTAACCGCTTGCCTCACCGGAGAAGAAGAAGTTTCCGGCGAAAAGGATTTTTCCGATCATACATCGGATTCACAGAAACCAATCGCGCATCCATTAACGGTTAAATATTCCTGCCCTTTCTTTAAGTATTATAATCGAATTCATATTCTTAATCCAAATCCGGTTTATAAAACAAGAAATCTTTGTTCTTGTTTAACAAAATAGTGACAAGAAAATTTCCCGCCAAATTTTTTTAAAGAAAATCTTACAAAAATTTGATTTCTGTTTATCGAAACAGTAGTCGGGAATCGATAACAACATAACCGGATTGCACAAATCGTTTAAACGTTGGATTAAGAAACCTTGTTACGGTCGGAACCGAACAAGGAAGTGAAGAAGAAGTTTGATATTCGATTATATAGAAATTTGTTGATTCGTTTACTGTATTCGAATCTTAGTGTTGTACCGATTCATTGGAAGATTAGAAATCCAGAATCGAAGTGTATAAGGCGCGAAAGAGAAAGATAAGTTTGGGCAGAAAGTTTTTCGTGAAAAAAAACTAGAAAGAAAGAAAGAGGTTGACTTTTGAAAAGTCAAACCACATAAAAAAATAAGAAGCAAACCGTTTTTCTCGAAGAAATTTTATAATATTTTCTTTCTTGACTTCAGTGTTTGTTTGTCGGCACACGAGACATACACAATTCAAATTCAAGAATTAAAATATATAATTTAAGTAACGATTTTTTAAAAACAAAGTGATTTTGTTTTAATTCTTTTGGAGGACATTTACAAAAGTCAAAGGGATTGACTTTAGATATTGTTTGGGAACATAGTTTGATATTCTAGGCACTAGGAGAAAGCCTACACCCATTAGCGAAACCCCGAATAGTGTGTTTTAAGCGCTTACATACTACGAAGGATTCGTCAAAATACAAAGAATATCAAGGTTGACGAAAGAGTAGTCAAACCAAGTTCCAAAATGAAGTGTTGGGTAGTCCATACTAGATTTGGACAATAGGGAAGAAAAAGACTAAAAGTCCGCAGAAGACTCCCCTTAAACCCACAATGACGAAAGGAGAGACAGTCACGAAGGAGACTCTCACTTTCTGCCTCCAAACACCGATGTTAACATCTACAAACTACACGATTTGGGCTGTTCGTGTAAAGGCAATATTGAATGCCAACAACCTTTGGGAAGTAGTGGAACCCACAGAGGGAGCAAATGTAGATGTAAAGAAAGACAGGACAGTGATTGCCTATCTATTTCAAGCAATTCCAGAAGATATGGTGATGCAGGTTGCATCAAATACAACAGCCAAAGACATATGGGAAGCATTAAAGACGAGACATATTGGAATTGATAGAGTCCAGAAAGCAAGACTTCAATCATTACGCACAGAATTCGAGATGTTATCAATGAGAGAGACAGAAACAATAGACCAGTTTGCTGGTAGATTAAGTGCGTTAAATACAAAGTCAAAGACCCTCGGATCAAAGTTCGAAGAACCTATTTTGGTACGTAAATTATTGGACTCAGTACTAGACAAGTTTTTACAAATTATTGCATCGATAGAACAATACTCCGATATGGAAACCATGACACTTGACGAAGCAATCGGTAGACTAAAAGCTTATGAAGAGCGTCTCCGATCTAGAGATGAAAGAAATCATAGAAATGACTATGATAAACTTCTACTTGCACAATACAAAAGAAAGATCAGTCAAGAAGGAAAAGGAGATTTTAGTCGAAGTCGTGGCAAAATCAATTATAGAAAAGATGATAGACGAGACAAGTTTCAAGGAACCCAAGGTCAAAGTCGTGAAGACAACCACCAAGAAGAAACAAGTACAAAGGATAAGTCTCAACCTAAGTGTTATCGATGTGAGAAACTTGGACATTATGCCTATGAATGTCCAAAGAAACAAAGGAATATTAAATCCTTTTTAGTCCAAACTGAAGATGAAGACCCTACTCTTCTATTAACAATGTGCATAGGTAAAGAAGAGAGGACGATTAATTATGTGATATGATTAAAGAAGCATATCCGTGTGATACGGAAACAACCTGTGATAGGTAGAATGGCGAAATCCAGTGAGTGGATCAAAAGCAAGAAGTTAGGTCATGTGAAGTGATCAAAAATGAAGAATCAGTGTGTGAAGCACTAAAGAACTAAACTAAAAGATATAAGTTGAAGATCATGGTGTGTGAGGCAACCATGAAAAGAAGAATCGCGTGATACGATCAAATCCGAGAAGGAATTAATAAAGAAGGAGACCTGTGTGACTCAGATCGATCATCCAAGAAAAGCTGTGAAAGCAAAGTTGTGTGAAGCAACAATATAAATCAAAAAAACTATGAAAGTCGTTTGTGTGAAGCAAACAAAGAAGTGTGAAGCTAGCTAATCATCCGCGTGTGATTCAAGAATAATCATCAAGTTGTGTGAGACAATTAAAAGAAAAGTAAAATGCAAGAGAATTTGTGTGATACAAATCAAGCTATGAAGAAAGGAGCTAAAGAAGCATGGAAGAAGAAATCAAGAATTAGGGGGGAGAATGTTAGACATAATATCTTGATTTCTTTATTATCCTAAGTTATATGTTTATCCTAAGTATTATTAGTTGGTTAGTTATATGGCGGTTATAAGCCAACCATCATGTCGGTTATGTGAAGGGTCATGACACCTTTTCACAAACTATAAATACCGGACATATCCCTCATTTGTAAATTAGAATGTTTGATCAATAAAGAATACATCTTTTACATTCTCTCTGTTCTCTCTCAATCCCACAGCTTCTGGTTGGGTGAAATTATAGATGACTTTCTAGGAAGATGTTGTTGTATTGTGCATGCTGAATGATATATATACACGCACACACAAAAAAGATATAACGTGGTACTTAATAAACCGAGGCACATGGACGAGAAAACAAACACACATGGTCTCGTATATTGGAAATAAAATAATGAATGATTTAACAATATCAATATTTAGCGGCATTAAAATAGGAGACATGCATGAAAGATTATATGGCTTGATTTCTTAGAACTGTAAGTAGTTAAGAATAGGACCGGTGTCACACGGTTGTGTCTTGATGATTGAGTCAACAATTATCCCTTGTAGGACACTATGTCCTTCTAGCAAATGATTTACACTAGGGATGTCAATCGTAACTAGTGCTTAAAACCACATTAAAAAATCTAAACTATTGCTTTAACCCCGAGCAAAGACACTAGAAAATAAAATAAAATGGTACGGAGTAATTAATTTCCCTCGAATACTAAATAGCTGATTGAAAGTAGCAGATATTAAGTCTAAATTTTGTTGTTAACTATATTCTCAAGTAACTAGAACCTCCTAAAAACTGTTTACCAGCAGCATCATCCAAGCTGGTCAACACATATCACATGTACACATTCTAGAATGCCTTCGTTACACCGTATGGTCGAACGCTTAAGAACTTCCTTTAAGTTGTTTAGCGATAATGATATTCGTCTTCAGTATTTGTTAAGCTCCGAGTTTATATGGACCTCAAATTCTATAATGCCTCTGTTACATCATATCCGTGTCTGTCATTTCTGTCGTGTGTTTATGAGTACCTAGAACAGTAATTCTCTGACTCTATAGTGGGAAAACATTGTTTTTTTCTTTATTAGAAACCGGTAATTTGCTTAATAGAGCTTTCAAACACCATAACCATTTAAACAGAGGAAACCTTGGCTTTATTTCAACTCAATTTAAAAGACAGGATCTGGAATAGGTATAAATATTTGCCGACATAAAGATTAAATCTAATTGTGAAATCATGGAATTGTAGCTATTCAGTTCAACCTTATTAACCAGCTACCAAGCAACTCTTTTTTAAATAAAACCAATTTATGAGAAATATGGAATACTCTGAACCCAAAAGAATATCCAAATTAAATTTCTTTCATATCGAACAATGTCAAAATTAATTTACATCTATAAATGATTTCAACTGGTTAGTTGTTTACAAAACTGTGCTAGATAAAGACAAGTGTATAGAAGTCAAAATGCCCCCAAACGAGAAGCAAGATCCATGAATACGTCTTCACGACAAGGAATCGTGAGCCCACCCATTTGATGGCTGTACCCAAACTCTTCCTCCGCCAGTTGTAGTAACTCCTGAAATGTTGGTTCGTTTAATAGTGATAAAGAGACCACAAACCGCTTCTTCTCTTGTTCCCCAACATAAAAGGCTAAATAGCCTTTTGGGATGTCCATAGATGCAGGAGTGCTTCTACCATTAGAGAGTGATCGTTTGAGTATTTGTCTAGCTTGGGTAATGCGAGGCATACGGATGGCCATATTTCAAAGAAGCTTGAGTTAGGAGGTTCACTTTATAAATGTTGTTTAAGTATGATAAGAATTGAAGTTGCTTTTCTTGTGGAATGATATGAAGTTGTAGATTTATTTTGATATATGTGCTTGTATTGTGAATACCGAAAGCTTTATATAGCAATAGGATATAATAATCATTCATAAAATAGATGGTGACCTATGGAGGATAGAGCAATCGCACATGGTTATGTATCCCTACACTATTATTATGGATGGTTTTGCGGACATCAATCTCTACTAGCAAGCAAAGAAGGACTATGGTAGGAAATGTGTATGGTCATATTGTTCTTATCACATTAATTAGTGAAGAAGAGTACCAATATCACATGCATGTGTCTTTGTATTTCAATCCAAAACACCATATGTGGGTCATTGTGTCTTACAACATAAGGGCCAATGGTAAGGATGATTATCTAAATTTGTGGTTTCAAATCTGTCCTTGGCCGTAGCATATTCGTTAGCCTCGACTCTCAACAGAAATATTTAAAAAAAAACTTACCAAACAAACCCTCTATGTATTTGTTGCCAATTGTACATTTCAATAATATAGTAATCATATCTTGATTTGTTAGGTGTTAAAATAAGAAGAACATACTGGAAAATTTTATTTGGTGGTGTCTTCAGGTTGATCATTACATTTGACGGTTTTAACTTTTAGAAAATCTCTGTTACATCTTATCATCGTACCTTTATGGATTATAGTCGAGTTGTTGTGTGTTGATTTTTTAATGTCTTGTAATTATAATGATCAGAAAAGTTGCATTTGTTTTTCCCGTGTCATGCTTATGTGTACACTATTCACTAGTGATACAAGACATGTAAATCGCTAATAGGGGAGATTCTTTTTTAGAGATGTATTTAACATAATTGAAATTTCAAACTGTTGGAGCAGTACAACCGAGACCATATTGTAAACAAATGTCATGTGTAGTACATGTCTATCATTCGGTTTAGTTCAATACCTTTTGTATTACAGAGTTGTCTACTAGGTGTAAAATTATTAACTCAGTGGTGCATTAGTTTTAGTGACAAAGTAAGAAACGTAACTCTCGTTGTTACTTTCCATTTGTTTTCTTATAACTAAGTACTATTGTTTATACAGAAAACCATCAATATAAGAAAAATGATTCCTTGATAACAAATACATCCAATTTTAAATTTCATTCAGCCTGAAAATTCTCTAATTAAATCTGTAATGTTTTCCAATTTTTTAGATGTTTACAAAACTCTGGTAGGAAAGGACAAATGTATAAAGGTCATAATGCTCCCAAACGAGAAGCAAGATCCGTGAATCCATCTTCACTACATAGAATTGTGAGCCCGCCCATTGGGTGGCTAAACCCAAACTCTTCCTCTGCCTGATGCAATAACTCTGGACACATAGGTTCGCATAATAGCGATAATGAGACCACATGCCTCTTCTTCTTTTGTTGGAGTGTTGCATCCATTAGAGAATGATCTTCTTAGAATTTATTTTGCTTGAAGGATACATGGCATACGGATGGCCATATTTTCGAGGTAGCTTGAGTTTGTTTCACTTGGAAATGTTTGTCATGGAAGATAAAAATATCAAAGTACTGCTTCTGGTTGGGTGAAATTATAGATGACTTTCTAGGAAGATGTTGTTGTATTGTGCATGCTGAATGATATATATACACGCACACACAAAAAAGATATAACGTGGTACTTAATAAACGGAGGCACATGGACGAGAAAACAAACACACATGGTCTCGTATATTGGAAATAAAATAATGAATGATTTGACAATATCAATATTTAGCGGCATTAAAATAGGAGACATGCATGAAAGATTATATGGCCTGATTTCTTAGAACTGTAAGTAGTTAGGAATAGGACCGGTGTCACATGGTTGTGTCTTGATGATTGAGTCAACAATTATCCCTTGTAGGACACTATGTCCTTCTAGCAGATGATCTACACTAGGGATGTCAATCGTAACTAGTGCTTAAAACCACATTAAAACATCTAAACTATTGCTTTAACCCCGAGCAGAGACACTAGAAAATAAAATAAAATGGTACGGAGTAATTAATTTCCCTCGAATACTAAATAGCTGATTGAAAGTAGCAGATATTAAGTCTAAATTTTGTTGTTAACTATATTCTCAAGTAACTAGAACCTCCTAAAAACTGTTTACCAGCAGCATCATCCAAGCTGGTCAACACATATCACATGTACACATTCTAGAATGCCTTCGTTACACCGTATGGTCGAACGCTTAAGAACTTCCTTTAAGTTGTTTAGCGATAATGATATTCGTCTTCAGTATTTGTTAAGCTCCGAGTTTATATGGACCTCAAATTCTATAATGCCTCTGTTACATCATACCCGTGTCTGTCATTTCTGTCGTGTGTTTATGAGTACCTAGAACAGTAATTCTCTGACTCTATAGTGGGAAAACATTGTTTTTTTCTTTATTAGAAACCGGTAATTTGCTTAATAGAGCTTTCAAACACCATAACCATTTAAACAGAGGAAACCTTGGCTTTATTTCAACTCAATTTAAAAGACAGGATCTGGAATAGGTATAAATATTTGCCGACATAAAGATTAAATCTAATTGTGAAATCATGGAATTGTAGCTATTTAGTTCAACCTTATTAACCAGCTACCAAGCAACTCTTTTTTAAATAAAACCAATTTATGAGAAATATGGAATACTCTGAACCCAAAAGAATATCCAAATTAAATTTCTTTCATATCGAACAATGTCAAAATTAATTTACATCTATAAATGATTTCAACTGGTTAGTTGTTTACAAAACTGTGCTAGATAAAGACAAGTGTATAGAAGTCAAAATGCCCCCAAACGAGAAGCAAGATCCATGAATACGTCTTCACGACAAGGAATCGTGAGCCCACCCATTTGATGGCTGTACCCAAACTCTTCCTCCGCCAGTTGTAGTAACTCCTGAAATGTTGGTTCGTTTAATAGTGATAAAGAGACCACAAACCGCTTCTTCTCTTGTTCCCCAACATAAATGGCTAAATAGCCTTTGGGGATGTCCATAGATGCAGGAGTGCTTCTACCATTAGAGAGTGATCGTTTGAGTATTTGTCTAGCTTGGGTAATGCGAGGCATACGGATGGCCATATTTCAAAGAAGCTTGAGTTAGGAGGTTCACTTTATAAATGTTGTTTAAGTATGATAAGAATTGAAGTTGCTTTTCTTGTGGAATGATATGAAGTTGTAGATTTATTTTGATATATGTGCTTGTATTGTGAATACCGAAAGCTTTATATAGCAATAGGATATAATAATCATTTCATAAAATAGATGGTGACCTATGGAGGATAGAGCAATCGCACATGGTTATGTATCCCTACACTATTATTATGGATGGTTTTGCGGACATCAATCTCTACTAGCAAGCAAAGAAGGACTATGGTAGGAAATGTGTATGGTCATATTGTTCTTATCACATTAATTAGTGAAGAAGAGTACCAATATCACATGCATGTGTCTTTGTATTTCAATCCAAAACACCATATGTGGGTCATTGTGTCTTACAACATAAGGGCCAATGGTAAGGATGATTATCTAAATTTGTGGTTTCAAATCTGTCCTTGGCCGTAGCATATTCGTTAGCCTCGACTCTCAACAGAAATATTTAAAACAAAACTTACCAAACAAACCCTCTATGTATTTGTTGCCAGTTGTACATTTCAATAATATAGTAATCATATTTTGATTTGTTAGGTGTTACAATAAGAAGAACATACTGGAAAATTTTATTTGGTGGTGTCTTCAGGTTGAGCATTACATTTGACGGTTTTAACTTTTAGAAAATCTCTGTTACATCTTATCATCGTACCTTTATGGATTATATTCGAGTTGTTGTGTGTTGATTTTTTAATGTCTTGTAATTCTAATGATCAGAAAAGTTGCATTTGTTTTTCCCGTGTCATGCTTATGTGTACACCATTCACTAGTGATACAAGAACATGTAAATCGCTAATAGGGGAGATTCTTTTTTAGAGATGTATTTAACATAATTGAAATTTCAAACTGTTGGAGCAGTACAACCGAGACCATATTGTAAACAAATGTCATGTGTAGTACATGTCTATCATTCGGTTTAGTTCAATACCTTTTGTATTACAGAGTTGTCTACTAGGTGTAAAATTATTAACTCAGTGGTGCATTAGTTTTAGTGACAAAGTAAGAAACGTAACTCTCGTTGTTACTTTCCATTTGTTTTCTTATAACTAAGTACTATTGTTTATACAGAAAACCATCAATATAAGAAAAATGATTCCTTGATAACAAATACATCCAATTTTAAATTTCATTCAGCCTGAAAATTCTCTAATTAAATCTGTAATGTTTTCCAATTTTTTAGTTGTTTACAAAACTCTGGTAGGAAAAGACAAATGTATAAAGGTCATAATGCTCCCAAACGAGAAGCAAGATCCGTGAATCCATCTTCACTACATAGAATTGTGTGCCCGCCCATTGGGTGGCTAAACCCAAACTGTTCCTCTGCCTGATGCAATAACTCTGGACACATAGGTTCGCATAATAGCGATAATGAGACCACATGCCTCTTCTTCTTTTGTTGGAGTGTTGCATCCATTAGAGAATGATCTTCTTAGAATTTGTTTTGCTTGAAGGATACATGGCATACGGATGGCTATATATTCCAGGTAGCTTGAGTTTGTTTCACTTGGAAATGTTTGTTATGGAAGATAAAAATATCAAAGTACTGCTTCTGGTTGGGTGAAATTATAGATGACTTTCTAGGAAGATGTTGTTGTATTGTGCATGCTGAATGATATATATACACGCACACACAAAAAAGATATAACGTGGTACTTAATAAACGGAGGCACATGGACGAGAAAACAAACACACATGGTCTCGTATATTGGAAATAAAATAATGAATGATTTGACAATATCAGTATTTAGCGGCATTAAAATAGGAGACATGCATGAAAGATTATATGGCCTGATTTCTTAGAACTGTAAGTAGTTAAGAATAGGACCGGTGTCACATGGTTGTGTCTTGATGATTGAGTCAACAATTAGCCCTTGTAGGACACTATGTCCTTCTAGCAGATGATCTACACTAGGGATGTCAATCGTAACTAGTGCTTAAAACCACATTAAAACATCTAAACTATTGCTTTAACCCCGAGCAGAGACACTAGAAAATAAAATAAAATGGTACGGAGTAATTAATTTCCCTCGAATACTAAATAGCTGATTGAAAGTAGCAGATATTAAGTCTAAATTTTTTTGTTAATTATATTCTCAAGTAACTAGAACCTCCTAAAAACTATTTACCAGCAGCATCATCAAGCTGGTCAACACATATCACATGTACACATTCTAGAATGCCTTCGTTACACCGTATGGTCGAACGCTTAAGAACTTCCTTTAAGTTGTTTAGCGATAATGATATTCGTCTTCAGTATTTGTTAAGCTCCGAGTTTATATGGACCTCAAATTCTATAATGCCTCTGTTACATCATATCCGTGTCTGTCATTTCTGTCGTGTGTTTATGAGTACCTAGAACAGTAATTCTCTGACTCTATAGTGGGAAAACATTGTTTTTTTCTTTATTAGAAACCGGTAATTTGCTTAATAGAGCTTTCAAACACCATAACCATTTAAACAGAGGAAACCTTGGCTTTATTTCAACTCAATTTCAAAGACAGGATCGGGAATAGGTATTAATATTTGCCGACATAAAGATTAAATCTAATTGTGAAATCATGGAATTGTAGCTATTCAGTTCAACCTTATTAACTAGCTACCAAGCAACTCTTTTTTAAATAAAACCAATTTATGAGAAATATGGAATACTCTGAACCCAAAAGAATATCCAAATTAAATTTCTTTCATATCGAACAATGTCAAAATTAATTTACATCTATAAATGCTTTCAACTGGTTAGTTGTTTACAAAACTGTGCTAGATAAAGACAAGTGTATAGAAGTCAAAATGCCCCCAAACGAGAAGCAAGATCCATGAATACGTCTTCACGACAAGGAATCGTGAGCCCACCCATTTGATGGCTGTACCCAAACTCTTCCTCCGCCAGTTGTAGTAACTCCTGAAATGTTGGTTCGTTTAATAGTGATAAAGAGACCACAAACCGCTTCTTCTCTTGTTCCCCAACATAAATGGCTAAATAGCCTTTGGGGATGTCCATAGATGCAGGAGTGCTTCTACCATTAGAGAGGGATCGTTTGAGTATTTGTCCAGCTTGGGTAATGCGAGGCATACGGATGGCCATATTTCAAAGAAGCTTGAGCTAGGAGGTTCACTTTATAAATGTTGTTTAAGTATGATAAGAATCGAAGTTACTCTTCTTGTGGAATGATATGAAGTTGTAGATTTATTTTGGTGTGCTTGTATTGTGAATACCGAAAGCTTTATATAGCAATAGGATATAATAATTGTTAGGATTCGATCTCTCGATCAACACACCAAACACAAACAATACTGCAAGAGAAAATATAAACGAACACGAGAACACAAGGATTTACGTGGTTCGGTCGGCTGACCTACGTCCACGGGCTACAACCAGGATATTTTATTATTGCTTTCTGCCTCACTCGTGATGAGAATTACAAGTACAAGATGCCTATATTTATAATACAAGATTAGGGTTTACAACTTACTCGCCAAGAAAACTAATAATGGGCTAATTAAATAAAACGGGCCAAGTCTTCAATTTAATTGGTCTGCCACTTATTGTCTTCTAATCCAAGCCCAAATCAAGGCTCCACAAACCCAATAATCTCCCACTTGGAGGCTTGATAATCTTCAAACTGCCATCCGCTGTGAACTTGTATCTCTTGTAATCTTCCTCATTTTCCTGGTTGCAGCGGCCTTCTCATCAGTTAACCTGAAGGCCCGTTGAAGCCCCCCTGAGCTCCAACACATCAGTCATGGCTATGTCTGCCACTGACCCATTCTCTGTCTCTACCGGCTCCCACTGACACGAACTGCCGGATCCTGAAACACACTAAGAATAAACACTCTTCGAATAAAGCAGATAATCACCTGGAGAGACTTTGACAGCTGGAATACTGGTTCTCTTAACCCATTGTCGTCTAGTAACTCTGACTGAAGCACAACCCATGCTCCCACTGCCACGAAAACCCCTGACTGGTAGTTCTGAACCTTTCCTAGCACGCTCAACCTGAATCTTAGCTGTGGCTCTGGGTTTATCATCTGCAAAACAAACCTTCTTCTGCCCACAAGACTCTGTGAACCCGACTTTGTTTCTCTTCTGAACTGGGACGGTCACTCCCTCAGACGGTAAACTGACCATGTAAAGCGATCCCCGCTTTCTTCCTCGAGCTATGACAAGATTTCCCTTGATAACTTTCCACTGCCCGTTCCCGAATTTAACCTCATGTCCCTGTTCATCCAACTGCCCAACTGAAATCAACTGTTTCTTTAAGCTTGGAATCACCCTGACATCCTTCAAAGTCCATGAACCGGCTGAAGTTACTATATCCATGTCACCCATGCCCGTAACATCAAGAACATCATTGTTAGCCAGTCTTACCTTACCAAAGTCACCTTTCTTCAAATTCCGCAATGCTTCAGTGCTGTGGGTAGCGTGAAATGAAGCACCAGAATCCATGACCCAGGAATCCACATAACTCTCTACACTACATATTAATGCGTCATCATCTGAGCAGTCTGATGCAGTGTTAACTTCTTTCTTCTCGTTTCGACATTGATTCCTAAAATGTCCAACCTCTTTGCAGTTCCAACAGATAACATCACCTCGAGCCCTAGACTGACTCCTCATCCTGTTCTTGCTCCCACTACCTCTGTTATTCTTCCTTCCTCTGCCAACATTCAGTAATTCGCTTGATGATCCACCTGAATTTCTTCGTCTGACATCCTCGCCCAGAATAAGATCCCGAATCCCATCAAAAGTGAACTCGCTGGTAGAACTAGTAATCGCTGTAACAGTCCCTGACCAACTATCTGGCAATGATGATAACAGTAGTAAAGCCTGAACCTCATCCTCGAATTTGATACAAACTGACCCAAGTCTTGACAAAATCGAGTTTAAGTTGTTGATGTGCACTGTAACTGAACTTCCTTCTTTCATCTTCGTGTTCACCAGTTCACGTATCAGGAAAACCTTGTTAGCTGCCGAAGGCTTTTCGTACATATTAGAAAGTGCATCCATAATCCCACGCGCTGTGGTTTCCTTCAGAATGTTGAACGCAACATCCTTCGTTAGCGACAATCTAATAACTGCCTTAGCCTTTTTATCCAAGGCCTCCCACTCGTCTTGTTTTAAATTCTCCGGTTTGTCACCCAATACCATGTCCAAATCCTTCTGAACCAGCAAATCCTCCATTTGCATTTTCCACCAACCAAAGTCTTTTCCATCAAACTTCTCAATCTGAAGTTTACCACTCTCAGCCATTGTCTCAAACTGAGTAATTTCCTGACTTTGGATCTCGGTAAAACAACCAGAAAAATAATCTTGGACAAATAAAGTTAACCAAACCACCCGGCTAAACTGCCCCGATAAATACGTCAAACAATATTAGTTGTTAGGATTCGATCTCTCGATCAACACACCAAACACAAACAATACTGCAAGAGAAAATATAAACGAACACGAGAACACAAGGATTTACGTGGTTCGGTCGGCTGACCTACGTCCACGGGCTACAACCAGGATATTTTATTATTGCTTTCTGCCTCACTCGTGATGAGAATTACAAGTACAAGATGCCTATATTTATAATACAAGATTAGGGTTTACAACTTACTCCCCAAGAAAACTAATAATGGGCTAATTAAATAAAACGGGCCAAGTCTTCAATTTAATTGGTGTGCCACTTATTGTCTTCTAATCCAAGCCCAAATCAAGGCTCCACAAACCCAATAATAATCGTTTCATAATAGATGGTGACATATGGAGGATAGAACAATCGCACATGGTTATGTATCCCTACACTATTATTATGGATGGTTTTTCGGACATCAATCTCTACTGGCAAGCAAAGAAGGAATATGGTAGGAAATGTGTATGGTCATATTGTTCTTATCACATTAATTAGTGAAGAAGAGTACCAATATCACATGCATGTGTCTTTGTATTTCAATCCAAAACACCATATGTGGGTCATTGTGTCTTACAACCTAAGGGCCAATGGTAAAGATGATTATCTAAATTTGTGGTTTCAAATTTGTCCTGGGCCGTAGCATATTCGCTAGCCTCAACTCTCAACAGATATATTTAAAACAAAACTTACTGAACAAACCCTCTATGTATTTGTTGCCAATTGAACATTTCAGTAATATAGTAATCATATCTTGATTTGTTAGGTGTTGCAATAAGAAGAACATACTGGAAAATTTTATTTGGCGGTGTCTTCAGATTGATCATTATATTTGACGGTTTTAACTTTTAGAAAATCTCTGTTACATCTTATCATCGTACCTTTATGGATTATAGTCGAGTTGTTGTGTGTTGATTTTTTAATGTCTTGTAATTCTAATGATCAGAAAAGTTGCATTTGTTTTTCCCGTGTCATGCTTATGTGGATACCATTCACTAGTGATACAAGAACATGTAAATCGCTAATAGGGGAGATTCTTTTTTAGAGATGTATTTAACATAATTGAAATTTCAAACTGTTGGAGCAGTACAACCGAGACCATATTATATATAATTACAATTACCAACTTAACGTTTTCCTTAACGGTGTTAACATGGTACATTAACGGTATCTTTGTTTCAAGATAACTGCTTTATTATGCCAGTGTTTCACTACCGCCCGAAACCGTATTTTTTTATTTCTACACTCATCAAACCGTTCGTCCCTGATTTAGTGCCGCATGTTTTGGTTATTCTATATTAGAAGTTTTGATTATGGTATATTCTCACTCCCATCGTCTTCAGTTTTGTAACACTCCCATCGTTTATTATCCGGGTGTTTTTTTTATTTTTCTTTTCTCAATTTGTATGGTATCAACAACACATGCGTTTTCATGTTTACAATTTGTTTGTGGATTTTTGTTTGAAAATTCTAAAGAATACATATAGGGATTCATGTTAATATATAAGTATGTTTAAATTTCATCACTAAGAATGGTCACTTTTGTTTTAGCAAACATTAAAATTTTTGCTCTGTTTTATGTTGTTTCCTGGTAATACTATAAAAGAAATTTTTTTCAATGTTTTCTGAGTTGATGATGTGTTGACGAAAGAGTTAAAGAAACAGTTTTGGCTTTATCAAAACAAAATTAGATATCTAGAAAATCAGCAAATATATTCTTTTGTGGTTACCACGCTCGGCTTTACGGGATGACAGTGATAGTGTTCTTGCCAGCGATCGATAAGACGGAGACGGTGGAAACTAGGATGTGTGTGTTGATTTCCGGCGACGGAACCGTTAAAATTCCTTGTGTGTTTGTTTGAATGGACGTGTGATTGAAGATGAGTGTGAGAGACGGGGTTGGCTATGTTTGGACGGTCGACGACAAGATGAAAGGATTTCATCTTCGTATCCGTCTATATCTTCCGTCGATCTGAAGGTTCGTCGGAAAAATACTCTGACTGGCGGTTGTGGGAGATGGCGGTGGTGGTTTATGGCTATGAGAAGATTTATTTTGTATTTAATAATTGAACTTCAATTGTCGTTTATAATATAAAAACACTCAATCATCAATTTATCGCAAACGAGCAAGAAGGAATGTTGGATCACGAAGAGCGAGATTCAAGTTAAATCTCGAAGAACAAAGATTTAAAGAAGAAGAAAACATAGACAATCGAACTAAAAAAACAAAGATAACCAAAACGCATGGGATCCAAATTTGCAGAAGAAAGAAAGTTGTCAAAATCGCCGAAATAACACGGCAAAGGATTGCCGGAAATCTAGAACATAAAAGATAGACAACACTGTCTAACAAAGCAATCATGAATCATATTTTTTTAAAACCGTATAGGACGAGGGTTCCATTATCCAATCACCAATTGTTTTTTTTATTCAAAGATGAAATACAAAATTGAATTCATCGCGTATAGCAACATCGCTATGATGGCATCGGATTTGGCATATCACACAAAGATGAAACTATATCGTGATGGTCGAGTGAAATATTGGCATGTAGTCACATTTCCATATCTTGAACATGTCTGACGGCGATATTTTACCGAAGAACGGAATGGCGGAGAACGCTGAGAAGAGTTGATTATCATTTATCAAAACGTAAATTGTTATCAGATTTGCATACATGAATTATTCTTTGATGACTTGCAAATAAATGGTTTAGTGTAGTATTGTAGACAAGGGATAAAGCAAAATGAAAAAAAAAATTGTTTTGTATAAACAGAAAAATTTTCGCAAATCTGATGGTGACACTAAAGACATTTACAATCAACATCCCGCTGCAACGCGCGGGTTAACGTCAACTCGTTGTAAACAAATATCATGTGTAGTACATGTCTATCATTCGGTTTAGTTCAATACCTTTTGTATTACAGAGTTGTCTACTAGGTGTAAAATTATTATCTCAGTGGTGCATTAGTTTTAGTGACAAAATAAGAAACGTAACTCTCGTTGTTACTATCCACTTGTTTTCTTATAACTAAGTACTATTGTTTATACAGAAAACCATCAATATAAGAAAAATGATTCCTTGTAACAAAATACATCCAATTTTAAATTTCATTCAGCCTGAAAATTCTCTAATTAAATCTGTAATGTTTTCCAATTTTTTAGTTGTTTACAAAACTCTGGTAGGAAAACACAAATGTATAAAGGTCATAATGCTCCCAAACGAGAAGCAAGATCCATGAATACGTCTTCACTACATAGAATTGTGAGCCCACCCATTGGGTGGCTGTACCCAAACTCTTCCTCCGCCTGATGCAATAACTCTGGACACATAGGTTCGCTTAATAGCGATAATGAGACCACATGCCTCTTCTTCTTTTGTTGGAGTGTTGCATCCATTAGAGAATAATCTTCTTAGAATTTGTTTTGCTTGAAGGATACGTGGCATACGGATGGCCATATATTCGAGGTAGCTTGAGTTTGTTCCGCTTGGAAATGTTTGTTATGGAAGATAAAAATATCAAAGTACTGCTTCTGGTTGGGTGAAATTATAGATGACTTTCTAGGAAGATGTGGTTGTATTGTGCATGCTGAATGATATATATACACGCACACACAAAAAACATATAACGTGGTACTTAATAAACGGAGGCACATTGTCACACCCTCAAATTTCCACCTGCGGAGTTCTACCGCGAGGCGTGTGACACACCAGGATCCAAGTCAACGGTCACAATAAACAACACTATATGATAAACTACGTAAAATAAAAACACGAATTCAAACCATTTGAAATAACAGCGGAAGCATTGTTTTACAAAACTAAATCCAAAAGTTTCCAAACTTGTTTGATAACAAAATCATGAACCTAAACTAGACTATATGATAAACGGAGGCACATTGTCACACCCTCAAATTTCCACCTGCAGAGTTCTACCGCGAGGCGTGCAGATGCATTGTTTTACAAAACTAAATCCAAAAGTTTCCAAACTTGTTTGATAACAAAATCATGAACCTAAACTAGACTATATAATAAACGGAGGCACATTGTCACACCCTCAAATTTCCACCTGCGGAGTTCTACCGCCGTGCAGATGCGTGCGCCTAAGCCCTGAGATGCTGCTACCTTAGCGACCTGATAAATCATGCCAAAAACGGGTCAACATATAATGCTGGTGAGTTCACAGGTTTTTAGTTTACAATTAGTTTCCGTGTGTTGAGCGTTGATCACAAAAATACCATGTCATGAGATGCGTTTAAACAAACAAACAAACGAACGAACAAACAAGCGTTTCCTACTACTACCACGACTGTGATGCTGAAACCATTACTGACAGCGTTGCTTGAGTTGCTGCCCGTGTTTGAGTTGCTTGTGTTGCTAAACTAGAGACAATATGCACCCGCCCGGTCCTACCGTCGGGTGGGGCTTGTCAGGCCCAATAGATCTATCCACATTTCCCCGTTGTGCTACCCCGCACATTCATGGTTTCCCCCGGGACTCCTTGTTTCGTCGTGTAGTAATCAAAAGTGTTGCAAATCAAAGAGTTGTGTTTCAAAAGCGTTGCATACCAAAAGTGTTGCTTTCCAAAGTGTTGCATTTCAAGAACGTTTCAAAAGCATAGCGTGTTTACAACAAGTTACTTTCCAAAAACAGTTGCGTGTTCAAAATGAGTAAAGCGTTTCCAAAAAGAGTTACATGTTTATACAAAAGCATTGAGTTTGTCAAATTGCGTGGCATGTTTCTCCCCCGAAAGAAAACATATAAAAGAGGGGCCGTGAACTCACCTTGGGTTGCGTTACTTCGAAAATTATTTAAACCAACAAGCTATGCTAGCCCCGTAAAGCAGCGACCTAACATATGACAGTTACAAGTACTTAGACTAATAACCCGTAGGTTAGTTAGTCCCTAGATGCCCAGACCATAACCAGGTTTGTTTGAAAATGCGTTGACTGTTAAACTGACCAAATGCACAAGACTCGACATCCCATTGGTGACCCGAGACTCCACGTGTTCATCTCATACTCAAACATACACAAATCATGCAACTTAGTACTTAACATGCGTTAAAGTTCAACGATTCTAACACATAGGTCAAATAACGCACACACAAGTCCAAACACGTGTTACTATGTTACTAGGTATGTCACGGGGTTCCTAGCATGTTCCTAGGTGTCAAATCGGGTTTCGGAATGTCAAAATACACTTATAATAACATTTCACGCGATTAGGAACTTAGCATGCAATTAGGAAAGTCAACATGTGATTAGGGATGGTCAACAGGCAATTACAAGGGCTAATCGCCCCTTATTATATGCGATTAGGGCTATCCACATGCATTTCAGGCGATTATGGTCATAAGGTATGCAATTCAGGATGAAATGAAGGCAATTAGGATCACAATTGCATGAAATGAAGGCAATTAGGATCACAATTGCATGAAATGAAGGCAATTATGATCCCAATCGCCTATAGTATACACAATTAGGGCCTCCATTCAGGCGATTAGGCTCCTAATCGCCTATAGAATAGGCGATTAGGATCCCCAATCGCCTATAGCACAGCTGATACGGTTTTCGCGCGTTTAACCCTCCAAATCAGATCCGAAACGTGTGAAAACACCCAATAACAATCCTAACACATTAACAAACATATTTCAAGCAAAACCCCTAAGTTTTCATCATTCTAACAGTCCCGAATGCGAGCGTTTTCCCAAAATAGCAACTTAACATGTAAACATCACATCAACATGCAAGAACTTGCTCTAAATAGCAAATATCCAGATTTAATCACATAACCACGTTGTCCGATAGCATCCTACTATTCTAGCATCATCCTAGAGTAAACCCTAACATCAAACAATCAACAACACCTCTCATATCATCCTTAATCATTCAAAATCCTTCAAACGGGTCAAA
This sequence comes from Ambrosia artemisiifolia, assembly GCA_032199755.1. Classification (NCBI taxonomy): domain Eukaryota; kingdom Viridiplantae; phylum Streptophyta; class Magnoliopsida; order Asterales; family Asteraceae; genus Ambrosia; species Ambrosia artemisiifolia. The sequence continues at coordinate 5,196,889 of CM063529.1, read as the reverse complement.
ACATCAAGTATCAACAATACACAACCAAAACCATTCAAACTCCTTGGACATCATCATACTAACTTGTAACAGACATAAACATCAAAATAACACAAAAACAACCATGATTCAATCCTAAAAATCCTATCTTTAATCACATATAACACATATATCACATGTAAAGGTGAGGGTTTGTTTAAAAACGGTTTTAAATGGATTTTCAAAGACAAAAACATTTATAAGTCAGGTCTGGACGTTTAGGGAGTAAGATACAATCATTTAAAGGTTTGGGTTTGAAGAACACACCTTAGATTTAAGAGATATTGATGGAATAAGCTTGGAAATGGTTGTTTTGATGTAAAAACGAGTTCCAGAGAGTGTTTGTGTGTTGGTAAGGGTTATGGGACGGCTAGGGTTGCATAAATGGTGTTATGGAGGTCAAGGGTGGTATTTATAGGCGTTTCTAGTCGTCAGGTGCCTTATAGGCGATTATGCAGCTTTATCAGGCGATTAGGGCTGCTAATCGCCTTCACTATAGGCGATTAGGGCTGCTAATCGCCTTCACTATAGGCGATTAGCCCCATAATCGCCTATCAGCAAGCCCAGTCGCCTAAAATAACACCCTAATCGCCCTCCTATAGGCGATTAGGCCTTCCTAATCGCCTGTAGGAGCTGGTTCTGCGTATTTGGCGCGTTAAACCCCGTTTTAACATATGTTAACACGTTTTCACATACCGACAAGTCACATAATGATTATAAACACATAATACATGAAAATAAACACGTTCACACTCGTTCACCAATTCCCGGGACTCAAGACTTGCGTGTGTTAAAACCCCAACGATGTATGACTCGACTCGACTGACCCTGTTTTGTGTAACGTATGCGCGACTCGCTAAGGTAGACTTACTAAGTTTTCAAAAACTTAGTTACCGAAGTTTGCCGGGTGTCACATCATCCCCCTGTTGAAAGAATTTTCGTCCCGAAAATTTCCCGAAGTCGAAGAGAGAAATCAATTAAGAAGAAAAAAAATTTCCGGGTCGTCACATCATCCCCCTGTTGAATGGAATCTCGCCCCGAGATTCTTTCGGCCCCAACAGTGATGAGTGTCGACCTCTGTGCGTGCACAAGTAACGTTTTCCCAAAGTTCAACAAGTGAAAGTCATGAATCAAAGCGTGACAGTAACATCCGGGAACACACCTCCATAACTGTGAGTATGAGACAAAAGACTCCCCCGACCGAAGGCCTACTGGAGACTACTATGATCGGTATAACTAACCCACCGGTACCGTCCAAGTAGCATCCCCAAAGGACCCTCGTCGACCCAAAGAATGAGAAGTAAAGACCAACCCACAAAGAAAATACCCGAAAACACGAACACACAATAATGCGGATAAAAGTAGAACCAAAGCGTAGCAAGAGGTAAGAAAGAATACGTACGGGTAACAGTGTCCGGGTCCTCCTGGTTCTCCCTAGCCCCAATAACATAAGCACGAGCAGCTACACCACCTTCCTGGTTGTTTCCTCCATCCCTCGCTGTACTTGCCTCCCCCTGGTTCAGCTTTGGGCAATTTCGCTTGAAATGCCCTGTTTCACCACAATTGAAGCACCCTTGATTCCCCCGAGGAGTAGGAGTGGGGGCGACTGCTTGAACCTGCCCTGCCTGAATGCTGGCCCTACAATCCTTGGCCAGGTGACCATAGCGATGACAATGGTTGCAACGAAATGTATCACAACTCCCAACATGATGGTACCCGCACTGGTTGCACTTGGGGTTCCTTCCAGTGTATCCCCCTTGATTCTGAGTCGACGGTGACCCCACCGCCCCTAGCTTCCTGGTCTGCTGCTGTGGCTGTTCTTGAGGTGAACTCTTCCCCGAGCCTTCCCACTTGCGCTTGCTGCTCTCTGGAGCCTTGACAGTCAAACCATAATGCTCGATCCTCCTATACTCTGGCGCATGCAAATCAGGGCACAGCACCGCTAACTCATTATGCCTCACAGTGTACTCCTCTATCTCCGAACCAACCATCTTGAGGTTCCAAACCTCATGTTCCAACTTCTGGATCTCCTCCCTGGGACAGTACTCCCTCTTCAAGAGCTGAACGAAGTTCTCCCATGGCATGGCGTAAGCTTCCCCCAAACCCATGTTCCGAGTAGTAGAGTTCCACCAGGTCAAAGCAACATCCTGGAAGAGTGCGGCAGTATACTTGACTCGATCCTCAGGAAGACAGTTACACATTAAGAACACTGAGTCCACCTTCTCCAGCCACTTGAGCATGCCCACAGCCCCCTCAGTGCCAGTGAAATCATGGGGCTTACAATCCCGAAACATCTTGTACGTACACATGGCTGGGGGTGGATTAACAACACCACCTGAAACGAAACACGTAAGAAAACCACAAAAGAAGGATACCATGCTCACAGCAAGGCAAAGCTGATAGGATCAACTTACCGCCATGGGCATTGTGTCCTGCTTGAAAGGCAGCCTGCAGCAAGTTGTTCAGATCCTCCTGAGTTAAGTTCACCCCTCCACGACCACCGCCACCAACGCGTCCACCAGTACGACCACCACCTCTACGTCCACCGCGAATTCAAGACATCTTCTGAGAAAGGCAAGAAACAAACACTCAGACCCATCACCAACGCTAAACCAAGAGAATACGAAAAGTCCAGGATTGGGTCCAATGTGACCATTAATCCCAACCCGAGATCCACCAAGTCTTCCATGCATTTCAACTTATCATTTCGTGTGCACCCGAAATGATAAATTGCTCTACATGGTCCTCAAGGCGTGCCCCGAGCTCGAACCTCAAGTCACCCGACATCCACATTTTAGGAATGTATAACCAACTCAAAAGATCATCAAACAAGTCCCCATGACTGTAAACCCGAAGGAAAAGATAAAGTGAAGCTAGGAATAACCAAGAATGAGATAAGCAATGTGACACCGTGTGGTAAGGAAACCGACACCCCGACAAGGTTAGTATGTTTACCAAAGAATACGACTCAAATGTATGTGACCGTCTAGTGTGTGAGACTCGGCTATAGTCTAGACTCTACATGCAGTCCTAGTTCACTATAACCATTGGCTCTGATACCAATCTGTCACACCCTCAAATTTCCACCCGCGGAGTTCTACCGCGAGGCGTGTGACACACCAAGATCCAAGTCAACGGTCACAATAAACAACACTATATGATAAACTACGTAAAATAAAAACACGAATTCAAACCAATTGAAATAACATCGGAAGCAATGTTTTACAAAACTAAATCCAAAAGTTTCCAAACTTGTTTGATAACAAAATCATGAACCTAAACTAGACGCCGTGCAGACGCGTGCGCCTAAGCCCTGAGATGCTGCTACCTTAGCGACCTGAGAAATCATGCCAAAAACGGGTCAACATATAATGCTGGTGAGTTCACAGGTTTTAAGTTTACAATTAGTTTCCGTGTGTTGAGCGTTGATCACAAAAATACCATGTCATGAGATGCGTTTAAACAAACAAACAAACGAACAAACAAGCGTTTCCTACTACTACCACGACTGTGATGCTGAAAACATTACTGACAGCGTTGCTTGAGTTGCTGCCCGTGTTTGAGTTGCTTGTGTTGCTAAACTAGAGACAATATGCACCCGCCCGGTCCTACCGTCGGGTGGGGCTTGTCAGGCCCAATAGATCTATCCACATTTCCCCGTTGTGCTACCCCGCACATTCATGGTTTCCCCCGGGACTCCTTGTTTCGTCGTGTAGTAATCAAAAGTGTTGCAAATCAAAGAGTTGTGTTTCAAAAGCGTTGCATACCAAAAGTGTTGCTTTCCAAAGTGTTGCATTTCAAGAACGTTTCAAAAGCGTAGCGTGTTTACAACAAGTTAGTTTCCAAAAACAGTTGCGTGTTCATAATGAGTAAAGCGTTTCCAAAAAGAGTTACATGTTTATACAAAAGCATTGAGTTTGTCAAATTGTGTGTTGGTAAGGGTTATGGGACGGCTAGGGTTGCATAAATGGTGTTTTGGAGGTCAAGGGTGGTTATTATAGGCGTTTCTAGTCGTCAGGTGCCTTATAGGCGATTATGCAGCTTTATCAGGCGATTAGGGCTGCTAATCGCCTTCACTATAGGCGATTAGCCCCATAATCGCCTATCAGCAAGCCCAATCGCCTAAAATAACACCGGAATCGCCCTCCTATAGGCGATTAGGCCTTCCTAATCGCCTGTAGGAGCTGGTTCTGCGTATTTGGCGCGTAAAACCCCGTTTTAACATATGTTAACACGTTTTCACATACCGACAAGTCACATAATGATTATAAACACATAATACATGAAAATAAACACGTTCACACTCGTTCACCAATTCCTGGGACTCAAGACTTGCGTGTGTTAAAACCCCAACGATGTATGACTCGACTCGACTGACCCTGTTTTGTGTAACGTATGCGCGACTCGCTAAGGTAGACTTACTAAGTTTTCAAAACGTTAGTTACCGGAGTTTGCCGGGTGTCACATCATCCCCTGTTGAAAGAATTTTCATCCCGAAAATTTCCCGAAGTCGAAGAGAGAAATCAATTAAGAAGAAAAAAAAATTTCCGGGTCGTCACACACATGGACGAGAAAACAAACACACATGGTCTCGTATCTTGAAAATAAAATAATGAATGATTTGACAATATCAATATTTAGCGGCATTAAAATAGGAGACATGCATGAAAGATTATCTGGCCTGATTTCATAGAACTGTATGTAGTTAAGAATAGGACCGGTGTCACATGGTTGTGTCTTGATGATTGAGTCAAAAATTATCCCTTGTAGGACACTATGTCCTTCTAGCAAATGATCTACACTAGGGACGTCAATCCTAACTGTTAGACATAATATTTGATATTATCCTAAGTATGGGTTATTAGTGTATATCCTAAGTATTATATTAGTTAGTTATATGGCAGTTAGTTAGTGAACCAACACGTCGGTTCATCAAAGGGCATCACACCATTTCATTATGTATAAATAGGGCCAACCCCTATCATTTGTATTTGGATGATTCTTTAATAACATAGCATGTTTCTGTAAATTCTCTGTATTAAATCTCAACATGGCATCAGAGCCTTGGTATCATTGATCCATCCCTGTGGAAAAGAATAGAGAATCACAGAAAGTTTCATCCCCTATTTATAGAGACTGCCCAAGAATCGTTTCATATCAATTCACAGAACGATTTTTCCAGTCCAGACGATAAGAAAGATCGTCATTTGAAGATTATAAGCATAAAAGAGAAAGAACAGAACCGGAAGAAAGAATCCGGCGAAACTTCGGCCAGACATCGGCGAAAAAGAAAACGAACGAAAACGTTATTGAACAACGTTTTAACGGTTTAATCCCAATCCTTTAATTGATTTACTGAATATCGAATACAAAAAAAAATTTGTTCTTGAAATAAAAATCAAACTTTTTTTAATACTCTATTTTTACTTTCTTGTTCGGACGGTTTCGAAACAAACAGTTTTCAGAAAACATTAAAGTTTCTTTTGTTCAAATAAAAAAACAATCAAAACTTGTTTCTAAAGTCAAAACAGTTTTCGAATCAAAATCAAGAACAATTTTTTGAATTATTGAATTCGAACCAAAACCATCTTTGGATATTCACTCGTATTCGATTCGCTTAAAGGATGGTTATTTGAAATCTGATCAACACATCAGATTAATTACAAGTTCGTTGAAACAAAACATAATCAAAGTTTATTTCAATCGGACATAAGGGATTTCTGGGTAAATAATTTGTTTGCAAGAAAGTTTATTGAAGAAGATTGAGAAGTCAAACAGAAAGTTTATAAAACTTTTGACTTTTTAGAAGTCAACGGAAGGTTTTTAAGGGAGTAAAAAAAAACGAAGGTTCACAAAATTAGATTTTTTTGGGGTGAAAATTGTGATTTTATTATGATCTGACAACCGATTTTATTTGTGAATTTATTACCCTTTAAAAAAACAAAATTGTGAGAACATTATTTGTTTTTAAACAAATAGTCAAATCTTTGAAAGTTCCACGATAGAAGTCAAATCGAATCACAACGATTCGAATAGCAAGATACTCTGAACCCATTTCGGTTCGTCGAGAAAATAAATAGCAAGTAACTCCGAGCCTTTTGGTTTGTGGAGAAAAAGCAAGTTACTTCGAGACACTTTGTGACTCGTTGAGTATATAGCAAGTGACTCCGAATGTTTGTTCGTTGAAATTAGCAAGTCAACTCCGAATTCTATTCGTTGAGTATAGCAAGTTAGTGCATAAGAACCTGACTAGCAAGTTGGTGAGGAGCACATAAAACCTGATTAGCAAGTAGGTCAGGAACAAAGTCCCGACTAGCAAGTTGGTTGGGAGCAAGCAAGAAAATTGGTTAGCAAGTTGGCCAATAATTTGATCAAACTCAAGCAAGAACATCAAGCAAGTTAGACCTTTGTGGCAAGTTAGACCTCTGTGGCAAGTTAGACCTCTGTGGCAAGTTAGACCTGTGTGGCAAATTAAGAAAGAAGAAGTTCAAAGTAGCAAGGAACATAGCAAAGTTAAAGCAAGTAACAAGCAAGAAAGAAATTGGGAAAGAAGCAATAGAAATTAGGAAAGAAACTGAATAAGATGTCAACAACAATGATGAAGAAAGTTATGGCTACTATGAAGCAAGAAGAAAGCAAAGAACAAGAAAGACTCCATTCGCATGCATGAAGAAGAGATCAACCCTACTATGGAGCAAGAAAGGATAAATCAAAATTAGGGGGAGAATGTTAGACATAATATTTGATATTATCCTCAGTATGGGTTATTAGTGTATTTCCTAAGTATTATATTAGTTAGTTATATGGCAGTTAGTTAGTGAACCAACACGTCGGTTCATCAAAGGGCATCACACCCTTTCATTATGTATAAATAGGGCCAACCCTTATCATTTGTATTTCGATGATTCTTTAATAACATATCATGTTTCTGTAAATTCTCTCTATTAAATCTCAACAGTAACTAGTGCTTAAAACCACATTAAAACATCTAAACTATTGCTTTAACCCCGAGCAGAGACACTAGAAAATAAAATAAAATGGTAATTAATTCCCCTCGAATACTAAATAGCTGATTGAAAGTAGCAGATATTAAGTCTAAATTTTGTTGTTAACTATATTTTCAAGTAACTAGAACCTCCTAAAAACTGTTTACCAGCAGCATCATCCAAGCTGGTCAACACATATCACATGTACACATTCTAGAATGCCTTCGTTACACCGTATGGTCGAACGCTTAAGAACTTCCTTTAAGTTGTTTAGCGATATTGATATTCCTCTTTAGTATTTGTTAAGCTCCAAGTATATACGGACCTCAAATTCTATAATGCCTCTGTTACATCATATCCGTGTCTGTCATTTCTGTCGTGTGTTTATGAGTAACTAGAACAGTAATTCTCTGACTCTATAGTGGGAAAACATTGTTTTTTTCTTTATTAGAAACCGGTAATTTGCTTAATAGAACTTTCAAACACCATAACCATTTAAACAGAGGAAACCTTGGCTTTATTTCAACTCAATTTACAAGACAGGATCTGGAATAGGTATAAATATTTGCCGACGTAAAGATTAAATCTAATTGTGAAATCATGGAATTGTAGCTATTCAGTTCAACCTTATTAACTAGCTACCAAGCAACTCTTTTTTAAATAAAACCAATTTATGAGAAATATGGAATACTCTGAACCCAAAAGAATATCCAAATTAAATTTCTTTCATATCGAACAATGTCAAAAATAATTTACATCTATAAATGATTCCAACTGGTTAGTTGTTTACAAAACTGTGCTAGATAAAGACAAGTGTTTAGAAGTCAAAATGCCCCCAAACGAGAAGCAAGATCCATGAATACGTCTTCATGACAAGGAATCGTGAGCCCACCCATTTGATGGCTGTACCCAAACTCTTCCTCCGCCAGTTGTAGTAACTCCTGAAATGTTGGTTCGTTTAATAGTGATAAAGAGACCACAAACCGCTTCTTCTCTTGTTCCCCAACATAAATGGCTAAATAGCCTTTGGGGATGTCCATAGATGCAGGAGTGCTTCTACCATTAGAGAGGGATCGTTTGAGTATTTGTCTAGCTTGGGTAATGCGAGGCATACGGATGGCCATATTTCAAAGAAGCTTGAGCTAGGAGGTTCACTTTGTAAATGTTGTTTAAGTTTGATAAGAATCGAAGTTACTCTTCTTGTGGAATGATATGAAGTTGTAGATTTATTTTGATGTGCTTGTATTGTGAATACCGAAAGCTTTATATAGCAATAGGATATAATAATCATTTCATAATAGATGGTGACATATGGAGGATAGAGCAATCGCACATGGTTATGTATCCCTACACTATTATTATGGATGGTTTTTCGGACATCAATCTCTACTGGCAAGCAAAGAAGGAATATGGTAGGAAATGTGTATGGTCATATTGTTCTTATCACATTAATTAGTGAAGAAGAGTACCAATATCACATGCATGTGTCTTTGCATTTCAATCCAAAACACCATATGTGGGTCATTGTGTCTTACAACCTAAGGGCCAATGGTAAAGATGATTATCTAAATTTGTGGTTTCAAATTTGTCCAGGGCCGTAGCATATTCACTAGCCTCAACTCTCAACAGATATATTTAAAACAAAACTTACTGAACAAACCCTCTATGTATTTGTTGCCAATTGAACATTTCAATAATATAGTAATCATATCTTGATTTGTTAGGTGTTGCAATAAGAACATACTGGAAAATTTTATTTGGCGGTGTCTTCAGGTTGATCATTACATTTGACGGTTTTAACTTTTAGAAAATCTCTGTTACATCTTATCATCGTACCTTTATGGATTATAGTCGAGTTGTTGTGTGTTGATTTTTTAATGTCTTGTAATTCTAATGATCAGAAAAGTTGCATTTGTTTTTCCCGTGTCATGCTTATGTGGACACCATTCACTAGTGATACAAGAACATGTAAATCGCTAATATGGGATATTCTTTTTTAGAGATGTATTTAACATAATTGAAATTTCAAACTGTTGGAGCAGTACAACCGAGACCATATTGTAAACAAATGTTATGTGTAGTACATGTCTATCATTCGGTTTTGTTCAATACCTTTTGTATTACAAAGTTGTCTACTAGGTGTAAAATTATTATCTCAGTGGTGCATTAGTTTTAGTGACAAATTAAGAAACGTAACTCTCGTTGTTACTATCCACTTTGTAGAGATTTAATAGAGAGAATTTTCAGAAACATGCTATATTATTAAAGAATCATCCAAATACACATGAAGGGGTATGCACTACTAGAAAAATACCCCTATCTTGACGCGCATTGCGCGTCATAAAAGGGTGTTTATGACACACAGCAAAGTGTCAAGGAAGAACATGTCATTAAATTTTTATGACATGCAAGCGCGTGTCATCAATGACACTCTTTAATGACACACATTTATGACTCTTTTTTGACACGCGTTTATTACACTCTTTCTTGACATGCATCTACAACACACTTTTATGACACTCGTTTTGCGTGTCATGCTTTTTTTACCTAATTACTAAAACCCGGATTTATATTTGTATTTATAATAACAAAATCAATAAATTTTATAATAAAATGCATATATTACATATACCACCAAAATACTCATAATATAAGCATTTGCCGAATCCTACCACGATTATTAAACGTTTAAAAATATATTGTGTCAATACATTACGTTCGTCTAGACCTAAACATACGGATCACTTGAAAATGAAGATGCCAGCATAACTTGACCATTCTTCACGAATAACATCAATATCCGCATCCGTGTAAGCATCTACTCATCTCCCAACCTGAGACAACAATTAAATTAATAAGATTAAAGGTTAAAGTTCGTGATGAATTTAGTTTTAAGAAAACAAGGGTGGCAATAATTTGACTCGATCAACTTACATTATCCAATATTTCAAGCTTGTTCACTCACGGATAACTTCTGCTTGCTACACATGTGATTGGGATAACATAAACTTGAGAACATGAGTTGCAACTTAGAAATTAAAGGTACATATCTATCAAGTTGTGTAAGAAATAAATAATTACCTGATAAACAAGCGGCACCTTTGGAACCAAAAAGATAGCCAACATCTTCCTGCCTTGTTTATTCAAATCAAGATGCATGATTTTTATAAGGAGTAAAACAATAAGAGGTTTGATGAACAACTTCAATCCTAACCTGATCAAGAACATCTTCTTCTGATCGTTTCAAAGAAAGCAATTGATATTACAAGATTCCAACTATGCATAACATATGATACATACAGCAAACTTTTTATTTAGAAAACAATTAATATCTCATAGAAAGTTCAAGAAAATGTAACTCACCTATCCAAGCGGCAAGTTGGACCATGAATCGCCTTATCAAGAGTCTTTTTTATAGCTGGTTTCCAGTTGTAAGGAAACTAACCACCCTGAAAATAAGTCCAAACCTGTATGAAAAAACCCGACCCATATGAGAAAACTAAATGTAGATAATCATTATTATTATTATTATTGTTACAAGTAATTACCCAACCAAAATTCTTGGATAAGTCGTTTCCTGTACCAAGAGGTACAATCGCAGTAGGTGGAACCGGGTCCCGACCCGCTTCATGAAGCTCTCTGCTATGCCGAACTCAACTATGCCTTCCAAATACGGAAAGCATACTACTGTCTACACGAAAAACGTCAAAAATAGTGAATCTTATTCACTATGAATGGTAATGGAAATGATGGCTAGTTTGTGATTCAAACTTCATACCTGAATTGATGCACTCGAGGAAGATGGTAGCAATGAAAAAGCAAGACATAACATATAATAGGATGCAAAGAAATATGCTGACTAAAAGATGACATTAATGTAGAAAAAAATCTTACTTTAGCTAGAAGCGAGTGACTGAACACTTTGCTATCTGCAAGGTGAGCATGGACAACCAACTAGTTGTATTCTTTGCCGGTGATCTTCCTGGCAATCTAAATTACATCAAGTTACAATTTCGCAAGTCGAATTTTGTTTCTTTCCATTTCCGTTGAATGTTTAACTTGTTTTGACTTGGTGAGGGGAGCCAACTTGCATGTTTTCAAATAAAAATAAACCAGATAACATTAAAGAAGTTATAAAAAAATAGATTTGCTTACCCTTGACCATTAGTAAACTCAAATGTCATGCAAACTAAGAAATACCACTCGGCGTCGGTCAAATCTTCAGGGGATAATGCAGTTGGGGGCCTTCTTGGTTGTGGTTCATAATAGTGTGTTTCAGAAGATGCTGAAAGTGATTCATAAAACAGTGTTAATTGTTCAGTCCTTTGCATTCCCACTTCATCATCATCATCATCATCACCATCATCATCTTCTTCTATATCCTCTACTTGTACTGTTTTCCTTGTTTTGATGTCTCCATTGTAGTACCCATCATACCATCTCAATACCCTAATTCAAATTCTATTCATATATGATTATGTAATTCCAAAGCAAAACTCCTACTTTACACTTTGTTCTTTGTGACAAAATCTACCATGTACAGGAGATGCACACCCGGTCGGAAGCGATGCCTCTCTCGCCTAAACGCGCCTCACACCTATTCTAAACTATGCTAACACCTAATAATTTTATAATTTAACCAATTTCCCTAAGATGCACCTCAATATTAATATTTGACTATTAGCAATTAACAAACCCTAAACCATAAATCATAAAACCACATGTAACGAAAACATCAAAAAATCTCACACACCTCAATAAAATAGCCAGTACCGACATCAACTGTGAGATCACAGGATCGATGAGGGTGTGATATTTGAGAGAGAATCTTGAAATGGAAAAGAAACAATACATATTTACAAATGAAGAGGTTCAACCCTATATATACATTTCGATCGGTTGTGACTTAACCGTCGTGACCCTTCCTAACTATAATAACAGCTAACATATGTTGTGACACACCGGTTCACAATCTATTATTTCTAAACTTAGGATATCTAATAATACTTATGATATATGTTATATGGAAATCAATAATTACTTCTAACATTCTCCCCCCTAATTCTTGATTTCCCAAGGTCTTGTTTATAATAACACTGGTCCTTCATCTTCCTCGTGTTGGATTAGATGAGCTTCCTCCTTTCCTTTTAGTTCTGGACATTTATTTTTGTAGTGTCCAAGTCCATTGCACTTGTAGCATCTGATGTTGCTTCTTTCATCTTGTGCCTGTTTATCGTAGCTTTTCTCAGACCATTTACCTTTACCACGTTGATATCCAGAGTTCCTTTGATTTGTTTTCCATTTTCCACAGTGCTCGCATTTGTCTTCTTTAGCTTTTTCTTTGGTGAACAAGAGCTTACTATGTGATTCACCTTCTTCTGGTTTCTTGATACGTTCTTCGTGTGCCTTTAATCTCCCGATGGCTTCTTGAAATGGCATAGTCTTAAGATCCGCAAATTGTTCAATTGCAGCAACAATCTGAATGTACTTTTCTGGTACTGAACTGAGTAGTTTTCGAACTAGCCTTTTGTTATCAATTGTAGATCCAAGGTTGTTGGCTTGTGATACAAGTTTGCTAATCTTGCTGGTAAAATCATCTAACGATTCTGAATCTCTCATCTTTAATGCTTCAAATTTTGAGTCTAGCGTTTGTAATCTCGCTTCCTTGACTCTGTCTGCACCTACAAATCGTGCCTTTAAATCTTCCCAAATGTCTTTAGCATTCGTGTGATGAGCAATTTGAAAAACAAGTTCTTCGGGCATAGCTTGATAGAGATAAGCAATAGCCTTGGCATTCTTCTTTGCTTCCACTTCTCCTATCGGTTCGACTGCTTCCCAAATTCCATGAACGTTGAAAATTGCTCTAATCTTTACTGCCCAAATTGTGTAATTCGTAGAATTTAAAACCGGGCATTGGAAGGTCATTGGCAATCCTTCTTCTTTTACAACTTTATCTTCCTTAGTCATTTTCCGTGACTTCTTTTTCCCAATCTTTGGCAACTAATCTTGTTTAAAACGGCCCACTTGTCTTTTGATCACCACTGGATTTGATCAATTCTCTGCTAACTGCTATTGATCAATTTCTTCCTCGATCAAATTTCTGACTTTTTCCTTACTGGGAACAGACCACTGGTTATTCGACCACCACTGGATTTAATCAAACCTCTGCTACACTGCTGTTGATTAATTTCTTCCTGGATCGAACCTTCGAACCTGCTGTTCCTTAAATTTCCGTTTTTCTTTTGGCCGACAAGACCTCTTTTCTTCTTAACAACTTATTTTTGATCAGTGAATCAAACCCAACAAAACACTGATAAACAAATCCTTTTATAATATACCCCTCAATAATATATTATATTATTTTGGTGTTTGACTTTCAAAAGTCAACTTCTCCTACACCAAAAAATCTTCTACCCAATATTTAAACAATATTTGTTTGACTTTTAAGAAGTCAACTTCCTCTTCTTCTATCCCTACTGCCCACGAGAAACAACAACTTTGTTTTTCTTTTTTCCTTGATAAACCTTCTGATCGATCACTACTACTTTCGAATAGATTTCAGGAATCCTTATTACAAGAGCCGATTAATCGAATACGTAAAACTTCAAGGTTTCGGTCACTTCTTGACCCCCAAAAAAACTTAATCCTTTTGAATATTTCTGATGTTTCCTATAAAAGGTCAATTCCGTTTTGTATGTATGTTGTTCGGAATCAGCGTTTGAGTATTAAAAACTTGTTTTGCTTTAAAAAATTTTGGCGGGAAACGATTATTATCGAACAAGAAACAGAGCAACACTAAAGATCTCGTTTTTCTTGATTGGATTAAGATTCGGTATTCGATTATGATAAGTATGTATAGGGCAGGGATAGTATAACCGATTAAAATAATCGCTTCGTTCGATTTCTTCTGTAAATCCGGTGACTCGCCGGAAACTTTTGGTTTGGCCGGAACTTCTTCTCCGGTTCCTTTCTTTACTTTAACGGTTATAAAACTTGATGTATTGATCTTTATCCAATCCTTGTTGGCCTTGAATGATTGTTCCAACGTTTGACGATTGATACCGATTGTTTCTGTTTTGGAACAAAAAACAGGGGATCGCACTTCTGATCTTCTACTTCGTCTTCTCTGTAACGGATGAAACTAAATGATCAACCAACGCTCTGATGCCAAATGTGAGATCACAGGATCGATGAGGGTGTGATATTTGAGAGAGAATCTTGAAATGGAAAAGAAACAATACATATTTACAAATGAAGAGGTTCAACCCTATATATACATTTCGATCGGTTGTGACTTAACCGTCGTGACCCTTCCTAACTATAATAACCGCTAACATATGTTGTGACACACCGGTTCACAATCTATTATTTCTAAACTTAGGATATCTAATAATACTTATGATATATGTTATATGGAAATCAATAATTACTTCTAACATCAACCAACACCCTCTCAGCATCATCAAGTGTTCCAGGAACATACAACGAAGCCGTTAACAGAACAAGCATTTTCTTCCCTGTTACTAATTAACAAAAATATCAAGAACCAAAACATAACATAACATAATAAACAGAATGGTGATTAGTACGGACCTTTTGGTCAGACAGATAGGTCTTGGAGAGCTGTGGAAGCTAGATCGAGACGAGTAGTGGCGGTACGGATATTATTAAGGCTGTATTTAAGAAGATTAACCTCTTGGTCGCTTTGTTCTTTGACTGCTTTCAGCTGTTCGATGCTCATCTTCTCCGGTTCAGCTATCATCATCCCTCTTGATGCCATTGTTGTTTGTTTGTTTCTTGAAGGGTGACTGGCTTACGGTGAGCAAGACTTGCAGCGGTGGGTGGTTTGTTAGCAGAGGGTTACATCGATGGCTTCTGATGTTGAAGATGGCTTCTGTGTTTTGGTTGCATAGGGTTTTTTTAGAACAGAAGATCGAAGGTTTGATTTTCTGATTGTGTTTTGATTGTGTTTTTGGGAATAATAATAGAGGAGAGAGAGAGAAGGCGCGAGATTGTGTGGGAGGGAAATAAAAAAATGTGAAATATTGACACTAAAGATGACACCCAATTCTTATACTATCATGTTTTTTAAAATCATGACATTAGATTGCTGACACGCAAAAAAGAGTGTCATTGTTTGACCATTTTTTTTAAAAGATGACGATTTTTTAATGACACGCGCTTTTGCGTGTCATGAGTTCTCGCGTGTCATTAAATGTGTGTCAAGATAGGGGTATTTTTCTAGTAGTGATGTTGCTATTTATAGGTGGTGAAGGGGTGTGATCATGATACCCATTGGTGAACCGACATGTTGGTTCAGTAATAACCACCATAACCGCCTCAACTATAGGTTATACAACAATAATACATTCTAAATAATCTAACGTAGGATAATCAAATATTATTTCCAACATTCTCCCCCCTAATTTTGATTTATCCTTTCTTGCTCCATAGTGGGGTTGATCTCTTCTTCATGCATGCGAATGGAGTCTTTCTTGTTCTTTGCTTTCTTCTTGCTTCATAGTAGCCATAACTTTCTTCATCGTTGTTGTTGACATCTTATTAAATTTCACTTGCAATGTTGTCAACCGATGTTATTGCTTCTTTCCCAATTTCTTTCTTGCTTGTTACTTGCTTTAACTTTGCTAAGTTCCTTGCTGCTTTGAAGCAAAGGTCTTCTTTCTTGATTTGCCACACAGGTCGAATTTTTCCACGAAGGTCTAACTTGCCACACAGGTCTAACTTGCCGCGAAGGTCTAACTTGCCACAAAGGACTAACTTGCCACAAAGGTCTAACTTGCCACAAAGGTCTAACTTGCCACAGAGGTCTAACTTGCCACAGAGGTCTAACTTGCCACAAAGGTCTAACTTGCCACAGAGGTCTAACTTGCCACAAAGGTCTAACTTGCAACAGAAGTCTAACTTGCCACAGAGGTCTAACTTTTCTTGCTATACTCAATGAGTCATGAAGTCTCGGAGTCACTTGTTATTTCTCAACGAACCAAAAGGCTCGGAGTTACTTGCTAATTATTTTCTCGACGAACCGAAATGGGTTCGGAGTATCTTGCTATACGAATCGTCTATGATTCGATTTTGACTTGCTATATGGAATTTTTTCAATAATCATACTTTTCTCTTTTTTTTAAAAAAAAATTCCTCCAAAGTTTGATCAGTATATTCTTTAAAAAAAAACTGATCCTTCGAATCTTGTACAAATCCTCCAATTGATTTGTTTATTAAAAAAATCCGTAGACTTCTTTTGGCAATAAATATCCAAAAATTATTGATTCCTTTTTTTTTTGTAAACTTCGTTGCTTCTGAAAGTCAAAACTTTCTTACGAAAACATATGCCACACAAATAGGTGCCCTTCTTTCTTTTATATCTTTCTATTGACTTTCTAAAAGTGAATCTTCTCCAAAGAGACTTTCTGTTACTTTCTTTCCTTTTGACTTTTAAATGCCAATCTTCTCAAAAATATTTTGCCAATAAAACTTCCTTTCTGATATGAAAAACGAATCTTCAATTTCTTTTCTTCTTTATTCGTTTTCATAGTATTTGATTTGAAAAAAATATTCTTGATCAAATCACTTTAATACTTTCTTTCTTTTGATCGAATACCGTCTTATGAACCGACTTAATTTTGTTTCGGTTATGATCTTAATCCACTGTTTGACTTTATATTTGGATTTAAAAAGGAGGATTCACATAAATGTTCTGCGATAATTATCCTTAAAAATGGCGGAAAAAACTTTCTTCTCCAAAAACAGGGGATAATAAAAGATCTGACTTTTTGTGTTTGGTTTAAGAGATTCTTTGTATTCGATTCTTTCTAAACATAAAAGGATGGTATGTAAACGTCAAACCGTAACGTTTGATCTTTCTTCTTCGTTTTTTGTCTCGCCGGAACTTCACCGGAGAAAACCGGAATCGTCCTTTTCCTGTTCTGTTTTGTCCTACGGTTTTTTTCCTTCAAATAACGATCTTCTTTATTGTCGGGACTGGAAAATACATCATGTGAATCGAATATTGAAGGGTTCCGTGACTACTCTGTTTTTTCGAAAAAAACAGGGGATGAAACTTTCTTAAGATTCTCTCTTCTTTTCCACAGGGATGGATCAATGATACCAAGGCTCTGATGCCATGTTGAGATTTAATAGAGAGAATTTTCAGAAACATGCTATATTATTAAAGAATCATCCAAATACAAATGAAGGAGTATGGTGCTATTTATAGGTGGTGAAGGGGTGTGATCATGATACCCATTGGTGAACCGACATGTTGGTTCAGTAATAATCACCATAACCGCCACAACTATAGGTTATACAACAATAATACATTCTAAATAATCTAACTTAGGATAATCAAATATTATTTCCAACACACTTGTTTTCTTCTAAGTACTATTGTTTATACAAAAAACCATCAATATAAGAAAAATGATTCCTTGATAACAAAATACATCCAATTTTAAATTTCATTCAGCCTGAAAATTCTCTAATTAAATCTGTAATGTTTTCCAATTTTTTAGTTGTTTACAAAACTCTGGTAGGAAAAGACAAATGTATAAAGGTCATAATGATCTCAAACGAGACGAAAGATCCGTGAATACGTCTTCACTACATAGAATTGTGAGCCCGCCCATTGGGTGGCTGTACCCAAACTCTTCCTCTGCCTGATGCAATAACCCTGGATACATAGGTTCGCTTAATAGCGATACTGAGACCACATGCCTCTTCTTCTTTTGTTGGAGTGTTGCATCCATTAGAGTGATCTTCTTAGAATTTGTTTTGCTTGAATGATACGTGGCATACGGATGGCCATTTATTCGAGGTAGCTTGAGCTTGTTCCACTTGGAAATGTTTGTAATGGAAGATAAAAATATCAAAGTACTGCTTCTGGTTGGGTGAAATTATAGATGACTTTCTAGGAAGATGTGATTGTATTGTGCATGCTGAATGATATATATACACGCACACACAAAAAAGATATAACGTGGTACTTAATAAACGGAGGCACATGGACGAGAAAACAAACACACATGGTCTCGTATCTTGAAAATAAAATAATGAATGATTTGACAGTATCAATATTTAGCGGCATTAAATTAGGAGACATGCATGAAAGATTATATGGCCTGATTTCTTAGAACTGTAAGTAGTTAAGAATAGGACCGGTGTCACATGGTTGTGTCTTTATGATTGAGTCAACAATTATCCCTTGTAGGACCCTATGTCCTTCTAGCAAATGATCTACACTAGGGATGTCAATCGTAACTAGTGCTTAAAACCACATTAAAACATCTAAACTATTGCTTTAACCCCGAGCAGAGACACTAGAAAATAAAATAAAATGGTAATTAATTCCCCTCGAATACTAAATAGCTGATTGAAAGTAGCAGATATTAAGTCTAAATTTTGTTGTTAACTATATTTTCAAGTAACTAGAACCTCCTAAAAACTGTATACCAGCAGCATCATCCAAGCTGGTCAACACATATCACATGTACACATTCTAGAATGCCTTCGTTACACCGTATGGTCGAACGCTTAAGAACTTCCTTTAAGTTTTTAGCGATAATGATATTCCTCTTTAGTATTTGTTAAGCTCCGAGTATATACGGACCTCAAATTCTATAATGCCTCTGTTACATCATATCCGTGTATGTCATTCCTGTCGTGTGTTTATGAGTACCTAGAATAGTAATTCTCTGACTCTATAGTGGGAAAACATTGTTTTTTTCTTTATTAGAAACCGGTAATTTGCTTAATAGAACTTTCAGACACCATAACCATTTAAACAGAGGAAACCTTTGCTTTATTTCAACTCAATTTACAAGACAGGATCTGGAATAGGTATAAATATTTGCCGACGTAAAGATTAAATCTAATTGTGAAATCATGGAATTGTAGCTATTCAGTTCAACCTTATTAACTAGCTACCAAGCGGCTCTTTTTTTAAATAAAACGAATTTATGAGAAATATGGAATACTCTGAATCCAAAAGAATATCCAAATTAAATTTCTTTCATATCGAACAATGTCAAAATTAATTTACATCTATAAATGATTCCAACTGGTTAGTTGTTTACAAAACTGTGCTAGATAAAGACAAGTGTATACAAGTCAAAATGCCACCAAACGAGAAGCAAGATCCATGAATACGTCTTCACGACAAGGAATCGTCAGCCCACCCATTTGATGGTTGTACCCAAACTCTTCCTCCGCCAGTTGGAGTAACTCTTGAAATGTTGGTTCATTTAATAGTGATAAAGAGACCACAAACCGCTTCTTCTCTTGTTCCCCAACATAAATGGCTAAATGGCCTTTGGGGATGTCCATAGATGCAGGAGTGCTTCTACCATTAGAGAGGGATCGTTTGAGTATTTGTCTAGCTTGGGTAATGCGAGGCATACGGATGGCCATATTTTAAGGAAGCTTGAGCTAGGAGGTTCACTTTATAAATGTTGTTTAAGTATGAAAAGATTCGAAGTTATGCTTCTTGTGGAATGATATGAAGTTGTAGATTTGTTTTGATGTGCTTGTATTGTGAATACCGAAAGCTTTATATAGCAATAGGATATAATAATCATTTCATAAAATAGATGGTGACCTATGGAGGATAGAGCAATCGCACATGGTTATGTATCCCTACACTATTATTGTTAGTACATGATGTCCCAAGGCTAGTATATTGGATGTTTGGACGTGTTTCGGGGTGTTTGGAGACGTTTATACGCGTTTTGGGGTGTGAGAAAGGCTTCAGGCGATTACAGTGGATTAATAGGCGATTAGACCCTATGCTACACCACTGTAGCATGCGATTAGGGCATTCTAACAGGCGATTAGGCCCAATCGCCTGTTACTGAGAAGCCCAATCGCCTGCTAAGGTCTGTACGTACCCGGGAGGTATAAATAGGCCTATTCTCAACCCTAGAGCTTAGTTTTTGCCACACACACTCTCCAAACACCCTCCCCTGGTCTAAGATTGCTTGGTTTGATCATTGTACACCTGCGCTCTGTTTTAATGATATAAAAGTTAATCTTTTGACCCGTTTGTGTGTTGTAACTACTCGTTTATCATTGTTTCAATATCGTATATGTTATTAAAGCATATTAGAGGGATTCCGCACCTCTGGTATAAACCCCGTGATTGTCGGATTACGCGTTCGCCGGTCCTAACAAGTGGTATCAGAGCCGAGGCTCTTATCACGGGTGTTTTAATAACAATAACGAGTGAAAACAGGTAGGTTTTGGTGTAAAAGTTGAGATTTTTGATCAACAACCTGTTTGAACTTTGAAGCTTTGAGTTTTTATCAAAAACCCATATTTTTCAAAATCTTAGTGTGTGTTTAGGGTTAAAAACGTGTGTTTTTGATGAGGTTTTGTTCTAAAACTGTTTTGGTAACTTGTCTAATCATTTGGGATCAAAACACAATGTTTTAGATAAGATTTTGAGGCAAAATAGATGATTTTTGAGCAAAAGTGCGGCTGCATATCAGATCAGGCGATTACGCAGACCTAATCACATGCAAATTTCAAGCGATTAGGGTTAACTAGCGATTACACCTCAATCGTGTGCTACAGTACACGATTAGCCTCACATTCGCCTGTTATCTTGGTTCTTGTACACGATTAGGCCTCCAATCGCCTAAACTGTTCTAGCGATTAGGCCTAATCGCCTGCTAACCCCCCAATCGCCCCAAAACCCCTAACCGCGTCACTGTTCACTAGCAATTACCCCTAATCACGTGTTAAAATTCCCCAATCGCCTATATAACTAGCAATTGTAATCCTAATTGCCCCTATGGTTCTGGAATTGAAAATTTGACTAAGTATTGGACTATTATCGAACCTTAACATATGGCGAACCCTTGGGGACATCTGAGTCAACCGAGACCTCAGTATAACCAACAAATGAACAATCAATCTAACGTACCCACGAACCCTTGGCAGTTCTCAGCAGAACGAAACGCGTAACGGATGCAGCAATCGCAAATGCAAGAGAATGTTGCCGGAATCAATCTGTGGGCGCTAGCTGCTCAACAGCAGGCAATGAATGCGAATCCTTGGGCACTCGCAGCTGCTGCAAACTCTCAGACAAATCATCTGTCTTCCGTTCTCATGAGTGACTTAGAGACGGGTAGTTCTAACAGGGCACCGAAACTGCAGTACATGTCAGACTACCATGGATGGAAGTGCAGATTTCAGACGCATGTTGAGGGTATCGATGGTTTAGTATGGTCAGCTATCGAGAATGGGTACACGAGGCCGTTGGTTGAGAATTCTACTACTCCGATCTCATTGGAAGATATGATTGAAGATCCGAGGAAGAAGTATAATTATGAGAAGAAGGCGATGGCAGCGTTGAAGCAAGCTCTTCCCAAAGACATACTTCATCAGTTCGCGCAGTGTACTACTTCGCAAATGCTTTGGTTGGCGCTTGCTGTGCGTAATGAGGGTAGTCAGAAGATGTGAAAGGTTAAAGTGGATCAGTTGAAGAAGGAGTTCGAGAACTTCAACACAATGGGGAATGAATCGCTAAGAGATCTGACGGCTAGATATTATCACCTGATGTCCGAGATGTATCAGTATGGGGTTATCTACACTTTTGCAGAACTTGTTGAAAGACTAGCAGAGGTGGCATCAATGAGTTCGTGGCAGAGCTGGAGAACAAGGAGATCGAAGAGATCCGAAGAGCAAACAAGCCGCCCGTTGTTCAGAATCCCAGTATCTACTACGGGAATCCAGCTCAGGACATCAGTGTGGGTGGATCCAAACCGCAGACTGCTTTCGTGGTTAATCCTGATCCAGTCTTTGCGTTTGACAACTATGGTCCCCCATCTGACGTTCCTCCACCAGTCCTTCCTTAGGGTCAAGGAAACCAGTATCCTTCGAATTATAATACTAACCAATTTGGTGTTAATCCGTTTTCTTATCTTGCAGCACCAGCACAGGCAACCTCCAACTTTGGTAGACCTTCTTCGTCAGGGTTTGTTGGTGCTCCATCTACTATCTATGGTGGATATGGAGGTGCTTCTACTTTGAATCAGGGTGGTTATCGGACCAATCCAGTTGCAGAGCAGCTAAACACTGCTGGTTTTGAGAAGGTGACTGTAGAGTTAGCCCAAGAACACATGGCTCTGCTGTCAACCTTGGTCAATTCCTATAGTGGACTAGTTGCCGGGCAGATCGGGAATCCTTATCTCACTCAAGAAGATTATTCTCAGATCGACAAAGATGATATGGATTTGATAGACATCCAGTGGCACTTCGCTAGTGTTATGAGGATGGCAAAGGATTATATGGATAGAACTGGAAGGAGAGATGTGCTGATCAACAACAACACTAAGTTTGGGTTTGATAAAACAAAGGTCACCTGTTACAACTGTGGCAACAGAGGACACTTTGCCAGAGAATGTGACCGGCCAAGACAACAGGGAAATAAGAATCCCTTCAACAATAATAGAGGCAATCAGAATCAGAGGCAACCAGCTCAGACACAACCTAACCAAAATACTGAACGAGCTCTTGTCCCAGTAAACAACCAGAACCAGAGGCCTCCTGCAAACAACAATCAAGCCCTGGTAATTCAAGAAGATGAAGGTTTTAACTGGGATCACCTCATCACTGGTGAACAAGCTCCGCAGGGTGGTGCAGCACGTTTTGCCCAAATAATGTCTGACGCTCAAGAAGAAGTTGAAGAGTGTCCGAGTCAGTCTGAAATTATTATTCCTGAAGGTGAAGCTTCTGACTGTGACTCAGATTGTGCTTCTGATGAGGGGATGGATTTGGAAGATTTGTTGGCTGAAGCAGATGCCTTGATCAGCAAAAGGTCGATTCTTGTGGATGCTGACTGTACAAAGAACAACCTTACTGAATTCTTCGGATCAGTGAAGACGGCTGCTCATTATGCTTTGATGGCTATTACAGATTCGTCTGATAAGCAAATCGCTATCAATAATTACATTAATGAGTTAGAAGACACTAAGAAACATTTGGCCATTGTTAACTGTGACTATGAGAAGATCAAGAAGAAGCTTGAAAGTTACCTGAACTGCAAGTATGTTCTTGATCATATCATTGAACACTCAGAAAAGGATAGCAACTCCACCAGTCCCAAATATGCTCAGTGTCCTCCTCCGGTGAGATTCGAAAATCATCACTATGATATTTTACCGAAGGAAGAGTTTGTGGACTTGGCAGCAGAAGCAGCTAAAGCTGCAGAAGCGCCTAAAGTGATTGAAGCAGCTAAACCTGCCAAAGTCACTAAGGCTGCTCCTCCTGTGCCCAAAGTGATAGAAGCAGCTAAACTTGCTGAAGTCACTAAGGCTGCACCATCTGTTGTTGCTGCTAAAGTAGGTGAGATTGCTGATGATGCTAGTGTCTGCGAGATAGACTGTTCTGATGATGAGCTTTATGAGCCAGAGAGGTATGGACCGGTTAAGAATGCGGATATTCCTATCCAAAATCACATCCTGTGTGATCCTGAACTGAAAGTGCAAACCCTGTTGGTAAAAATGTCAAAGTGTTCTATAGATTAAAAGGATCTGATAAAATCTATGCTGATGAGGTAAGTCCTCTAAGATTTAGAGCACCTGGCTGTGTTGATAAAATCTGGCAAGAGTCCACCATTACTATTGCGAAAGAACAATGGGGACACGGGAAACAGGGTCAGGGTAATCAGTCCAAGAAAAACAAGAATAAAAATCGAAAGAAGAACACTTTGAACCCTAAGAATCAAGCTCAGGAGAGATCTCCTAAGAACCATGTCACTCAGTTTGTCAGATCTTCAGGCAATGAGTATGATAATTATCCTAAAACAGACTGGCAAAAAGAATGTTTCAAGGATTTAAAACACAAAAACTCATTTGCCACGAAGTCTAACAAAAGGAGTAAGGATGCAAATGCTCCACCGTTTGAGGAGTATAGATCCTATCACAAGTGTGGGGTACATGGGCATTTAGTTGCTGCTTGCCCCGAATTGAGACACAAAAGGATCGAGGCAAATGATGCTCCAAGTTCTAGCAACTCTAAACCACCTGTTTCTCCTAAGCTTTCTGAGAAGCAACAAGGTAAGCAGGTAGTTTATGACAATCGACACAAGATTGCTATGAACCAAAAGCCAGTTGATGGCAGGGGTCCGCAGTCGAGGGGGAGCCAAGTTCCCATGAAGGTTCAAGCAGCGCCTAAGCCACAAGCACATGCCGCAGCTAAACCTCAAGGCAACCCTAACACTGCTCCACGTGCAGTTAAGTCTGAAGTGGATCCAAAAGCTGTCCCACCTAAGGAATCTGAGGCTGGACCTTCTAGCCCCAAGGCAAAGAAGAAGCCCAAGCCAAAGAGACCGGAACAGACTTGGAGACCCAAGTCACCGACCAAGAATGGAGAATCATCTGCTAGTGCTGAAACTGCCGGACCTTCGGAAGCAACACCAACTCCTAACGGAAAGTGGGTTGACTTTCCGACTTTGGATGTAGATGGTAGACCCAAGACCGTCAAGGCTTGGGTCCCCCTTAACCACTAAACTTTGAATGTTGTGTAGGGAGTTCCACAGGGCCTTATCAGCAGCCTCTGGATTGTTGATAGTGGAGCTTCTGGGCACATGACAGGCGACTTATCCCTACTATTTGACATCAAGAATATCAACGGGGGGTATGTTGCTTTTGCTGGTAACAAAGGGGGATACATCACGAAAGAAGGAAGTATGGGGAATGGTATTGTAAGCTTTGAAAAGATAAGCTTCGTGAAACAGATAGACCACAACTTGCTGAGTGTCTCACAGATCTGTGACAAGAAATACACAGTGTTCTTTGATGACAATGCGTACTTCATTCTGAAGCCTGGCTTTAAGATTCCGAAACAATGGATAATGATCTAAGCTCCAAGAGTTAGCAACTTGTATGTT
Organism: Ambrosia artemisiifolia; assembly: GCA_032199755.1. Taxonomy (NCBI): domain Eukaryota; kingdom Viridiplantae; phylum Streptophyta; class Magnoliopsida; order Asterales; family Asteraceae; genus Ambrosia; species Ambrosia artemisiifolia. The sequence goes on along the minus strand of CM063529.1, from coordinate 5,171,980 downwards.
CTGGATATGAGTCAAGCCATAACAACTAAGGGGGAGGTCACTTGTTTTTTGTCAAAAGATACAGAGAAGGAGTCTATTATGTGGCACAGACGAATGGGGCACATTCACTTGAGGAAGATGAATCATTTGGTTCAGAATCAGCTTGTGGAAGGTGTCTCAGTCAAGAATTTTCATCTAAATGACGTCTGTGTTTCATGTAAGAAAGGGAAGCAGAAAAAGAAATCTCACAAACCTAAGAAGGTCAACTCAGTCAGTATGCCTCTCGAGCGGTTGCACATGGATCTGTTCGGCCCAGTCAATCGTAAAAGCAAGAATGGAGATTTATACTGTCTGGTTGTCACTGATGACTATTCTAGGTTATCTTGGGTTGTATGCATGCAGCATAAAAGTGAGACTTTTGAGTTTTTGAAAGAACTGTTCACCAAACTAGAGAACATCTATGGGCTGAAGATCCGCAGGATTCAAAGCGACAATGGAACAGAATTCAAGAACAATGCTATGGAGTCGCTATGTGCAGAAAAGGGTATTCATCATGAATTCACAGCGCCATACACTCCTCAGCAAAACGGGGTTGTAGAAAGAAAGAACCAAATTCTTATTGAGGCAGCCAGGACAATGCTCGCAGATTCAAACTTGCCTGTCATGTTTTGGAACGAGGCAGTTTACTGCGCGTGTTATACTCTAAATAGGGTTCTTACGGTTAAAAGGTTTGGCAAGACTTCTTACGAACTTCTGAACCGAAGGAAACCGAACTTAGAGTTTCTAGAACCTTTCGGAGCTCCATGCACAATGTTACATCCCGATGGGAAGTTTGATGCGAAGGCAGAGGAAGGTTTCTTTGTTGGATACAGTACTCCTAACAAGAGGGTATACAACAAAAGAACCAATAACGTTGAGGATTGGCTTAATGTCGATGTTTAGCGTTACACTGTCAATGCGCCCGGTGTTGGACCCGATTGGTTGTTCGACTATAAGAGTTTGTTTGATTCTTTCAACCTGGATAATGTGGTAGATGATGCTATAGCGCAAATGTATTGACAGTGTGAAAACGCAGCTAGCTCACCGCTAATGCGTCCGATCGTGGTTAATGCACCTGCGCCTGCCGCATCTGATGCCTCTGCATCCATGGGTCCCCCTGATAAAACCGCAGCAGTTGAAGTTGAGGAAGTCTTTCAGGAAGCATCAGAGGTTATGGAATCTTCTTCAGATGAGGAATATACAGAATCTCGGGAAACTCTTACCGAAGAACTAGCTGGAAATGGTGAATCTACCAATACAGCTCCAGTTCCTCCTACAGGGAATGATCAAGCTGGTCCTTCTTCCTCAGGAGCTCCTGGAATTTGTCTACAAATTGATTTCTCCGGTTTTAATTTGCAACCTACTGCTCCCTCTAGTTCAAGTGCCGCTGAGACAAATATTTCTCAGGGACTTGAAAATCTCAATCTGCGTTCGGATGATCCAGTGCCGGCACATCCGGAATCTCGGATTCATGACACTCATCCACTGCAGAATGTGATTGGTAATCCGGCTGGTAGAGTGATGACACGTAGTCAGCTCAGAACTGCCAGTCCAAGTGACAATTCAGCAACCCTAGCCCTTTATTCGGAGATCAGAAAAGCTGGTCATCAGAACGATTGGTCTTTTGCTCTATATGTTTCTCAGATGGAACCACGAACCGTCCAAGAGGCTTTGAGAGAAGAACGATGGATTGACGCAATGCAGACAGAGCTTCAGCAGTTCCAAAAGCTAGGAGTGTGGGACTTAGTTGACTTACCTCCAAGCGCGAAGAAGATTGGAACAAAGTTGGTCTACAAGTGTAAACGGGATGACCGCGGGGTAATTATAAGAAACAAGGCTCGAATAGTTGTCCTCGGCTTCCGTAAAATCGAAGGAATAGATTACAACGAAGTATACGCTCCAGTTGCTCGCCTTGAAGCTATCCGAATGTTCTTAGCTTACGCTTCATACAAACGGTTTAAGGTGTATCAAATGGACGTGAAAAGTGCTTTTCTGTATGTTATGGTGAAGGAAGAGGTGTATGTTGCTCAGCCACCGGGTTTTGAGGATCCGCTTCATCGTGATAAAGTTTACAAGTTGAACAAAGCGTTGTACGGACTCCATCAAGCACCGCGTGAATGGTATCAAATGCTCAGCAACTATCTTATATCCAACGGGTTCAAACGTGGACTTGTGGATTGCACCTTATTCACCAAGGAAAGGGGTGGTGCCCGTCTTCTGGTACAGGTTTATGTCGATGATATTATTTTTGGGTCTACTAATGATGCTATGTGCAGGGATTTCGAAAAGCTAATGCAGGAAAAGTTTGAGATGAGCTCGATGGGGGAGATGCAATTCTTCTTAGGTCTACAAGTAGAACAACAAGAGTCGGCGATCTTCATCCACGAGACCAAATACGTTGCTGACATCTTGAGCCGGTTCCAGATGGAAGACTCTACTCCAGTAGGCACCCCAATTGAGCCTAGTCACGGGATTGGACCTGACGAGAAAGGACAAGCCGTTGATTCTTTTCTTTATCGAGCGATGATTGGCTCACTCATGTACCTCACAGCATCAAGACCTGACATTATGTTCGCGACATGTCTACTATCCAGATACCAGTCAAGGCCGAAACAGTCCCACCTGGTTGCTGTGAAGAGGATCTTAGGTTATCTAAAGGGTTGTCTGACCAAAGGTCTATGGTACCCTAATGACGATAAGTTTGACCTCGTCGCCTTTAGTGATGCTGACTATGGCGGATGCAAACAAGACTCGAAATCCACATCGGCTGGATGCCAGTTTTTGGGACCCAGACTAGTCTCGTGGTAGTGCAAGAAGCAAGCCTCAGTCGCCTTATCCACCTGCGAGTCGGAATACGTAGCTGCTTCTAGCTGCTGCTCCCAGGTTCTTTGGATACAGCAACAAATGAGAGACTACGGTTTGAAATTTCTAAATACACCCATTCACTTTGATAATGAGTCCACTATAGCTCTCGCTAAAGAATCAGTTAAACATTCCAAGGCGAAGCATATCTTCGTTAAGTATCATTTCATACGCGATTGCTATGAAAAGAAACTTATCGATATGGTTAAAATCCACACGGATTACCAACATGCCGATTTATTCACCAAAGCTTTTGACGGACCTCGTTTTGAGTATCTGTTAATTTTAAACGGCATTAAAGAAAAGCAGGATTAGATCCTCATCGGTAATCGTTTTTGTAAATATTTATCTTCAAAAACAGAAAAATCCAAAAATATTGTCTTTTTGCAAACTTTTAGATTTTTAGGGGGAGAAAATTCAGAAAAATACAAAAACATCAGAAAATGAAAAAATCAAAAAAAATGAGAAAAATCCAAAAATCAAAAAAATGAAAAATGCTAAAATGAGTTTCTTTGGTGAAAATGGGGAAGATGATATTAACCAATCAGTCGGACTGTCTGGACCTTTATCATCTTAAAAACATTGTATGTGATAAGTAGCCTCTACAATGATGTGTTGGTAGGTTCGAAATCATTTCCAAGCTCGGCACGGTGATATAAACCTAAGTCAACTGAGAATTGTGTGGATTAACGCCGTGTTGGCATATGGTCTAAAAGCCTAAATCTTGTTGATAGAATGCTAAAATCTGAGGTTTCTGGTCTTTAAGAGGTTGGTACATCCGGGGTGAACTGGACGTCTCTCGGAATAAATTGGGGTGGCATAAGTGACGTACGTTAGGTTCGCAGCCTACAACTGAGACACCTCTTTGCCATTCCCAGAGAAAAAGAAAAGAAAAACAAAAATAGAATAAATTCTGATAAGGAGACGTCTGGGAATCCTGTAAGAGCAAAAAGATCGTGAATGCCAAAACCCTATTGTCGAAGAGAATCACTCTAAGGTATCAAATCAATCATATAGCTAAAGCATCGTACCGTGAAAAATAAAAAATATACGGTATTTGACTTGAACCTTGGTCTGGATCTCACTGGTCTCTCTGCTGCAGCGTTCTTGCAGACCTGATCACCACTGAGTCCATTTCTTGTAAATACGGATGACAACAGCTTATTCACTGGTTACGAGGAAGCTTTGTGCATTCCTTGACGCGGGAATATGTCGCGTGTGCGGGGAACACCTTTAATCAGTCTTAATATTACCTTAACGTATCTAAAGTGCCTAGCGATAAAACTTGATTTTGAGTTTAGGTGGACAACAACACTGACAGTTGTTGTAGGATGCTTATTGGTAATTTTAATCAAAAACTGTTAGTATAGGGTTTCTAGCATAGTCCGTACACTGATATGATTCCCTAACTATTGAAACTCGTAAAAATATGATAGTGTATAGTTAGTTGTTTCGTGCTTTCGCTTATTTTCTATTTAATTTAAGTAGATTAGCTATTCTTGATTGCCGATGATGGAAATCTAATCCATTGTAATCTTACTTCTTCAAGAATAAAACGCCGAAAATCAACTAATTGGAAAATTGTGTTTTTGCCGGGTCAAACCGTACTTTCTCTCAAGTACAGGGGTGGAAAATGTAATATTTTCAAGTATCTGAGTCATCATCTGAGTCGTGTGTTAAAACGGGTTGAAAAACACATGTTTTGAACCTTAACGGGTTAAAAATGTGAGCTTTGGTGCTGCAGGGGCAATTTGGTAATTTGTGTGAAAGCAGAATGCATTTAGGATGCTAATCGCCTATAGCCACTGGCGATTACACCTAATCTCATATCAACTTAGACGATTACAAGGGTAGTCGCTTGTTGTTAACTCCTACTCGTACTACTGTAGAGGCGATCAGGAATATTATCAACTTGTCACACATCTAGGTCTCATACACGATTAAGCACCTAATTGTCTATGGGTTAGAGCGTTTAGGGCCTCACTCGTGTGATTGATAAGGCGATTACATCCCAATCGCTACACTATAGCTAGCGATTACGGGTACCTATATATAGAACACTTAGAAACTTTTCTTCATTATTTTTCAAACCACTCAAGTGTTCTTCGTTCCCTCTATACCCGATCACAAACAAACCCTTGCCAAAATTTATTTTCATCCTAGAATCTTATCCTACACTATTATGGTAAGAATACTTCAAATTTTCAGACCCAAACATGATGATTTAAGGGGTTAAATCCTTGTTTTTCAACCGGAACCCTAAGTTGGACAAAAACCGATTGATAACCCTTAAAATGTGTTTGTTGTTGATGATTCTTGTGTGGGGTTTGTTAATCGGCGATTGTAGATTCTGTTGGTACCAAAATCCAGATCTAAAACGTTTTATAATGAAAAGCCCCAATTTTAAACTCTTAGAACCCTAAATTTGAAAAACCGGTTCAATTGACCCCTGATTTGAACATGTGACTAAAAGATTTGTTAGGGCTTCTCTTAATTGGTCAGTTTAGGGTATAATGTGACAATCTTTCAACCCAAAATGACCCATTACAGAAATTTTGTGAAATTGGTGAGCAAGACCACTGTGCACGCGATTAGGGATGCTAATCGTGTGCTACAGTGTAGCGATTGGGCACACATCTCCTCTAATTGCATGAACAGTGTGACGAGTGGAGCCTAATCGCCTGTGTCTATAGGAAATTACATGTCTAATAGCCTGCACCAATCTGTTGACCAAAATTGTCAAAAGTTTGTCCGTTTTTTATCCGTTTTTCATATTCTTGACGTGTTTGTGATTATTTTGTCGTGTAGCGTTATAGAATCATGCAGTACGGTACGTCTCCCAAGCATAACTGTCTGGCCTTTCTTGGACCCATCAAGAAGACGGAATGCAAGCAGTTTGAGGGTGTGATCGAGTTCTTAAAGCGCTCAAAGATAAAGTATGCTATACCTACGGAGTATGCGGAGTACAAGAACATTCTTCAGGAGTTCTATCAGAATGCAAGCGTGGACGTCAGCACGAAGCCAGCTACCATCAGAAGCACAGTGCAAAGAAAGGAAGTCATAATCACTGAAGACTTGGTTCGTGAGATTCTCAAGTTCGAAGATGATAAAGATTATCCGATCGTGTTCGACTCTATTATTATACGTGGTGGATTTCTGAGGATGAAGTATGCTGGTGACGTTAGAGCGCAGAAGATGTTGTAGAAAGGGAATCTGCCTCCAGAGCTAAAGTATCTGACGCACGTTGTGCTGAAGTGCATCGGTCCTCGCAAAGGAACCTTCGATGCGATCCGAGACACTTTAGCTTCAGCGATTGTTGCATTGACGTTGAACAAGCCGTTCAACTTCTCTGGGATGATCATGCATCATTTGAAGGAACTGATTCTGCAGAAAATGGCAAAGAACCCTTTCATTGTCTATCCTCGTTTTCTGCAGATGATCCTTGATAATCAGATTCCAAACATGGTGAAAAGTGTTGGAGAGCTGATTACGATCAAGAAAATAGATGAAGCTGAATTGAAAAGAATGCTGCAATACAAGAATAAGCAGAATTCAGAATATACTCCAAGCCGTCGTTTGTATGGGCTTCTAGCTAAAGAGGATTATGAGGCACCTCCAGGTAACAGGTGGAGGCATGACGACAGCGAATCAGAAGATGATATTCATATTCACAGACAGGTATTCAAGGATGGTGATAATATTGGAAGACCTACAGTTGAATTGGGAATCAATACTCCGGGCAATACGGCTGATGCTGAACTGAGATATGATGATGATATGTTTGATCCTACGTCTCTGGATGCTGATGCACCCTCCGGTTCAGGCAAAGGTAAGGATAAGATTGATGAAGGCCCAGTTAACATAACAGATGTTGATGAAGATGATGACGACTCTTAAGATACTGAAGATGATTCCCCTGATGTACATACTTTGGCTGAGGAGAAAGCTCGCGCAACTGAGGCGAGAGACCTTCCAAATGATCCCACTTTCACTCTGGATAGTGGTGATCTTGTCGCTGATATCGATGCTGAACTTAGCACGCCTCCTCCTCAGAAAAGACAGAAGTCTAAGGCAACAAAAGAAGGTAGGGGACAGAAGAGAATGGCAGGAAAACTAGCTGCGACCGAAAAGACTCCTAAGAGATCCAGGGCAAGACGTACGACCCTGAATCACCTAGAGACCTTCGGTATTCCTACTTCTCCTGCCATAATAGCAACAGAAACAACAGCAGCAGCAACAACCTTTTCAGTTCCTACATCAGTTAGCGCAGCTATGCCTGCAGGTGTGACAATGTCAATGCCTTCCTCGGTAATCTTCACTAAGCCAGTCTCAGTTACCGTTGAAGCGACAAGTTCACAAATTGTCTCCAATCCGGTTGGTGATCGAATCCGGAAATTAAGGGAAGCAGCGAGATCGTCAACTGCGAAACCTTTAGGTCAATCTACTTCTTCTTCGGCTCCAGCAACGAACGAACAACTACAACACCACGTCAGTGAACTTACTGCCTTAGTTGCTACACAAGCGCTTGAAATAACTGAGCTGAGAAGCAAGAATGCCACAATAGAAGAGAATGAAACGGCGATGTTAGAATTGATTGGCGAGACAATTACTACAAACACAGAACTGAAAGCTACTGTCGACGCTCTCACTTTGTCTAACCAACAGATTTTAGAGTCGAACAGGCAGCTCATGGAATCACACCAGCAACTGATTCAGTCAAACCAAAGTGCTCTGGCGAGACTTACAGGTGTTGAAGAAAAGTACAGTGATCTCCAGCTCGCTAATGTGAACAACGAGCGACGAATCACCAGATACAAAAAGCAGAATACAAGGCTGAGGACTAGGTTAAATGAGTTAGCTGGAACTCAACCTAGACTCACAGGTGGTTCGGAAGCTGGAGCTAGTACTGCTGGTGGTGATGATGATGAGGATAGTGAAGAAGATGACGATGATGAGTCTGATGATAATGATGATGATGATAATGGTAAAGGTGGTGATGGTGGTGATCCTGGAGCCACAGGTGGTGGCGGATCATCAGGTGGATCTGCGTCACGACGTACTAAGAAGGATCATGATCGCAAGGGCAATGATCCCGAAGCAGGTTCTTCTGCTCAGGCGGAGCCTGCACCTGTGAAGAGCAAGATCCAAGAGCTGCGGGATAAGATGAAGAAGAAAGCCATAGTTCAAGTTGAATATGTGGAGCCTCTGAATTTTTATTTTGCATATGTTGATGAAGTCAACTTGCTCCCTCCACCTGCCATGCCTGAATACGATCTAGAAGTAGGAGAGATACCTCCTGAGATGACATCTGACGATATGGCAAAGGTATACGGCTTCGCATCTGGAGAATCTTCCAGTGCAAGTCAAAGTATTCCTCCAGAGATGCATCCAGAAAACAATGAGGTGAATCTTGAAGATGGAACCAGTGTGCCGACTCCTGAGTATGTTGTGGATGAGTCGGGCGCTGGAATTCCTAATATCAGTGAAGAGATGGTACGTGAGGCTGAAGAAAAGCTGAAATCTGACTCTACTGCAGTTCCTGATGAAGTGAAAACAAGACAGGACAAGATCAGAGAGCGATATCCCCAATGGTTCAAGCCTGAAGAGAAAAGAAAGACAGTCGAGCGAGCATCCATCTTCAAGAAGAGATTATCGAAGATGTCTGGCAATGTGATTAGTTGGGCGTACGTGAGTCACATTAGGATGCTCGGAGTGAAATGGCAGGAAGGTGTTTTGTATTTTCGGGAATACAAGGATATTCTGAGCCTCCGATTCTGGTATATCCGTGATTCAGTTCGACTCGATTATCCGTTGTACAAAAAAAAAGCCCCTCCTCTTCAGGGCTTCTACACAAAGCTGAAGCGAGAAAGCATAGAGGGATGGAAAGATTTCAAGCCGCAGTATCCCAGATCGTATCAGACAGACAAGATTCATCAGTTCACCTTGAAGCCTATCTGGGAACACAAGATCAAGCCGCCAAAGTGTGTCTCAAGGATTCCTATCATTCCGGTTGAGCAAGACATCTCTTCCAAGCTGTATTACTGGCACTATGATGCAGCAACTACAGAGGCAGTGATTGTCTTGAGCAACAATCCGAATCCGTGCAGGAAGATTAGGATTTGGGACCCGATGTGGTTGATCAACTGTTTAGAGAAGGACGTGGAAACGCTGTACCTGTATCCGATCGTGCATTTACCAGATGAAGCGGATCAAGCTATGAAGTTTCAAAGAGTGATCCGGTTCTGCTACGCCAACAAAGTTCATGCAGGATGCGATTGGTCAAGAATCACAAGGATCAGGACAATGTCAAGTTAAAGATGAAGACTGAAGATGTTGCTAGTTATTTCGTTTAGCTGTATTTGTTTTCTGTTTTCGAGTCTGTAAAGTTGTTTGCTTTTGTTATAAACGTTGTCTTTTCGCTATCTCTGTACGTATACTAGCCTGGTCCAAGGGGGAGTCTGTTAGTACATGATGTCCCTAGGCTAGTATATTGGATGTTTGGACGTGTTTCGGGGTGTTTGGAGTCGTTTATACGCGTTTTGGGGTGTGAGAAAGGCTTTAGGCGATTACAGTGGATTAATAGGCGATTAGACCCTATGCTACACCACTGTAGCATGCGATTGGGGCATTCTAACAGGCGATTAGGCCCAATCGCCTGTTACTGAGAAGCCCAATCGCCTGCTAAGGTCTGTACGTACCCGGGAGGTATAAATAGGCCTATTCTCAACCCTAGAGCTTAGTTTTTGCCACACACACTCTCCAAACACCCTCCCCTGGTCTGAGATTGCTTTTTGATCATTGTACACCTGCTCTCTGTTTTAATGATATAAAAGTTAATCTTTTGACCCGTTTGTGTGTTGTAACTACTCGTTCATCATTGTTTCAATATCGTATCTGTTATTAAAGCATATTACAGGGATTCCGCACCTCTGGTATAAACCCCGTGATTGTCGGATTACGCGTTCGCCGGTCCTAACAATTATTATGGATGGTTTTCCGGACATCAATCTCTACTAGCAAGCAAAGAAGGACTATGGTAGGAAATGTGTATGGTCATATTGTTCTTATCACATTAATTAGTGAAGAAGAGTACCAATATCACATCCATGTGTCTTTGTATTTAAATCCAAAACACCATATGTGGGTCATTGTGTCTTACAACCTAAGGGCCAATGGTAAGGATGATTATCTAAATTTGTGGTTTCAAATCTATCTAAATTTGTGATTATCTAAATTTGTTTTAAATAGAGATATTTAAAACAAAACTTACTAAACAAACCCTCTATGTATTTGTTGCCAATTGTACATTTCAATAATATAGTAATCATATCTTGATTTGTTAGGTGTTACAATAAGAAGAACATACTGGAAAATTTTATTTGGCGGTGTCTTCAGGTTGATCATTACATTTGACGGTTTTAACTTTTAATGATCAGAAAAGTTGCATTTGTTTTTCCCGTGTCATGCTTATGTGTACACCATTCACTAGTGATACAAGAACATGTAAATCGCTAATAGGGGAGATTCTTTTTTAGAGATGTATTTAACATAATTGAAATTTCAAACTGTTGGAGTAGTACAACCGAGACCATATTGTAAACAAATGTTATGTGTAGTACATGTCTATCATTCGGTTTAGTTCAATACCTTTTGTATTACAGAGTTGTCTCGTATATTGGAAATAAAATAATGAATGATTTGACAATATCAATATTTAGCGGCATTAAAGTAGGAGACATGCATGAAAGATTATATGGCCTGATTTCTTAGAACTGTAAGTAATTAAGAATAGGACCAGTGTCACATGGTTGTGTCTTGATGATTGAGTCAACAATTATCCCTTGTAGGACACTATGTCCTTCTAGCAAATGATCTACACTAGGGATATCAATCGTAACTAGTGCTTAAAACCACATTAAAACATCTAAACTATTGCTTTAACCCCGAGCAGAGACACTAGAAAATAAAATAAAATGGTAATTAACTTCCCTCGAATACTAAATAGCTGATTGAAAGTAGCAGATATTAAGTCTAAATTTTGTTGTTAACTATATTCTCAAGTAACTAGAACCTCCTAAAAACTGTTTACCAGCAGCATCATCCAAGCTGGTCAACACATATCACATGTACACATTCTAGAATGCCTTCGTTACACCGTATGGTCGAACGCTTAAGAACTTCCTTTAAGTTGTTTAGCGATAATGATATTCGTCTTCAGTATTTGTTAAGCTCCGAGTTTATACGGACCTCAAATTCTATAATGCCTCTGTTACATCATATCCGTGTCTGTCATTTCTGTTGTGTGTTTATGAGTACCTAGAACAGTAATTCTCTGACTCTATAGTGGGAAAACATTGTTTTTTTCTTTATTAGAAACCGGTAATCCGCTTAATAGAACTTTCAAACACCATAACCATTTAAACAGAGGAAACCTTGGCTATATTTCAACTCAATTTACAAGACAGGATCTGGAATAGGTATAAATATTTGCCGACGTAAGGATTAAATCTAATTGTGAAATCATGGAATTGTAGCTATTCAGTTCAACCTTATTAACTAGCTACCAAGCAACTCTTTTTTAAATAAAACCAATTTATGAGATATATGGAATACTCTGAACCCAAAAGAATATCCAAATTAAATTTCTTTCATATCGAACAATGTCAAAATTAATTTACATCTATAAATGATTCCAACTGGTTAGTTGTTTACAAAACTGTGCTAGATAAAGACAAGTGTATAGAAGTCAAAATGCCCCCAAACGAGAAGCAAGATCAATGAATACGTCTTCACGACAAGGAATCGTGAGCCCACCCATTTGATGGCTGTACCCAAACTCTTCCTCCGCCAGTTGTAGTAACTCCTGAAATGTTGGTTCGTTTAATAGAGATAAAGAGACCACAAACCGCTTCTTCTCTTATTCCCCAACATAAATGGCTAAATAGCCTTTGGGGATGTCCATAGATGCAGGAGTGCTTCCACCATTAGAGAGGGATCGTTTGAGTATTTGTCTAGCTTGGGTAATGCGAGGCATACGGATGGCCATATTTCAAAGAAGCTTGAGCTAGGAGGTTCACTTTATAAATGTTGTTTAAGTATGATAAGAATCGAAGTTACTCTTCTTGTGGAATGATATGAAGTTGTAGATTTATTTTGATGTGCTTGTATTGTGAATACCGAAAGCTTTATATAGCAATAGGATAAAATAATCATTTCATAATAGATGGTGACATATGGAGGATAGAGCAATCGCACATGGTTATGTATCCCTACACTATTATTATGGATGGTTTTTCGGACATCAATCTCTACTGGCAAGCAAAGAAGGAATATGGTAGGAAATGTGTATGGTCATATTGTTCTTATCACATTAATTAGTGAAGAAGAGTACCAATATCACATGCATGTGTCTTTGAATTTCAATCCAAAACACCATATGTGGGTCATTGTGTCTTAAAACCTAAGGGCCAATGGTAAAGATGATTATCTAAATTTGTGGTTTCAAATTTGTCCTGGGCCGTAGCATATTCGCTAGCCTCAACTCTCAACAGATATATTTAAAACAAAACTTACTGAACAAACCCCCTATGTATTTGTTGCCAATTGAACATTTCAATAATATAGTAATCATATCTTGATTTGTTAGGTGTTGCAATAAGATCCAAGAACATACTAGAAAATTTTATTTGGCGGTGTCTTCAGGTTGATCATTACATTTGACGGTTTTAACTTTTAGAAATCTATGTTACATCTTATCATCGTACCTTTATGGATTATAGTCGAGTTGTTGTGTGTTGATTTTTTAATGTCTTCTAATTCTAATGATCAGAAAAGTTGCATTTGTTTTTCCCGTGTCATGCTTATGTGGACACCATTCACTAGTGATACAAGAGCATGTAAATCGCTAATAGTGGAGATTCTTTTTTAGAGATGTATTTAACATAATTGAAATTTCAAACTGTTGGAGCAGTACAACCGAGACCATATTGTAAACAAATGTCATGTGTAGTACATGTCTATCATTCGGTTTAGTTCAATACCTATTGTATTACAGAGTTGTCTACTAGGTGTAAACTTATTATCTCAGTGGTGCATTAGTTTTAGTGACAAAGTAAGAAACGTAACTCTCGTTGTTACTATCCACTTGTTTTCTTATAACTAAGTACTATTGTTTATACAGAAAACCATCAATATAAGAAAAATGATTCCTTGTATCAAAATACATCCAATTTTAAATTTCATTCAGCCTGAAAATTCTCTAATTAAATCTGTAATGTTTTCCAATTTTTTTGTTGTTTACAAAACTCTGGTAGGAAAAGACAAATGTATAAAGGTCATAATGCCCCCAAACGAGAAGCAAGATCCGTGAATACGTCTTCACTACATAGAATTGTGAGCCCGCCCATTGGGTGGCTGTACCCAAACTGTTCCTCTGCCTGATGCAATAACTCTGGATACATAGGTTCGCTTAATAGCGATAATGAGACCACATGCCTCTTCTTCTTTTGTTGGAGTGTTGCATCCATTAGAGAATGATCTTCTTAGAATATGTTTTGCTTGAAGGATACATGGCATACGGATGGCCATATATTCGAGGTAGCTAGAGTTTGTTTCACTTGGAAATGTTTGTTATGGAAGATAAAAATATCAAAGTACTGCTTCTGGTTGGGTGAAATTATAGATGACTTTCTAGGAAGATGTGGTTGTATTGTGCATGCTGAATGATATATATACACGCACACACAAAAAAGATATAACGTGGTACTTAATAAACGGGGGCACATGGACGAGAAAACAAACACACATGGTCTCGTATCTTGAAAATAATATAATGAATGATTTGACAATATCAATATTTAGCGGCATTAAAATAGGAGACATGCATGAAAGATTATATGGCCTGATTTCTTAGAACTGTAAGTAGTTAAGAATAGGACCGGTGTCACATGGTTTTGTCTTGATGATTGAGTCAACAATTATCCCTTGTAGGACACTATGTCCTTCTAGCAAATGATCTACACTAGGGATGTCAATCGTAACCGTTAGACATAATATTTGATATTATCCTAAGTATGGGTTATTAGTGTATATCCTAAGTATTATATTAGTTAGTTATATGGCAGTTAGTTAGTGAACCAACACGTCGGTTCATCAAAGGGCATCACACCCTTTCATTATTTATAAATAGGGCCAACCCCTATCATTTGTATTTGGATGATTCTTTAATAACATAGCATGTTTCTGTAAATTCTCTCTATTAAATCTCAACATGGCATCAGAGCCTTGGTATCATTGATCCATCCCTGTGGAAAAGAAGAGAGAATAACAGAAAGTTTCATCCCCTGTTTACAGAGACTGCCCAAGAATCGTTTCATATCAATTCACAGAACGTTTTTTCCAGTCCAGACGATAAGAAAGATCGTCATTTGAAGATTATAAGCATAAAAGAGAAAGGACAGAACCGGAAGAAAGAATCCGACGAAACTCCAGCGAGACACCGGCGAAAAAGAAAACGAACGAAAACGTTATTGAACAACGTTTTAACGGTTTAATCCCAATCCTTTAATTGATTTACCGAATATCGAATACAAAAAAAATTTGTTCTTGAAATAAAAATCAAACTTTTTTTAATACTCTGTTTTTACTTTCTTGTTCGGACGGTTTCGAAACAAACAGTTTTTTTTTTTCAGAAAACATTAAAGTTTCTTTTGTTCACATAAAAAAACAATCAAAACTTGTTTCTAAAGTCAAAACAGTTTTCGAATCAAAATCAAGAACAATTTTTCGGATTATTGAATTCGAACCAAAACCATCTTTGGATATTCACTCGTATTCGATTCGCTTAAAGGAAGGTTATTTGAAATCTGATCAACACATCAGATTAATTACAAGTTCATTGAATCAAAACATAATCAAAGTTTATTTCAATCGGACATAAGGGATTTCTGGGTAAATAATTTGTTTGCAAGAAAGTTTATTGAAGAAGATTGAGAAGTCAAACAGAAAGTTTATAAAACTTTTAACTTTTTAGTAGTCAACGGAAGGTTTTTAAGGGAGTAAAAAAATCGAAGGTTCACAAAATTAGATTTTTTGGGGTTAAAATAGTGATTTTATTATGGTCTGACAACCGATTTTATTTGTGAATTTATTACCCTTTAAAAATACAAAATTGTGAGAACATTATTTGTTTTTAAACAAATAGTCAAATCTTTGAAAGTTCCACAATAGAAGTCAAATCGAATCACAACGATTCGAATAGCAAGATACTCTGAACCCATTTCGGTTCGTCGAGAAAATAAATAGCAAGTAACTCCGAGCCTTTTGGTTTGTGGAGAAAAAGCAAGTGACTCTGAGACACTTTGTGACTCGTTGAGTATATAGCAAGTGACTCCGAATGTTTGTTCGTTGAAATTAGCAAGTCAACTCCGAATTCAATTCGTTGAGTATAGCAAGTTACTGCATAAGAACCTGATTAGCAAGTTGGTCAGGAGCACATAAAACCTGATTAGCAAGTAGGTCAGGAACAAAGCCCTGATTAGCAAGTTGGTTGGGAGCAAGCAAGAAAATTGGTTAGCAAGTTGGCCGATAGCAAGAATAGCAAGTGGATCATATCAAAGTCCAATTAGCATGTAGGTTGGATAATTTGATCAAACACAAGCAAGAACATCAAGCAAGTTAGACCTTTGTGGCAAGTTAGACCTCTGTGGCAAGTTAGACCTTTGTGGCAAGTTAGACCTTCGTGGCAAATTCGACCTGTGTGGCAAATCAAGAAAGAAGAAGTTCAAAGTAGCAAGGAACTTAGCAAAGTTAAAGCAAGTAACAAGCAAGAAAGAAATTGGGAAAGAAGCAATAGAAATTGGGAAAGAAATTTAATAAGATGTCAACAACAACGATGAAGAAAGTTATGGCTACTATGAAGCAAGAAGAAAACAAAGAACAAGAAAGACTCCATTCGCATGCATGAGAAGAGATCAACCCTACTATGGAGCAACAAAGGAAAATCAAAATTAGGGGGAGAATGTTATACATAATATTTGATATTATCCTAAGTATGGGTTATTAGTGTATATCCTAAGTATTATATTAGTTAGTTATATGGCAGTTAGTTAGTGAACCAACACGTCGGTTCATCAAAGGGCATCACACCCTTTCATTATGTATAAATAGGGCCAACCCCTATCATTTGTATTTGGATGATTCTTTAATAACATAACATGTTTCTGTAAATTCACTCTATTAAATCTCAACAGTAACTAGTGCTTAAAACCACATTAAAACATCTAAACTATTGCTTTAACCCCGAGCAGAGACACTAGAAAATAAAATAAAATGGTAATTAATTCCCCTCGAATACTAAATAGCTGATTGAAAGTAGCAGATATTAAGCCTAAATTTTGTTGTTAACTATATTTTCAAGTAACTAGAACCTCCGAAAAACTGTTTACCAGCAGCATCATCCAAGCTGGTCAACACATATGACATGTACACATTCTAGAATGTCTTCGTTACACCGTATGGTCGAACGCTTAAGAACTTCCTTTAAGTTGTTTAGCGATAATGATATTCATCTTCAGTATTTGTTAAGCTCCGAGTTTATACGGACCTCAAATTCTATAATGCCTCTGTTACATCATATCCGTGTCTGTCATTTCTGTCGTGTGTTTATGAGTACTTAGAACAGTAATTCTCTGACTCTATAGTGGGAAAACATTGTTTTTTTCTTTATTAGAAACCGGTAATTTGCCTAATAGAACTTTCAAACACCATAAACATTTAAACAGAGGAAACCTTTGCTTTATTTCAACTCAATTTACAAGACAGGATCTGGAATAGGTATAAATATTTGCCGACGTAAAGATTAAATCTAATTGTGAAATCATCGAATTGTAGCTATTCAGTTCAACCATATTAACTAGCTACCAAGCAACTCTTTTTTAAATAAAACCAATTTATGAGAAATATGGAATACTCTGAACCCAAAAAAATATCCAAATTAAATTTCTTTCATATCGAACAATGTCAAAATTAATTTACATTTATAAATGATTCCAACTGGTTAGTTGTTTACAAAACTGTGCTAGATAAAGACAAGTGTATAGAAGTCAAAATGCCCCCAAACGAGAAGCAAGATCAATGAATACGTCTTCACGACAAGGAATCGTGAGCCCACCCATTTGATGGCTGTACCCAAACTCTTCCTCCGCCAGTTGTAGTAACTCCTGAAATGTTGGTTCGTTTAATAGTGATAAAGAGACCACAAACCGCTTCTTCTCTTGTTCCCCAACATAAATCGCTAAATAGCCTTTGGGATGTCCATAGATGCAGGAGTGCTTCTACCATTAGAGAGGGATCGTTTGAGTATTTGTCTAGCTTGGGTAATGCGAGGCATACGGATGGTCATATTTCAAAGAAGCTTGAGCTAGGAGGTTCACTTTATAAATGTTGTTTAAGTATGATAAGAATCGAAGTTACTCTTCTTGTGGAATGGTATGAAGTTGTAGATTTATTTTGTTGTGCTTGTATTGTGAATACCGAAAGCTTTATATAGCAATAGGATATAATAATCATTTCATAATAGATGGTGACATATGGAGGATAGAGCAATCGCACATGGTTATGTATCCCTACACTATTATTATGGATGGTTTTTCGGACATCAATCTCTACTGGCAAGCAAAGAAGGAATATGGTAGGAAATGCGTATGGTCATATTGTTCTTATCACATTAATTAGTGAAGAAGAGTACCAATATCACATGCATGTGTCTTTGCATTTCAATCCAAACACACCATATGTGGGTCATTGTGTCTTACAACCTAAGGGCCAATGGTAAAGATGATTATCTAAATTTGTGGTTTCAAATTTGTTCTGGGCCGTAGCAATTTCGCTAGCCTCAACTCTCAACAGATATATTTAAAACAAAACTTACTGAACAAACCCTCTATGTATTTGTTGCCAACTGAACATTTCAATAATACAGTAATCATATCTTGATTTGTTAGGTGTTGCAATAAGAAGAACATACTGAAAATTTTATTAGGCGGTGTCTTCATGTTGATCATTACATTTGACGGTTTTAACTTTTAGAAAATCTCTGTTATATCTTATCATCGTACCTTTATGGATTATAGTCGAGTTGTTGTGTGTTGATTTTTTAATGTCTTGTAATTCTAATGATTAGAAAAGTTGCATTTGTTTTTCCCGTGTCATGCTTATGTGGACACCATTCACTAGTGATACAAGAACATGTAAATCGCTAATAGGGGAGATTCTTTTTTAGAGATGTATTTAACATAATTGAAATTTCAAACTGTTGGAGCAGTACAACCGAGACCATATTGTAAACAAATGTCATGTGTAGTACATGTCTATCATTCGGCTTAGTTCAATACCTTTTGTATTACAGAGTTGTCTACTAGGTGTAAAATTATTATCTCAGTGGTGTATTAGTTTTAGTGACAAAGTGAGAAACGTAACTCTCGTTGTTACTATCCACTTGTTTTCTTATAACTAAGTACTATTGTTTATACAGAAAACCATCAATATAAGAAAAATGATTCCTTGATAACAAAATACAGCCAATTTTAAATTTCATTCAGCCAGAAAATTCTCTAATTAAATCTGTAATGTTTTCCAACTTTTTAGTTGTTTACAAAACTCTGGTAGGAAAAGACAAATGTATAAAGGTCATAATGCTCCCAAACGAGAAGCAAGATCCGTGAATACGTCTTCACTACATAGAATTGTGAGTCCGCCCGTTGGGTGGCTGTACCCAAACTCTTCCTCTGCCTGATGCAATAACCCTGGATACATAGGTTCGCTTAATAGCGATACTGAGACCACATGCCTCTTCTTCTTTTGTTGGAGTGTTGCATCCATTAGAGAAAGATCTTCTTAGAATTTGTTTTGCTTGAATGATATGTGGCATACGGATGGCCATATATTCGAGGTAGCTTGAGTTTGTTCCACTTGGAAATGTTTGTTATGGAAGATAAAAATATCAAAGTACTGCTTCTGGTTGGGTGAAATTATAGATGACTTTCTAGGAAGATGTGGTTGTATTGTGCATGCTGAATGATATATATACACGCACACACAAAAAAGATACAACGTGGTACTTAATAAACGGAGGCACATGGACGAGAAAACAAACACACATGGTCTCGTATCTTGAAAATAAAATAATGAATGATTTGACAATATCAATATTTAGCTGTTGATGTATCCAACTGCGTAGGTGATATCTGTTCTAGTATGTGTAAGATACCTTAAGCTTCCAATTAGCTTTCTATATTCTGTCTCGTTGACTGGTTCACTTTCATCTTCTTTAGTGAGCTTTAGACCTGATTCCATTGCTTATTTCGTTGGATTGCAGTCTTCTAGTCTGGCTTCTTTAATAACTTTCTTCGCGTAGGCTGATTGCTTCAATTGTATCCTTCCTTTTGTTTGACGTACTTCTATCCCTAGATAGTAAGTGAGTGGTCCTAAATCACTCATTTCAAACTTGCCTTGCATTTATTTCTTGAAGCTTGATATGTACTTGATTGAACTTCCTGTCACTATTATGTCATCGACATAAAATCCTATAATTATTGTTGACTCCTTTGAAGTCCTCTTGTATACTGCTTGTTCTTGTGGACATCTTTTAAATCCAAATTCCTTTAGGATGTTGTTTAGCCTTATGTTCCATGCTCTTGGTGCTTGCTTCAAACCATATAGAGCTTTCTTTAGCTTGTAGACTAGGTTCTCTTTTCCTTTCTTTACAAATCCATCTGGTTGTGAAATGTAGACATCTTCCTTTAATTCACCATGTAAGAATGCCGATTTTACATCTAAGTGATGTACTTGCCATCCTTTCTGTGCTGCCAATGCTAATAATAGCCTGATTGTTTCCATTCTTGCAACGGGTGCAAATACTTCATTGTAGTCTATACCTTCTTGTTGTACGTATCCTTTTGCTACTAATCTGGGCTTATGTTTGGTGATCTGTCCACTTGCGTCTCTCTTGACCTTAAATACCCATTTTAGACCTATTGGTTTCTGACTTGAGGGGAGTGTAGTCAATGTCCAAGTGTTGGTCTTCTCTATAGAGTCTATTTCGCTTTCCATTGCTTTTATCCATTGTGGGTAATGTGCTGCTTCTTTGTAGTTTGCAGGTTCTTCATAGTAAGCTAAGTACAGATGTTCATATTCTTCTGGTCTAAGAGGCTGTGTGGCTGCATAGATGTCATTAAGTAATCTAAGGGCTCGTACTGGTCTATGTTGGGAGTCTGGTGAGTCTTCTAACTCTTGAGTGCTTGATTCAACTGCTGGATCACTTGTCGGCGTTTCTTGAATTGTTATTGGAGTTCGTGTAGCTGTGATTGGACTGCTAAAAAAATCATTATCACTTTCACTCTCTTGATCTTCATTGTCCTCGTTATTTTGCTCTTGTACAGCTTCACTTTCGTGATCTCCATAAACTTCGAATCTTGTCCAAGATGGTTCGTCGTTGTTTCCTTCTTTCAAATAATTGTTCCAATCCCATGGTTCGTTTTCTATGAATTGGACATCTCTGCTAATGTGTATCTTTTCTTCTATGGGATCATATAATCTATAGGCTTTTGAACCATTTTCATTTCCTAGATGTACCATTTTCTTGCTTCTATCTTCTAACTTCTTTATGTAGGGCATTGTTACCTTTACTGCTTCATAGGGTGTCAATCCCATTAGTGCTTTGGTAGGTAACCGATTCTGGATGTATATTGCTTGTCTAGTTGCTTCTGCCCATAAGTTTTGTGGTACGTTCATAGCCTTTAACATGCTTCTAGTCATACTCATTACTGAACGATTTTTTCTTTCTACTACATCATTTTGCTGAGGCGTGTAAGGTGCTGTAAGTTGTCTAAGGATTCCTTTATCCTCACAATATGCGGTAAAAGCTTTAGAAGTAAGCTCTCCTCCACGATCCATTCTTAGTCTTTTGAGCTTGTAACTTTTCTCTGCCTGAGCTTCACTTAGAAACTTCTTGAAATTTTCATAAACATGATCTTTTGACTTAAGCATGTAGATCCACATATATCTTGAATAATCGTCAACTATCAGGAAGAAATAGTTGTTGGCTGCTAATGATGTGGGTGTAATCGGTCCACATAAGTCTGCATGTACTAATTCTAGAGGTCTCGTAGCTCTAAAATTTGCTTGAGAGGGAAATGGGAGTCTGCTTTGCTTTCCCGTAATACATGCATCACATACTTGAGATGGGTGCTGAATTTTTGGCAATCCATGTGCCATTCCTTTTGTGCTCAATTGTCTTAGTGAATCAAAATTCATGTGTCCCGTACGTGCATGCCATAGCCAGGCATGTGTATCTATTTTAGCTTGTAAGCAAATTGGACTAGTTATTCTGAGTTTTACCTTGTAGAGTCTATTCTTTGCTCTTGGGACCTTCGTCAATAGGTTGTTGTAGGCGTCATAAATCCATAAATGTTCATTCTCCATAATTACTTTGCAGCCTGATTCTGTAACTTGTCCGAGGCTTAAGATGTTCCTTTGGAGTGTTGGAATGTAGTATACTTCTGTGACTAGTCTTTGTTCTCCATTGTTACATTCCAATAGTATTGAGCCTTTACCTTTGATGTTGACGCACGATCCATCTCCAAATTTTACGCTTCCTGCTATCTTTTCGTCTAATTCTGTGAAATAGGAGCGTCTTCCTGTCATATGATTGCTTGCTCCATTGTCTAAATACCATACTTCATTTCCATTTTCTTCACTGTGATAGCATTCTGGTATTATCTTCTTTTCTTCAAGAATTACCTTTGTTTCTTCACCAATTGCCATAAGTAATGTGGGATCCTCTTCTTCCATTACTAGGTGAGATTCTTCTTTCTTATTTCGAGGTTTAGGACATCTGGGAGCTATGTGTCCTAATTCATTGCAGTTGTAACATCTTATACTGCTTGCATCTTTCTTGGGCTTGTAACTGTTGTCATAACGACTCTTAGTGGGATTTCTATCATTTCTCTGATCTTGATGGCCATTCCTATCAAAGTTCTTCTTCTCATATCTTTGACTCTTATTGAACTTCCTAAAGTTCTGTCTACCTCGATTCTGATTCTGATTGTAGTTCTTGTAATTGTTGTAAGGTCTTCTTTCTTGCCTTGTAAATAACGACTTCTCTTGACTTGCGGGTCCATATTTCTTCTCATCTCTTGACTTAAGACGTTCTTCATAAGCTTTAAGTCTTCCAAGCGCTTCGTCTAGTGTCATGGTGTCCATATCTAAATATTGTTCTATGGATGCAATAATCTGTAGGAACCTTTCTGGTACGAAGTCCAGCAATTTTCGTACCAAGACTGACTCTACAATTTTCATTCCTAGGGTTTTTGACTTTGTACTAATCGCACTTAACCTACTAGCAAACTGGTCTATGGTCTCTGTCTCTCTCATTGTTATCATCTCAAACTCTGTGCGTAATGATTGAAGTCTTGCTTTCTGGACTCGGTCAATTCCAATAAATCTTGTCTTTAATGCTTCCCAAATTTCTTTTGCTGTATTATGTGACGCCACTTGCATCACCATATCTTCTGGAATTTCCTGGAAGAGATAGGCAATCGTTGTCCTATCCTTCTTTGCATCTACTCTCGACGTGCCTTCTGTGAGTTCCACTACTTCCCAAAGGCCATTGGCATTTAGTATTGGCTTTACACGAACAACCCAAATCGTGTAATTTGTAGATGTCAACATTGGTGTTTGGAGGCTGAAAGTGAGAGTCTCCTTCGTGTCTGTCTCTTTCGACATTGTGGGTTTAACGGGCGTCTTGTGCGGACTTTTGTTCTTTTTCTTCCCTATTGTCCAAATCTAGTATGGACTACCCACGCTTCTTTAGGAACTTTGTTTGACCACTTTTGTCAAACAACTTTTCGACTCTTTCTCAAAGTCGATAACTGTATTGATATTCAAAGAAAAACTATATAGTTTAACAAATTTTTGATATTTTGTAAGGCCTTGAACAAAAATACCAAAAGGTTTTGTCAAACTTATGTAGTTTTTTAGGTTTTGATTATCAATAAATGTTCCTCTCAATTTCTAAAAGTCAATCCTTTTTGACTTAATCCTCCAATAAATTATGATTAGTGTTCTCTAATAACACTCAATCTTTAAACACCCTTCTATATAAACAAACCCCCTTGTTTGTTTAATAATATTTTGACTTCAAAATATCCTTTTGACTTCAATAACTTTTCGGATCAGTGAGTAAAACCCAAAACTTTCACTCATTATAACTTCTTTATAAAACAACCTCACTATTTAAATGTTTTCGTAAGTTGACTTCAAAGTCAAGACCCTTTTTTTTAAAACAATCTACTGCCCAAAATATAAACACTTTCTTTTTGTTTAAAACAGTAATATGTTCCAAAATAATTACTTCGGATCTTAACAAGTTTCTCTAACTTGTCTTAACAATCGAATACGAAAAGGTTAAAAAAAGTATTTTCGGTTCTTGAATCCGAAAGAGAAAAAACTTAATCCTTTAATGGTTTGATAAAAATTTTATGAAAATGAATCTGTTTTGTGTCGATAATGGTTCGGAACAACTTTGTAATCTTAAAACTTGTTTTGAAAGAAACATTTTGGCGGGAAATAGAAACCTTCGAACGAAAACAATGTATGAAAATTTTTTCTGATTTCTGATTTGGATTAAGGTTTTGTGTATTCGATTATGATAATCTATTAGGGCAGGGATAGATATAACCGTCTTTGATGTGTTTAAACAATTCGTTCCGGTTCTAATTCTTCTTCTCTAAACGGTTATAACTCTTTGTATTGATGATTTGATGATCCTGGTTTGGCCTATGAATGATTGTTCAAACGTATAAACACTTATGAGTCAATTCTCTGTTTTGGATAAAAACAGGGGATCGAACTTGTGATGATCTTCTTCTTCGTATCTTCTGTGATCAATGGAACTTTATGAGAACCGAATGCTCTGATGCTAAATGAAAGAATCGCAGGATCGATTGAGGAAGGATCTTGAGAGAGAATATGTGAAACTAAGAAATCAATACATAATACAAATGATACAATGTGTCCCTATTTATACATGATGAAGGGTTGTGTCCCCTTGTTATATAACCGACGTGTCGGTTGGTTTTAACTAACATAACCCTTGACTAACTTAGGATATAATAATACTTAGGATATAATTGATATAATATGGAAATAAGAATTAATGTCTAACATAGAGAATGATCTTCTTAGAATTTGTTTTGCTTGAATGATACGAGGCATACGGATGGCCATATATTCGAGGTAGCTTGAGTTTGTTCCACTTGGAAATGTTTGTTATGGAAGATAAAAATATCAAAGTACTGCTTCTGGTTGGGTGAAATTATAGATGACTTTCTAGGAAGATGTGGTTGTATTGTGCATGCTGAATGATATATATACACGCACACACAAAAAAGATACAACGTGGTACTTAATAAACGGAGGCACATGGACGAGAAAACAAACACACATGGTCTCGTATCTTGAAAATAAAATAATGAATGATTTGACAATATCAATATTTAGCTGTTGATGTATCCAACTGCGTAGGTGATATCTGTTCTAGTATGTGTAAGATACCTTAAGCTTCCAATTAGCTTTCTATATTCTGTCTCGTTGACTGGTTCACTTTCATCTTCTTTAGTGAGCTTTAGACCTGATTCCATTGCTTATTTCGTTGGATTGCAGTCTTCTAGTCTGGCTTCTTTAATAACTTTCTTCGCGTAGGCTGATTGCTTCAATTGTATCCTTCCTTTTGTTTGACGTACTTCTATCCCTAGATAGTAAGTGAGTGGTCCTAAATCACTCAT
Source organism: Ambrosia artemisiifolia (assembly GCA_032199755.1). Classification (NCBI taxonomy): domain Eukaryota; kingdom Viridiplantae; phylum Streptophyta; class Magnoliopsida; order Asterales; family Asteraceae; genus Ambrosia; species Ambrosia artemisiifolia. The sequence goes on along the minus strand of CM063529.1, from coordinate 5,147,258 downwards.
TTCAAACTTGCCTTGCATTTATTTCTTGAAGCTTGATATGTACTTGATTGAACTTCCTGTCACTATTATGTCATCGACATAAAATCCTATAATTATTGTTGACTCCTTTGAAGTCCTCTTGTATACTGCTTGTACTTGTGGACATCTTTTAAATCCAAATTCCTTTAGGATGTTGTTTAGCCTTATGTTCCATGCTCTTGGTGCTTGCTTCAAACCATATAGAGCTTTCTTTAGCTTGTAGACTAGGTTCTCTTTTCCTTTCTTTACAAATCCATCTGGTTGTGAAATGTAGACATCTTCCTTTAATTCACCATGTAAGAATGCTGATTTTACATCTAAGTGATGTACTTGCCATCCTTTCTGTGCTGCCAATGCTAATAATAGCCTGATTGTTTCCATTCTTGCAACGGGTGCAAATACTTCATTGTAGTCTATACCTTCTTGTTGTACGTATCCTTTTGCTACTAATCTGGGCATATGTTTGGTGATCTGTCCACTTGCGTCTCTCTTGACCTTAAATACCCATTTTAGACCTATTGGTTTCTGACTTGAGGGGAGTGTAGTCAATGTCCAAGTGTTGGTCTTCTCTATAGAGTCTATTTCGCTTTCCATTGCTTTTATCCATTGTGGGTAATGTGCTGCTTCTTTGTAGTTTGCAGGTTCTTCATCGTAAGCTAAGTACAGATGTTCATATTCTTCTGGTCTAAGAGGCTGTGTGGCTGCATAGATGTCATTAAGTGATCTAAGGGCTCGTACTGGTCTATGTTGGGAGTCTGGTGAGTCTTCTAACTCTTGAGTGCTTGATTCAACTGCTGGATCACTTGTCGGCGTTTCTTGAATTGTTATTAGAGTTCGTGTAGCTGTGATTGGACTGCTAAAAAAATCATTATCACTTTCACTCTCTTGATCTTCATTGTCCTCGTTATTTTGCTCTTGTACAGCTTCACTTTCGTGATCTCCATAAACTTCGAATCTTGTCCAAGATGGTTCGTCGTTGTTTCCTTCTTTCAAATAATTGTTCCAATCCCATGGTTCGTTTTCTATGAATTGGACATCTCTGCTAATGTGTATCTTTTCTTCTATGGGATCATATAATCTATAGGCTTTTGAACCATTTTCATTTCCTAGATGTACCATTTTCTTGCTTCTATCTTCTAACTTCTTTATGTAGGGCATTGTTACCTTTACTGCTTCATAGGGTGTCATTCCCTTTAGTGCTTTGGTAGGTAACCGATTCTGGATGTATATTGCTTGTCTAGTTGCTTCTGCCCATAAGTTTTGTGGTACGTTCATAGCCTTTAACATGCTTCTAGTCATACTCATTACTGAACGATTTTTTCTTTCTACTACATCATTTTGCTGAGGCGTGTAAGGTGCTGTAAGTTGTCTAAGGATTCCTTTATCCTCACAATATGCGGTAAAAGCTTTAGAAGTAAGCTCTCCTCCACGATCCATTCTTAATCTTTTGAGCTTGTAACTTTTCTCTGCCTGAGCTTCACTTAGAAACTTCTTGAAATTTTCATAAACTTGATCTTTTGACTTAAGCATGTAGATCCACATATATCTTGAATAATCGTCAACTATCAGGAAGAAATAGTTGTTGGCTGCTAATGATGTGGGTGTAATCGGTCCACATAAGTCTGCATGTACTAATTCTAGAGGTCTCGTAGCTCTAAAATTTGCTTGAGAGGGAAATGGGAGTCTTCTTTGCTTTCCGGTAATACATGCATCACATACTTGAGATGGGTGCTGAATTTTTGGCAATCCATGTGCCATTCCTTTTGTGCTCAATTGTCTTAGTGAATCAAAATTCATGTGTCCCGTACGTGCATGCCATAGCCAGGCATGTGTATCTATTTTAGCTTGTAAGCAAATTGGACTAGTTATTCTGAGTTTTACCTTGTAGAGTCTATTCTTTGCTCTTGGGACCTTCGTCAATAGGTTGTTGTAGGCGTCATAAATCCATAAATGTTCATTCTCCATAATTACTTTGCAGCCTGATTCTGTAACTTGTCCGAGGCTTAAGATGTTGCTTTGGAGTGTTGGAATGTAGTATACTTCTGTGACTAGTCTTTGTTCTCCATTGTTACATTCCAATAGTATTGAGCCTTTACCTTTGATGTTGACGCACGATCCATCTCCAAATTTTACGCTTCCTGCTATCTTTTCGTCTAATTCTGTGAAATAGGAGCGTCTTCCTGTCATATGATTGCTTGCTCCATTGTCTAAATACCATACTTCATTTCCATTTTCTTCACTGTGATAGCATTCTGGTATTATCTTCTTTTCTTCAAGAACTACTTTTGTTTCTTCACCAATTGCCATAAGTAATGTGGGATCCTCTTCTTCCATTACTAGGTGAGATTCTTCTTTCTTATTTCGAGGTTTAGGACATCTGGGAGCTATGTGTCCTAATTCATTGCAGTTGTAACATCTTATACTGCTTGCATCTTTCTTGGGCTTGTAACTGTTGTCATAACGACTCTTAGTGGGATTTCTATCATTTCTCTGATCTTGATGGCCATTCCTGTCAAAGTTCTTCTTCTCATATCTTTGACTCTTATTGAACTTCCTAAAGTTCTGTCTACCTCGATTCTGATTCTGATTGTAGTTCTTGTAATTGTTGTAAGGTCTTCTTTCTTGCCTTGTAAATAACGACTTCTCTTGACTTGCGGGTCCATATTTCTTCTCATCTCTTGACTTAAGACGTTCTTCATAAGCTTTAAGTCTTCCAAGCGCTTCGTCTAGTGTCATGGTGTCCATATCTAAATATTGTTCTATGGATGCAATAATCTGTAGGAACCTTTCTGGTACGAAGTCCAGCAATTTTCGTACCAAGACTGACTCTTCAATTTTCATTCCTAGGGTTTTTGACTTTGTACTAATCGCACTTAACCTACTAGCAAACTGGTCTATGGTCTCTGTCTCTCTCATTGTTATCATCTCAAACTCTGTGCGTAATGATTGAAGTCTTGCTTTCTGGACTCGGTCAATTCCAATAAATCTTGTCTTTAATGCTTCCCAAATTTCTTTTGCTGTATTATGTGACGCCACTTGCATCACCATATCTTCTGGAATTTCCTGGAAGAGATAGGCAATCGTTGTCCTATCCTTCTTTGCATCTACTCTCGACGTGCCTTCTGTGGGTTCCACTACTTCCCAAAGGCCATTGGCATTTAGTATTGGCTTTACACGAACAACCCAAATCGTGTAATTTGTAGATGTCAACATTGGTGTTTGGAGGCTGAAAGTGAGAGTCTCCTTCGTGACTGTCTCTTTCGACATTGTGGGTTTAACGGGCGTCTTGTGCGGACTTTTGTTCTTTTTCTTCCCTATTGTCCAAATCTAGTATGGACTACCCACGCTTCTTTAGGAACTTTGTTTGACCACTTTTGTCAAACAACTTTTCGACTCTTTCTCAAAGTCGATAACTGTATTGATATTCAAAGAAAAACTATATAGTTTAACAAATTTTTGATATTTTGTAAGGCCTTGAACAAAAATACCAAAGGTTTTGTCAAACTTATGTAGTTTTTTAGGTTTTGATTATCAATAAATGTTCCTCTCAATTTCTAAAAGTCAATGCTTTTTGACTTAATCCTCCAATAAATTATGATTAGTGTTCTCTAATAACACTCAATCTTTAAACACCCTTCTATATAAACAAACCCCCTTGTTTGTTTAATAATATTTTGACTTCAAAATATCCTTTTGACTTCAATAACTTTTCGGATCAGTGAGTAAAACCCAAAACTTTCACTCATTATAACATCTTTATAAAACAACCTCACTATTTAAATGTTTTCGTAAGTTGACTTCAAAGTCAAGACCCTTTTTTTTAAAACAATCTACTGCCCAAAATATAAACACTTTCTTTTTGTTTAAAACAGTAATATGTTCCAAAATAATTACTTCGGATCTTAACAAGTTTCTCTAACTTGTCTTAACAATCGAATACGAAAAGGTTAAAAAAAGTATTTTCGGTTCTTGAATCCGAAAGAGAAAAAACTTAATCCTTTAATGGTTTGATAAAAATTTTATGAAAATGAATCTGTTTTGTGTCGATAATGGTTCGGAACAACTTTGTAATCTTAAAACTTGTTTTGAAAGAAACATTTTGGCGGGAAATAGAAACCTTCGAACGAAAACAGTGTATGAAATTTTTTTCTGATTTCTGATTTGGATTAAGGTTTTGTGTATTCGATTATGATAATCTATTAGGGCAGGGATAGATATAACCGTCTTTGATGTGTTTAAACAATTCGTTCCGGTTCTAATTCTTCTTCTCTAAAGGTTATAACTCTTTGTATTGATAATTTGATGATCCTGGTTTGGCCTATGAATGATTGTTCAAACGTATAAACACTTATGAGTCAATTCTCTGTTTTGGATAAAAACAGGGGATCGAACTTGTGATGATCTTCTTCTTCGTATCTTCTGTGATCAATGGAACTTTATGAGAACCGAATGCTCTGATGCCAAATGAAAGAATCGCAGGATCGATTGAGGAAGGATCTTGAGAGAGAATATGTGAAACTAAGAAATCAATACATAATACAAATGATACAATGTGTCCCTATTTATATGTGATGAAGGGGTGTGTCCCCTTGTTATATAACCGACGTGTCGGTTGGGTTTTAACTAACATAACCCTTGACTAACTTAGGATATAATAATACTTAGGATATAATTGATATAATATGGAAATAAGAATTAATGTCTAACATAGAGAATGATCTTCTTAGAATTTGTTTTGCTTGAATGATACAAGGCATACGGATGGCCATATTTTCACGGTAGCTTGAGCTTGTTTCACTTGGAAATGTTTGTTATGGAAGTTAAAAATATCAAAGTAATGCTTCTGGTTGGGTGAAATAATAGATGACATTCTAGGAAGATGTGGTTGTATTGTGCATGCTGAATGATATATATACACACACACAAACAAGATATAATGTGGTACTAAATAAACGGAGGCACATGGACCAGAAAACAAACACACATGGTCTCGTATCTTGAAAATAAAATAATGAATGATTTGACAATATCAATCTTTAGCGGCATTAAAATAGGAGACATGCATGAAAGATTATATGGCCTGATTTCTTAGAACTGTAAGTAGTTAAGAATAGGACCGGTGTCACATGGTTGTGTCTTGATGATTGAATCAACAATTATCCCTTGTAGGACACTGTGTCCTTCTAGCAAATGATCTACACTAGGGATGCCTATCATAACTAGTACTTAAAACCACATTAAAAACATCTAAACTATTGCTTTAACCCCGAGCAGAGACACTAGAAAATAAAATAAAATGGTAATTCCCCTCTACTACTAAATGGTTGATTGAAAGTAGCATATATTAAGTCTAAATTTTGTTGTTAACTATATTTTCAAGTAACTAGAACCTCCTAAAACATGTTTACCAGCAGCATCATCCAAGCTGGTCAACACATATGACATGTACACATTCTAGAATGCCTTTGTTACACCGTATGGTCTAACGCTTTTGAACTTCCTTTAGGTTGTTTAGCGATAATGATATTCATCTTCAGTATTTGTTAAGCTCCGAGTTTATACAGACCTCAAATTCTGTACTGCCTCTGTTACATCATATCTGTGTCTGTCATTTCTGTGGTGTGCTTGTATTGTGAATACCGAAAGCTTTATATAGAAATAAGATATAATAATCATTTCATAATAGATGGTGACATATGGAGGATAGAGCAATCGCACATGGTTATGTATCCCTACACTATTATTATGGATGGTTTTGCGGACATCATTCTCTAGTGGCAAGCAAAGAAAGACTATGTGTGTTGATTTTTTAATGTCTTGTAATTCTAATGCTCAGAAAAGTTGCATTTGTTTTTCCCGTGTCATGCTTATGTGGACACCATTCACTAGTGATACAAGAACATGTAAATCGCTAATAGGTGAGATTCTTTTTTAGCGATGTATTTAACATAATTTAAATTTGAAACTGTTGGAGCAGTACAACCGAGACCATATTGTAAACAAATGTCAAGTGTAGTACATGTCTATCCTTCAGTTTAGTTCAATACCTTTTGAATTACAGAGTTGTCTACTAGGTGTAAAATTATTAACTTAGTGGTGCATCAGTTTTAGTGACAAAGTAAGAAACGTAATTCTCGTTGTTACTATCCACTTGTTTTCTTATAACTAAGTACTATTGTTTATACAGAAACCATCAATATAAGAAAAATAATTCCTTGATAACAAAATACATCCAATTTTAAATTTCATTCTGCCTGAAAAATTCTCTAATTAAATCTATAAAGTTTTCCTATTTTTTAGTTGTTTACAAAACTCTAGTAGGAAAAGACAAATGTATAATGGTCAGAATGCTCCCAATTACACTACAAGAAATTTGGTTTTTAGCGGCGACTCCTTTAGCGGCGACCCGCCAAAGTGTCACCGCTAAAGGTCAAAAAGTTATAAACCGTAGATCAAAGTGTGATGGAGGGCCAAGATTTAATCCTACTAATGTTATTAGAGGCGACACCGTCGCCGCTAAAAGTCACCAAAATAAAACCTACCCGCCACTCTTTCCCTCTTCTTTTTCACCAAAATATCCCCAAAATTCTGCAGCTCCCTCTCTCACTCTTAGTCTCTCTCGCATCTCCCTCTCTCACTCTTAGTCTCTCTCGCACTCTCCCTCTCTCTCGCACTCTCCTTCTCTTAGTCTTCTCTCCAAAAGTTTTAACCACCACCACCACCGAGCCCCACCACTGCCGAGCCCCACCACTGCCGAGCACCACCACCGCCGAGCCCCATCACTGCCAAGCCCCACCACCGCCAAGCCTCACTACCACCACCGAGCAGCCCCACCACCACCGAGTAACCCCACCACCACCGGATCTCTCTCTCTCGTCTCCCCTCTCCCTCTCGTAAGGTTGTTTCCTAGTTTTTTTTCTTTTTTTTTTTGTTATTTTGTTTTTAATTTTTCTTTTTATTTTCTTTTTTTCTGTTTATTTTTGTTTTTTATTTTTTTTCCCGGTTTATTTTTTATTTTTTTCTGTTTTTTTATCTGTTTTTCAGTGTTTTTTCTTTTTTTCTGTTTTTTATTTGTTTTTTTCAGTTTTTTTCTTTTTTTCTGTTTTTTATTTTTTATTTTCAGTTTTTTTTTCTTTTTTTTTTCAGTTTTTTGGTTAATTTTTTTTTTGATAATTTGTTTGTGTTTGTAGGAAAGGACCGATCCGTGGAAGAACGCGAGGTTTGTCGCCACTAAAGATTTAGTCGCCGCCGCTAAAGGTTAGTCGTCGCCGCTAATTGTTTTTTTTTAAATTTTTATTCTTTAATTGGGTTTGTATTATATATATATATTTGTGTAAGTAGGTATATATGTACGTATACATCTGTGTATTTTGGTATGTATTCTGTTTTTTTATATGTTTTCTGTTTTTTTATTTTTTCTGTTTTTTTATTTTTTTCTGTTTTTTTATATATTTTTCTTTTTTTTATTTTTTTTTTGTTTTTTTTTAATTTTTATGTATGTATGTATGTATGCGTGTATGTATGAGTGAGTGTATGTATGTATGTATGAGTATGTATGTATGTATGAGTGTATGAATGTATGTATGAGTATATGTATGAGTGTATGTATGTATGTGTGTATGTATGTATGAGTATGTATGTATCTTTGTATGAGTGTATGTATGTATGTATGAGTATATGTATGTATGAGTGTATGTATGTATGCGTGTATGTATGTATGTATGTATGAGTATATGTATGTATGAGTGTATGTAAGCGTGTATGTATGTACGCGTATGTATGTATGTATGTAGGTATGTATGTATGTATGCATGAGTGTATGTATGTATGTATGAGTATGTGTATGTATGAGTTTATGTATGTATGAGTATCTGTATGCGTGAGTGTATGAGTATGTGTATGTGTATGTATGAGTGTATGTATGCGTGTATGTATGTATGTGTTTGTATGAGTGTATGTATGTATGTATGTATGTATGTATGAGTATGTGTATGCATGAGTGTATGAGTATGTGTATGTATGAGTGTATGTACGTATGCGTGTATGCATGTATGAGTATATGTATGTATGAGTGTATGTATGTGTGCGTGTTTGTGTGTATGTATGTATGAGTATGTATAAGTATGCGTGTATGTATGTATGAGTATGTATGTATGTATGTATGTATGAGTATGTATGTATGTATGAGTGTATGTATGAGTATATGTATGTATGCGTGTATGTATGCATGTATGAGTATGTATGTATGTGTGCATGAGTGTATGTATGAGTGTATGTATGTATGTATGTATGTATGAGTACGTGTATGTATGGGTGTATGTATGTATGCGTGTATGTATGTATGAGTATGTGTATGTATGAGTGTATGTATGTATGTATGTATGTATGTATGTATGTATGTATGTATGAGTATGAGTATGTGTATGTATGAGTGTATGGAGGTATGTATGTATGTATGTATGTATGTATGTATGTATGTATTTATATATGAATGAATGTATGTATGTATGTATGTATGTATGTATGTATGTATGTATGTATGTATGTATGTATGTATGTATGTATGTATGTATGTATGTATGTATGTATGAGTATGTGTATGCATGAGTGTATGAGTATGTGTATGTATGAGTGTATGTATGTATGAGTATGCGTGTATGTATGTATGAGTGTAAGTTTGTTTATATTTTTATGTTATTACATATTGAGACTAGAAAGACATGCCGGAAAATGAATCCCCATTTAAAACATAGTGAGCTTAGAAATACCCGCCCGAAATTGATTTAGTAATTAATTTTGGGTAGTCACCGTTTTGGGACTGCTTTTTGAATACTATATCTTATTTAGGATGTGAATGTGTACTACATGATTGTTTGTTTTTGAAAGATTCGGTTGGCGTTTCCACTCTGCTCCTAGGGTATATATTTATATTATATACTTGGGGGCTAAGGGGAAATGTTGCCGAATTTTTCTTAAACAAACAATCATGTAATACACATTCATATATGAGATAAGGTATTCAAAAAGTGGGTTTAGCAGCCTACCCTTTAGGTGTCAATAATATGTTTCATTTAAATTATCGTGCCTCAAACCCAAATTATGTTTCAGTAACATCATCATGTCGATCCATAAAAGATGGATGTTTATAAAGAACCGTTTGGATGTTGAGTACCAAAAATGAATTGACAATTGAGTATGCCAAACCATTCGTCAACTCAGATGGAACGATTAGATGTCCGTGTAAAAAGTGTAATAATTCTATCTTCATAGACTTCATAACAATGATATATCATATTCGTATAAATGGTTTCGATGAATATTACACGCTGTGGATCTATCACGGTGAAAATCCAATTACGTCGTCTCCTGTAGTCGTAAATGACGGTTTTAATCCTTACGGCAACAAAAGCTCGACTCATAGCACTTGGCCGGTTATGCTCACCACATACAATCTGCCTCCATGGCTACGCATGAAAGAGTCAACATTTATGTTGACCTTGTTGATTCCTGGCGCTAAATCCCCTGGGAAGGACATGGACGTTTTCCTTAGGCCGTTGGTGGATGAGCTTAAGGATTTGTGGCAGACAGGCGTACGTGCTAAAGACGCTACTACAAACACGCACTTCACAATGAAGCCGGCGATATTATGGACTATAAGTGACTTTCCAGCTCGTAGCAGTTTATCAGGTTGGAGCGGGCAGGGATACAAAGGATGCCCGACTTGCAACGAAGACACCCCTTCAGTGCGTGTAATAGGTAAATGCGTGTATGTAGGCCATCGGCGGTTCTTAGATGCCAACCATCAGTGGAGAAAAAGTTTTGAGTTTAACGGGGCACACGAGACAAGAGCCCCCGAGACAGTTTAGTCCTGCTGACATAGATGCTCAACATGCTCTTCTACTCAATCGCCTACCAGGAAAGCATCAACAATTTGGAGGTGCTAACCCTAATCGGGAACACTTCGAGTTGAACTAGTCCAAAAGAAGCATATTTTTTGAATTAGAGTATTGGTCTTCTCTGTAGTTGAAGCACAACTTAGATGTTATGCATATCGAGAAAAATGTGTGCAACAGCTTGCTTGGTACTCTTTTGATGAATGACAAGACGAAAGACAACTCAAATGCACGAGAAGACTTAGAGAAGCTGAAAATTCGAAAGACCTAATGGTTGAAAAAAAAGGGAACCAAGTGGACCTGCCCACACCCAAAATACTCATTCACCCGGCGTGACCGAAAGAGTTTCTGTCAATTTATAAAAAATGTTAAACTACCCGTTGGGTTCAGATCTAATATTAGTAAGAGGGTGACAGATAACAATATTAACATTACTGGTGAAATCACATGACTATCATATTCTCATGCAAAAATTGATACCAATTGGGGTTATAACATTTTTGGGCAAAGATGTTAATACACCAATGGTAGACCTTTGTGCGTTCTTTAAATAGCTCTGCTCCAGAACACTGGTAGTGGAAGATATGAAGAAAGCGAGGGATGGCATTCTTATGATCTTGTGCAGGTTAGAGTTGGTCTATCCGCCGGCCTTTTTTGACATAATGGTTCATTTAGTTATGCATTTACCCGATGAAGCAATTCTTGGTGGTCCAGTCTATATGAGATGGATGTATCCCTTTGAACGGTATATGAAAAAACTGAAAAACTATGTTAAAAACCTGACAAGGCCAGAAGGTTGTATAGCTGAAGGTTATGTAGTTGAAGAAGCTCTAACATTTTGCTCAATGTACCTGCAAAATGTTAAGACTAAGTTCAATCAGCCTGAGAGAAATGAGGACGCCGTTGTAGAAAAAAGAAAGTTATGGGTGTTTGAGTCCCAATGCAAGACGATCAGTCCAACGAATGACAAGCTACTTTCAGTTGAGGACAAACTCAAGATAGAATGGTTTGTCCTCGATAATTGCGAAGAAGTCAGGGGCTACATGAAGTAAGTGCTCCTATCCTTTATATATTTACCGAACATCCCATATATATAATTAAGACTAATTTTTCTTGGTTTTTTACATATTTCTTCAATGTAGTGAATTCAAATCTACACATCCCCAAGATGATATTAAAACTAATTTTCCAGAATGGTTTCAACCATAAGGTAATACGTATATAACACTCGTTACTATATATTTGTTAGGTAATGCATATATAACAAACAATATTATTTTAAATTTGTTAGGTCTATAAGTTGAAGAAAGAAAGTTCTGCAGAATTCCACCCAGAGTTATATGCTCTTTCATTGGGTGCGCACTTAATGGCCCAGACTTACACCGGTTGCATAGTTAACGGTGTTAGGTTTATGGTGGCTTCACGTGATACAAAACGTGCAACGCAAAACTCAGGGGTTATGGTGGAGGGAGAAAACGGTGAGAAATATTATGGCGTATTAGAAGAGATTTTTGAGATCGGTTATCCTCATGGGTATACAACTGTCCTATTTCGGTGCAAGTGGTACGATACTCGAGTTACATTTGAAAACAATATCACCAATATCAGCACAGAACACGAATGGGACAAAGAAGATCAGCTCATATTTGCCCAACAAGCCAAACAAGTGTTCTACATCCAAGAACCATCTCGAGGAAAACAAAATAATAAACATAGGTGGGTCGTCGAAAATGTTAATCACCGGCAAATTTGGGATAGACCACCACAACTCGAGAATGTTCAAAACGTAGACACTAAGTTAGGCGAGGATGTTGACGTCGTTCACAATAACTCTTCATCTAATATTGGCCTAATTATTGACTTCCGCCAATACTTTCAAACCATATCTTCTCATGCTACTCCAGGTGAGAATGCAATGGAAGTTGATGCCTCGAGCAATAATGAAAGTGAAGTTGCTGATGCTGGGACATATTATGACCAGGACTATCCAGATTATGATGACATGGAGTCTGATTAAAAAATAGTAATTGTTGATGATTTCATGTATTTATTATAATAAATCAATGTTTACTATTTATACTTCATTTATTACATATAATAATATGACTAATAAGTTTTATTTCTAATTGCAGGACTTACATATAATAATGTGACTAATAATTTTTATTTCCTTTTTGCATGGCGCTATGAGTTCGATTTGGTTTTTGTTTGTTTATTTGATGGCCGCTGTTATGGGCCACGGCGGAGACGGTGTAGGGGCGCCGCCACCGCCACCAGGCGGTGATGATTGGTGGCACAACCACCAGGAAGATGGTGGTAAGTCTTACGGTTCTTTATTGTTTACTATTTTTACTTCTTTTTCAATTCTAATAATGTGACTAATTATTTTTAACTCTAAATGCAGCTCCTCGTAGGAGAACACGGGGCCGGGAAAAAAACATTGGCTTAAGAAAAGCACTTAAGAAAGGCAAGGTAGAGATTCCATTTGATGATCCCGCCACCAACATGCCTGTAGACACACTTGGCGGCTACTTCTCCCGGGAGGCGTCCATGCATATATGGTGTGAGATCCCGTTGGATGTGGAAGGTTGGGATAACGTTTCTGCGACTGATCAAGACAAGTTACTTCAGATTTTAAAGGTTAGTGATTTGTAAATATATATTCTATATGTTATTTGTTGATTTTTTTTCTATCTGACTAGCTTGTTTTATTTAATTATTAGGGTTGCTTCGACTTGGATGCTGTTAATGAAGATATCCATGCCACTAAAAAAAGAGGAGGCATTATGGCGGTTGTCAGAAGGCGGTACATCGACCGCAAAACCCAAGCAAAGAGTCATTATTTACGGTTGTTGGGGGATGATGGGGATGTGGAGTTAGCGAAGCAAAATCCTCCCCCGGGTATGAAACCGGAAAACTGGCGTCGAGCTGTTGATCCCTTCTGCACTCCAGAGCATCAGAGGAAGTCTGAAATAAACAAAGCCGCCTGCCAAAAACAAACGAACACATACCGAGGTGGAACGAGCTCTCTTGCCAGTCACTGTTACAAAAAGGTATACACACACACATATACATAGATGATAATGTTTATTTAACTTATAATTTATCTTTTAATGTTAAACAGGGCATGGAACGGTATGAAGCATACCGTATTGGACATACAGGAAGGAAGGGGACGTTTGATAGCCCTAAGAATGAAGAGAATTATGTAAGCATTTATTTATAATCTATTATATATATTTATAATCTATTAAATCACTTTTGTAAAATACAGCACAAGTTAAAGTCACGGGTTGAGTCTGACGTCAACGGATCGCCGAAGAAGAAGGAGGAGAAGGAAGCAGCTCCCAACAGGTGGTATATATTTGTTTATGTGCGTGTTTAGTTTTCATGTTTTTGAGATTATTTTTTGGGTTTATAGTAGGTTAAAACTAATATTATTTGGGGTGTTTGAAGGTTGCTATATGCGAAGAAGTGTTGGGTAGTCGTCGCAGACGTACTCGCGGGATTGGGCATATGCCTTTTCCAAAAGAAAGCCTTCCTCAAGTTATGCCTACGCAAACAATGTTTACACATGTATCTCTTTGTAGTTTAAATGTTAGTATTTGACCCGTTTGGTATAAATATGTTTAGTAAATAGGATATTTGACCCCTTTGGTATATATTTGTAGTTATTTGTTCATAGTTGACCCATTTGGTATAAATAAGTTTAGTAAATAGGATATTTGACCCATTTGGTATATATTTGTAGTTATTTGTTCATAGTTGACCCATTTGGTATAAATATCTTTAGTAAATAGGATATTTGACCCATTGGGTATATATTTGTAGTTATTTGTTAATAGTTGACCCATTTGGTACAAATATGTTTAGTAAATAGGATATTTGACCCATTTGGTATATTTGTAGTTTAAATGTTGATACCCATAATATGTGGAAGTATCAACGTAATGTTTCTCTCTTTTGGTGGTAAGCTCACTCTCTTAAAATTAGTCCTTTCCCCTATTCCTATACATACGTTGGCAGTGTTGACCCATTTAGTATATATTTGTAGTTTAAATGTTGATAGTTGACCCATTTGGTATATATTTGTAGTTATTTACTGATAGTTGAACCATTTGGTATAAATATGTTTAGTAAATAGGATATTTGACCCATTTGGTATATATTTGTAGTTATTTGTTAATAGTTGACCATTTGGTATATATTTGTAGTTATTTGTTAATAGTTGACCCATTTGGCATAAATATGTTTAGTAAATAGGATATTTGACCCATTTGGTATATATTTGTAGTTTAAATGATGATATTTGACCCATTTGGTATGTATTTGTAGTTTAAATGTTGATAGTTGACCCATTTGGTATATATTTGTAGTTATCTGTTGATAGTTGAAATATTTGGTATAAATGTTTAGTAAATAGGATGTTTGCTAAATGTTAATATTTGACCCGTTTAGTATAAATGTTTAGTAAATAAGATATTAATTTCACCCATTTGGTATAAATATATTTGTAGGAGCAACTCAAGGATATCATAGCGACTCCTCAATTCCAAACGCAATTGCTCCAAATGGCTAATCATTTGGTCCAAACTCAAAGGTGTTTGGAAATCAAGGCGGAAGTGGTAAAGTGACGATCACGATCACGACGATGAAGACGAAGACCAAGACAAAAACTTTTAGGCAATTTTGGTGTGTTTGTTTAGTTTTGATGGTGTATGGTTGAATCAAATCTTAGGTTGGTATGTTAGTTTAGTTTGTTTGATAAGTTTTGACGAATGTTGGTTAAAGTCGGTATGTTTATTTATATATATGTAAATGTTGGTTAATTATTTTTGTTATTATTTAGTTTGGTTATGCGTGTGCGGAGTAAACGAACAGCAAAAAAAAAAAGACCTTTTAGCGGCGACGCGTCGCCGCTAAAAGTCTTGCCCAGATTACACAGGAATCTTCCACGTGTCATGCCACGTGGCAAAAAATAAATAATTAGAGATAAAAGATAATGCCACGTGGATAAATAGCTTTAGCGGGGACACCTTTAGCGGCAACAGGAGTAATAGTGACAGTAGCGACGACCTTCACCGCTAAAAGTCTTGCCGCCGCTAAAGGTCTCGTTCCTTGTAGTGAAACGAGAAGCAAGATCCGTGAATACGTCTTCACTACATAGAACTGTGAGCCCGCCCATTGGGTGGCTGTACCCAAACTGTTTCTCTGCCTAATGCAATAACTCTAGAAACATAGGTTCGCTTAATAGCGATACTGAGACTACATGCCTCTTCTTTTGTTGGAGTGTTGCATCCATTAGAGAATGATCTTCTTAGAATTTGTTTTGCTTGAATGATACGAGGCATACGGATGGCCATATTTTCAAGGTAGCTGAGCTTGTTTCACTTGGAAATGTTTGTTATGGAAGTTAAAAATATCAAAGTAATGCTTCTGGTTGGGTGAAATAATAGATGACTTTCTAGGAAGATGTGGTTCTATTGTGCATGCGGAATGGTATATATACACACACACACAAAGAAGATATAATGTGGTACTTAATAAACGGAGGCACATGGACCAGAAAACAAACACACATGGTCTCGTATCTTGAAAATAAAATAATAAATGATTTGACAATATCAATATTTAGCGGCATTAAAATAGGAGACATGCATGAAAGATTATATGGCCTGATTTCTTAGAACTGTATGTAGTTAAGAATAGGACTGGTGTCACATGAGTGTGTCTTGATGATTGAGTCAACAATTATCCCTTGTAGGACACTGTGTCCTTCTAGCAAATGATCTACTCTAGGGATGCCTATCGTAACTAGTGCTTAAAACCACATTAAAAACATCTAAACTATTGCTTTAACCCCGATCAGAGACACTAGAAAATAAAATAAAATGGTAATTCCCCTCTAATACTAAATAGCTGATTGAAAGTAGCATATATTAAGTCTAAATTTTGTTGTTAACTATATTTTCATGTAACTAGAACCTCCTAAAAACTGTTTACCAGCAGCATCATCCAAGCTGGTCAACACATATGACATGTACACATTCTAGAATGCCTTTGTTACACCGTATGGTCTAACGCTTAAGAACTGTTGGAACCCCTTGGATCGATCACGTTCACAAAGAACTTGTACACAAGAAAAGAACGAGAGATAACGTTGGACACTAAGTCACGTTTATTCAAATAATCAAAACCACAAATAAAACATTAACCCTACCAATCTATTTATACTAAACCTAAACAAGCTTTCCTAAACCAATACTAAAACTCAAATACTCATCTATCTAATAAACTAAAACTATTTAATTAAACCAACATTTATCTCTAATTTAATTCACTAAGAATTATCTTAACGACCCTTCAACTTTTGCACCTTTCACTTTTCACCCAAACCTAGGATTAAACCAACATTCACCCCCTTAATCCTAGTTTGCGCCCGCTTATTCCTCACATCAATGGTACCGGCTCATCAACTTGAGCAAATTGAGCCACTTCAACTTTAACTCTTGGATTAACATCTTTTTTCACTTCTTGTCGATCTACCCATCGGTCACAAAGACCACTATCTTCTACCAACATAATTGATATTGATAGCCCTATCTCGCTCATCATCATCATGAGAACAATCATGATCTTCATCTCTTCTTTTCTTCTAGCGTTAACACGAACACACATTGGTACTAACACCTTTGTCACACAGACTCAATCACCCTCTTGAATCACACAGATTCACTATTTTAAATCACTTAGATTTAACTAGTCACGAAGACTTCTCTTGATCGACTTCACACAGTTCTACTAAGGATTTCGATCAACTCTACTTTCTTTTTGGTTCACCCAGAACTTCAACGAACACAAAGTTCTTTTCTTGACCACCTTCCACACAGCTTGGTGTCTTTCTCTTTGATCATAGAGATTTTGGTTCACCTAGAACTCCTCTCCGGTTTCACTAAGAATTCCGGTTAACTCCTGGCTTCACACAGAATATCCGATTATCTTTGGTCACACACAAAACCTGGTTGCCTTTCACAAAGATTTCGATCACACTTTTCGGTTTCACTAAGAAATCGATTACCCGCTTCTCAGGTTCACAAAGAACACGATCACACACACGGTTGCACTAAGAACCTTCTAATTAGCACTTTGGCTTTTTTTAGTTAACTTTTGCTAAAACAAAACACAATCTTATCTCTTTAAATTGTTTCACGCCAACTCCTTTTTTTTCTTTAACTTTTGATAGTATGATGTACCCCACCTATACTTAGATACCCATTCACTCTTTTCTTTTCCAATTAATTCCACCGCCACCACCTTGAATAGAATTCGATTTTTTCAAACGTCCATCTTGATAGACAACCTGCTTCAATTTCCGTCCACGCCTCACAGGAAGACACCGACTTCCACTTCTATTTATTCTGCTTTGTAGCTTCCACAAGACCGTTGGATAAAAAATATAGTTTCACACTGAAACGATTCAACAAAACAATTATAACTCGTAGTTTCACTTAGAAACAAACACGATCAACTCTTCACGGTTTCACACAGAAACACCTAGTGGCTTCGACTACCTCTTCTCAACGCGTCTCGAACTTCGTATCTTGATTTTGGTCTTGGACTCGGACTCGGCTCTTGGTTTCACATAGAACTTCTCTTTCGGTGGTTTTGAAATTTGGCTCACACAGAACCTCTCTCGATCGCTCTTTGTTTTTCTTGGTCTTGGCTCTGATACCAATTGTTGGAACCCCTTGGATCGATCACGTTCACAAAGAACTTGTACACAAGAAAAGAACGAGAGATAACGTTGGACACTAAGTCACGTTTATTAAAATAATCAAAATCACAAATAAAACATTAACCCTACCAATCTATTTATACTAAACCTAAACAAGCTTTCCTAAACCAATACTAAAACTCAAATACTCATCTATCTAATAAACTAAAACTATTTAATTAAACCAACATTTATCTCTAATTTAATTCACTAAGAATTATCTTAACGACCCTTCAACTTTTGACACCTTTCACTTTTCACCCAAACCTAGGATTAAACCAACAAGAACTTCCTTTAGGTTGTTTAGCGATAATGATATTCATCTTCAGTATTTGTTAAGCTCCGAGTTTATTCGGACCTCAAGTTCTGTAATGCTCTGTTGCATCATATCTGTGTCTGTCATTTCTGTCATGTGTTTATGAGTACCTAGAACACTAATTCTCTGACTCTATAGTGGGAAAACATTGTTTTTTTTCTTTTTTTAGAAAACGGTAATTTGCTTAATAGAACTTTCAAGCACCATAACCATTTAAACAGAAGAAACCTTGGCTTTATTTCAACTCAATTTACAAGGCAGGATCTGGAATAGGTATAAATATTTGCCGACGCAAAGATTAAATCTAATTGTGAAATCATGGAATTGTAGCTATTCAGTTCAACCTTATTAACTAGCTACGAAGCGGCTCTTTTTTTAAATAAAACCAATTTAAGAGAAATATGGAATACTCTGAACCCAAAAGAATATCCAAATTAAATTTCTTTGATATCGAACAATGTCAAAATTAATTTACATCTATAAATGATTCCAACTGGTTAGTTGTTTACAAAACTGTGCTAGATAAAGACAAGTGTATACAGGTCAAAATGCCGCCAAACGAGAAGCAAGATCCATGAATACGTGTTCACGACAAGGAATCGTGAGCCCACCCATTTGATGGCTGTACCCAAACTCTTCCTCCGCCAGTTGTAGTAACTCCTGAAATGTTGGTTCGTTTAATAGTGATAAAGAGACCACAAACCGCTTCTTCTCTTGTTCCCCAACATAAATGGCTAAATAGCCTTTGGGGATGTCCATAGATGCAGCAGTGCTTCTACCATTAGAGAGGGATCGTTTGAGTATTTGTCTAGCTTGGGTAATGCGAGGCATACGGATGGCCATATTTCAAGGAAGCTTGAGCTAGGAGGTTCACTTTATAAATGTTGTTTAAGTATGATAAGAATCGAAGTTACGCTTCTTGTGGAATGATATGAAGTTGTAGATTTGTTTTGATGTGCTTGTATTGTGAATACCGAAGGCTTTATATAGCAATAGGATATAATAATAATTTCATAATAGATGGTGACATATGGAGGATACAGCAATCGCACATGGTTATGTATCCCTACACTATTATTATGGATGGTTTTGCGGACATCAATCTCTACTGGCAAGCAAAGAAGGACTATGGTAGGAAATGTGTGTTGTCATATTGTTCTTATCACATTAATTAGTGAAGAAGAGTACCAATATCACATGCATCTGTCTTTGCATTTCAATCCAAAACACCATATGTGGGTCATTGTGTCTTACAACCTAAGGGCCAATGGTAAAGATGATTATCTAAATTTGTGGTTTCAAATTTGTCCTTGGCCGTAGCATATTAGCTAGCCTCAACTCTCAACAGAGATATTTAAAAGAAAACTTACTGAACAAACCCTTTATGTATTTGTTGCCAATTGAACATTTCAATAATATAGTAATCATATCTTGATTTGTTAGGTGTTACAATAAGAAGAACAAAATGGAAAATTCTATTTGGCGGTGTTTTCAGGTTGATCATTACATCTGACAGTTTTAACTTTTAGAAAATCTCTGTTACATCTTATCATCGTACCTTTATGGATTATAGTCGAGTTGTTGTGTGTTGATTTTTTAATGTCTGGTAATTCTAATGCTTAGAAAAGTTGCATTTGTTTTTCCCGTGTCATGCTTATGTGGACACCATTCACTAGTGATACAAGAACATGTAAATCACTAATAGGTGTGATTCTTTTTTAGCGATGTATTTAACATAATTTAAATTTCAAACTGTTGGAGCAGTACAACCGAGACCATATTGTAAACAAATGTCATGTGTAGTACATGTCTATCCTTCGGTTTAGTCCAATACCTTTTGTATTACAGAGTTGTCTACTAGGTGTAAAATTATTTACTTAGTGGTGCATTAGTTTTAGTGACAAAGTAAGAAACGTAACTCTCGTTGTTACTATCCACTTGTCTTCTTATAACTAAGTACTATTGTTTATACAAAAAACCATCAATATAAGAAAAATGATTCCTTGATAACAAAATACATCCAATTTTAAATTTCATTTAGCCTGAAATTCTCTAATTAAATCTATAAAGTTTTCCTATTTTTTAGTTGTTTACAAAACTCTGGTAGGAAAAGAAAAATGTATAATGGTCAGAATGCTCCCGAACGAGAAGCAAGATCCGTGAATACGTCTCCACTACATAGAATTGTGAGCCCGCCCATTGGGTGGCTATACCCAAACTCTTCCTCTGCCTGATGCAATAACTCTTGAAACATAGGTTCGCTTAATAGCGATACTGAGACCACATGCCTCTTCTTCTTTTGAAACATAGGTTCGCTCAATGAATATAAAGGTTGCATTAGAAGATTTAATGCAACTTTTTTGTAAAAAGTTGCAAATTTAGGGTGAATTGGCAACTTTTAATAAAAACGTTGCATTGAGAATAATGATACTCTTATTTTAAAATGCTACATTGTTAAAAGTTAAATTTTATTATTCCAAAATTTATATAAAGTTATTATTCTTATAAAAAATATCATATTGTTTTTATATATAACATTTAAAATGATTTTTATATAAGTTTTAATTTGATTTTTTGTATATTTTTTTAACTTGTGTTTACAACTAAACTTTATTTATTTTGATTTGTTTCAAGAAGAAACTTTATATTTAATTTCCATCCAAAAATCAATCCCTAATTTAACCCGCTCTTCTTAGATTTCACTCTTTTCAACTATTTTCAATTTCCCGCTCAGCCATCCTAACCTTTTCAAAATCCCTAATCCAGAACTCTTCCTTCCGTGCTTTCAATCCATCTGTTTCCACCATCGCACCACTAGAAACCTAGGCTCATTGCCCAAGCCGTCTGCCCCTGTACGGACATTTGATGTCGTTATTACAGCCATTTTGAAACATGACGGCGTATGCGTTTTCCAACCTACCCATTTATGTGATTAAGGTACTAACTGAACAGTATGAGACGATTTATGCAATTCTATATTTATTGTATTTGTATCCAAATACTATCCCAAGACTACAATTTATGCAACAGTTACGTTAAATATGGTGGTGATCGAAGCTAGTATATTTATTTTCTACTCAAGTATTTATATTGGATTATGGTTAGTTTCTCACATAGTTTATAGTAAGTGGATAATTTTTTTAATGTGTTGTCTCATACTGTAAGATTTGAAGATGCACACCAACTGCTCGATAGAATGCTTGAACCAAAGTTTCAAGATGCATATTACAGGCACCTTACATGTTATCTGGTATTCCTTTTCTTGGATGTATATATTTCCTCGCACAATCAAAATAATTATCTGACAGCGCTAAAGAATATTTAGATGGTTTGGATGTTGTTATAGAATGCATATATATTTTATACTATATCATTTTATTGTGTTGTAAAGAGTGGGTGACTGTATGGTAGGATAGACGGTGAAGACAAGTGTGCTATATGCTTTTATATGAATTACCATTGAATTTTTTATTTACCGTTCAATATTTATCATTGCGTTCGGTTGTTGCTTTTTAATTAATTTAGTTTAAATCTAGCTTATTTTGTGAGACTCATCAAATTGAAAGATTGTTTAGTCGTTTTATGATGAACCTGTTAATTATTGTCTAATGATTTAGCTTGGTTCAAGGTAAATTATCCATGCCTAAACTTCTAGATTATTGTTGTACCTTTTATTATTTAAGAAAACATTGAAGTTCTTCAATGTCAAATTTAAACTTTCGTTTGTTTATTCCATTGCTTAATAAAGTTAATTGTGCGTGATGTAATTAATGCTTGGATAAGTATTAGGGGATTTGGGTCAGCTAAAATTTTATGATGCATGATCAACATATTAAATATGAAGTTTTGTTTTTGAAAAATATAGCAGATGAGCATTTAGTGAGTTAAAGCTTGATTTAGTGTTCAAGTACATTGGATGTATGCACAAGTATTAGAAGGTCAACAAAACTTTTTTTTATTATTATAAGTCAAAAAGCATAATTATTTTAGTATGAAAATTTTAAGTTCATTTAGTCTTCAAGTTATTGAATTCTGTTAATATCATGGAGGAATGATGAGAGCTGCATGAATCTACCTTTTAGTTAGATTGATATAACATTTCGTGGAAAGCAATAGTTACTCACCTGGTGTGGTGATTCTTATTATTACAGTTAGATGTTTACTAGATGTAGCTTATTTTATATCAGTCCTCTCAAATGGCACAACATACAAGAGACTTTGTTGTTGCGCTTGTTAGGCGAACACAAACTAGCAAATTGCATGATTGCGAGGCTCATTACTCTTTTTACAAGACTGGTATGATAAAGTGACAGAATTTAGAATCACTTTTCATATATAATTCTATGTGATTATCTTTTATTTTTTCATGGAATAGGTTCACATGAGCTTACAAAATGTTGAATACTTTATCAACATGCAGATCACTATCCCTGCTGTCTGCTGAAAGCCACACTAGTTCTTTGCATTATGTTATGATGTCAGAATGGACCAAGCATCAAGGCAAGGTACTTACTTCACTTCATGTTGGCTTCTTCCTGCATTTTAATTTATATAATTATGTTTATTGGCTAATCATTTTATAATTTATTTGATGACATTTGGTGCTTCATGCTTACATGATAATGGTTAAACTTCCTATTGGTTTAAGTTGTTTTATACTGGTATGTAGTCAAACCTTTTTTTACTTGTATTTAGAGTATAATTAGCAACATACTTTTAACTTCAAGGCTTGGAATTTTGTCGAAGTAATCATTGTTAATTTTTTTTTGAACGGCCAACAAATTGGAATCACTCACGGAACACTGGAGTATCATCGTGCCACCAGTGTTGCCACGCGATCATATTCCACCACCAAGTCACCAATTCAGGAGGAAACTCATAATTATGAGAAAACCCCATTTGTGAGATTTGAATCCAGGACCTTATGGCCCTTAAGTCTTATCTCACCACCAAGATACCACTAGGCTATAATGCCTTGGGTTAATCATTGTTAATATATCTTATATTTTTGTTAACTTTTATTCTAACTATTATTTAATTAATGATTAATGAATCGCGTCTAATATTTAAGTTTTATTTGGCTGTATGTCTTATAGGAAACCACACAAATGAAAGTTAAGGCATGTGGTCAACGAAATTGGATAGTAGAAATGGCTCTAAGAGTACAATACATTATCACATTGAGTGTGGACTTGATTTGGATTCTTTATCGAGTCCACTTGAGATTTCCAAAAATTGATGAACTTATGGATAGCGAATAAGAGGTGATAAGTTTCTAAACTATTTCTTTATTTCTAGTATTTTTAAATTTAGATTTGTTTCATAATGAACTTGGTTAGCTGATGCTATATATTAATATGTGTTCAGAAGTGTTGTTTGCAAGCCAAGGTATCACGCATGTCACAAACAAATATGCATACAACCGGTCATAAATTTAGATGGTAAGGTCTTTGTTTTGCTCATTAGTAGTGTTTTGCATAGTTGCTTCAATTTTAATTACGTTATCGTATATGCAGAAAAATGATACCCAGAACAAGGAACTACCTTTTTAACCCAAATGTTTGAAAGCACATACAAAATGACTAAAAGGCACACATATGCTGATAAACATGATGGCACCCAAAAAATGTAAGTTATATTCAAAAAGGGATAGCGGCGCAGCTTGTTGCTCGCTTACCCATTATCCAGATGTAACTTGGTTATTTGTAATGAGAATATCTATCGTTTAGTATGTCATGGTTAGAGCTGACTCAATAGTCTGCGGGTTGTCATGATTAGGTCAATTCATTAATAGGGTTGTCATGTTAGACCTATTATGATTTGGGCTGATCAATAGTTTATATTCAAGAGTTGAGCTAGCTTGTTTAAATCACTAGCTCAATGTTGTTCTCAAGCTCGCTCGCTCGCTAACAGCTCCACATGATATATGTAATTTACTTTCAAGTATTTTTTAGCACATGTGTTGTTCATTTACAATATTTTCTTATTCTTTAGAGAATTTGAATATTAAAAAATTGAATGAAGAAATACAAACCACCATAAGGGGGTGGGATGATTTGTTAGATCCTTTTACAGCTATGATGAACAAAAAGAGAATTGATGGTGGTGGCCTTAATGAACTAGTTAAAAGTGCGAGTTGATTGAAATGCAAAAGGCAAATCAAGAGGACCGTGAAGAGATAAAAGTTGGTTACAAGCTATGCAAGATCAACGAAAGCAAAAATCCGAGTTAGAAGCTATGCAAAGAGATCACTAAGCAACGAGAAATGCTACTCAAGTTTCTGCAACACCTACCTATTGTTGGGCCACAGTTACAAATAAGAGTAGAAGGTTTTTATTGGTCTTGATGATTGTAGTTGATAACTTTGTGTTAACTTTTTTTTTCCATTAGGACCTATGTTGAACATTATAACATTATTAATATTATTATCCCATCATTTGTTTTACCTTAATTGAGATAGTAACACATATACTAGAAATTGCAAATCAACATGTGAACAATGATTCTACAAATTAAATAGGTTCTAAAAATGTGTAAAAGGTTGCATATGAAAAATCATAAAAGAGTTGCATATAGAGTAAAAAAAAGGTTGCATTTACCTATCAAAATAAAAATAAAGGTTGCATTTTTTGTAAATTATGTTGCGTTTGAGAGAAATGAGGACGCCGTTGGGTCAAATATATACCAAATGGGTCAAATATCCTATTTACTAAACATATTTATACCAAATGGGTCAACTATGAACAAATAACTACAAATATATACCAAATGGGTCAAATATCCTATTTACTAAACTTATTTATACCAAATGGGTCAACTATGAACAAATAACTACAAATATATACCAAAGGGGTCAAATATCCTATTTACTAAACATATTTATACCAAACGGGTCAAATACTAACATTTAAACTACAAAGAGATACCTGTGTAAACATTGTTTGTGTAGGCATAACTTGAGGAAGGCTTTCTTTTGGAAAAGGCATATGCCCAATCCCGCGAGTACGTCTGCGACGACTACCCAACACTTCTTCGAATATAGCAACCTTCAAACACCCCAAATAATATTAGTTTTAACCTACTTTAAACCCAACAAATAATCTCAAAAACATGAAAACTAAACACGCACATAAACAAATATATACCATCTGTTGGGAGCTGCTTCCTTCTCCTCCTTCTTCTTCGGCGATCCGTTGACGTTCAGACTCAACCCGTGACTTTAACTTGTGCTGTATTTTACAAAAGTGATTTAATAGATTATAAATATATATAATAGATTATAAATAAATGCTTACATAATTCTCTTCATTCTTAGGGCTATCAAATGTCCCCTTCCTTCCTGTATGTCCAATACGGTATGCTTGATACCGTTCCATGCCCTGTTTAACATTAAAAGATAAATTATAAGTTAAATAAACATTATCGTCTATGTATATGTGTGTGTATACCTTTTTGTAACAGTGACTAGCAAGAGAGCTCGTTCCACCTCGGTATGTGTTCGTTTGTTTTTGGCAGGCGGCTTTGTTTATTTCAGACTTCCTCTGATGCTCTGGAGTGCAGAAGGGATCAACAGCTCGACGCCAGTTTTCCGGTTTCATACCCGGGGGAGGATTTTGCTTTGCTAACTCCACATCCCCATCATCTCCCAACACCCGTAAATAATGACTCTTTGCTTGGGTTTTGCGGTCGATGTACCGCCTTCTGACAACCGCCATAATGCCTCCTCTTTTTTTAGCGGCATGGATATCTTCATTAACAGCATCCAAGTCGAAGCAACCCTAATAATTAAATAAAACAAGCTAGTCAGATAGAAAAAAAATCAACAAATAACATATAGAATATATATTTACAAATCACTAACCTTTAAAATCTGAAATAACTTGTCTTGATCAGTCGTAGAAACGTTATCCCAACCTTCCACATCCAACGGGATCTCACACCATATATGCATGGACGCCTCCCGGGAGAAGTAGCTGCCAAGTGTGCCTACAGGCATGTTGGTGGCGGCATCATCAAATGGAATCTCTACCTTGCCTTTCTTAAGTGCTTTTCTTAAGCCAATGTTTTTTTCCCGGCCCCGTGTTCTCCTACGAGGAGCTGCATTTAGAGTTAAAAATAATTAGTCACATTATTAGAATTGAAAAAGAAGTAAAAATAGTAAACAGTAAAGAACCGTAAGACTTACCACCATCTTCCTGGTGGTTGTGCCACCAATCATCACCGCCTGGTGGCGGTGGCGGCGCCCCTGCACCGTTTCCGCCGTGGCCCATAATAGCGGCCATCAAATAAACAAACAAAAACCAAATCGAACTCATAGCGTCCTGCAAAAAGGAAATAAAAATTATTAGTCACATTATTATATGTAAGTCCTGCAATTAGAAATAAAACTTATTAGTCATATTATTATATGTAATAAATGAAGTATAAATAGTAAACATTGATTTATTATAACAAATACATGAAATCATCAACAATTACTATTTTTTAATCAGACTCCATGTCATCATAATCTGGATAGTCCTGGTCATAATATGTCCCAGCATCAGCAACTTCACTTTCATCATTGCTCGGGGCATCAACTTCCATTGCATTCTCACCTGGAGTAGCATGAGAAGATATGTTTTGAAAGTATTGGCGGAAGTCAATAATTAGGCCAATATTAGATGAAGAGTTATTGTGAACGACGTCAACATCCTCGCCTAACTTAGTGTCTACGTTTTGAACATTCTCGAGTTGTGGTGGTCTATCCCAAATTTGCCGGTGATTAACATTTTCGACGACCCACCTATGTTTATTATTTTGTTTTCCTCGAGATGGTTCCGGGATGTAGAACACTTGTTTGGCTTGTCGGGCAAATATGAGCTGATCTTCTTTGTCCCATTCGTGTTCTGTGCTGATATTGGTGATATTGTTTTCAAATGTAACTCGAGTATCGTACCACTTGCACCGAAATAGGACAGTTGTATACCCATGAGGATAACCGATCTCAAAAATCTCTTCTAATACGCCATAATATTTCTCACCGTTTTCTCCCTCCACCATAACCCCCCTTAGTTTTGCGTTGCACATTTTGTATCACGTGAAGCCACCATAAACCTAACACCGTTAACTATGCAACCGGTGTAAGTCTGGGCCATTAAGTGCGCACCCAATGAAAGAGCATATAACTCTGGGTGGAATTCTGAAGAACTTTCTTTCTTCAACTTATAGACCTAACAAATTTAAAATAATACTGTTTGTTATATATGCATTACCTAACAAATATATAGTAACGAGTGTTATATACGTATTACCTTATGGTTGAAACCATTCTGGAAAATTAGTTTTAATATCATCTTGGGATGTGTAGATTTGAATTCACTACATTGAAGAAATATGTAAAAAAGCAAGAAAATTTAGTCTTAATTATATATTTGGGATGTTTGGTAAATATATAAAGGATAGGAGCACTTACTTCATGTAGCCCCTGACTTCTTCGCAATTATCGAGGACAAACCATTCTATCTTGAGTTTGTCCTCAACTGAAAGTAGCTTGTCATTCGTTGGACTGCTCGTCTTGCATTGGGACTCAAACACCCATAACTTTCTTTTTTCTACAACGGCGTCCTCATTTCTCTCAGGCTGATTGAACCTAGTCTTAACATTTTGCATTAGAATATAGTGGAAGTTGCATTTGATATTAAAAAAGGTTGCATTTACATGTAAAAAAGTTGCATATTAAAAAGGTTGCATTTGGTTAACAAATGCAACTCTTTAAAAAATGTTACATTATCTAACAAAAAAGGTTGCATCAAGCCTAATGCAACTCCATCTAACGCAGCTTTCAATAAAATGTTGCTTTAGGCTTAATGCAACATTTTTAAGGCATAATGCAACATTTTATTGGGGTTGCATTAGGCTCATTTTGCTGTAGTGTTCTCTTGTTGGAGTCTTGCATCCATTAGAGAATGATCTTCTTAGAATTTGTTTTTCTTGAATGATACGTGGCATACGGATGGCCATATTTTCAAGGTAGCTTGAGCTTCTTTCACTTGGAAATGTTTGTTATGGAAGATAAAAATATCAAAGTACTGCTTCTGGTTGGGTGAAATTATAGATGACTTTGTAGGAAGATGTGGTTGTATTGTGCATGCTGAATGATATATATACACACACAAAAAAAGATATAACGTGGTACTTAATTAACGGAGGCACATGGACGTCTTTTATCTGTGCCACGCAGACGCGCGCAAACGTTTGGGGTCTGCAGATTGTTTGGTTTTTGGAAGACATTTCACTCAAAAAGGTATTCCTAACCTCTTCTTGGTGCACACTTGTTCCAAGGTCTTTGTTAGTGCACGATGTCCCTAGGCTACTATATTAGTTGTTTGGACGTAATTCGGGGTGTTTGGAGGCGTTTATACGCGTTTTGGAGGTCTTGGGATGCCTTAGGCGATTAGCCAAGTCTGTTAGGCGTTTAGCAGCTAATCGCCTAGAACCTTAGGAGATTAGCCAAGTCTGTTAGGCGTTTAGCAGCTAATCGCCTAGAACCTTAGGCGATTAGCCAAGTCTGTTAGGCGTTTAGCAGCTAATCGCCTAGAACCCTTAGGCGTTTATGCCTTGCCTCTAGGCGATTAGCCAAGTCTGTTAGGCGTTTAGCAGCTAATCGCCTAGAACCTTAGGCGATTAGCCAAGTCTGTTAGGCGTTTAGCAGCTAATCGCCTAGAACCCTTAGGCGTTTATGCCTTGCCTCTAGGCGATTAGCTGCTAATCGCCTAAGACTGGGCTGCTAATCGCCTAGAAGGAGCTGGTCGTACCCGGGTGGTATAAATACCCTCATTCTCAACCCTAGACCTCAGTTCTTGCCTCACACACCCTCCAAACACCCTCCCCTGGTCATAGAACGTCTGGTTTGATCTCTGTAAACACTCGTGCTCTGTTTTGGTGATTAATAGATAATCTTTTGACCCGTGTGTGTGTTGTGATTACTCGTTTCATTGTTTCAATTGTTGTTTATGTTATTAGAGCATCTTAGAGGGATTCCGCACCTCTAGGATAAAACCCGTGATTGTTGGAACGCGAGTTCGACGGTCCTAACAAGTGGTATCAGAGCCGAGGCTCTTATCACGGGTGTTTTAATAGCAAAAACGAGCAAAGACAGGTTGTTTTTTGTGTAAAAGTTGAGATTTTTAATCAAAAACGTGTTCTTAGTTTGAAACTTTGAGTTTTTATCAAAAACCCACATTTTTCAAAACTTTAGTGTGTGTTTTTCGGTTAAAAACGTGTGTTTTTTATCAGGTTTTGCTCTAAAACTATTTTGGTAACTTGTCTAATCATTTGGGATCAAAATACAATGTTTTAGATAAGATTTTGAGTCAAAATAGGTGATTTTTGAGCAAAAGTGCGGCTGCAGATCAGATCAGGCGATTAGCAGACCATAATCGCCTAACCCATTAAGCATTTAGGGTTTTCAAGGCAATTAGCAGCTAATCGCCTTGAATCTTTAAGCGATTAGCCCTAATCGCCTAAGACCTCTACACGATTAGGGTCATAATCGCCTAGAACCTTTAAGCGATTAGCCCTAATCACGTAACAAACCCAATCACCTTGAAAACTCCTAATCACCTTGAACCTTTAAGCGATTAGCCATAATCGCCTAAGTCTTTAAGCAATTACCCCATAATCGTCTAAGTCTTTAAGCAATTAGCCATAATCGCCTAAGTCACCTAGCAATTAGCCCTAATCACCTATAATTACTAGCAATTAGCCCTACTCACCTCTAATCGCCTAGAAGGAGCTGGTCGTACCCGGGTGGTATAAATACCCTCATTCTCAACCCTAGACCTCAGTTCTTGCCTCACACACCCTCCAAACACCCTCCCCTGGTCATAGAACGTCTGGTTTGATCTCTGTAAACACTCGTGCTCTGTTTTGGTGATTAATAGATAATCTTTTGACCCGTGTGTGTGTTGTGATTACTCGTTTCATTGTTTCAATCGTTGTTTCTGTTATTAGAGCATCCTAGAGGGATTCCGCACCTCTAGGATAAAACTCGTGATTGTTGGAACGCGAGCTCCACGGTCCTAACAAGTGGTATCAGAGCCGAGGCTCTTATCACGGGTGTTTTAATAACAAAAACGAGCAAAAACAGGTTGGTTTTGGTGTAAAAGTTGAGATTTTTAATCAAAAACCTGTTCTTAGTTTGAAACTTTGAGTTTTTATCAAAAACCCACATTTTTCAAAACTTTAGTGTGTGTTTTTCGGTTAAAAACGTGTGTTTTTGATCAGGTTTTGCTCTAAAACTATTTTGGTAACTTGTCTAATCATTTGGGATCAAAATACAATGTTTTAGATAAGATTTTGAGTCAAAATAGGTGATTTTTGAGCAAAAGTGCGGCTGCAGATCAGATCAGGCGATTAGCAGACCATAATCGCCTAACCCATTAAGCAATTAGGGTTTTCAAAGCAATTAGCAGCTAATCGCCTAGAACCTTTAAGCGATTAGCCCTAATCGCCTAAGACCTCTACACGATTAGGGTCATAATCGCCTAGAACCTTTAAGCGATTAGCCCTAATCACGTAACATACCCAATCACCCTGAAAACTCCTAATCGCCTTGAACCTTTAAGCGATTAGCCATAATCGCCTAAGTCTTTAAGCAATTAGCCATAATCGCCTAAGTCTTTAAGCAATTAGCCATAATCGCCTAAGTCTTTAAGCAATTAGCCATAATCGCCTAAGTCTTTAAGCAATTAGCCCCATAATCGCCTAAAAGGTTCTGAAACATAAAAATTGACCTAAGTTTGACTCACGTTGACCAAAGTTGACTTTCGTTGACCAAGTTTGACTTTAAAAAAAAAAACGTGTTAACCGTCTTGGACCGAAGTTTGACTTTTGTTGACCACGAGTTGACTTTTTCAACTAGACTTTCTTAATGGCAAATGCAACCAAACCATGGGCTTTCGCGTCTTCAATGAACACCCAACCGGTTCTACAACGACAATAACAGGGAAGTTTCGGATGTAATCCGTGGGCCCATCTGGAGAGGAAATCAACGTCAGATGCTAGTCAAAGTCAACCGAATCCAACCAGACAACTTACCAATGTTCAAAACAATCAAGGAAAAGTTGTGGTTTCGGTTACTCCTGCAATTCACTCTGTCTCAGCAAACACGGATGCTGCGAGTGTACTTACTGTGCTTGCTGAGAAAGACCTTGACCAGAAGGCACAACTCATGGGAGGTGTTAATGGACAGATTGCGTGTTTTGCTCAACGAGTAGAGACTGTGGAATCGAGAGAAGCGTCAGAGAGTGCTCAAATCTCAGAAGAGAGTACAGATGCAGATAGTGAATCATCATCCAGTGAACAATATCCTGAACGAAGTTATGAAGAAATCAACAGAGCTGATGCAAATTGTTCAACTTCTGAAAAGAGTGAATCAGAAGATGAAGATGCTGATGATCAAAATCCAGAAGTTGGAATTCAAATCAAGCACGGAATTGAACCTATTGTACAAGGGTCTTCCAGGTTTGTCTGTTCTAACTGTACCGATCTCCAAAGTATGATTGACAGGATGTCTGAAAACGACCAGACCCTTACTTGCGATCTAGCTAATTGTATAACTATCAATGAAGTTTTGAAAGCAAATGAAATGGAGCTTAAAAACTTAAATGAAATTTTAATGAAAGAAAATTCTGAGCTTTCTAAAACTCTTGAGGAAGTAAAGAAAGAATTAGCTCAAACAAAATCTGAGTATGAAAAGGCCCAACATAAGCTAGATGGTTTTCAGTTCGCAAAGTTTGTGCTAAATAAAAATGATGTTGATATTAAAAACCAGTCTCAGCAAGAAGAAAATCAAGGACTTGGTTACAATAAACGTTCTGTAAATAGACGGAAAGTGAAATTGAAACCAAAGGCCTTACCGGAGGTAAACCTTGAGGATTCTAATAAAGAATCCCAGGAAACTGAGAAGGCTCAATCAGGTTCACCTAGCTCTATTAAAAATCACATTTTGTGTGAACCTGAACCGGAAAAGAAGCATTTTCAGTTTCCTGAAGGCACAGAAGGGCTGTACATGTTGGTGGGATCTGACAAATTGTTTTCTGATAAAGAGTTTCCTATTAAATATGTTGATTAATCCTTAATTAAACATATTTTTGAGGAAATACCAGTTACTGAAGCTAATATCAGAAAACTAATTGATCAAAAGAAACATGTTGAACACAAACCCACCAAACGTGTGAATCAACAGAATCGGTCTGGGAAAAATCAAAAGGGTGCCAAGATCAATGAACTTAAGCCCATCAAATCGAAAGGTACTGATCAGATGAGACATTCTCTTCAAAATCATCAAAGAAATTTTTCACCAAGATCATCTGATTATGATTCATATCCGAGTACCTCTCGATTTAGAAGCTCACAAGGGAGCTGTAGCCCTAGACTTTCTCAAGTTAGCTCGAGGCAGTCACGGTATGAACCTCAGTACTATGAAGAGTGGAGGTCATGCTATGAATGTAACGAGGTTGGACACTTGATTGCAAATTGTCCCTATCTGAGAAAATTAAAGGGAAAAGCACTTAAGCCCCCTAAATACAACAACCAAAGATACAAGACACCTGAACAACAAGTTCAGGTGACGCCAAAGAATGTGAAAAAGAAACAAAAGGTTGTTGTTGATGGTGCAAGGCCTAAAGCTGACAAGGCATCAAGCTCAAAGGCCCAACCCAAGGTTGCAAAACCCAAGGGAGGACCAAAAGCTGGTCCAAAGACTAACCAAAGGGCAAAGCCACCGGCTGACCCAAAGGTGAAGTCTCAGGTACCACCCAAATCTGTCAAGCAAAGAACTGTGAAGGCTAAGCATGACCAGATTTGGAAGCCAAAAGCAGCTGAACTACCATCTGTGAGTTTATCTGCTTCATTAGCACCATCTACATCAACTGTTGCTGATGTGAAAACACCTACCCCTCATGGTAGATGGATGGAGCTGCCTATGATTGATGACCTAGGCCGACCGGAGATGGTCAAGGCCTGGGTCCCCCTCGAGAACTAATCTTTGAATAAGTGTGCAGGGTGTTCCAGGAGGAACTATCAGCAGTCATTTGATTGTTGACAGTGGGGCATCTTAGCACAAATAGGTGTCATATTGCTCCAGTAAATTAATCAGAATATCTTTGGAGAATATGAAACCTTAGACAATTAAGGAGGGGATTTATTATCGAAGAAGAATAAAGAAAAGAAGATGCTCGATGAGAATAATTCAAGACCCAATGTTTCGACTTAACAACGGATGTCAGTAATGAATAAGAGTGGACTGGGTGATTGCTGCAGAACGGTTCCTTCATTATCTAAAGGGTTACCGACCAAAGGTCTATGGTACCCTAATGGCGATAAGTTGGATCTCGTTGACTTTAGTGAATTTGTTTATGGTGGTTACAACATTGAAGCTGGATCCGCAACGGGTGGATATCAGTTCTTGGGAGGGCGTCACATGTGTTTCCTGCAACCTGCGAAGCAGAATCAGGTAGCTGCATTGAGCTGCTGTTTCCAGGTTTATCTTTGGATACTTCTACACACATGCTTGACTACGGTTTGCATTCTCTTATCACCTCCATCCTCTTATTAATAGTGTAACTTCCATAACAATCACTAAGGATCCAGTGATTATTTATGTCCACACTGACTACCAAATTGCCAAAAGTTTTACCAAACCATTTGACAAATTTAAATTTGACTATCTTTGAAAGGTAAAAGGCATTTTGGGAAAATCTGAGTAAACCACATCGGAAAATCATTTTTAATATTTTATTAAAAAATTCTTTTCGCAAATTTTTAGATTTTTAGGGGGAGAAAATTCAGAAAAATACAAAAACATCAGAAAATGCAAAAATTAAAAAAAATGAGAAAATTCAAAAACTCAAAAAAAAAATGAAAAATAAAAAAATGAGTTTCTTTGGTGGAAATAGGGAAGATGATATTAACTAATTAGTTGGACTGTCTGGACCTTTATCATCTTAAAAATATTGGATCTGATGAGTAGCCTATACAATGATGTGTTGGTAGGCTCGAAATCATTTCCAAGTTCGGCACGGTGATATAAACCTAAATCTACTGGGAATTGTGTGGATTAACGCCGCGTTGGCATATGGTCTAAAAGCCTTAAATCTTGTTGATAGAATGCCAAAATCTGAGGTTTCTGGTCTTTAAGAGGTTGGTACATCCGGGGTGAACTGGACGTCTCTCAGAATAAAATGGGGTGGCATAAGTGACGTACGTTGGGTTAGCAGCCTACAACTGAGACACCTCTTTGTCATACTCAGTAAAAGAAAAGAAAAACAAAAAAATAGAATAAATTCTGATAAGGAGACGTCTGGGAATCCTATAAGAGCAAAAAGATCATGAATGCCAAAACCCTATTCTCAAAGAGAATCGCTCTAAGGTATCAAATCATTAATACCTAAAGCATCGTACCGTGAAAAATAAAAAAAGTACGGTATTTGACTTGAACCTTGGTCTGGATCTCACTGGTCTCTTTGCTGCAGCGTTCTTGCAGACCTGATCACCACTGAGTCCATTCCTTGTAAATACGGATGACAACAGCTTATTCACCGGTTACGAGGAAGCTTTGTGCATGCCTTGACGCGGGAATATGTCGCGTGTGCTGGGAACACCTTTAATCAGCTTTAATATTACCTTAACGTATCTAAAGTGCCTAGCGATAAGACTTGATTTTGAGTTTAGGTGGACAACAATACTGGCAGTTGTTGTAGGATGCTTATTGGTAATTTGAATTAAAACTGAACACATAAGAGTTCTAGATTAGTCCGTACACTGATATGTTTCCCTAACAGATGAAACTCTCAAAAATATGCTTTTGAATAGTTTTTACTTTTCCTGCATTTTTTTAATTTCTGGTTAATTATCTTAAAAAAAAAAAAAAACCAAAAAGATTTTATTTTGTCTTTATTTTTGATTGACCGATGTTGGAATACAAGTATTCTTCAATTGGAATCTCAGATCCGAAGCCGAAACACAAATAAAATCTAAATTTTACAAAATTCAAGGGTCAAATATCACTTTCAGGGTCACAAATTGTCTATCGTGAGAGTTCACGGTGAAATTTGAAAAGATCTAAATGTTCAGGGGGAGAATGACTACTTTCTCAAATTGGTGGTCAAAATGGACAAATCTTGAAAGTTCATCAAATGATAAACTTCAAGAATGTGATTGAGTTCGGATTATTTGTCGATCTAATATAAGTTGTAGTTTGTGTGCAGTTTTTATTAATTTTTCTGCAGGATCAAATACAACTAATGTGCTCATCATGCATCAAACGACAAAGACTGAATCTGAACAAGACCCCAACCTGAACAACAAGATCATCCTGAACAGCAAGAACCCAATACTTCATCTTCAGAGAAACCAGATCGTGGTAGAGCTCCAGCAATCGAAGCTGAAGAAGATGGGAGTCAAGAAATGAAAGTGATGATGATATTGATCTTCGTCCAAGTCACAGAATTATCAATCATAAAAGCGGAGATTTCTTGTTTCCTTCCAAGTTATCGAAGCAAATCGATCCTACAAGACGAGATCTTATGAAGCCACGACTTAAGCTCAAATCAGTTGATATGTTCAAGCTTTCAGGGGTTATACATTGCGATGTCACCCTTAGTTGAAAAATGCTGAACATGAAGACTTGAGGACTCGAAGACCATATATATCTAGATAGGTCCAAGGGGGAGTCTGTAAATGCACTTCTTATGTGTCCCCAGCTAGATGATAGGTTGAGTCTGTAAATCACTAGCTAGGTCCAAGGGGGAGTCTGTAAGTGCATTAGCTGTATGTCCCTAGCTAGTGATAGGTCTCTATAGGTCGTTGGCTAGGTTAATCGAGCAGTTTATGGCTCGTAATCGTATACTAGCCTGGTCCAAGGGGGAGTCTGTTAGTGCACGATGTCCCTAGGCTAGTATATTAGTTGTTTGGACGTAGTTCGGGGTGTTTGGAGGCGTTTATACGCGTTTTGGAGGTCTTGGGATGCCTTAGGCGATTTGCCAAGTCTGTTAGGCGTTTAGCAGCTAATCGCCTAGAACCTTAGGCGATTAGCCAAGTCTGTTAGGCGTTTAGCAGCTAATCGCCTAGAACCTTAGGCGATTAGCCAAGTCTGTTAGGCGTTTAGCAGCTAATCGCCTAGAACCCTTAGGCGTTTATGCCTTGCCTCTAGGCGATTAGCTGCTAATCGCCTAAGACTGGGCTGCTAATCGCCTAGAAGGAGCTGGTCGTACCCGGGTGGTATAAATACCCTCATTCTCAACCCTAGACCTCAGTTCTTGCCTCACACACCCTCCAAACACCCTCCCCTGGTCATAGAACGTCTGGTTTGATCTCTGTAAACACTTGTGCTCTGTTTTGGTGATTAATAGATAATCTTTTGACCCGTGTGTGTGTTGTGATTACTCGTTTCATTGTTTCAATCGTTGTTTCTGTTATTAGAGCATCATAGAGGGATTCCGCACCTCTAGGATAAAACCCGTGATTGTTGGAACGCGAGTTCGATCCTAACAGTCTTCTAAAGTCTTCAAAGGTCTTCTCCTCTTCTCTTCTCCTCACCCACCACCACCACCACCCAGCACCACCGTCCACCACCACCACCATGGTCCACCACCACCACGGTCCACCACCACGGTCCACCACCACCATCCACCACCGCCGTCCACCACCACCATCGTCCACCACCACCGTCCACAACCACCACCATCCACCACCACCATGGTCCACCACCACCACGGTCCACCACTACCACGGTCCACCACCACCACCGTCCACCACAACCACCATCCACCACCACCGCCGTCCACCACCACCGTTCACCACCACCACGGTCCTCCACCACCACCATCACCACCATGTAGCAGGAATTGCCATTAATGACTTAGGGTGGCAACACTTGAAACATGTATTTGACTTCAAGAATCAGCAACATTCATCAGGTCATATGCTTCATAGCATATGTTTTTATAGTTCCTATTTTATTATTTCGATTTTCAATCATCTAAGCATATATTAGCAATATTTATAGGTATGTAGCCTTTTTTGTATTAGTTTGCTCAGGTATTGCTTTGCATTGACAATTGCTTATGGGGCCTGTATAGCTAATGCAATATTCTTTGATGAAATTGTAATGTCATTAGTTGGTATCAACTGCTACAACATGGTCATCACTCAAGGCAACACAAGCCTGTTTTACTTTACCAAAAGCATTGCGCTTGGTAAAATGGAAAACAGTTTCGAAATCCAGACAACTATGGAACTTCTGTTATTGTCAACAAGGTTTTCACACTATCTAAGTCATCTATCACTACCTCTTGCTTCAAGTGATATTATTGTTTAGTATCCAATATTTTATTGTGTAAAAGACGTCCTCCGCAGCAACACGCGGGTATAAGTACTAGTATAAATAATGTACTATATATACATTTATATGTTACTGATTATTACTACGAAATGTACTATTATTTGTAGGTTATTGGGAGAAAGAGAAAAATGATGAAAACTCAAACCAACTTTGATGCATCATATCTTTGAACTTGATTAATTAATTGTTCATGTAAATGCTACGAAATAGAGTAAAGAAAAGAAATTTGGTGATACGTTTCCAACTCACAAATGAAAAGAAATCAAACTAAATGGATTGCATTTTGCAAATTTTTAATGGAGTGTAACGTGGGCTGCAAGAGCGAAGGTGGAGGTCCTGGGGTGTCTCGGCCCTCACCGTTTTTTTGCGCAGTAGTGGAATTTTGTGATTTTCGTACGTAGTTTTTTATATGAATTGAATTCGGCCTGCACCGATTCGATATTCCGGCCCCTATTGATCAAAAAAATGAGTGCAGCCCCCGTCGATTTAATCTCCAAGCTTCCCAACTGATGGGCTGAATTAAAGTACATTAACTGTACATGGGCTGCAAATTTATTGAATGGGCTTTGAAGGTAATTTTGAGGAGAGTTGGCGGCAGTTTTAACTAGAGTAGCAGGCAAGGGCTGCTGGGAGTCTGGGACGGCAATAGATGGAGAAAAAAAAACACAGAATTTTGTGTTGGATTTTTTTTTCAAGGTATACAGTGGCAGATCAGATTAAAAGTTCAGGAGTAACGTTCAGAAATTTTGTTTTACTGTACTTTCATAAAATGTAAATGAAACAAGAATAAAAACACAATAATAAATAAATTTACGAACGTAGCTAACAAATTTATCCTCTTAGATTTTTGAAAGCGAGCTTTTACATCATCTGCCTTAACGTTATCAAAAGTTTCTTTTTCAATCGCACAAAGTTAAAGCACTGTGCAAAAGTATCTCTTCCACATTGATTACCATCACTTTCATTAAACAAGTAATAAGATAAGAAATATGTTTTTTTTTGTTTAGTACTATACTCTAACCAATCATATCTACCAAAGCATTGTGCAAAAGTCACAATGTCGCAGGACAGAGACGGGAGCGCCAAGTAGGAAGGCGAAGGAAGACAGTGGTTGCGACAACCGAGCTACTCGATCTCGGATCGTAAAAAAGCTAAAATGAGTCGAGCTAAAATGAGCTCAAGCCCATGCATTGCTTATCCAGCTCGAGCCAGCTCAACAGCCTAAATGAGCCCACTTATACTAATTACTATATTAAATATATATTTACATAATAATAACTAATATTTATAAAATTATGAGAAATAACTAAATTATATATTAAATAATAATTATAATTAATACAATTCACTTAATAAATAATAAACGAGCCAAGCTCATGCTTAAAAAGCTACCTATGAGCCGAGCTTTCATAAATTAAATGAGTTCAAGCTCGGTTCGGCTTGTTCACACCCCTAGTTTTTTTTCCAATTCAAACTTTAAATAAACTAATTGTAGGATCGGTCTAACGAGAAATTAGTATCGCGCGCGTATCGAATGAGGGCGGAAATCAACGATTCGGTTAGTTTTATAGGTTGGTGTGTATGGTTAGGATAATAATAATAATAATAATAATATGATAGAGAGCACACACAAAACACACACAAATGGTTGCACTTGAATAGAAATGAGCAAAAGTCTTTAAAAACAACTAAGGCAAGGGGTATATATAGGGGGCTTTCATACGCGTCCCTCATACACGTTCCTCATACCCGTATGAAGAGAGTGGGACGCGTATGAAGCTTTGCATCTTACCGAAATACCCCTATGCCTATATAAACACTATAATGCAATCCTATAACATCTAAAACACTATACAATCATGCCTACGACTATTATTGACCTATCACTAGCTGGGGACACACACGAAGTGCACTAACAATCTCCCCCTTACCTAGCTAGTGATCTGCAGACTTAACCAGTCACTGAGCAGAGGATGTCTGGAACTTCTGTTATTGTCAACAAGGTTTTCACACACCATCTAAGTCATCTATCACTACCTCTTGCTTCAAGTGATATTATTGTTTAGTATCCAATATTTTATTGTGTAAAAGACGTCCTCCGCAGCAACACGCGGGTATAAGTACTAGTATAGATAATGTACTATATATACATTTATATGTTACCGATTATTACTACGAAATGTACTATTATTTGTAGGTTATTGGGAGAAAGAGAAAAATGATGAAAACTCAAACCAACTTTGATTCATCATATCTTTGAACTTGATTAATTAATTGTTCATGTAAATGCTACGAAATAGAGTAAAGAAAAAGAAATTTGCTGATACGTTTCCAACTCACAAATGAAAAGAAATCAAACTAAATGGATTCCAATTTGCAAATTTTTAATGGAGTGTAACGTGGGCTGCAGGAGCGAAGGTGGAGGTCCTGGGGTGTCTAGGCCCTCACCGTTTTTTGGCGTAGTAGTGGAATTTTGTGATTTTCGTAGGTAGTTTTTTATATGAATTGAATTCGGCCTGCACCGGTTCGATATTCCGGCCCCTACTGATCAAAAAAATGAGTCCGGCCCCGTCGATTTAATCTCCAAGCTTCCTAACTGATGGGATGAATTAAAGTACATTAACTGTACATGGGCTGCAAATTTATTGAATGGGCTTTGAAGGTAATTTTGAGGAGAGTTGGCGGCAGTTTTAACTAGAGTAGCAGGCAAGGGCTGCTTGGAGTCTGGGACGGCAATAGATGGAGAACAAAAAATACAGAATTTTGTGATGTATTTTTTTTTCAAGGTATACAGTGGCAGATCTAGATTAAAAGTTCAGGAGTAACGTTCAGAAATTTTGTTTTACTGTACTTTCATAAAATGTAAATGAAACAAGAATAAAAACACAATAATAAATAAATTTACGAATGTAGCTAACAGATTTATCCTCTTAGATTTTTGAAAGCGAGCTATTACATCATCTGCCTTAACGTTATCAAAAGTTTCTTTTTCAATCGCACAAAGTTAAAGCACTGTGCAAAAGTATCTCTTCCACATTGATTACCATCACTTTCATTAAACAAGTAATAAGATAAGAAATATGTTTTTTTTTTTTGTTTAGTACTATACTCTAACAAATCATATCTACCAAAGCATTGTGCAAAAGTCACAATGTCGCAGGACAGAGACGGGAGCGCCAAGTAGGAAGGCGAAGGAAGACAATGGTTGCGACAGCCGAGCTACTCGATCTCGGATCGTAAAAAAGCTAAAACGAGTCGAGCTAAAATGAGCTCAAGCCCATGCATTGCTTATCCAGCTCGAGCCAGCTCAACAGCCTAAATGAGCCCACTTATACTAATTACTATATTAAATATATATTTACATAATAATAACTAATATTTATAAAATTATGAGAAATAACTAAATTATATATTAAATAATAATTATAATTAATACAATTCACTTAATAAATAATAAACGAGCCGAGCTGATGCTTAAAAAGCTACCTATGAGCCGAGCTTTCATAAATTAAATGAGTTCGAGCTCGATTCGGCTTGTTCACACCCCTAGTTTTTTTTCCAATTCAAACTTTAAATAAACTAATTGTAGGATCGGTCTAATGAGAAATTAGTATCGCGCGCGTATCGAATGAGGGCGGCAATCAATGATTCGGTTAGTTATTATAGGTTGGTGTGTATGGTTAGGATAATAATAATAATATGATAGAGAGCACACACAAAACACACACAAATGGTTGCACTTGAATAGAAATGAGCAAAAGTCTTTAAAAACAACTAAGGCAAGGGGTATATATAGGGGGCTTTCATACGCGTCCCTCATACACGTTCCTCACACCCGTATGAAGAGAGTGGGACGCGTATGAAGCTTTGCATCATACCGAAATACCCCTATGCCTATATAAATACTATAATGCAATCCTATAACATCTAAAACACTATACAATCATGCCTACGACTATTATTGACCTATCACTAGATGGGGACACACACGAAGTGCACTAACAATCTCCCCCTTACCTAGTTAGTGATCTGCAGACTTAACCAGTCACTGAGCAGAGGATGTCTGGAATGACGTTCACAGACTCCCCCTAAGGTCTAGCTAATTATCTTCAGTCTTCAAGTCTTCACATCTGGCAATCTTCAATCTGGGAAGACACACCGCAGTGCGCTAACAATCTCCCCCTTGAAGGCTTGAATACTTGCTGATGTGAGTTTTGGTCGTGGCTTCATGAGATCTCGTCTTCATCTTCGATCAGCTTCGATGAATTGGCAGGAAACAAGAAATCGTGGCTGTTTTGATTGACGATTATGTGACGAAGACCGAGATCAACAACATCTGCACTTTCATTTCTTGATTCTCATCTTCTTTAGCTACCGTTGCCGGAGCTCTACCACGATCTGGTGTCTCTGAAGATGGAATATTGGGTTCTTGTTGTTCAGGATGATCTTGTTGTTCAGGTTGGGGTCTTGTTCAACTTCAGGCTTTGTCGTTTGATGCATGATGAGCACGCTAGTTGTATTTGATCCTGCAGAAAAAATTAATAAAAACTGCACACAAACTACAAATTTCATTAGATTCGACAAATAATCCGGACTAAATCAAGTTCTTGAAGTTTATCATTCAATAAACTTTCACAATTTGTCCATTTTGACCACCATTTGGAGATACAAAGCATTCTCCCCTGAACAAAGCATGCTCTGATACCACTTGTAGGATCGGTCTAATAAGAAATTAGTATCGCACGTAACGAATCGATGGCGGAAATCAACGATTCGGTTAGTTGTTATAGGTTGGTGTTTATGGTTAGGATAATAATAATAATATGATAGAGAGCACACATAAAACACACACAAATGGTTGCACTTGAATAGAAATGAGCAAAAGTCTTTAAAAACAACTAAGGCAAGGGGTATATATAGGGGGCTTTCATACGCGTCCCTCATACACGTTCCTCATACCCGTATGAAGAGAGTGGGACGCGTATGAAGCTTTGCATCTTTCCAAAATACCCCTATGCCTATATAAACACTATAATGCAATCCTATAACATCTAAAACACAATACAATCATGCCTACGACTATTATTGACCTATCACTAGCTGGGGACAGACACGAAAGTGCACTAACACTAATTGGGCTTAAGCCTTATGGGCTTCAATCTTATAAATAACAGATAAAATGGGTCAATGGGTAATGGATTTATGGGTTTTTATCCTTTTTTGGCTAATAATAAAACTTTCATGATGTTTTGGGTTTTAAAAGAAATTGAGGGGTAATGTTGTATAAGTTCAGGGGTAATGTAACATAAAAAACATAAATAGAAATAAAAATTGCACTACGTCGAAAAAGTTGAGGGGTGGCGGGCACTACCCCTCCAAATATTATATGCCCACCACTAAAGGAAAAGGTTCACATTAAAAAAAAATTGAGGCAAGCCAATCGCAAGGAGATATCAACAATGTGGTTAGGGCTGTGCAAAGGGTCAGGAACCAGCCTGATCCGACCCAGACCCACGAGGACTGTATACCCTTTTGTTGTTGAAATTAGGAGCCACGAGCCGAACCTTAAAAGGTTATGTGGTTCCGGGTCCTAAAGGTTTTGATGGGTCGGGTAAAGGGTTTGGCTTTCCAGAACCTTTTAATGTAATAAGCTTTTAGAGGGTTACATATTCTTGTTGCTTTACTATGCTCTTAAAAGAGGTCGTCCATATGATTCTTACAATAGCCAACGAGTTTCCTTTTTTAAGTCATTTCTCGTTTTTTGACTTATGTTTTCATAACAATTTTGTCATTCTTATCAATTGAAACATTATGTGAATCTGTTATGTATACATCACAAATACACACACACATCAGAGCGACATACATAAATATTTACTTCAAATTTGGATAATATATATATATATATATATATATATAGGTAGAGGATCCTGTAGGAAAATTGGTTTGTGTGAGAAGTGTAGGAAGGATTAAGAATTGACATGTAGCCATCATGTTTTTGATTTTGGAATGATGTTTTGGGTTGTTTTGGCTTGAAAAACACTTAACACAACAATATACAAAAATTTAAAACACAATCCAATGTATTATAGTCATTAAATTTAAATTCCAGATAAAACACCCTAGTAATTACATAAAACACTTTGCTAAAGTGTTATTGACATAGTGTTTTAAGTTTTAAGCCTAAAATACATTGTTTTCGGTTATTAATTGTTATGTTTGTTGTTTTTCTAAGCAAAACAATCCAAAACATCATGAATACGTCCAAAAAATGATGCATACATATCAATTTTTAATCCTTCCTACACTTCTCACACAAACCAATTTTCCTACAGGAACCCTACCCTATATATATATATATATATATATATATATATATATATATATATATATATATATATATATATATATATATATATATATATATATATATTATAATATATCGCATCTATGCATATTTATCAAGCCGGAAAATACATTGTTATTTTTATAAATAATACTTTTTAATATTGTTAACATTATGTGAATTCGATTACAGTAACACGTAAAAAAGAATAGTGAAAAGACTAAAAAAGAGTGTTGTTTTTATTTTTTTCGTTAACAATACAAATCTATTAGATCATTTTTATACATTGTAGTTTTTCATACATCATCAATCTATTAATAAGATGTTCTAATTAAAATACAAATGACTGTTGTAGTTCTTATATTAGAACCGTGGGTTTGGAACGACCCGACCCGGAACCGATAATTTTTATAAATCTAGAAACGGAAACCGACCCATATATTTAAAAAAGGTTCGGGTCAAAAGTTCTTGCGATTCAAATCCAAGGTTCCTTTGGGTCCAAACCACAAAATGCTCACCCCTAAATGTGGTGATAATTAAACATTTAAATTGAGAGGGCCGAATTTACTACACGTAGAAAAACAATTTTTTCACCTGAGTAAAGACCGTATAAAACTAATAACATTTAAATCTAATAGGCTAACACTTATAATTCTAACCAAACTAGCACATAATAACTTTAAAACCTAATAGCTATTTAGCCCAAAACAGCTTTGAAATGACATATTTAGTTTGGGCTTTTGAAATAAGAGGGCCTAACCACATAAAACATCATCTGTGTTTTATCCATGAAGGCCAAGGTTCTTGAGATCCTCTATAATTGTATTACCAGAAGGTGGTCAGATCTTGTCCATTCAAGATTTCACAAGGCACAACATGTGGTGAGAACAATAGTCAGCATGTGAGTTCATTTGATAATTCTTCAAGTCTCTTACTAAGAAACCAGTAGTGTCAGGAAGTGGCGGACCTATAATTTATTCTCTCGAGGGCAATCAGGGGGCTTAATCAAACTTTTAAGGGGTG
This sequence comes from Ambrosia artemisiifolia, assembly GCA_032199755.1. NCBI lineage: Eukaryota > Viridiplantae > Streptophyta > Magnoliopsida > Asterales > Asteraceae > Ambrosia > Ambrosia artemisiifolia. The sequence continues at coordinate 5,102,501 of CM063529.1, read as the reverse complement.
ATCGAAAATTTTTCCTAAAAAATTATTCAAAAGTCTTTTAAAGGGCGATGACTACATGTGGTGAGAATAATAGTCATCATGTGAGTTCGTTTGATATTCCTCCAAGCCTCTTATTGAGAAACCATGTAGTGTGAGGAAGTGACGGACCTATGATCCTATGATTTATTTTCTCGAGGGCAATCAGGGGTCTTAATCAAACTTTTAAGGGGCTGATCGAATTTTTTTTCCTAAAAAAATATACAAAAATCTTTTGAGGGGTGATCAGAGGGCTTAATCAAACTTTTAAGGGGTGATTGAAAATTTTTCCTAAAAAATTATTCAAAAGTCTTTTAAAGGGCGGTGACTGCATGTGGTGAGAATAATAGTCATCTTGTGAGTTCATTTGATACTCCTTCAAGTCTCTTACTGAGAAACCATGTAGTTTGAGGAAGTGACGGACCTATGATCCTATGATTTATTTTCTCAAAGGCAATCAAGGGTCTTAATCAAACTTTTAAGGGGGTGATCGAATTTTTTTCCTAAAAAAATATACAAAAATCTTTTAAGGGGTGATGCTGCAGCGCCCCCCCCCCCCCCCCTCCAAACAACAACCACTGACTGGGGGCGTTTGCACTAGGAATAATTATTGAACACACTATATTAGCCAACGTGCATGATATAATAAAGTAACTTTGAGCAGTCGTCACATATGGGACAAATGGTATTAGCTAAAAACGATATCACTTCTCGGCAAAGCAATCTTTGTGGGGGAGGGAAGATGATAGACATCCCCCATACCCCCTAGAACTTACGTAATATTGCTATGCTGGGAGTACTCTAGTGAAGTTTGTGGAGCGAGAGACCTCGTCTCGATAAGGAGGGGGTTTGTAAAGCATCAGATTACCAATCCTCGTATCAAGTGTATATGCTTGACTATTTTACATATAGAGGTAAGGGTAGGTGGTGTTTAATCTCAGTAAACATTCACATCTTAGTTTGTAGACTTTGATAAAAGTATTGACACATAATTACTTAGATGAAAGTATGAATGAGAACTTGAGAAGTAGAAAGCTGAATTTTCCTAAATATAGTACATGGTTTCCCAAATTTTTACAATCACATATTTTTCAATATCCAATATTTTAAATAACAACATTGTTTCAAAGTTTCCAGTATATACCAAGTTTGTGTAGTATCCCTGAAAGTACTCCCCAAAACGTAATCTCAGCAAATATCACGTATAAAAGTGACCCAACTCTTTCAGAGTTCCAAACATCGATGAAAACATGATCTTGTATCCAGTTGACCTAAAAAAGATAGTAATATATATTATAAGGTGAGGTACAAAAGTTATTATTATCTAACTACAAACATTTTTGTAAGATATATATGTTACCAGATTATTATCAGCACTCTCGTAGTACCATCCATTTACAAACCCTGCCAAAATGCCTTGCGCTCCCAATACAAAAACCAACATTGCGTTCATTCCAATCCATTCAAAGAGCAAAAACGGAGTTCGTTTACCCCAAACATCAATCTGTGTGATTTATCAAAACAAACTCACAAATCAGAGTTTCAATACAAAGTTGAGATATCATTATGACCAATTGAAAAACATGTTATACTAATTAGAATGCCCGATCTATTTAATCGCATCACTATGACATGACATAATATACCACATGATTTATTACAATAACAAATTAACAAGTTTGGTAATGTTTGGTATGTAAGCATGAATGAGAATTATAGGTATACTTTATAAGTTGAGATAAGTACTAATACTAATAATAATAATAATAATAATAATAATAATAATAATAATAATAATAATAATAATAATAATAATAATAATAATAATAATAATAATGATTTAAAACAAGCAGGGACATGGTGGGACTTGGGAGGGAGGGTGATTCTATGTCTTTCAATTTAACGTGTTATGCAGGCGTCCCAAAATTATACTTTTAGTATAAACAACCCTTTAATCATTTATTATAATTGATAAGATTCTTATTATGAGAACTAATGTAGATTTTCTTAATAAAAAATCTAAACCATTTTTATGAAGTGTATGCAAATATTTAAACAAACTATACGATTTACACAAATCAGTCAAATTCCTCAACCAGCTTACGTATAGGTTTTTTCACACACCTAAATGGTTGTATGTGGATTTTTATTGATAATGTATATCTTATTTCTAAGTTTATTAACGAGAGACATCTCGCCTATTAAAAATAATCCAAAGTTTGGGTTCCGATATGTAAGGACCCCTTTGGGTCCCCAGTTTATTAGGGGTTAATTATGTTTGATTCCCATTATATCAATGATAACTTTTTCATAGCACATCGGAATTGTGTGTCATCACATTCCTATGTGTTAGAATTCTATACAAAATATATATTATTTTTTTATGAGTAAGGCCCCAATTTTAGACTCCACTTTAGTCATCCCAAAAGGTTGAGCCGATATATCGACCCTGTATTAACAACGGAATTTATCCTTACCAGGATGTAAAAAGCTGAGAATACTATTCCAGCAGCTCCGGCGGTGAAACAAACATAGCTGATACTATATAGTTGCTTGTTTATAGGAATTGCTACATGTATAAATATGCATAAGATGTTAACTAGAATTAGAAAAAAACATATCATATAATCAATGATCTAAAACTCCAAACATACCATCAGTAAAATGAAGAAGAACTGCAATGATCAATAATCCAACCCCCATTGAGACCCATTGCTTTAGCCTCTCGACATGCCCCTTGAAGTGGATCAAGACATGTCCATAGTGGATGCCAATGACACCAGATAGAATTGCTGAGATGGAACTGTAAATAATAACATTTTCTTATAATTTTCTACAATCTTAATTCTAAAAAGAACTTTTAGCTTATTTCTTTTTGTATGTACCTTAACAGGCCTTCGGGCTCAAATGGAGCTCGACACCAATTAGGGGCGTCTGGACGAAGAGGTCCAGAAGCTGGAGAACTAAGAGTGCAAGCCTGTGTTTAAATAGGAACGAAGAAAGATTCATAAATGTTCAATTGGTAGAGAACTATTAATTACCACTTTATAAAGGAAATATCATTTTTTTTCTACTGTTTTGCGAATGAATTTTTATTATTTCCTTTTGTATTAGCGATTTTTTTGTGACCAATTTGTTTTTGTCACTAAGTAGGCAATCATTTCGTTTTGTCACTAATTGGTGGCTATGTTTTTGACCGCTTTGTTGTCGGTTTTGCCCATTTTTATTGTAGTTTTATAAAGGATATGAGTCTTTTATGTGTTTGTGTTAATAAATATATGAACGAACCTTTAATCGAATCCATACAGGTTGTGAGTAAAGATGGTTGATACCCCAAACTTGTCTGTCAACATAACCAACAGCATTACAAGCAGGACCTAGATGCCCTCTCATACCACACTCAACCTTAAATACAAGCACACGAATTAGCTTTTAGTAAAAACTTATTTTGCATTTTTTGTTTGAAAAATTTGTACATATATAAATCAAATATGTAGTTTAATCTTACCGTGAAACTCTCGGACTTATGGTGATGGTGTATTGTATAACTCCAATTGGGAACATATAGAGTGAAGGTTGTGATCATATAAATAAGAAACGCAACGAACCCTCCAAGCCTAAATTCAAACCCGATATACAATATAATTAAAAAAAAATGAAATGAAAAATACCCCCAAGTAAAATTAGTTAAAGTTGATGAAATGGAGATTGAAATATGTTAAGATTTACCACTGCCATCTATAAGCGGAGAAAATAGAGAAATGGCCGGGCTTTATGGTTGTTGGTCTATGCTTTGTCGTAAAAGTCTCTATTAGAGCTACAATCATGTACACTAATGCAATTCTCTGCAAAAAGATAAAAAAAAAATACCATAATTTTTAGTTGGTCATGAGTAGGGGCGGAACTAAATAGACCGGTACAGTGCCAAGTGACCCATATGTTACTAAGTACCTTGTTCTCTTATTTTATGTGTAATATACAAAGAGTAAGCCGGTTTATCACATATACTTGAAGCGTAACCAAGTAAAGAAAAATTATTGGTCCGTTACGTGTCTTCAGTTCATTAGGGTTTCTATAGAAAAAATTGAGAGTACCTGAAGGATGCCACACCATCTAATTTTCTTCATGTCTACTCCATAATCCAGATCATCAGGGGCATGAGAGTACCCTCCTGCACAAATATTTAATTCTCTCATATCGTCACAAGAATATTTCGTGCAATATGACCAAAAAACCCTTTCGAATCAAGATTACCTTGCAACAAAATTCCCCAAAACATCATCTTCAACGTTCTTATGATAATCTTTCTCACAGCGTACTTCATATTCGGAACTCTCTATGAAGCAGACAACATGTTAGAAAGTAGCATTACCAAGGGTTGACAAGAAGTGTGGTATGTAGGTGTACCTTGAGAGCAAGGGCAATTGCCACACCAACAATGAAGAGAAAGAATGGCATCACGAAATCGGCCAAGGTACACCCGTTCCATGGTGAATGATCTATTCGCTCATATACTCCTCCGGCATCATCAACTAATATCATGAGCTGAAAGAATTAAAAAAAAATTGTTTACCTATTTCGTCACTCAATTAAATAATTAACAACACTAAGTCATAAACCGTATATATAAGTATACAACTCCCATAGCAGTTCAACTTACTACAATGGTTAGGCCACGAAACGCATCCAAAGTCGCAACCCTCTTACTAGTTTTCTTCAACAAAATTGGGTTTTCAATACCATGCGGTTCCTCATATTCTTCTGATGTCTTTTCCTTCTTGTCTACGCTCAGTTCTATCGTTGTATCTTCAAATTTTTCACCAGCCTCGCTTAGAGCATGACGAGATCCTTCTTCGAGTCTCTTAGGATCTTCCATACTAAGAAAACTCCGCTTCTTTTTCTCTTCTAAAAAAAACTTCCCTGTATACTAAGCATACGCACAAGAAAGCATATATATATATAGAGAGAGACATACACACGTACATACATATGCTAACAATAATTATATAAAAATTAAGGTTTTCTAAGAACAAGAGGCGAATATGAGCCGGCCATTTTAATGGTCAATTATGTTTAAAGCTTTGATAGTAAAACAAAGAAAAAAAATCCCAAAATGTTGTTCCACTGTCAACAGATAATGGACAAATAAGGCTATTCATTAGTTAATTATTAATTTGATACTTGTTTTGGATTCCAGTATCAGTGTATGGACTCATACGGCTTTCTCAAACCCTTAATTAAGATTTTTGTTGGGAATAATTTACTTTTGAGTGTTTGTGTGTTGTCCAAAGTGGTGAACCTCGATCCATGTATAACATTTTTATTAAAAAAATTAAAGTTTAGCCGCCCAGTTTTTATAAATAACATTAACTTAACAATTTGTTAAGTTCAAAAATTCAAATATCTGAAAGATAAAAACACCGAAAGATGACAAAGAGGAAGGAGAATAACACTAATAATTTTTCTTAGTGTTGAAATTTTGTATTATAATATTATGATAAGAACAAATATAATATACAATATATAAATATAAACTACGGTTGTTGATGTCGCGTGTTGCGGCGAAACAAAATAAATGATAATGTAATGTTATTTGAAAACGAAGATTCTTGTTTAGAAAGACAAACCGTTAGAATCGGTTCAATTGGTCATCATACCGTTTACAATACTAAATAAATACTCTATGTTGTATACAACTTCGTTTTTAACAAAACTAATACTGAAATTTCCAGGAAAAAATTAAGCACAACTACGTACTTCGGTTTTTAAAAAAACTTAACAAATGTAAGTTATTAAAAATATCAAATTAACTGATAAATGAAATGTGATTTTAAAAAAAGAATTATTAAAAGCAAAAGGAAAACCAAAAAAAAAAAAAACAGAAAACCAAAACATATTATAAAAATAAATGAAAATATAAAAAAAAAAGATAAAATGATTAAGAGAAGAAGATAGGAGGGAGTCTTGAGTCAAGTACAAAAATAGAGACAAAAATATGATTATACACCAAAATTTGAACTTGTGACCTTTTGTACAAAGCTTTAACATAGAGTGGGACTTGCAAACCTAAGAAGAATTGTAGTTTACAATTATCCTCATTTTGAATTTTGCCTTCATGACATTCTCAAATTCCGTACCTAAGGCTTCATTTTTTAGCCAAAGATGTTTTCCACATAAATCTGAACCAGTATTAAATCCCCATCTTTTGTCTTTTACAAACAATATGCAGTCAATTGCATATAAACATGTTGATGTTGATGCTTGGTCTATACTTGATTTCATATTTGCACTCCACTTAACGAACTACTAGTAATGTTTTCTTTAGGTGTATGCTATGGATCTGAATTTGTCGGTTCTTTAGTGGCATTAACATTTTGTCTGAATTGTTGAAATTCAAATCCACCACCAATTTATTCGTGTGATTGTTGAGGACAACGATGTTGAAGCTTGATTTTCAACATTATCATTGTTTCCAGCATTTTCAAGAGTAACTTATGAAACTCTTCTTTCTCTAAAGTTACACAAGTTGTGTCATATACAACATTTTCGACGAAGTCTTCAACAACATTTAACATGTGTATATCAAATGAACTCAGAAAGTCTGCAACATTTTCCACAGGTGCATCACTAACTACCGGTGCATTTACCAGGATTTTTCCTTTACATGATGCTTCAACTTGAGTGTGTGAGCTACAATTGGAACCGCTAATCTATCTAGTACTACATTAAACAAATATACATATACTAGGTTATATCTTCTCGACCCATATGACCTAAACCAAATACTAAGGCCAACACACTAGTATACCCGAGAACGATGTTCACGGTCCCTACTTCAAACCCGTAAACATTCGTTGATATATAAACCTTCAAATTTGACATGCCAATCCCGCCTAGGTTTATGTAATCAGATATATTTCGTCATGATTCTTGTTTCAACGAGTCTAGGTTCTCCCTCCCACAACTTCATGTTGATAATTGACCCCATAGTAACAGTGCACATCTTGGCTCAAGTTTCATAATATGTGTTTGTTTCTTCTTCATCACAACTTTAACCTTCTTTTTCATGCTCGTACCTTCAACATTTGATGGACGTTTCTTCATTTTAAGTCTAAGTTTCATCACTTTTCCCAACAGTCCTTTGTAATCACAGCCAGCATATACTCCCCATGCAAAGCAGAATATTGCAACTTTCTGAAACCTCCAAGCTTGCTCAAGATTAGGAACATCAAAGTGAATATAGTTGTAATACAACATGTCGATATCATCTTTCGTATTGTTTATCAACCACATGGGATCGAACACGCGTATTTAATTGCACATCGACTTAGGATTCTTATCATGCAACACTATCACTGCTTCACCAGTTCTCCAATCATAGTACCAGAATGCGAAGTCATTGTTGAAATTTTGTGGAATCGGCATCAAAGGAATTCTCTTCAAGCAAGTAGGTGGTTTGTACTTCAAAGTCACATAAGGTAGATTGTTCTTTGGATCAATCTTCTTATGAACAATCCTCTTTGGATACTATGGTCTAAACACATCCCACTTCGTGTTACTCTCTCTCGTCATCTTGTCTGCCATATATTTTAACACGTTTGCATTTTCAACTCCACCCAGCTTGTGTCGGCAAACATCACGTACAAGCCAATAAGGTAAAGTTCTGATATCATGGAAGTGTCTAAAATAGATAATACATCTTTCCCACTTAATCCCAATACACCTTAATTGTGGAAAGAACTTCCATGCTAACGCTCTACCTTTGAACATCCTGTAATGATACTTGTAGAATTTTCCTAGAATTGCTAGTACTGGACGTTTATCAACTTCCTCTCTCAACTTCTTTAGATAAGCTTTCAAAGCATCTGATTGCTTATACACATTCTCCTTCTCAGTCTCATCATCAAACACTTCATCAATAACTTTCTTTCCTTTTTCTTCAGCAATCTTTTCAGCTTCCTTCAATATTTCATCATTAATCACTAGAATGCTCGTTTGATCTTTCAAGTTATAGTATTCTGGGTATTCTTCATGAGATATATCTTCAATTCTTCTTCATCGAAGTTGTTTGTGTTTGTGTCATCAGAATTATTACCCTCTTCAGTCACTGGAATATCATGAATCTCTTGTTTCTTCAATAACTCTTCCAGAGACATTCCTGCTTGCTGCGTAACACCTTCAAGTATTTCTTTAGTCTCTGCAACACTCACTTCACCATCTTCAAGTTCAGGATCTTGATATTCTAAACAATATCTCATGTTGTCATGTACAAAGATATCTCTGAACTGCTCAGTCAACACTAAAGTCACAAATCCTCGCTTCATCATTCTTTTCAACTTTTACTTTTCAGCATTAGTCATTTCTCCTGGTTTTTTGCTGCTTGAAGCGAATTTGTCTTCTTTCGTTTTCTCACGCTTCTCAAAAGAATAGTTATCAGCATCATCATCCGATTCCTTTGAACTTGCTGACTTTTCTTTGTTCAAAACATCACCACCTGAAGCATCATCATCATTATCATCATCATCTGAATCATCATCCTTATCAGTACCACTGTAATCAAGTTACTCTTCCTCATCCTCTTCCTCATCATCATCAACACCTTTCATAACGGTGCTTGAGCGTACAACTTGTCAATGATTTTCCTCAATTTCTTATTCTCTCTTTCAATCATCAAGATTTTCTTTTCATTCTTCTTGCTTGATGATTTTAATTCAACATTCTCGATTTGGAGACTGGTTACTTCTTCTTCCGGTTTATCTTGTCTTTCTTTCGAAGCTATCACAATCTAAAGCATATCTTTCTCGTTCTCTTTCATATGCTTTACCTCGTTTTTATGCTTCATAAAGAATTTCATCGTCTTACCAATCTGTTGGTTCACCAATTTCATTACATCATCAGAAACTGTAAGCTTAGGTTATGAACTTGATTTAGCTTGTGGTTTAGTAGTAGGTGACTTAAAACTTGACAGAATACTCTTCAGTGATTGGAAACATCATCTGGATTCTGTTGAGTATGTGTTTCTTTAACAATCTTCTGTTTCTTTGCTGCTGGAGATACCGGTTGTAAGATGAAGCTTGAGGCACTTTCTTACCCTTCAATAACAAATCAATGTCTTTCTTCCTTGAAGACTCTCTCTTAGACATATGCTTAACACGTCCACGCTAGTTTGAAATAGGAACAACTGGAGAACCTGCAAAATCTACATCTTCTACTATCAACTCCTCGTTCTCCTCCACATACCCTCTGCTCAGCTGTTCATCAACACGTTTATCCATAGGATCCGGAGTGGCTAAATCACCAGCGGCCTTGGGATCAGACTCCTTGATATCCTTCTCATTTCTATCTTCGTCAATCAATAAGATCGTAGCTTTTCCTTTCTTCTTTGTCTTAGACACAGCCTCAATCTCTTTGCCCTTTTTCTTTGATTTTGCCCATTTGTTCTTGACTTGACGTTTGGATTTCTCTCCTTTCTTCACAGGAACTAATTGAGAGTCAGAATCAGAATCACTGTTATCATGTCTGACTTTATCTTTGCCAGGATCTACATATCCAACTGTACTCAGATGACCAAACATTGTTCTACTTGGTGGAATCTCTGTCTTTCCCTTATACGTTCTCATTCTATTCAATGTCATCTCGTTCATAGGTTCTTGATTCACAATCATTGTTGGATCTATCACCCAAGTTGGGTATTTATCATCAAAGATCATTTGGAGAAACCTTGGGTACACCAGGAACTTGTTTATCTTTGTACCATCAAAAATCTCCTTCATTTGGCGAAACAACATTCCTGATACGTTGTACTCTTTGTTTAGAATCAAGGCAACTGCTAGAGAACTAATAGTATCTCTGAGAACATGAGAACCTCCTCGAATAGGACGAAACACATGAATCAGCACATGTAAAAGATACTTGAATGGTGGAGATACATTGGCTTTGTTTAACTGACATTCAGTAATGGGTGCAAAATACTTCATTCTCAGAAAACATCCCCTCTGCACTGACCATGGTAGTTTGATGGAATCTTTTTCTTTATCTGTCAACTGCAATACCCTCCTAAAATCTGCTTCTCCAACAAGTACATCCATTCCCAGAATCTTGCTGTGAACCACCAACTTTCCTTCCCATAATGTTAAGGCAACATTCTTCCAAAACTCTTCCTGGTGGTCTTTGTAAATAACATATAGTTGAGCAATCGAATAAACTATCCTGGATCTCTACAAAAAGTCAACGATCCCTCTGAATTCAGCATATTTCTCATCCACATCTCCAATGTATGCACAACAATTGTGTTTGTTCTCATAGTTCAGTTCTTTTGGTGCTTGTTGTTCTGCCATTTTATCTGTTCATACACAAATACACAAAACACATATGTTCGGATTGAAAAATCGTCAACAATCAAAATTTTGTCTAGTTTGTCAGTTGGTTCGACCTTTCGAGGGTCCGAACCAGTTTCTATAGGTTCGAATCAATGTTACAAAGTAACATGCTACAAGGTATGAGGCACAGAGATTACCTGTCAGCAAATCAATGCTACAAAGTAACATGTGCACTCTTACCATGTTGAGGCTTATATCAATCATGATTTTCATCATAGATATGATACGATGCATTAAATGATCTTTGATCATTGTCATACATTGAAGTTCCTCATTCGGTAACTTTAGGATTTGGCATATTTGCTCTTTTTGCAGTTATCCTGATTGAATCTAGGTCCGTAAATCAATACGACAAAAGATCAATCAGGTAACCCCGGATAACAAATAACATAACGGCCTGAAAGCTCAGATTTTGGCAACCCTATCAAACGAAATTACGGTACTAAGACCATATGCCCATGAGGTGTTCAGCCACTAGCGAGTAGTTCATTATGTTTGTATCACTAAGGCACGCATTAATAGGTCTACAAATCCTACCAACACATCACACAAAATCATCACATCTCAAATTTAAACTTTCCTATTCTTTAGCATGTGAAAGATCCTCACTGATATACTATCATTTCCTCTTTTTATCCAGGAAAAATCATTTTGTGCTTTTTATGGTTTTTTTAAATTTTTCAATGTTTTTGGTTTTTTTAAAATAAAAGCTCCCCATAAAATTAAAAACATATTTTGGATTTTTAATTTTTGAAAAAATAGAAAAACAAAAGAAATATTGATAAACCGATGATGATTTCAATCTTGCTTTTCTTTTATACCATTAGCTCTTAATAGAAAATCAAAACGTGATTTATCAAAAGCTTTGGTGAAAAGATCAACACGTTGATAATCAGTGTGGATTTTTCCATATCAATCAAACCTTTAGCATAACAATCATGAATAAAGTGATGCCGTATTCGGATATGCTTAGCCTTAGAATGATGAACGGTATCTTTAGTGAGTGCAATTGCTGCTTCATTATTACAATGAATAGGGGTTTTAAGAAATTGCAAACCGTAGTCGTGCATCTGTTGTTGTATCCAAAGCACTTGTGAACAGCAACTCGAGGCTGACACATATTCGACTTCACATGTAGATAAGGCAACTGACATCTGCTTCTTGCATTGCCAGGTTAGTAACTAGCTCCCCAAAAATTGACATCCAGTCGTTGTGGAAATAGCGTCAATATAACAGCCTCCGAAATCTGCATCACTAAAAGAAGTAAGGCCAAAGTTATCATCACTAGGGTACTATAACCCAACTGATGGACATCCCTTTAGATAACGTAGGATACATTTAACTACAACAAGGTGAGATTGTTTCGGCTTCGACTGGGATCTCGCGGAAAGACATGTTGCGAACATTATATCTAGGCGAGAAGCGGTCAAATACATCAGTGATCCTACGATGGCTCTATAAATGTAGGGGTTAACGAGCTCCCCCGTAGCGTCAACTCCAATCCCATGATTAGGTTGTATCGAAGTGGCCATCGGTGATGAGTCCTACATCTGGAACCGACTCAAGACTTCAAAAACATACTTCATCTCGTGAATAAAGATTCCCAACGGTGATTGGTCCACTTTCAATTCCAAAAAGAATTGCATTTCTCCCATTGAACTCATCTCGGACTTTTCCTGCATGATGTTTTTGAATTCCCTACACAAAGATTCGTTAGTTGAACCAAATATAATATCATCAACATATATTTGTACCAGAAGCATATCACCCTCTGTTCTTAGCGTGAACAGGGTACAGTCAATTAATCCTCTTTTGAAACCTTTGGATAGCAAGTATGTGCTGAGCTCTTCGTACCACTGATGAGGGGCTTGGTGCAAATCGTACAACGTTTTATTCAATTTGTAGACCTTATCCCGGTGGATAGGATCATCAAAACCCGGTAGTTGCCCAACATATACCTCTTCATTGACCACAGCATCAAGAAACGCGCTCTTAACATCCATTTGATACACCTTGAACTTCATATAAGATGCGTACGCAAGAAACAATTGGATTGCTTCTATACGTGTGACTGGTGCATAGACTTCGTTGTAGTCGTTTCCTTCCATTTGACGAAAACCTTGAACGACCAATCGAGCTTTGTTCCTTACGATCACTCCTCTATCATCTTTCTACACTTAAAAACCCACATTGTACCCATCTTCTTCCTATCTGGTGGTAGATCAGTCAAAGTCAACACTCCGATCTTTTCAAATTGTTGAAGTTCTTGTCGCATCGCGTCCACCCATGATTCGTCGTTCAATGCATCCTTGTAAGTCATAGGCTCAACCTGTGAAACATAACAAGCAAACGACCAATCATTTTGTTCACCTGACTTTTGAATTGCAGAATATAGGGCAAGGGCTCTAATGTTCTCATTTGATGATGCACACCTCAATTGTCCACGTGTCACCACATTGCTTCCAAGATCACCAAGAACTTGTTCTAACGGATGATCCTTGTGAATCCGAGATTCCGGATGTACTGGAACAGGAATCACCATTTGAACATTCAAATTCTCAGCCGTATCCGGATCATTACCCACATTCGAGTAGAAGGAATATGTGTTGATACAGATGGAATAGGGTTCACTGGAAGTGATACTGTAGGCTCATTCAAGATTGCTTCACTGGTAACTTCACCATCGTCTCACAAGAATCAAACGTATCAGAAACATCTTGAAAAACTTCTTCTTCAGTTGAATTCGTTACAGGAGCATTGGTATCATTAGAAACTGCTGCAGGAGGAGTTACGGTGATCGGACGCACTAATAAAGTCGTAAAACAGCTTCTTCAACCAAGCTTTCTAGATTGAATGACTTAAAGAATTCTTTGTAGTCAAACATCCAATTAGGTCCAACGCTAGGAACATTCTGAGTGTAATGTTGAACATCCACGTTTGCCCACTCTTCAACACATTTAGTTCTTTTGTTGAAAACGTGTTTATTTGGTGTCGCGTAACCAAGAAAATAACCTTCTTTAGCTTTCGCTCCGAATTTCTCTTTTGGATTAGGTAGTGTACATGGCGCCCCGAATGGTTCTAGAAACTCGAAGTTCAGCTTGTGTCTGTTGAGTAGCTCATAAGCAGTCTTTGAAAACTTCTTCACAGTCAACACACGGTTTAGAGTATAATCCATATTTGTTTATCTTTGTGACAGGTTCCATCGATGACAACTTAAACCTAAAATCAATAATAAATTATTAGGAGAACTCATGAGTGTACCCATGGTGTGTAATAACCCATGAACTTGTGAGCTCATCCGAAAATATAAAATAATTATTGATTAACTTAACTAAATAACTAGAGGTATAATCAGCTTCTGGTAGTCTCGAACTAGATCCAAGGCGAGGAAACCGGTAGTGAGACAGATCCTTCGGGCTTCTGATATCCGAACCGGGTTCTAAGCAATGGCTTCTGAAGTGGATCAGATCTGAGATGATTGGATGATCTTCTTGGTAAAGAGAGGTTTCCTTACGGGCGCACCAGTGATCTTCGGATTGCACACCTTTAGGATTATGTGCCACCTTTATCAAGGGTTTCATCCAGTTCGGGAGGTTAAGGGTTGGGTAATTAAGTTATCATTGATTCAACCAACTTGATATTTAATTGATCACTAAATATTATGTGTCACATTAAAGATAAATAAATAATGGATTGTTTATCTAGTTCTCGTTAGTACAACGCCGTTAACCAATGGGGGTACGGTCTCCTGATATCAACTGTAAGAGAGATCCTTTGATCCTAGTATCGTTAACCAATGGGGATTCGTTGTTGACCTACTCGGGAATGACCCTAAGGCGAGACCCTTCGGTACGAAACGCAAGAGCTAAGACGAGGTGTACGGTGTTCCAGGTCGGAAGTGAAGCCTCCGTTTTAAGAAGAGGATGAGTTCGAAAACCAAATACTTGACCGCGGTTTGAGGAGCCCGCTATACGCGAGGCCCTGGCGGAGACCACAGGTGGACGCACGCTGGAGAGGTTTAGCATTCTATGCAGTAGTAGCCTCCGCTTCTCTATCAAAGAGTCAACACTTCAAGATCTCTCTCGTCTTCCTCACGAATTAACTAACTTAAATTATTATTCCTAATAATAAACTTAACTATTAAATCAATGGACCACCAGATATGCATAATATACTACTCTACTATTTTTATCTTTTTATTTTACAAAACCAAAACTTTTGTCAAAAACTATTTTTATCAAAGAACCCCTCCGTTTTATTTTTCTTTTTAAAACTCGATCAGTAAATTGATGAAAGGTTGAGTAGGGGAAAGTGTGATCCTTGGGGATACGATACTCAATACTTACCCTAGAGACTATACTATGCACGTCAGGTTCTCTGCCTATGTGTTAGTTTTAGTTTTCAAAGTAAATATTGTTTACTTTTTAAATTTAAAACTTGGTAAAACCTGTTTAGTAAAAATCAGTCAAGTTTTTGGCAGCGGGGAAATGATATCTTCTTAATTTTCTAAAACCATACACACCAAATATGCATAAACACACAAGTTCTAACCGAGTTGGACTAAGGTTGCAAAGCTCTCAAGAAATGAAACGAGCAATATATGATTTATATCTGCAAGTATGATGCTTGTGAAAAGGCTCAAGAAACTCACACGGACAAAAGGGTAGGATAAGGTAGCGGTTTTATGTAATATACACATGTGTATAATAACAACAAAATTTAACTGAAGCTCCCTACACATTCAATAATGTTAAACATCAACTAAAGTTAACTCTTTTATTGACAAATTGGAACTCAATACAAAATCCTACCACCCTAAACGACTGGACACACAATACATCCACTTAGTTAATTGATCGTCCATAAACGTAAGAAAAAAACCCATTTAAAGAAGATCATAACAACAATAACTTAAAAAGATTGAATAATTTTACATACATGTATAAGAATCTCAATCGCAGTCACAAAAGAATCAACAAAAATCTTTGTTGTGTACTGAAGATTTGTATAATGACAGTTACATTTTAGTGTATTGTATAATGTGAAACCTATATATTTAGTGGGATACCAAAAGTACTAGAATACCCCTTATTAAAATAAGCAATTAAATAAACTTCTAATTATTTACAATCATTCCACTACAAATCAATGGTTAGAGCATTCACAGTCTGTCCATCAAATTATGTGAGGGGTTCCCTCAAATTATATGAGATGGTTGTGAGTGGAGGTGAGAGAAAATATTTGGTGAAAGCACTGTTCACCCCTATATTTGAAAAGCTACTGTTTACCCCTATATATATTTTAGTATTTTTGTTATAAGTGGTTGTGAGTGACGAGAGAGAAAATAATGATAAAAGTATGAAAATTATTATTTTAATTAGGAGGAAGAAAATTTAGAGGTGGAGTATTGATTTTTAATGTAATTTCATGGAGGAAATTTGGTGAACAAGCTATGAATGCTCTTATAAAGTGGTCTCATGGTTCTTATTTACCATCTGGTTCTTATTTAAACCATACCCTATATATATTGTTGAGAGAAAGACTCTCTTCACAAGCCATTTAACCATTTATTCTTTAATCAAAACATGTAGATTTATTTCTTTAATTTATTTTAAATTTAAAAAATAAAAATTTTTTAGAGTACATAAGGGCATGTGTTAGATTATGTGTTGTGGCTCACCTCTAGCCAAGACTTTATCCTATTAAAACAAGACAACTAGGCGCTAACGTGGTATTGGCTAAAGTGTCACTCCTGCTCACTTGATCATATTGTGGCTCACCTTGAGCGACAATAACACACCAAAAACATCATATACAAATTAAAAACCATAAATAAATATTCATATATTTGCCACTACTGTTGAAAGCGTGGTCTCATAGCTCTTCAAACCGCAACGCTCAAGTAGTTATCATTGTGTATGGCACGATACTGGTTACGGGCCTCCTCAATCGCCTCATCTTCGTTTAAACCCGCATTGTCGTTCAACGCACTTATGTAGAACCTCTCAAATATTGTGCACTTCGTCCGTAAAGCTACAAATTTTTCATATATCGCGTCCTTTGAACGAAAGTTGTCACCCATTTGTTGATCAAATCTAGTCACAACCGCGCTCCAAAAAGTTTTCGTTCACTCAAGTCCTCCTTCTTGTAATATGGTAATATAACTGTTGGCCAACGCGAGTTCTTCTTCCATGTTCCAACTTCGGGGTGGGATTGGGTTTTGTTGGGGCGGGATTAGATTTAGATTTAGATTTTCGTTTGCCATTTGGATCGTTTTGTTCTAGTTGAAAAAATGTTTTTTAAAAATGTTTGGTAGAAAAAGTGTGTGTAGGGCTGTACACGAGCCGAGTCGAGCCGAGCCAGGCCCAGCTCGAGCTTGAGCTCGAACCTAAACCAAGCCAGCTTGGCTCGGCTGGTTTTTCTGATCGAGCTGAAAAGTCGAGCTCGAGCTCGGCTCGAGCCAACTCGATATATTTTTTTTATTTTTTTACACATATTTATTAAATAAAAAACAATAAAATTACACATAATCATGTATATTTTTTTTATTTTTCTAAGTTATGGTTTATTTATCATGTATATTTTTTTTATTTTTCTAAATTACACAAGCCTAAGTCGAGCCATATGTCGAGCCATCGAGCCGAGCCACGAGTCGAGCCATCAAGCCGAGCCACGAGCTGAACACCCCTGGCTCGAGCTCTGCTCGATTACAAAACGAGCCAGCTCGGCTCGGCTCGAAAACAAAACGAGCCTCTTGGAGCCGAGCTTTTTTCGAGCGAGCCTCGAGTCGCGAGCTTTTTGTACACCCCTAAGTGTGTTTTTGATAACACACACACATATATACAATTTATAAATAAATGACCGTTTGCTAGCAATCAATGGCTACTTTTTTAAATTATCCTTGCTAGCTCATGCGAGCTAACTCGTTTGGCCTCGCTCGAGGCAACATTCGTCTAAGGATGTTATGGAAAACGCGATCAATATGTCAGTGTTGGTGGCTCGCAGCAGCTTGCTCGCACTGCCGCGAGCCACAACACATAGTCTTACTAGTGTTTTAAGGGTTGTAAAATAATTGAGGGTGAATTTAACATGACAGTGAAGGTGAGGGATTGAATGTGAGTACGTTACCCGATTTTCATTGGATTCCTTTGAGTTAATAGCCAAAATCGTCCCTGAGGTTTGTTCACTTTTGCCACTTCAATCCAAAACCCAAATCTTTTGCATCTGATTCCTTCTGTTTTACATTTTTGCCACATTTGTCCTTGACACTAAACCCAGTTAATAATAGACGTTAAGTCTGGGGATATTTTTGTCTTTTTGGGTTCCACCTTTTTAAAACCCATTCAATCAGTCTTTCTTCTTTAAAAAAGGCACGATGAACCCTAAAAAAAACCCAAACAGACATATCGATCTAACCTCCAAAAAAACCTCAAATTTCAATGGCCTTTCACGTCTCATTTCCAATTACATGGTTCTCTCTCTATATATATATATATACACATACATATATACAAACAAACATATATCTATCTATACTCTTTAAAACTCATCTAACGATTTCATATGTTCTGTGTATGTTACGATTACAATGGACAAATCTGCAGCTGTAAGCTAGGGTTTCCTCTAGAAATGCAGAACAAGAAGTCGCTAGATGAATTTACAGAAACAACGGCTAGGGTTGAGGCAATATTTAATAATCCGAGTTTGATATATGGAAAACAGAAGATAGTGGAGGTTTTGGTGCCAAAATTGGTGGTTATGCCGCCTCCGGTTGCTTCGCAGATGACCGGGGCTCTTGAATCTTGATGGGGTTGTAGATGTTGATGTAGATGTGGCGGATGAGTTGTCGGTGCAGAATAAGTGTGTGGCGATGCAGAAGAAGGCGGCTGCTGCTTCGGTTGTGGCCAAGGATTATGCGCGGAGGTTAGAGTCTGGTGATGTGGCAGTGGTAAGTGAGGTTTTGAGTTAATTGAAGTTGATGATTATATATGTGTGTGAAAGATTGTTAGTTTTGTATAATTTGTTAAGGGTTTCATGGAGTTAGCTTCTGATATATGACAATCTTGTTTTAAAAGTATGATTGAAACGGGTTGTAGAGATTTGAGTTCGATTAGTGTTGGTTATGGCTGTATGTTAGGGTTCATCGTGCCTTCTAAAGAAGAAGAAAGAGTGATTTAATTGGGTTTTAAAAGGGTGGAATCCAAAAAGACAAAAATACCCCAGACTTAACGTCAATAATTAACTAGTTAGTTTCAGGGACGAATGTGGCAAAAAAATGTAAAACAGAAAGACTCAAATGTAAAAGATTTGAGTTTTGAATTGAAGTGACAAAAGTGACCAAACCTTAGAAACGCTTTTGGCTATTAACTCGATTCCTTTTGTTAGACTCAAACAAACAAAGAAATTATATACAACGACGACGCTGTTTTGCCTAACTTTTTATAGAATGATGTATATTTATTTACTAGATTATACCCCGGGAACGTCCCGAGGTTGAGAAATCTAATATGACATAATTTTACATATGAAATAAAATGGTTCGCTTTACAGTTATATGCAATAAAGCTTCGGGTAGCACCTAACCTAAAACAATTAAAAATGTATCTCCAATGTTAACGCCTAACCTTAAACAATGTATAACTCTAATATTAATATTAATATCTAAACTAAAACAATGTATAACTCTAATGTTAACGCATGTTGAAAATAAAATTCATATTTACTAATTTGAAGATAATTAGTGACTTGCCTATGTATGATTAATGATTTACCCGAATACTTTGTGTTTTTTTCCTGTATGAACAAAACTGATGTATTGTAAAATACATCTATTTCCGGTGTATAGTTTGTACAGTTTTCGAGTCGTTTAGATAGTGTTTTTATTAGTTTTAGGCTTGTAGTTTTCTATTTTATTTATTTAGCGTCTATTAGTTTTTTATTAGTTTTGTGTCATTTTTAGTACTTATTTATTTTATAAATATTTTGTAGGTGTTCTTTGACGTTGGAGCGTAAACGAGCAACTTTGATCAAGTCGAGAACACCCGAGTCGAGAGCACGGAGTTATACTACTACTACTACTAATAATAATAATAAAAGGGAATCTTGACCTTGAAAGGCACGAGCCTTGGCCCCAAATTTGTGAGGGTGTTTTGGATTTTTATTGAAAACGGCCCAAAGGCCAAACATAATTCAGGAGGGCTTCATTAAGTGGAGAAAAAAAAAATTAGAAGGTATATTATTGACTAACGCGGCGCATAACATTATTCGGGGGGAGAGGATCGAAGACAGCAGCCGAAGACTGAGATTATTATTTTCGAACAGAAGAGAACAATTATTTTCGAAGAAAGGCTGCACAATCAATTTCAAAGAGGATCGATTGAAGTGGGGGTCAAAGGTTGAAGCCTAGGTGCGAGCACGGGTCGGTTCTAATTCAATTATTTAATTTTTATATATTCAAACCCGCAGTGAACACCATGAATTTGTCTTGCTTTTATTGTTTTGATTTTATCATGACTTTTAGAGGCTAGACCTTTTTGCTACCTAGGCGATGATGAATACACATGTTTGATTTATTTTCTTTTGGTTTTGGAACTTTTGGTTGTGGGTGAATTTTAAAGTAAAGAACTTTTTATTTTCTGGTTTGATGTGTATGCGTACTTAGTTTTATTTAAATAACTTTTATAAACTCCACTTGCGTTTTTGTGAATGTCTTTCATGTATGAATGCGGGTTAGGTTGCGGACTGGGTGTTAGCGACTAGTTTATGGTTAATTTCTGCAGGTTATCCATAGGAGTTATAATTGTTAGTTAGATAATTCTAAGTGTTCTACCAATTCTCAATAGCTGTAAGGTGCGAGATTGTTGGTCTGTCTAGGGTGTTAAATTGCTAGATCTAGAGGCTTTGTGAGAAGATCTTCCTAGTTTCCCTAGCATTCCTTGTAGGCCAAGTCTTATCAGAAATATTGTAGTTACCCCTTGCACTTTTAGGTGTATTGTGACTTTCGCGCTGTGAGGTAGACTGTCTAGCGGGTACTTTAAGATTCGAGTAGGTAAGCCTGTGAGGGTAACCTCTCAACCGGTGGTTTAACAGCACAACAGTATTCTAGGGTTTTCCCTTGAGAAGGGTCGAGGGTGTCTAGTTTATTCTTGATGTTTAGTATTTTAAGATCCCGGTTCCACACCAGTTCCATAACCATTAGAAACTTATCATTCATGTGTAGGATTCTAGCCTAGGTAGTGCCTTCCCATCACCTGATCCGAAGTTCCAGTTTCCAGCTTGTGTCTTAAGTTATTTTAGTTTTATTTTATTTATTTGCAATTAGTTTGTTAGAAAACCCCCCTTTAAACAACAAAACATTATTAAGTCAGTATTTAGGATAAGTAATCGAGTCTAGTTTATGTTTTCTAGTAGAGTCTCGTGGGTTCGATACTCGGACTTACTTTAGCTGTACTGCACTGACCGGTACACTTGCCGGTTGTGTGGTTTAGGTTTAGAAAGTCTTAAGCTATAAATTTAAAACTTAGAGTGTCTAGTTTAGGTTAATTTAGTTAGTTTTTATTAAACCACTTTGAGCACATCAAGTTTTTGGCGCCGTTGCCGGGGACTCTTAGGCGATTACGTTTATTAGCTTCGATTACACTTATCTGCTATATCTGTGCTACTTGTTGTTTGTTTTGAGTCTGTCTTTTATTTTTATTATATAATTGAATTTTTTTATTTATTTAATTTTTTTTTTCTGTATTTAATCATGTGTGAGATCTGTGGAGGACCCCATTTTACTGTGAAATGCCCAAATGAATCGAGGTATCCCCCAGGTTACCGTGCGAATACGTATACCAGGCCATATTTCCTTCAGTATCACTGGGCAGAACTGAATACGAAAGAGGAATTTGATGAATGGCTTAGATCATACAGGGAAGAGCGAGATAGGGAACGTAAGGCCATAATCGAGCATCTAAATAGACCAAATCCCATAGCTCTAAAGGTTCCTTGCTTTGATAAAAATGGGAACTTAGTTGGTCATCATGTTGGCTCCGGCCCGTTAATCCCACTTCCCCTAGGAACAAAGCCGCCTCCAGTGGAGATGGAAACAGTTTACCCGCACCCAGTTTGTAGAGCTCCCCCTGAATCACAGTTAGAGCCAGAGACCATAATGGACATCTTAGTCCCACCTCCGGTGCCACAAGTTACTATATATGATTTCGGGAGTGACTCTAATGAAGAAGACACGGATGAGGAGGTAGTGATGGTTGAAGATGAGGTAAGTAATGAACCATCATGGGAGGTAGAGTTTGGTGACGAGTTGGTTGATTTGCCAACTCTAGAAGTAGACAGAGACTTTGACCCAGTGGGTGACCTCGACATCTTAGAGGCATTATTGGAAGGGTACCCAACTGTGGAAATAAAAGAGTCACCAAAGAAAGTTGAGGAAGAAGTGGTTGAAGAGGAAGAGCACCACTGCTGGCCCGTGAAAACTTCAAAGGATAGAGTGTCACTGGATGAGCCAAAATCACGGGAGAAGGCGAAGAGGCACCTGGACCAACACAGGTTGAGGGTCAAGAGTGGCAGAGACAACAAGTCCTCACATTACATGCCGAGAATCAAGTTTGGTCCAGGTAAATTTAAATATTGGTGGCCCGACCCGTTTAAATTCGATATAATATTTTTCAATTCCACTAGTATGTTTTTGTTAATTAGTAAGGACCGGGTGGAATTAAACGGGTTGGATCGGGTCCAGATAAAAGAGAAGCCCCCTGATTAAGTTTAAGTGTGGGGAGGCTTTGTAGAGTTTGTAAAGATTAATTACTTATGAGTTTTTTTTTTTTTTTTTTTTTTTTTTTTTTATTTTTCTTTGTCGTCGGTTTTTATTTTTGTGTTGAGTCAGTTATTTTTTGTGAGTCGGTATTATGCTCGGGTTTTGTTTTGCTTTGTTTCTGCAGGTTCGGATTGTACCGCCCGTACTCAATCTCCATTCGGGTGATTCCAGAGCTGTTATCGTTTATCAAGGCAAGCCCAGAGTTTACCATTGTGTCAGAGCCGATCGCGAATGAAATGCTATACGATCGAGCTGGATTGGACTAGAGCTTACGAAGAAAAAATAACCAGTTAAGTCTTTTTCAATTTGCCTTTGTTTTTTTTTTATTTATTTTTATAATTTTTGTATTCGGAATTTATTTTGTTTTGAGTCGTTTTCTATTCCTACATTGAGGGCAATGTAGAGTTTAAGTGTGGGGATGGGAAACTGTCGTTTAGTCTGTATATAGAGTCGTTTTGAGTAAAAAAAATTAAAAAAAAAAGTCCCTGATTTTGAAGTTTGCATTATATAAAATATGGAAGATGATAGGTAAAGTTAGGTGTCTGGTTTTCAAATAGTATGTATAATAAGAGATTAAAATTGATTGAAAACGTGTCTGATTTGGGATATGTGGGTAGGCTCGGCCGGTAGAAAGGTTTCATTTGAAAAGTAATAAATTAATTATGTTAGGCTATTTTGTGGGTTCTCATCTAGGAGAAACGGGGAGACCGAAACCGCCAAAAATAGTATAAGAAGCACCGTTATAAGTAGAAAACCGCTAGAATTTCTAATCACTTAAAAAAAATAAAAAAAAAAAATTAGAAATCAAAGCAAAAATGCTGAAGCTTAAGGTGCCTGGTCACTGGGATAGCGACTTGGATTGGCCACACCCTCTGAGTTAAGTATGCTGAGATGAAAAAAATTAAAATGCTGAAGCTTAAGGTGCCTGGCCACTGGGATAGCGACTTGGATTGGTCACACCCTCTGAGTTAAGTATGTCGAAAAAAAAGAAAAAAAAAGTGATTTTAAATTCTCTTGGATTTTTACATAAGACGGTTGGGAAATGGTCAATTGGTCGTTCCTTTAGCTTCATAAGCTTGAGGCGGGATTAGGAGGAACTGTGGCTTCCTTAGAGTGAGACCCTAGATAGACTAATCAACATGAACTTAACTTAAATAAAAAGGGGCTTGGAAACCGGTATGGGTTTAAGAGGATCAGTATACCTGCAATCGCAATCAACACGTTAGTAGATTATAAATTAAGTAACCTATGTTTTGAAACCGGATGTAAACCTAACTGTGATTCCATAGCATAATTCTTTTTCAGGGACGAAAAAAAGATAAGTGTGGGGATATTTGATGTATTGTAAAATACATCTATTTCCGGTGTATAGTTTGTACAGTTTTCGAGTCGTTTAGATAGTGTTTTTATTAGTTTTAGGCTTGTAGTTTTCTATTTTATTTATTTAGCGTCTATTAGTTTTTTATTAGTTTTGTGTCATTTTTAGTACTTATTTATTTTATAAATATTTTGTAGGTGTTCTTTGACGTTGGAGCGTAAACGAGCAACTTTGATCAAGTCGAGAACACCCGAGTCGAGAGCACGGAGTTATACTACTACTACTACTAATAATAATAATAAAAGGGAATCTTGACCTTGAAAGGCACGAGCCTTGGCCCCAAATTTGTGAGGGTGTTTTGGATTTTTATTGAAAACGGCCCAAAGGCCAAACATAATTCAGGAGGGCTTCATTAAGTGGAGAAAAAAAAAATTAGAAGGTATATTATTGACTAACGCGGCGCATAACATTATTCGGGGGGAGAGGATCGAAGACAGCAGCCGAAGACTGAGATTATTATTTTCGAACAGAAGAGAACAATTATTTTCGAAGAAAGGCTGCACAATCAATTTCAAAGAGGATCGATTGAAGTGGGGGTCAAAGGTTGAAGCCTAGGTGCGAGCACGGGTCGGTTCTAATTCAATTATTTAATTTTTATATATTCAAACCCGCAGTGAACACCATGAATTTGTCTTGCTTTTATTGTTTTGATTTTATCATGACTTTTAGAGGCTAGACCTTTTTGCTACCTAGGCGATGATGAATACACATGTTTGATTTATTTTCTTTTGGTTTTGGAACTTTTGGTTGTGGGTGAATTTTAAAGTAAAGAACTTTTTATTTTCTGGTTTGATGTGTATGCGTACTTAGTTTTATTTAAATAACTTTTATAAACTCCACTTGCGTTTTTGTGAATGTCTTTCATGTATGAATGCGGGTTAGGTTGCGGACTGGGTGTTAGCGACTAGTTTATGGTTAATTTCTGCAGGTTATCCATAGGAGTTATAATTGTTAGTTAGATAATTCTAAGTGTTCTACCAATTCTCAATAGCTGTAAGGTGCGAGATTGTTGGTCTGTCTAGGGTGTTAAATTGCTAGATCTAGAGGCTTTGTGAGAAGATCTTCCTAGTTTCCCTAGCATTCCTTGTAGGCCAAGTCTTATCAGAAATATTGTAGTTACCCCTTGCACTTTTAGGTGTATTGTGACTTTCGCGCTGTGAGGTAGACTGTCTAGCGGGTACTTTAAGATTCGAGTAGGTAAGCCTGTGAGGGTAACCTCTCAACCGGTGGTTTAACAGCACAACAGTATTCTAGGGTTTTCCCTTGAGAAGGGTCGAGGGTGTCTAGTTTATTCTTGATGTTTAGTATTTTAAGATCCCGGTTCCACACCAGTTCCATAACCATTAGAAACTTATCATTCATGTGTAGGATTCTAGCCTAGGTAGTGCCTTCCCATCACCTGATCCGAAGTTCCAGTTTCCAGCTTGTGTCTTAAGTTATTTTAGTTTTATTTTATTTATTTGCAATTAGTTTGTTAGAAAACCCCCCTTTAAACAACAAAACATTATTAAGTCAGTATTTAGGATAAGTAATCGAGTCTAGTTTATGTTTTCTAGTAGAGTCTCGTGGGTTCGATACTCGGACTTACTTTAGCTGTACTGCACTGACCGGTACACTTGCCGGTTGTGTGGTTTAGGTTTAGAAAGTCTTAAGCTATAAATTTAAAACTTAGAGTGTCTAGTTTAGGTTAATTTAGTTAGTTTTTATTAAACCACTTTGAGCACATCAAAAACCCTACAAAAATAATCGGTTTTTTTCCTCCATTTTTATATAGCACTATGGTACTCGTTGGAAAGATAATAAAACGCTTGTTGTTAATGTTTAAAAATTTATGGGAGGAAACATAAGAGAGAAAAATTCAATTTTATTTTTAATTTTTTTTTCTAGAATATCTCAATGCCACATGGGATGACACATGACACACTCAAGGAGGAGAATGACTCTTTGAGTGTCATGTCATTAAAATGGCTTTAGTTGTATTTTCAATGTTAACGCTTAACCTTAAACAATGTATAACTCTAATTAATATCTAAACTAAAACAATGTATAACTCCAATGTTAACACATGTTGAAAATAGAATTCATATTTACTAATTTGAACATAACTAGTAGTATGCCCGCGCGATGCGGCGGGAAACACAGCTATTTTTACGGGTATGCATGATTCGGTTCAATTCGGTTGTTATCCTCAACCAAAACCAAAGTCAATGGTTAAAAATTAACGTATGAAAAAATTATGACCGTTTAAAAATCGTGGGAGTAGTTTCCTTAAAACAAGGGAAAACATGTAACTATTATTTTCCGCCTAATTCAGTTCGTTTTCGTTCCAGTTATTAATTAAATCTATCATATCATTTTTTATATAAAAAACTACACCAATACTATACTCAAATTAAAAAAAAATGCTCGTTTATATGGTGCAATAATATTAAGAAAACATTTACACACGAAAAAGTTATGGACGTTTTAAAATCATGGGGGGTAGTCGGTTAAATTAAGCGTGTAAAAGTGTAATTACTATTTAAATAAACAAAGATGAAATGGCACATGTGTAAGTATTTTTTAAAATACATGTTTGCCGTAAAAAAATAGTTAATATCTGCATCGTGTTTTGTACTCTAAGCAATATACTTCTAAAACTTGAATTTTAAGAGATTATTAGGAAATGTATTATAATAAAGTTTGGATGATTTCAGTTCGTTTTTGTTTTTTTCCTTTATTTTCGTTTCGGTTATTGCTTAACCCTAATGTATAATTTTTTAAAAATTAAAAAACTATAGCAATACTATACTCAAATTAAAAAGAATAAAATGCTCTTTTATACGGTGTAATAATATTAAGAAAATATTATCGTTTAAAAAAGTTATGAACGTTTAAAAATCATGGGGGTAGTTGGTTAAAATAAAGGTGCAAAAGTGTAATTAATATTTAAATAAACATAAATTGAGTAAAGTTGATGATGCAAATATATAAGTATTGTATAAAATTATAGTAGAGTATAGATAGATAAGGGATGGAAATTGTAACTAATAATGGGTATATGTGTAAGTTATGTTTGAAAAGACATAAATGCCCTTAAAAAGTAGTTACTACATGCATTATGAGTTGTATTTTAAGCATATATAATTGTATTACTTAAAAATTAAGAGGTCCTTGTGAAATGCTTTATAAGATAGTATAGATTAGTGACTTGCCTATATATGATTAATGAATAACCTGAACACTTTGTGTTTTTTTTCCTGTATGAACAAAACCACACAAAAAATAGTCGTTTTTTTTCTCCGTTTTTTATATAGCACTATGGTACTCGTTGGAAAGATAATAAAACGCTCGTTAATTTGGTGTAATTTTTTTTTTTAAAAATCTCGTATATAAAAGATATTAACGTTTAAAAATTATGAGAGGAAACATAAGTGAGAAAAATCCAATTTGATTTTTAAAATATTTTTTCCTAAAATATCTCAATGTCACATGGGATGACACATGGCACACTCAAAGAGGAGAATGCCTCTTTGAGTGTCATGTCATTAAAATTGCTTTCTTTTATTATATACTAGCTTTTATCCCGGGAGTGTCCCGGGGTTGAAATATCTAATATAACATAATAAAATATCTAATATGACAACATAATTAATAATTTGCCAATACATGATTAATGAATAATAATAATAATAATAATAATAATAACAATAATAATAATATTATTATTATTATTATTATTTATTTTAAACAAATTTTTGCCATAAGTTATCATATTCAAATATAAAAAAAAAAGAATCTCTACCTATGAAGTTATGTTTATCGTTTGTGATTTATTAGTAGAGTAAAATATATTTGAAAACAAAACCCCACAAAAATAATTGTTTTTTTCTCTGTTTTTTATATAGCACTATGGTACTCGTTTGAAAGATAATAAAACGCTCGTTAATTTGGTGTAATTTTTTTCTTTAAAAAATCTCGTATATAAAAGATATTAACGTTTAAAAGTTATGGGAGGAAACATTAGAGAGAAAATTTAATTTTGTTTTTAAATTGTTATCTTTTCCTAAAATAATTATAATATATATAGATTTATTAAAAAAACTTAAAAATTAAAAAATCCTACATGATACCACGTGGCACATTCAAGGATGGGTTGAGGCCTCCATTGAATGCACATCATCAAAGTTCAATTCAAGGCCTCCATTGAATGCACATCATCAAAGTTTAATTAGATATATAGATATTTAATTTAAATTATGTCATATCTATAGCACGTGATCACATCACTACATCTGTCACCCTCCCTTTCACACTAGATCTACATTTTCTTTATAAAAACCCTAGAACCTCATAATATAAGCAGCCGGCCTCCACCATTCATATCAAAATCTCCAACAACTTCTTCCCTTTAGAAATAAGAAATCATCCAAAGGCTTTCTTTGATCGGTAGATCTGATTTTATTGCTCATTTCCCTCCAACATAACTGTAAGGTATGATGATTGTTTTGATTTGTGTAAAAATATGTTTCGGTTGCATATGATGGTACTTTCTCTCAACAAAAAGTTCACAAGACAAGTAACATAATAGTCTTGAATACTTTCTGTTGGGGGAAAGTATCATCATCTATTAATAGCAATTGAAACATATCTTTGCTTAATATCAACTGGGTCATCATATTTATCATACCTTACAACTAGAGGTTGCATGGGTGTATAATGGCCGTTATTATGAGCAATGAAATCAGAGCTATCGATCATAGAAACTTCCATGGTTTGGATACACGTTAGAAATGAATAGACTGGTATGAACATTTTACTTTACGTTTATATTGAGATTGCTAAGACAAAACGACTAAATATATTTTTTATAATGAGATCTGTCATTATTTTTATTAAATCTGAGAAGTGTTTCTAGCGGAAACTGTTTAGAAGCAAAACCATGTCTAATATCGTTGGGTTAAGATGAAAAGGTGTTATATATTCAAGCTTAGCGTCAGTAAAATCAAAGTTTGAAACAGATTTTATAGAATTTGGGTTTCTGTTAATATTTAAAGCGATAATGATATATGTGTGGATATGAATAAAAGGATGGTGACACACTCTAATGGGATGATGGTGGGAGGCGGCTAATTTTATGGCTAACCCTAAAAAAACCTATCAAACTATAACAAACCCTATAGACTAAGTCAACGAGGGCAGCAAAGGAAAGAAATATTGGACCATTTGATCAAAGTCTCGGGTGGCGTTATTAATAGTTGTTTTTTTGATCTTCGAATCACATGCATATTTTGTTTGGGATCAAGAATAAGTAGCTCGATAAGGAATTAGGGATTCATGAGATGTTCATGTTCGGTTAAACTACGAAACCACTTAAACCGGTTTATTAGTTTTGTTTCATGATGTTCATGGTTTAAAACTATAAAACCATTCTCAAGCATGTTATCTGTTTTGTTTCATGTTGGTTTTATATCGCAAGTTTGTGGTTTATACCACGAGCTAGTAGTTGTATAAAATAGACCATACCATAAGATTGGTATTTTTATAATTGGTTTAACTGATTATTTATGTTAAGGCATATGGGTTTTTTTATATAATGAATTAAAATTGGGAAATTAGAATTGGCATAACAAGTGCTAATGTGCTAAAAAGGTGAATTGCTTAATAAGTCCTGAACACAATGAGTCATATCAAGTAGAAGGTATATGCTTTAAAGTTAGGCTCCACCTATTCTCACCCGTTTCAAAGCACCTCGCTATTGCCATATCGATAGGGCTGTAAACAAACTAAACGTTTGGCGAACAGTTTGTGAACTGTTCGGCGGGAAGTTCGTTTGTGTTCGTTCGTTTAATAAATGAACGAACACAAACAAAAAATTTCGTTCGTTTAGCTAAACAAATGAACATGAACAGAGGCTGCGTTCGTTCGTTTATGTTCGTGAACGTTCGGTAATATGTTCATGTATGTTTGTGTTTGTTTGATAGTTCATTAGGGTTTTTAATTTTTTATATTTAATTCAAGTATTTCAAATTTCCCAGTGGTAGATTATTTAACATATATTAGTGTATCACATGTTAATATTACTTTAACTACTTTGATTAACTGTTATTTTTGGTGGATTAAACGAGGATTTCAAGTTTAATATAATACCTCTGTGTTTTTATAACACATTATGTGATCAAGATTATGTCATGTATATTTGAGTAATTGGATTAGTATATTCTAGTCGGACAATGTTAGCGATGAAAAATGCGAATTTCAAAATTTAATGTGTTAGTTTGTGCTCGATTTTGTTCAGTAATGCCTATTTGTGTTCGTCTACATTCATTTGTGTTTGTTTGTGTACGTTTTTGTCTGACACCTAAATTTAGCAAATAAATACAAGCGAACACGAACAAAGATCTCATTCGGTACGTGTTCATGAACAGTTCGTGAACACGTTATTTTCTTAACAAATGAACACGAACAAAAAATCTCGTTCGGTAAGTGTTCGTGAACAGTTTGAGAACACGTTAATTCCTAAACAAACGAACACGAACAAGGCCTTGTTCGTGTTCGTTTGGTTCGTTTACAGCCCTACATACCGAGATGCTTTGGTCACAAGAAAATACGACGTTAGTACGAGATTGCATGAAAGTCTGAAAAAGTAAACCCAAAGCGTCTCGCTATGACCATAGCGAGGTGCTTTGGATCAGCGGGATGGACATGGAGATCTGGGTGGGTGGGGTGTTGGGAGGATTTGGTTTTGGTTTTTTTGGTATTTTAAAGTGTTTTTTTTTTAATTTATGTTAGTGCACTGTGGTGTATGTTGAAGACTTGAAGACCGAAGATCATTAGCTAGACCTTAGAGGGAGTCTGTGAACGTCTTTCAAGACATCCCCAGCTCAGTGACTGGTTAAGTCTGCAGATCACTAGCTAGGTCTAAGGAGCGGATTGTTAGTGCACTTCGTATGTGTCCCCAGCTAGTGATCAGTCCATAATAGTCGTAGGCATGATTGTATAGCGTTTTAGACGTTTTAGGGTTGCATTATAGTGTTTTTATAGGCCTAGGAGTATTTTGGGAATTAATTATGTGACATACACCTCCTTAGTTATCTCATACATGTGCCCCCACATGTATGATATTCATACATGTACCACCCACATGTATGAGTGATAAGAGTGCAAGATAGGAAGGTAGATGAGTTCTACTATAAATACCACATGCCTTAGTCATTTTGTAACTTTTGTCAAACTTTTGCCCATTCCAATACAAGTGCAATCCTTTGTGTGTGTTTTTGTGTGTGTGCTCTCATATAATTATTATTATCCTATCCATAAACACCCACCTATAACAACTAACCGGATCGTTGATTCCACCCTCGATCCGATACGCGCGTGATATTCCATTCTTGTGTCGATCCTGCAAGTGATATTTAATCCCACCATATTCGATCGGAGCTGTTACTTTTTGCCACGCCACCCAATTCATTTTAGCCACTTCATCCGAGCCTCTCCAGAAAAAGACCCTTTTCATTCGATCTAACTTTTCTATAACCTCCTCCGGCGCTCGGTATAATGAAAAATAATATGTAGGTAGAGAACTAAGTACTGCTTTGATTAACGTAACCCTTCCCCCCAAAAGAAAGTGTTTTTCCTTTCCATAATGATAATCTATTTTGGAAGGTTTTGACCACCGGCTCCCAAAACCTGCATTGGTTCATGTTTGCCCCAACCTGTAGACCCAAATGAATAAACGGTAAAGTCCCCACTTTGCATCTCAAATTACCCACCATCTCACTAACATCCTGACTTGATACACCAATACCCAGCAAACAACTTTTAGATAAATTGACTTTAAGACCGGACACTAGGTAAAAGCACTTAAGTAACCGTCTCAAGTTTTTAACGTTAGTGCTCAACCATTCACCAAGAAAGATGACATCGTCCGCATACATAAAATGAGAAATTTCTGGCCCTTGTGTACCGCATTTCAATCCATTGAACAAACCAACCGAACACGCTCGTTTCATTAGACCAGTAAGTGCCTCCATAATGATGACGAACAAGAATGGCGATATGGGGTCACCTTG
This sequence comes from Ambrosia artemisiifolia, assembly GCA_032199755.1. Classification (NCBI taxonomy): domain Eukaryota; kingdom Viridiplantae; phylum Streptophyta; class Magnoliopsida; order Asterales; family Asteraceae; genus Ambrosia; species Ambrosia artemisiifolia. Next base: position 5,070,863 of record CM063529.1, on the reverse strand, counting down.
CCTCATTCCCCGAGATGTTTCAAACTCTACTGTTGGCGAACCATTGACAAAAAACAGACGCCCTAGCCGAGGAAACCACAGCCCAAATCCATTTTCTCCACCTATCTGGAAAATTCATTTGTTCCAAGACGTCCATTAAAAAACCCCAATTGGCCGAGTCATATGCTTTATCAATATCAATCTTAAAAATCATCCCTTCTTTTTTAGCCCGCTTTAACTAGCCAATTGTTAAGAACAGACGCCCTAGCCAAGGAAACCACAGCCCAAATTGTTAAGCTTTTGAAAATCATTCAGAAATTGACGAATTAAGGCGACTAGTCATCATTAAATTTCTAATAAAACAAATTACACTATTAATAGTTAATTATATAAAGAACAACAAAACTTCTATAAATAAAAGCTCCAGGTTCACAACCGACTACAATTGTTGCACGTGTAACTTAACCGACAACTGCAAGTTCAACTTTTTTTTTTTTTTTTTTTTTTAGAACGGCAATCACTTTATAGCTAAATATAAAGAGCCAGCCAGCAGCTGGAGATACAAACTCCAAAACGAAAAACACCAAACACCAAAAAATTACACTTGAAATTCAGCCCAATCGGCCCATTGCACAGATTGGGCTTTAGCCCTATGAATGGCCCACAAAAACGTCTCCTCCTTGATGGCGTCCACCGTGTCTTGAATCTTGATAAACTTGCCGTCGAAAACTTTAGCATTCCTAGCCATCCAAATACGCCAAACGGTCGCCAAGAAAACCATGTGCACTAATTTTTTCCATCTTCTAGATCCCGGGGCAGCCTCCAAGTTCTTTAACCAGCTTTGCAACGTGAAAGTGCCGTCGGGCCAAGGTATCTTTAACCACACCAGAATTTGCCACCAAATAGCGCGCGACCAGAGACAATTCAGGAAGATATGTGATGGGTCCTCGTCCTCAATACCGCACCTTGGGCACAAGGTGTTAATACCCGAGATCCCACGACATGCTAACGCCTTTTTGGAAGCAATCCTATCTGCGAGCGCTCTCCACAACACATAATTAGCCTTCAACGTGGCCCAAGAATTCCATTTGAAACCCATTAGCGAGTTACTATCAACCTGGTTAGCCTGAGCCGCAAACCTGATCCACTTAGCCGAGAAGGGGAGGTTATCCGGGTTGTCCCAGACCCACAAGTCAGGCCTTGAACACAGTTGCAACGGTTGTGTAATAGCCTTCGCATCTTCCAGCTGAGCTGCAGCATCATTATCCAGCAGACCCGAGGGAAAGTTCCAGACCCAGGTCTGCCTCATAGCGTCCCAACAGTCAGCAACAGAGGCATCTTTATTCGGCGCAAGGTTGAACAGATCTGGGAATTTTTCTTTAAAGCAAACCTCAGCAGCCCACGCGTCTTTCCAGAACCGGGTGTTCAACCCATCCCCCACTTTAGACGTAAGATTCCTGTTAACCGAAATACCTTTCAAGTGCAGCCTGCCTTCCACATTCCCTATGTCTTTCCAAACACTAGGGAGCGTTTTCTTGATAGGAATAATAGAATTCGATCTCCCCGACGAGTGGCAAGCTTTAATAACTTCAGCCCAAAGATTATGCCCCTCGTTTTTAAATCTCCACCACCATTTAACAAGCATGGCCTCATTAAAATCTTCAATACCACCAACGCCCAAACCGCCTAAGGATTTTGGTTTAATGACTTTATCCCATTTGACCCATCTAATCTTACACTTATCACCATTTTTACCCCAAAGGAAATCGCGCCTAATAGCTTCCATCTTCTTAATCACGGACTTGGGAGCTTGAAATAAGGAGAGGTAATAGGATGGGACGCAACCGAGCACCGGCTTCACTAGAGTGAGTCTACCGGCAAAAGACAATGTCTTGGCTTTCCAAATTGAGAGTTTTTTGTTGAACTTATTAATCACCGGATCCCAAAACTTAGCTCTCTTCATGTTCGCCCCGATAGGGATACCCAAGTAATCAAAGGGAAGGTTACCGACTTTACACCCAAGAATCCGAGCAAACCTCGTAACTTCATCAACCTCCACACCTATCCCAAATAGATTGCTTTTATCATAATTGACTTTAAGGCCTGAAGTTAAGAAGAAACACCGAAGGAACATATTGATGCTCCGGACATTGTGCTTAGACCATTCTCCAATAAAAACAACGTCATCCGCGTAGCATAGGTGAGTCAAAAGGGGCCCGCCATTAGGGAGTTGAAACCCATGAAAAAGGCCCAAAGACACCGCTTGTTTCATAAACATATTCATCACTTCCATGGCAAGAATGAACAAAAAGGGGGATAACGGGTCGCCTTGCTTTAGACCTCTTTTGAAAGAAAATTGGCCCGTAGGGGATCCATTAACAAGAACCGACCCTTTTCCGGATGAGAGGCACCCTTTCACCCAACCAATCCACTTGGCCGGGAAGTTCATAAACTCCAAGGCTTTAAGAAGAAACTTCCAATTTAGAGAATCATACGCCTTTTGGAAGTCAACCTTAAATATGAGCGCCTTTCTCTTATTCTTTTTGGCCCATGAAATAACCTCACTAACAATGAGCGGGCTATCGAGAATGTTTCTACCCCCAATGAAAGCCGATTGATTAGGACTAATGAGATCGCCCAAAACGCCCTTCAATCGATTAGATAGGACTTTCGCAATAACTTTATAAATAGCACCCACCAAAGAGATAGGCCTATAATCGTTCATTCCTTGAGGATCGGCCTTCTTGGCTATTAGAGTAATAAACGACTCGTTACAGCCCGGGCCAAAGCAGCCTGTGTCGAAAAAATCACTGAAAACTTTGAGCCACCCCGGTTTAAACCCCTCCCAATATTTTTTAAAGAATTTCATAGAAAAGCCATCCGGCCCCGGGGCTTTCCCACCATCACATCCCTTAATCGCTGCCCAGATCTCATCCGAAGTAAAGTGGACAACAAGGTTATCGGCTTGAGAAGAAGAAAGCTTAGGCAGCCCGAGGTCTTGAAACATGGGCCTTCGTCGGATAGGTTCCGAAAAGAGCTTTTTGAACCACCCTCTAACACCTTCTTTGATACGACCAGGATCCATTTCCCAAACCCCATCAATAGAGAGCCCAACAATCTTGTTTTTTGCTTTATTGATGTTAACCATCATGTGGAAAAAAGAGGAATTCTCGTCCCCGAGTTGCAACCAATTAAGCCGGGCCTTCTGCTTTAAATCCCGAGCCTTAATATTCTCGAGCTTTAGGAGTTTCTTTCTAAATTCAACACAGGCCATTTTCTCATCGGACGACAAAGCCGTACTTTCCGCCTTTTTTTCCAGCTCCTCAATATTTTTAACCACCTCAGTCAACTCCCTCAAGGTAGTCTCTTTTTTATGCATCCTCCATTTTTTTGCCTCCACCTAAATTTACTATTTATAGTAAAGTTAATAAAAATATTAAACGTCTTTTAAACAGAAACTTAAGTTTCGAATACCAAGGAAATGATAGTTAGGCCTTGGGGTATACTTTAACCCTCCTTAACTCCACATAGGTTCCATATCACTCACTTTCTCCTATTTCACTTCACATCACCTCAAGAAAATGGTTTAGGTCTATTAATTCCATCTAACACTATTGTTTTAATGGTTTTTGGTTTAAAAAAGGAAACAAAATTAATTAAATTTCTTAACATTATGTTAACATGTTAACATATAATCCTTTTAACGCCGCTTAACAAAGGGGGGAGTGGTGTACAACATCGGTTAACATGCTATGTCACTGTTAACGCCCCAAATGTTAGAGTATACCCCATGGCCTTATGTGACACAAATAGCAAGTTACGTTAAATTCATTAAATAATATATTTAATTAATTAAAAATAATATATATATATATATATATATATATATATAGGGTGGGGTTAGCATACAAAAGAGGTGTTTTGTAAGAAAGGTGAGAAGGAAAAATAACCATTGGATCAACTTGATGGAGGGATGAGATGATACTAGTGGCAATTTTGTAATATGTATTATAATTATATTAGATAAATTAAGGCTGTAGGGGTAGATGTGTAATATTACACCTCTTAATTAATAAAACCCATTTAATTAACATAATAATAACCGTATTTTTAGCTTGAATATCGGATAGTTCAACACCCTCTTCACCTTGATTATCGGATAATTACTACACCTCTCAACTTCCTTATCCCCCCAAAAATGGCAACTTCCTTCTCCTAAATCAGAAGATATCAATGAAGATTCAAAGGATGTGTTTAATCTTCTTTGTACTAGGTTTTTATCATAAAGTGTTTTATATTTAAAATTTTGTATTTTAGGGGAAAGTTTTTATTGTTCTTGATTGTGTGTTTTATGTTTAAAGTAAATAAATGATGTGCTCAAAGTGGTTTAGTAAAAACTACCTAAATTAACCTAAACTAGACACTCTAAGTTTTAAAATTTGTAAACTAAGACTCTCTAAACCTAAACCACACAACCGGCAAGTGTACCGGTCAATGCAGTACAGCTAAAGTAAGTCCGAGTATCGAACCCACGAGACTCTACTTGAAAACGAAAACTAGTCTCGATTACTTATCCTAAATACCGACTTGACAATGTTTTATTGCTTAAGGGGGGTTTTCTAACAAACTAATGCAAATAAATAAAATAAAACTAAAATAACTAAAGATACAAACCGGAAACTGCAACTGAGATCAGTTGATTGAAAGGCACTACCTAGGCTAGAATCCTACACATGAGTGATAAGTTTCTAATGGTTATGGAACTGGTGTGGAACCGGGATCTTAAAATACTAAACATCAAGAATAAACTGGACACCCTCGACCCTTCTCAAAGGGAAACCCTAGAATACTGTTGTGCTGTTAAACCACCGGTTGAGAGGTTACCCTCACAGGCTTACCTACTCGAATCTTAAAGTACCCGCTAAACAGTCTACGTCACAGCGCGAAGGTCACAATACACCTGAAAGTGCAAGGGGTAACTACAATATTTCTGATAAGACTTGGCCTACAAGGAATGCTAGGGAAACTAGGAAGATCTTCTCACAAAGCCTCTAAAACTAGCAATTTAACACCCTAGACAGACCAACAATCTCGCACCTTACAGCTATTGAGAATTGGTAGAACACTTAGAATTATCTAACTAACAATTACAACTCCTATGGATAACCTGCAGAATTAACCATAAACTAGCTGCTAACACCCAGTCCGCAACCTAACCCGCATTCATACATGAAAGACATTCACAAAAACGCAAGTGGAGTTTATAAAAATTAATTAAACAAAACTAAATATGCATATACATCAAATCAGAAAATAAAAAGTTCTTTACTTTAAAATTCATCCACAACCAAGAGTTCCAAAACCAAAAAGAAAAATAATCAAATAAGCGTATTCATCATCGCCTAGGTAGTAACAATGTTTAGCCTCTAAAAGTCATGATAAAATCAAAACAATAGAAACAAATAAAATTCATGGTGTTCACTATGGGTTTAAATAAAATAAATAAATAATTAGATTAGAACCGACCCGTGCTCGCACCTATGCTTCAACCCTTGACCTCCACCCCTCTTTCTTGTTGTGCTGCTGCTGTTCCTTCTCGTCGATGCCTTCTGTCCAGAAAAATTAGCGGCTCCCCTTCGAAGGTGTGTTAATATTTATTCTCCACCGACAATAATATTGCTGCCGCTTCGTTGATATCCCGCTGCTACTTCCTTCAATCCATATTATGCCTCAAAATCAAAAGATCTATTTGGGCCTTGGGCCAAGAAAGAAACTGACGTTTCTTTTTATTATTATTACTAGCTGATTACCCCGGGAGGGTCCCGGGGTTGATAAATCTAATTTTACGTGATAACCTATTACAAATTGCTCAAGTTAACTAACCACAAAATCTTCCAATCATTGCATGTTCATAGTATTCTAATCAGTAATAACTCATATTCCCCACAAAATCTAATTTTACGTGATAACATAAACACTTTGTGTGTTTTTTTCCTGTATGAACGAAACCCCACAAAAAATAGTCGATTTTTTCTCCGTTTTTATATAGCACTATGGTACTCGTTGGAAAGATAATAAAACGCTCGTTAATTTGGTGTAATTTTTTTCTTTAAAAAATCCCGTATATAAAAGATATAAACGTTTAAAAGTTATGGGAGGAAATATGAGAGAGAAAATTTTAAATTTATTTTTAAATTCTTTTTTCCTAAAATAACTCAATTTAATTAAAAAGGAAACAATTTAAAAACACCAAAAACTCTCCATTATGATGCCACGTGACACAAGGTTGAGGCCTCCATTGCACGCCACGTCAGCAAAAGTCTTTTCTTTTATATATATATATAGATTATTATTATTATTATCTATAAACTATAATCTATAATCTATCTATAACTATATATAAAAAAATTGAAGTTCTATGATGTGGCATTCAATGGTGGCTTCAACCCTCTTTTTAATGTGTCACGTGGCATAATGAGGTGGAAGTGTTTAAATTTTTTTACTTTGTTTTTATTATTAAAATCTAATAATAAAATTAATTAAAATCCTATACAAGATATGTATATCTTAAAATTTAAAATAAAAGATTTACTTATTGAGATAATTAACGAGGGTTTTATTATCTTTCCAACGAGTACCATAGTGATATATAAAAACGGAGAAAAAAAACGACCAAATTAACAAACATTTTATTATTTTTTCAACGAGTCCATAGTGCTATATAAAAAACGGAGAAAAAAAATGACTATTTGTTGTGGAGTTAGGAAAAAAAACACAAAGTGTTCAGGTTATTCATTAATCATGTATAGGCAAGTCATTAATTATGTTCAAACCAGTAAATATGAATTCTATTTACAACATGTGTTTGCATTGGAGTTGTACATTATTTTAGGTTAGGTTTTAGTATTAGAGTTATACATTGTTTAAGGTTAGACATTAACATTGGAGACACATTGTTAATTGTTTTAGGTTAGGTGCTACCCAAAGCTTTCCTGCATGTAACTGTAAAGCGCATCAGTCTATTTCGTATGTAAAATTGATATCTTATATTACATTTCTCAACCCCGGGACACTCCCGGGGTATAAATCTAGTTCTTATATATAGTAGTAAGTATAACTCCGTGCTATCGACTCAGGTGTTCTTGACATAACCAAAGTTGCTCGTTTACGTTTCAACGTCCATGAACACCTACAAAATATAAAATAAATAAATAAATACTAAAAAAGACCCAAAACAAATAAAAATCTATAAAAACCTATACTAAATAAAATAGACCGATACAAGCCTAAAACTAATAAAAGTACTATCTAAACGACTCGAAAATTGTACGATCTATACACCGGAAATAGATGTATTTTACAATACATCAAATATCCCCACACTTATCTCTTTTTCGTCCCTGAAAAAGAATTATGCTATGGAATCACAGTCAGGTTTACATCCGGTTTCAAAACATAGGTTACTTAGTTTTAAATCTACTAACGTGTTGACCGCGATTGTAGATATACTGATCCACTTAAACCCAAACCGGTTTCCAAGCCCCTTTTCATTTATTTACATTTAGTTCATGTGAGTTAGTCTACCTAGGGTCTCACTCTAAGGAAGCCACAGTTCCTCCTAATCCCACCTCAAGCTTATGGAGCTAAAGGAACGACCAATTGACCATTTCCCAACCGTCTTATGTAGAAAACCAAGAGAATTTAAAATCACTTTTTTTTCTTTTTTTTTCGGCATACTTAACTCAGAGGGTGTGACCAATCCAAGTCGCTATCCCAGTGACCAGGCACCTTAAGCTTCAGCATTTTTTTTTCATCTCAGCATACTTAACTCAGAGGGTGTGGCCAATCCAAGTCGCTATCCTAGTGACCAGGCACCTTAAGCTTCAGCATTTTTGCTTTGATTTCTAATTTTTTCATGAGCTTTTTTAGATATTTATTTTCAGACAATCCTAGAGGAAGTCGAGTCCAGAGTCACTATCCCTAGAAACGACACCATTGGCCTTGCCCTTATTTTATATCCAGCTCTTTTTTTTAATGATTAGAAATTCTAACGGTTTTAAACTTATAACGGCATTCCTTATACTATTATTGGCGGTTTCAGCTTCCCCATTTTTTCCTTGATGAGAACCCACAAGGTATCCTAATATATTTAGGTGTATTAGGTCAAAGGAAACTTTTCTACCGGCTGGGCCTACCCACATATCCCAAGTCAGACACATTTTCAATCAATTTTAATCTCTTATTATACATACTATTTGAAAACCGAACACCTAACTTTACCTATCATCTTCCATATTTTATATAATGCAAACTTCAAAATCAGGGAAAAAAATTTTTTTATTAAATTTTTTTTTCTTTCGATTTTTAATTTTTTTCACTCAAAAAGACTCTATATACAGACTAAACGACAGTTTCCCATCCCCACACTTAAACTCTACATTGCCCTCAATGTAGGAATAGAAAACGACTCAAAACAAAATAATAAATTTCGAAAACAAAAAAATTATAAAAATAGATAAAAAAAAACAAGGGCAAATTGGAAAGGACTTAGCTGGTTAATTTTTCTTCATAAGCTCTAGTCCAATCCAGCTCGATCGTATAGCATTTCATTCGCGATCGGCTCTGACACAAGGTATACTCTCGGGTCGCTTCGACATAATGAACAACTCCGGAATCACCCGAATGGAGATTGAGTACGGGTGGTACAATCCAAACCTGCACAAGACAAAGCAAACAAAACCCGAGCATAATACCGAAGCACACAAAAAAAAATAAATAAATAAAAAGTATAAACTACTAACTTAGACTCATAATATAACAACAAAACAAGAAGACGCACCTGCTTGGCAAAATGGCGATGAATGGTGGTAGAACCAAATGGGTAGATGAAAGAAAAAAAATTCTAGTTCTTGTTCAACGTGAAGGACACCGGTGATCACAACACGCGTTGCAAACAAAAAAAAATATAACTTTCCGGGGTAATAGCGGGTCGCATGAGGCAAACAGGTCAGCCCAGACTCCTCACATTAAATAAAAAGTCTTTTTTCACAGAAAATTATTATTATTATTTTTTAAGGAAAAATCTCTTTTATTACCCAAACCTTTACCAAAACTCCCAGTCATAAAATATATATAAAGACAATACATGGGATCCGCTCATGTGAAATTCCCTCTACCTAAGCAAACACGCAAACATTCCACATATGTCCTAGGTAATATTGTTAGACAAAAAAAAACCATCTTAGTTGATAACTATTTTGTAGAACTGAACTCATTAAAGTGGACCAACTTTGTTTTTCTTTTTGTTCGGTTGTGTATTAATTGTGACAATAGTTTTTTGGGTTTTCTTTTTCGATTTAGCGAGTAACTGAACCTGTACTGACCGAATTCTTGCCATGTTCCCGCCATAGGGTGCGGGTTGAACATCACTTTTATACTATGAACATAACTTATACGGAGCGAACAACACCGGTTTTGGTATTGCAATCCGTCTCTATGGTTCTCAATCAACGCAAAACATGTGTCGATTGTTATGCCGAGTACTGGCATTATACCGGTAGAAAATCGCGCCGTGAAGCGCGCAAAAATCTATCTAGTTGTGTTTATTTAAACCATTCGAACCCTTATCATACCCACCAACAAATAAGCCACCCCATACATTACCCAACCCTTTTTACCTTCAACAAATTCTTGTTTCAACAATCCAAGATCACTAAGATAAACTAAACTAAATCACCATAATATTTTGGTAGTTGTTTAAATTAATTTAAAAAACAACCCAAATCTAAAATTTAACATGTTAATGAATCATTTTATTCGTCCATTAGAAGATTCAAAATCAAGTGGAGAAAGTCTAACACATCAACACCAACACACTCAAATCTGTGTCAGTATGAGAGTTATTCTTTTTCTTTTGATTTCATGAATCTATAATCATAACTGAACCATAAAAATCTTAAGTTTAATGTAATAATATTGTATTATGTATATTAGAGATATCTCCATGTATTTCAGAGATCTAGTTTGCTTTTTATCAACTTTGTTTTGTGTATATGTACCGACCTCTTTTGATTAAATAAATCGATCGATTATTTTCTAGTAACTTTCATGTTTCTGTCAATGTCGAAACTAGCTACAAATTGTGACGGTTTTGCAACGTTTTCAACTGTTGCAAATGGTCGTTTTTATATCAAGAGTTTCATGGTGGTGATGAATTAAATATTTGTTGGACCGGTTTGAAACTGGTTTACAATATCATATCGTAGTTGTCATCACTGAACATATCGTAATTCTTGTTTGATTAATTTTAGAAGTATTAGATTTAAATAATCTCAACTATTAGCAATTGGCCGCCACCAGTTGTAAAAAAAAAAATGTGCGCTGGTGATTCAAACTTTTAATATATTGGCCACCAATGAACTATGACTAACAAAATAGTAACGGGTTTTCTAAATGGAACATATTTATTTTTAGTCATATATAGTCTGTTGGTGACCAATATGTTAAAAGGTTAGACCGCCAGCATATATTTCGCAAGTTGAGAATGTTGGTTCAGGCCCAAAAAAACACACAGTCAATACACACACTAAACTCACTGCAATATGCAAAAGAAATTAAAGAGCTGTTGTGTTTGTAAAAGGGAAAGAAGAAAAGACATATATTATTCAATGAAAGTACATGGCTATAAATAGCTTCCATAAACAACTTCAACCTAAAAACTAGACCCATTTTCTCCTAACTTTAAGCCATTCCAACGTTCACATCCACCATGTTCGGTCAACCTATGACTAGTTCTCTTTGACCATTATTTAAAAATAAACTAAACATACTAAATAATAAAAACCATAAAACCATGTCAAGATTAATTTCCAACATTCACCCCCTTAATCTTGACTATCCCGGTCTTGACACAAGAACCACGTAGGTCCGGCCATCCTCTTTCTCTTTCTAACGTGAACTCTTTCGGTCTTCGGCTCACGACTCGGTCTAATGTGAACACTTTCGGTCTTTGTTCACAATCTCGGTCTTTCTTTCGGTCTAAGCTTTTCAATAAAAGCTTTGTTCGGTCTTTGGTTTAAGCTTTCTTCAATAGAAGCTTCTTTCGGTCTATCTTGGTGTGAACCTCCGATCAATGTCACACCCACGGTCTCACGCCTACGGTCTTGTTGGCGCCTTCTACGGTCTTTCTCTTTCTCCCACCGGAATTCACTTTCCGGCAGCGGTCTTTCAAGCCGTTCGGTCTACTACGGCTTCGGTCTCTTCCCTTCGGTCTATCTTTCTTGCACCGGTACGGTCATTTTCCGGTCACTCGGTCTTCTTGTGTAATCAACGGACTCGGTCAAGTTTCTCAGCCACCACATTTACTTTCATCCAATGCACATCAACCCATAATAAAGTTTCATGAATTTTAAATTCACTCATGAAGCCATTCAATCATCCCATGCAAAAAAAACTTATTCCAAAACCTCCTGTTGACTAGGAACTAGTTTAACACCTTGGCTTGGATTCCCAACACAAACACCAATTGTATAGGTAAATAAAAAACCTCCATTCTTCCTTAAAGCCTTTTGACATCCCACATAATTTTGCCTCTTACCATCATCGTACAAACATACACCACACCATGTTGAGCATCTTCATCTCTCTACTCGAATTTCATGACAGTGCTCAAACCATCATGAAACATACTTTCATCTGACTCACTAGCCGACAGCAGGCCTTAGTTCCATCCGTCTCCAAAACACCACTTGCGAATCTGCGAATTTTTCTTTCTTCTCAGCGTCTAACCGGTCGAAACGTGCTCCTTGTTCTTCCTGTAGATCACAAAATCGACAGCCTTTTCTGCTGCTTTCTTTCTTAATATCGACAACTTAACAATCACCACCATAAAACAAAGCTGCTTTATCTTGCCCCACAGCCATGGGTTGCTCTCTTACGTGAACCGACTCTCAAACCGGCCCTCTCGGTCTTCAATCGCAGTTCCTCCTGCTGCTGCGTTTTGCCCCGCAGCTAAAGGGCTGCACTCGTTCTCGAAACGACTCTCAAAACAGCCCTCTTTCTTAACCACGCTCTGATACCAATTGTTGGTTCAGGCCCAAAAAAACACACAGTCAATACACACACTAAACTCACTGCAATATGCAAAAGAAATTAAAGAGCTGTTGTGTTTGTAAAAGGGAAAGAAGAAAAGACATATATTATTCAATGAAAGTACATGGCTATAAATAGCTTCCATAAACAACTTCAACCTAAAAACTAGAGCCATTTTCTCCTAACTTTAAGCCATTCCAACGTTCACATCCACCATGTTCGGTCAACCTATGACTAGTTCTCTTTGACCATTATTTAAAAATAAACTAAACATACTAAATAATAAAAACCATAAAACCATGTCAAGATTAATTTCCAACAGAGAATAGTGGTGGCCAATAGCTGATAGTTAGAATTATTTAAATCCAATACTCTTTAATTTTAATATAGAGCATAACAATTGATGCCCATCATGATGAATCTTAAATTCATTATTCTTCAATACATATGATACAATTATTGATATTGTTCAAACATGCCTGATCAATATGAACAAGTAATTTACAAACAACAAAAGGAAAATAAGAACACAAAACATACATATGATATAATTATTAATTTTGTTCAGATATATATGCCTGATCAAAATGAACATCCAATCCTCGAAGCTCAGAGTTTTATGCTAGTATGGCGTTTCTTCCCTCCTGTAATGCAGGACTTGCCTTGACATTGACATGAAGCTTCATTCCTTGTCGACAATCAACTCCTTTAGGAATAAAATAATAGTCGCCCACGCCTCCTAAGGTGACCACATTATGTCCAGTATTAGCCAATTCCATTAATGCTCCATAAGGACAACATCTTTCAAATTTATCTTTAGTCGTGTAAAATACGGGAAAGTCTTGTTTCACATCGTAATTGAACACTAGACCAACAACATACATAGTTTAATTAATCCGTTAGCTTGCTTAAAGAGATATATAATTATCAACAAAGCATATATAATGTATACCAAGTTCATCTCCCTGGACGATTTGCCTCGCATTGGCCCAAGCTACGTAATCAACACCCAGGGCCCAGCCTTTATCGTCTCCAACTATATGCTGCGTTGCTCCTCGAACCCATGTAGCCTGAGCTACGAGTGTTGCTATGAGGATGAAGATGCCCAAATTTTTGTTAGCCATATTGGTATGTTCTTGTTTTGATTCATTCTAGGATACAACTTCCACTTCCAATGTATACAGAAAGGATGCATGCTACAAATTCTCTTCACCATCAGAATTGACGAACAAGATATTTTCTTGCGAAATGACATGTTCAGATATTCTAAATTTAGGAAACCCGTACGTCCTTCTTTCATTAGTAAATTAATGATGTGATAAAATATGTATTATGATGTAACATAGAAATTAATGTACTATATTATGAAAAAACAACAATTTTAATCATGTGAATAACAATGAAAATGTATATTAAAAAGAAGATGTGTGTTTGGATGAGGAGCAGAGCTAGAAACAACCATTGTAGAGGGTGATTGAGTTAGTAGTCTTGAAGGTGTGACTTTTTTTTTTTAAAATGAGTGGTTTTAACCTATTCTGCTCTTGATGAAAATAAAATCCCTAGTTTGAACATTAACAGTGACGTTGTCTAGACATGATTAATGAATTACTTGAACACATTGTGTTTTATTTCCTATATGAACAAAACCTACAAAAAAATGTTTTTTTTTTCGTTTTTTGTATAGAACTATGGTACTCGTTAGAAAAATAATAAAATGTTCGTTAATTTGGTGTATTTTTTTTTTAAAAAAATCTCATATATAAAAGCTATTAACGTTTTAAAATTTTGGATGGATATAAGGAGGATGTCACTTGACACACTCAAGGGGGGGGGGGGATGACCTCTTTGAGTGTCATGTAGAATTTAGTGTTTTGAAATATTAATAGATATAGATATTGAAGAAACACAAATACTAGATCACCGGGTCAGGGCTAATCTAAGTAGTGAATCCATAGGGAAAATATTGATTTAAGATTAAAAGTGTGTATTTGTAAGTAGGTGGTCTGAGAAATAAGACCAGGGAAAAAATGAGACAACCGATTAGAAGAGTTGAGCCTCTAAACGTTGGAAATAAAAACAAGGGTTGGAAAAATTCGATGCTCGTAGTCTTTTCAACGAAAGTTCTAGTGGATTTCAGATGCCAATATAAGGAGAAGGGACTCCTCCTTTTATAGTACCTTGACGTCCGACTTTCTCAACCCAACCTCTACCGTTAGCGGGGCCCCGCTCAGGTAGAGGCATCTCCTAGTCTCCAGTCCAAATTCCTAAGAACAATTTTGTACAAGTGGGCATGAAAAAAAAAGGGAAAGGGGATGTTACCTTCCTCTCAAAAATCCACGTGACGTCCAATGAGTGGACGCTGCTGCGCGGCGGACACATGGCGTCTGCCTGTTGGCTTTTTGGGGAGGTGTTTAATCATCCCTTCTTCTAGAAGTTAAGATAAGTGGGGGTTGCTAAACTCTTCCGTCAGGGATGCCTTGGCTGGGGAACTGCCATGTCATCATCTTCTCTGGTTTTGTTAGTCCAGGCGCGGCCTCTGATTGGTCGCAGAATCTGACGGATAGACTTTGTGTCAGGAACAGTTGTACAAGGCATGTCCTCCCTGGGAGGTGTGTGTCTTGATGCTGCCCGAAAAGGTATCTTTGGAAGGTGTTAGGGAGAGTGGGCTTTTAGTGCATAAGAAGCTTCGTTTACGCCAGCACTGGCGCTTATGTAAAACGGGCAGAAGGGCTGGTGTCAAGGCCACTTACGCAGTTGTCTCCGCTAACGTAAAATGGGCGGAAAAACTGGTGTCATGGTTGCCGACGCAGTCCTTAGTAGGGTGTTTACAGATGTTAATCAACCATTCTTCTTTCTTCTTACGTCTTTACTTCTTGCAGTAGGAAAGAATGGGTTGCTTTTATTGGTATGGTGTAATTGGTTTTGGCACCATATCCCTTCAAGTCCCCCCAGTCCAGTGCTTCGTGTTGCTTTGCCTAGAAGGAATGAAGGAGTGCTGGACTTTGTTGGTTTTAAAAAGTATTTGACCTTGATGTGTACCATGATTCATATCCAGTCGTCACTGTGTTTTCATGTGTTTATCAAGGTGTACATGTAGGTTATATCATGATTGAGCATTCGAAGTAGATCATGAGTTTGTAGACATCGTTAACAGGTGTGCGTACATGGATCAGTCTGTATAGCGTATGACGAGTGTGGCTAAAAATTGGGAAGGGAATATTTTCCATTCATGCGCGTGCACGAGGCCTAAAAAGGCATTTGGTGTTTGCGCATGTAGATGATGTAAATATTGGAAAAAGAAAAATTTTCATTCATGCGCATGCGGGAGGCCTGAAAAGGCGTTTGGCTTTTTGTGCATGTAGATGATGTAAATAATGGAAAAACAAAAAAAATTCCATTCATGCGCATGCGGAACACCTGAAAAGGCGTTTGGGGTTTTACGCTTGTAGATAATGTAAATAATGGAAAAAAAAATTCCATTCATGTGCATGCAGGACACTTGAAAAGACGGCTGGTGTTTTTGCGCAGGCTTATGTTATAGAAATGTAAAAGGTAATTTTCGACCTCCCTGTGTGTGCTAAAGTGGGGTTATTGCGCATTAAATTTCTCTGTTTGAATTCTTTGAGAATTAATGGGCGGGAATGTTGGCATACGAGGAGACATGTCTGACGGTTCGTACAACAGGGGTGTTGGGAGGTGGACATGTGTCGCAAAAAGGTGGTGTTGGTAGTTGTTGGGTACTGTAACTGTCAGGCAAGTGGCTCACGCACAGCGCGTGTGCCGGCTGTCACGTGGGTCATCTGACGTGTCACCAGGTGATTGGACCTCCGTCCAAAAGTCATATGTGATGATTACTTGCCTTCCCATCACAATTAATCTGATGGGTATAAATATGTCGTCCTCGTTTAATGATTGTCTACTTCTCTCTTCAAATCTTTTCTTCTCCGGTGGTTTTCTCTCTCATTTCCGATCAAAAGACTCTGAAAATCTTCTTTTTCTTTCTGTCTGTTCATCTTTGTTCTTTCATATTAATTATTTCTAGTGATGATAAAACCACAAAGGTAGAATTGGCCATGGTGGAGGCTCAGGTAGCCTGGTCTAAAGAGAAATTTAGGGCTTTGTAAGTGAAATATGAGATCCTTCGTGAATGGGAGCCTGGGTTTCCATCGAAGGGGAACACTCCGATGGACTGTCCTAAGGGTAAAATATGTTTGTACGATGCAATTTTTCTGACAGGTGTGTTTTGGATTCCGGTGAGTCGGTTCCTGATCTCCGTGTTGCAGAAGTATGGGGTGCACATCTGCCAGATGAGCCCCTTTGGTGTAATGAGGGTGATGCACTTTGAAGCCACCTGCCGAGCCCTCAGAATGGAGCCGGAGTTCGAACACTTCAATGTGTTCTACAAGTTGGAGGTGAAGGAGAGTGGCTGGGTGTCCTTCATCAAGAGATCAAAGGCGATGACGGTGGCCATCACGAAGAGCTCTCCCAAGAGCCTCCGTGACTAGAAGAGGTGTTTCTTCTACATGAGAAAGGAAGTGATATTGGTGGATATGGGGTGGTTGAACCTGAGGGTGGATTAGAAGCTCCCGTCCTTCACTGTTGTTATAGATTTTGAGGATGAAGGGTGGTTCAAGCTGTTGATCACCCATCAGAGTCAGTAGGTAACCTGGACCATTGTGATGAGGGGATGATGAGACTGTTGGGAGTAAGTTGTCTTGGCATGAGGGAATGGAATGATGTGTTACCATGTGGCGACGGAGGTATAGACTTGGTTGCAGGTAAATGCAAGGTTTTACGCCTATTTTCCTTCATAAATTTTTTATTTTTGTTCCTTTGATTGACCCATAGTTGTATCATGTTGCAGGGGAGAGGCTTTTGTATTTGTGCAGCTCAGGGTAGGAAGCGCAGGCATCTGATCATGACGCAGGATGATTTGTTGGAAGAGCACGCGACCAAGAAATTAGCGACTGCGGAGGGTGTTGTGGACCCTTCTTCGCAATAGGGTTCTACCGAGGGCGTTGAAATAAGTGACGCGACCCAATCTGGAACTAGTCACGTCCAGTTAGACCTTGAGCTGCCGTCAAGGCGTCAGCGATTGTCGAAGAAGACATTGAAGAAACTTGCGAGTAAGTTTTCTTGGCATCTTGTATTTGGTTTATTATATTTTTTTGTGTGCGTCTTCTGACACAATTCCTTCGTCTTTTTTTCAAGATTTATTCCACCTATGATACAGCTGCTTAAGGGGGAGAGGAAGAGAAAGAAAAAAGCTGAGGAGGAGGAGAAGGCTCGGGTTGAGGTTGAGCTATTGAAAAAGAATGCAGAGGAGGCGCGGCAGGCGGCCATTGCTGCAAAGGAGAAGGAAGCCGAGGAGGCCCATCTCAATGATGAATTGCTGAAGTAGCATGTTGCCACGGCTGCGATGAAGGAAGAACTTGCGAAGGCCTTAACTATTCAAGGGTAGGATGCTTACTCGAAGCAGCCAGTCTATATTGATGTGGATACCCCATCATCTGAGGCGAGGGTTGCTAGAGGTGGCGAGGGGCCATTTCTGAAGAAAGTTGAAGGTGGTGGGGCGTTGAGTAGTGGCCCCATCTTTAGGTTGGACGCTCCGGTGTATGTGCTGAAGTGGCGCATCACCGAGAGTTGTCATTTCCTCAACCCCTTCATGGCTTGGGAGTCTGTTGATTTTGCATTGCCTCCATCTGAACGTTCCCATTATAAGGTCCAGGAACGGGGTATCTTACTCTCCGAGTTGTGCTCGAATTTGACGTTAGCGCTTGGCAACGTGTAGGGGCTGCGACGCGCTGAAGATGATTTCTGCGATGAACAGGAGACGTTAACCCATGAGATTGTGTGCTTTACGTGGGAGAAGACTGTTTTTTGGATGGTGAAGGGCCATTTGGTTGAAAATGTTAAGAAACTGGAGGAGGAGGTCCGCCAGAAGGACGTCTAGGCTGCTAAAAAGATGAACTCTTCGCTGGAGTCTTTGGCTAAGATCAACAAGGAGCTTGAGCGCCGCCTCTTGGAGCTGCAAAAGGATAGGGCAGACCTCGCTGCGTAAAAGCAGGGCGAGACCCAAAGAGTGAAGACTTGTAGGTTTTGACCTCTAAGTACGTTGCGTCCCAGGCCGAGCTGAAGGCCAAGGACAATGATGTGGTGAGGGCGACAACATGCATAAACTTGAGGCGTGGGTTATGACCTATGCACAAGGGAAAAAGGCATTGGAGGCAGAGAAAGCTGCGATGGTGGCTCCACATAAGGCTACGGCAGATAATGCAGTGTGGATGATGACCTACGGCGTCGCTGGGGTAAGTTTCCTTATTCTTGGTTTATTTTTTGCTATGTTGGCCTTGTCTTATATGTTGTCTTTTCTTTGTAGCTCTTCAACCTAATCTGGAATGAACCAAAGATGGGCAATCAAGTGACAGAGATTGTGGAAGCGTCCTGAGTAGCGGGTCTTCGTGCCGGATGGTTTGAAGGCTTTTTGGTGGCTAAGGATGATGCCGCATTGGAAGATGAGCCCTTCCAAGACACTGATGCTGAGGCGGTGATGATTGATGAAATGGAGAAATTTGAGGCAATGGACTTCCCGGTATGAAGACTGTGGAGAAGTGTGTTGCTGACCCGGATCCGATCGGTACCTTTAAGTATTTTATTCAGGAATCGGATCGTTTTGGTCGGGAACGGGCGGAGAAGAAGGCCACTGATAAGGCTCCTAGGGAGGCTGCCAAAGTTGCGGGGTTAGGAACTTCGGGGACAACGCATGAGCCTCCTCAGTAGTTTGTTTGTATTGTTGTTTCCTTCTTACCTTGTAAATATTTGAAACTTTTGAATTAAATGAAAACTTTTGTTTCCATGTTTACATGTTGTGTTTTTCTCTTCTGCGTCGTGATATGCCAATGATTGATATCCTTTGCTAAGTGTCTTGTTTGTCTTTTTCTCTTTGGTATATGTATTGTTTAGATAGAGTCTGAAAAGACTTTAAGAGGGTAAAGTGCTTTCGGCGTCCAGTATGAAGAGTTTATTAACTTCATACCGTGAAGATGCCATAGGTATTAGGAAACTTGGGAAAACTTTGTAGTTTATTGCGTCCGATTGTGAAGGGTTTATTAACTTCATATCATAGGTGAATTTTGGACACATTGTAGTTGAACATAAAGTTTTTATTGATATTCGAAGTACAATGAGAATTTCTAGTGCGTACGCGCCTTTGCCTAGTATTTTCTGATCTTTGTAGGGGCCTTCCCAATTAGGTGCCAATTTTCATGGTCGCTCTGAATGTGACGCATTGTTGTCTTTGTGGACGTAATCTCCTATGTTAAATGCGCATGCTATAACATTTGAGTTGTAGTAGCGTTCGAGTAATTTTTTGTAATTGGCTTCACGTATTGTTACCCCTTTCGCTTCGTTTTTCAAGTATGCCTAAGTTTAGAAGCAGATCTTTGTCGTTGTCTGGGTGTGTAAATGCGCATAGCAACCTTGCTGATGGGAGGCCGATTTTGGCTGGAATGACAGCTTCTGATCCATAGGTAAGGCTGAAGGGAGTTTCACTGGTACTTCTTTTGGTTAGGGTGCGATGAGCCCATAGGACATGATGGAGTTCGTCTATCCAACCAATTCGTTTAGAGCCTAGGCAGGCTTTGTTCCCTTCAACGTGTAACAGCCCAAGGTAAGCCGTACCACAATATTGTCCGCTTTGCCGTAGCTCACGGTTTTGCGTTGGTCTCACCCCAGAAGGACTGGCCAAAACGCATTGAGATAGTGAGGGTGGCCACTCCATTATAAGGAGTTATGTTCTCCCTTACACAAGCGATGTGGGATCTTACATTCCACCCCCCCCCCCCTTAGGGAGCCCAGCGTCCTCGCGGGCACGACTAGCACACCGATCCGAGCCCCGGATTTGATACCATCTGTAATAGCCCAAGGTAACCCGTACCACAATATTTTCCGCTTTGCCGCAACTCACGGTTTTGCATTAGTCTCACCCCCGAAGGACTGGCCAAACGCGTTGTGATAGTGAGGGTGGACACTCCCTTACAAGGGATCTTACACAACGATTGATCTATTGATGCGCTCAACTTATCCATTTCCTTGTGGGTGGGAGACTGAGGTGCATATCTGATTGACGCCCATTTGTGTTAGCCATGCCTTTATTTTGTTGTCTGTGAATTGCGTTCCATTGTTTTTTTGGAGAGTAGTGTTTCAGCGGTAAATCCCGTGTTGCAAAGCGACCACTGCCCATGATCGAATCCCATAAGAACCACACGGGTTTCTCCTTTCAAACCCAACGGTTATTTTTTCGGTGGAACGTGGGAATTGAACCTGAGACCAAACCCGGGCAGGAACCCTCCAAGGAGGTAAACCTTCCCACCTCAAACCAGCTGGGCTGGAGATCATTGGCAAACATTAGCGTTCCATTGTTAGTTACGATTTCCATAGGGAGACCGAAATGGCATATGATGAATTCTTAGATAAATTTTTCGACATGCTCTGTGTTGATTGTTGCCCGTGGTTTAGCTTAAACCCACCTTGTGAAGTAATCGACGGCGACGATCAGATACTGTATCTTTTCGAGGGCCATTGGGAATGGGCCGACCAGGTCGATGGCCCACTTTTGGAATGGCTAGGCAACGGTGACTGGGACTACGTGGTTCTTTGGGCGCAAAGTATTTGGCGCATACTGTATTTTTCTTGCTTCTGCCTTTGGCGTCGGTAGGGTACCAATTGCAAGGTATGTTTGGATGGGAGTCATCCAAGATCCCGTGCCTGTATGTGTGACGTTAACTTGCCCGGTAGGTAGTGATGGTTAGCTAAGAGTTTCAATGCGCACCTCTTTCGCATGTGTGGCCAAGCTGTGGAGGCCATTTTACATAGAGCGTCGGCTTCTTTGTTTCCGCTCCGATTGATGTGGATGGTGCAAGTTGTGAAGAATTTGATGAGGAGCTTTGCTTGAGCGATGTACTGTGCCATGACTAGATCTTTGGCGTCGTAGACGCCATTGATGTGGCCTACTATTAGCCAGCCGTCCGGAGAGTTCCGGTTTGGAAAGGACGATGTTGATTTGGTAATCTATTAGGGCATGAATTTGGTGTCCTTAAAAATACCGTCAGAGTCTTTGTGACGCATGAACTAGCGCAAATACTAGTTTTTCCATGGTCGAATATCTGGTTTCTGCGTCAATGAGTGTGCGACTGATATAATAGATTGGTGTTTGGACTTTGTTGTAGTCTACCAGAAGTACTTCGTCTATCGTGATGTCAGACGCAGATAGGTGCAGGGTTAGTGGTTCTTTTGGTAGAGGAGCTGTGAGAGTTGGCAGATAAGTTAAACACTTTTTTCTTCTCACGAAAAGCCACTTCCACTTCTATGGTCCAGTGGAACTGCGTTTTCTTAAGTACATTCCTAAGTGTACGAACAAAAGGAAATGACTTAGACACTTAGTTTGATAGGAAACGGTTGAGGGCGACCAGGCTCCCCATTAGTGTCTGGACATCTTTGATTATGTTGGGGGAAGACATTCGTTGGAAGGCTTGTACCTTTTCTGGGTTGGGTTGGAAACCTCCATTTGTGACAATGATACCTAGGAATTTTCCTTCCTCTGAGCCAAAGAAACTTTTTCCTGGATTGAGTTTCAGGTTTATGTTGCGCAGCTGATCGAAGGTGAGCATATTTCAAGAAGCATTGTGTCCTCTTCGCGGCTTTTTATGACTAGATCATTGACGTATAACTCCAGGTTTACACTGACTTGGTTGATGAACGCGTGGTCCATTAGGCGCTAGTATGCAACGCCTGCGTTTTTAAGACCGAAGGGCATATGGGTGTAGTAGTAAATCCCATTGTATGTTCGTAAGGCGGTTCTGTCTTCATCTTCATGTTCCATTTGGATCTGGTGATACCCTCTGTATGCGTCCAAAAAGCATTTGAATTTGAATGGTGTGAGGGAATCTACCTTTTGGTCGATTTCTAGTAATGGGTAGAGGTCTTTCGGGCATGCTTTTTTGAGGTCCTTGTAGTCGACGCACAAGCGCCAAGACCCGTTCTTTTTTAGGACCATGACAGGGTTTGCTACCCATGTTTGGTGGTTGCATCTACGGATGATGCCTGCGTCGAGTAGATCGTCTACCTGTTCGTTCGTGTGGGCATGTAAAAAGAGGGTAAAGGGGGATGTTACGCCGACTTGGTTGCATTTCTGGCCCAAATTCCTAAGCCCAATTTGTGCAAGTGGGCATGTAAAAAGAGGGGAAAAGGGGATGTTACCGTCCTGTCCAAAATCCACGTAGCGTCCATTGAGTGGACGCTGTTAGGTGGCGGACACGTGGTGTCCGACTGTTGGTTTGTTGGAACGGTGTGTAATCATCCCTTCTTCTAGAAGCTGAGACAAGTAGGGGCTGCTAAAGTCTTCCGTCAGGAATGCCTTGGCTGGGGAAGTGCCACGTCATCGTCTTCTCTGGTTTTGTCGGTCCGAGCGTGGCCTCTGAGTGGTTGTAGACTCTGACGGGTAGTCTTCGTGTGAGGAACAGTTGTCCAGGGCATGTCTACCCTCGTGGGTGTGTGTCTTGATACTACCCGAAAAGGTATCTTTGGAAGGTGTAAGGGAGAGTGGGCTTTTGGTGCATGAAACGCTTCGTTTACGCCATCGCTAACGCTGAAGTTAAACGGGCGGAAGGGCTGGCGTCAAGGCCATAGACGCAGTTGTCTCCGCTGACGTAAAATGGGCTGAAGAAATGGCGTCATGGTTGCTGACGCAGTCCTTAGTAGGGCGTTTACATATGTTAATCAACCATTCTTCTTTCTTCTTATGTCTTGACTTCTTATAGTAGGAAAGAATGAGTTACTTTTATTGGTATAGTGTCCTTGGTTTTGGCACCATATCCTTTTAGATATAGATGTAAAAAAATAAATAAATAAATAAACAATTAAAACACTTAAACATTTGTATATAATTTAATTATGATCAATGTTACCATCATAGTATAATAAACTTCCCTTTAATTTTGTCTTTTGTTGACTTGAAAATGTTGATTTCTTGACCAGGGACAAGTGCGCGGCCGTAAGCACAGCCGTGCTGCATCTGGCACAGCTTCAAAGTCTTCAATTCCTTACCTTTTAGTGACGTTTTGTGCCGTTTTTCACTTCTTTTCACCTTTCGACCTCAAATGCTGCAATTATTAACAAAGAAAGATAAATCATGACAAAACTAAGATAAAAGCACGATTTTGGGTGAAAAGGGGTGAAACAATGCGCATAAAACATGTTAATTTCTCAGCACATCAGTGCCCCGTGGGTATACTTAATTGGTCATAAAGGGATTCACTCGGGAGGCCGTGACGAATTTATTGACCCTAAAAAAAATGTTCATCTTGTATGACTTTTTTCCTATTAACTAATTAATTTTGCACTAAAGTTACATTTGGGTTGATTTTGGACTGTTCAACCGTGTTTCATTTTATCTTATATTTCAAGTTTATTCTTCCAACCTGTTAAAGACAAAATATAACCACAATTAGTTCTACAATTTAAACTTTTGACTTTAAGATATTTTCTTTAATTTAAAATTAGTGGGCTATCTAATATTTCTATTCATGTCAGGATTGACGTGGTTGTAAATAAAAATAATTTTAATCAGCACTTCTAACTCTTTTCAGTGTACAGTGGGTGTACAATAATCTACAAAACCATATTCTTTAATGTCGCTCGCAGTCTATGGTGAACGTACAATAATTAGCAAAAGTCTTTTCAGTCTAGGGTGGGTAAAACAATAGAAACGAGTACCGCATTGAAAATTGTTACCGTCGCGGCAATGTGCGAGTTTCCTACTAGTACTTTATAAATCTATATCTATATCTATACTGCATTATAAAGGAATAAAGATGTCTACAAATGCCATTTTACATAAATTTTAAGATCATATAGGAAAAGTCTCATGCTTAAAATTCAAATGTCATGTAATTTTTTCCCTTTTTACCTTCATGCAAAACCTAGTTGTACACATTTTTTTATCATAACCTCCAATTACCATTAATCTATATCTATAATACATTGACATGTTTCTTTGCAAGTGAAGTAAAGACTTGCAGTCGTTGCCAAATATTGTGAGTCATTTGTTTACGTTCTTATAAAGTAAATCGAATCCAAGATGGCGTCTTCATTTTCCAATGTCATATAATTGGGGACCCACCCATAAAGTAAAGAAATGAATACAATTATATCTATGTTAACTTTTTTGATGTTTTGGCTTTTGTAGGTGATGGCCTTTGTTGAGACTGTTTAGGTTTAAACTGAAGTCTTCTTGCTGATATGAGGCCCATAAAGAAATAAATACAATTAAGAAATCACCAAAAAGAGTTTGTAATTTCATTTTTAATACAACCCACATGTTATCAAGTGTTCTTTTATGTAAAAAAGGTTGCTCCACATGTTTCTTTATGATGCACATTTTTTTCCTTTTAAAAATATACATTATGTTCTTTTTGAAAGATATATTAAGAAACTCACAATTAGATAATACATGTCTGTTAGGTAAATGTTTTAATGCTTAGTGAAAAACATGTCAATTTTGAATATGTAAAGTGGTTTTTTGAATTTGAAACGTCAAACTATATATTTCCATATCTCTAAAAATAGTATACGATGAACAATAAACGGTTATGATTAAAACCTGAGGGTAGCATTAACAAAACATAAATTTATTCAAACAATGGTTAATGGTTGAAAGAAGATGCATTATATCAACGGATAAGAACAGCTAAGATACTATTTTTAAAATTCAGAAAAACTGACATATTACACACACATAAGGTTTAATATTCTATAGTATATTTGGTGCCCTGATACTCAGCGACACTCTGTTCCACAGTTTCATTAAGGATGGAAGAGAAATGAATGGGAAGGAAGTAGGGAAAAAATGTGTTCTAGAGTTTTTTTTTAGAAAGGAAAGGAAGGAAATGAGAGGGATAATAAAGAGGCTTTTAAGGTGATTTTCAACCTTTCCAATTTAGAAGGAATTGCAGAGAAAGGAAGAGGAGGAAGATCATTTCTCTTCCATACTTTAAAAAAACTCTGAAACAGAGTGTGAATTCTCGGCGTGTCTCCGTCGTAACGAGTGGGTTCCTTACTAGTGTATTTAAAAGTATGAGTGTTTATTTAGAATGCAACTAGAAAGTATAAATACATTTTTTGTTAAATGATAGTTAAGCTATTGATTTTAATTGTTTTGTATCATTCACTTTAGTTATACATGTTCAATTTACTAATTAAAGAAGGACGTAAAATTTTCCCAGATGTAGAATATTTGAACATATCATTAGGAAAGAAAATTTCTTGTTCGTCAATTCTGATGGTGAAGAGAATTTGTAGCATGCTTCCTTTCTGTATATATTGGAAGTTGAAGTTGTATCCTAGAATGAATCAAAACAAGAACATACCAATATGGCTAACAAAAATTTGGGCATCTTCATCCTCATAGCAACACTCGTAGCTCAGGCTACATGGGTTCGAGGAGCAACGCAGCATATAGTTGGAGACGATAAAGGCTGGGCCCTGGGTGTTGATTACGTAGCTTGGGCCAATGCGAGGCAAATCGTCCAGGGAGATGAACTTGGTATACATTATATATGCTTTGTTGATAATTATATATGTCTTTACGCAAGCTAACGAATTAATTAAACTATGTATGTTGTTGGTCTAGTGTTCAATTACGATGTGAAAGGAGACTTTCCTGTATTTTACACGACTAAAGACAAATTTGAAAGATGTTGTCCTTATGGAGCATTAATGGAATTGGCTAATACTGGACATAATGTGGTCACCTTAGGAGGCGTGGGCGACTATTATTTTATTCCTAAAGGAGTTGATTGTAAACAAAATATGAAGCTTCATGTCAATGTCAAGGCAAGTCCTGCATTACAGGAGGGACGAAACGCCATACTGGCATAAAACTCTGAGCTTCGAGGATTGCATGTATTGTGTTATTACTTTTTTTCTTTTGTTGTTTGTTATTACTTGTCTATATTGATCAGGCATGTATGAACAAGATCAATAATTATATCATATGTATTGGAGAATAATGAATTTAATATTCTTCATCATGGATATATCAATTATATATTTATATATTGAGTAATTTTATTTTAATAACCTAAATTGTTCGAAGTTGCTCGTTGGCACCAAAAAAAAAAAAAAAATTGGTAATATATAACTTGTATTATTAACCTATTGAATTCTAGCACCAAATGTCAGTTAAGTCACTAACCCAGTTAGTTTGGGGCGCCACGTCAGATTGTGGGTGCCACGTCAGCATGTCATGCCAGATTAGGGGTACCACGTCAGCCAAAACATTAAGTGGGTTAGTGACTTAACCCAAAGTGGGTGCGAGAATCCAATAGGTTAATAGGTTATGTTATATATGACCAATTTTTTAGTTAGGGGTGCCAACGGCCAATTTCAAATAGTTTAGATTATTAAAATCCAGTTCGCCTTATATATTAAATCAAACAAGCATTATGATATGTTCTGTGATGAAAATTACGATATGATGTTTATTGGAATTACAGTGCACATAAAAACAACCATTTGCAATAGCTGAAAGCGTTGCAAAACTGTCACAGTTTGGTCAGAACTAAATTTTGTGACTGTTTTTTATTAAACGATGGTATGAAGTAATGGAAAGAGCTAGAGAATGGAATGTATGAGAGAATGAAATGGAGTAGGAAATGAAATGGATCATTGCTTTATACTCGTCAATAGTAATACCTGTTGCTACAACAAATATAAGTCTAACGTTAGTTTTGAGTCAAAGGGAGGGTTAAAAGGTTCAAGGTTTTCAGTCTGCCTAACGCAGGCCGTGGTGTCCTCCTACGTTGCAAAACGTAGAAGGAGGTTCAACATAATATTGTTTTAGAGTGTTAGAATTCTGGTTTGAGTAAGACTCTAAACCAGAAGTGATGATCTATACTCGAGTTGTGTGTTAGTGTGATGGAGGTATTCTCCTCACGTGTGAAGACCAAAAGAATAGAAGATTGAGTGTAAGAAAGAATAATCAGGATGAATCAGATCTGTGGAATGGATCCTGATTTTATAGAGAGAGTATCTTTTTTTTTTTGGCAAAGATATTATCTTGAGACATGGTGCAACAAGAGGACAAACCACTTTAAGCCGATGGTGGCTTTGGACCTACGGTCCGAGTAGTGCAGTGCCTACACGACAGCTGCTTGTGCTGACCGAGGAAAAAGATGACAAGACAGGTCATCTTTTGATCTGTGCTCCTCCATCCTTTGAAACTTGGTAGCTTTCAACCCTTTAAGCATAGTTTTGTGATACTTGTTAATATTTTTGCTTTAGGCTACTCACGTCATCAGCCCCCAAGTTAGGAGTCTTTGTGGCGTAGCTAAAAGGCTTCAGACTGTTTGCTAGTTGTTGCGTTTGCTTGAAAGGTTCAAAGGTTGGTAGGTTTTGGGCGGTTATTTTTCTCTGGATTTGAATTGTGATTTGACTGCTGATGCGACAGGTGTCAGTCGTTCAGTCTTTGTATTAATGCAAGGCATCATTGCTTTTTATTAATATTATAACCGTTATATTGGTGGTTTTTATTTTTACACCACACAATATTCACTTTACTCTTTTCTTCTTCCTCAACGGTTTTCTCTCAAATCTTCTTAGGGTTTCATCTTTGCAACAATCAGGTTAGTCTTTCTGCTTATTTTTCTTTCCCTTGATCATCATTCGAAGCATTATGGGTGCTAAGAAGGACATGGCCGTTACTTTTTCTTCCCTTACACAAGAGGCAGTTGAAGCATTTTGCTTGGAATGGGACATCGATCTGTCCATCAATCCGGTTGCTCCTGGTTTTACAGACCCAGTTTCTCGTTGCCCTACTGGTTCAATTGCCTTATATTGTCGTCATTTCGAATTTTCTAATCTTCGTCATCCGTTTTCCATCTTCTTGTTAAATGTGCTTGAGTATTATAGGGTTTCCTTGGGTCAAATCCATCCACTTGGGGTTGGTCGTGTGATACACTTTGAAATCTTGTGTAGAGCCTTGGGTTATGATCCCACCGTTCTTATGTTCAGGCGTTTCTTTCGTCTTGCAAAGAATGATGATTGGGACACTTTTGAAGGGTCTCAAGTTGAAACAAACTTACTTTCCTCTCATGTGACTACTGTTGGTCAATGGAAAACAAGGTTTTTCTGGGTTTCTGAATCCATCTTTTCTTTCAAGCCTGTGTGGAGACATCCCGAGGCTGTTCTTAATGAAATGAACCTTCAGAGTCTGAATTAGATGAAAATTTTTTTAAGGCTAATCGAGCATGTCCTTCAAGGATTCGTCCCTTTGGCGAACCTTTTTTGGTTTCATCTGGTATTAGCACTCGATGGGACAAACAGGGTAGAGACCCTGTATTGATGAAGGGTGATTGGGGTATGCTTATTTTTGTTGTTTTTTTTGTTAGTTTTTCTTTGCATGTTGCTTATATTCTAGTTTTCCTTGTTTGTTTTGTAGTCATGTCGGCTCTAGATTTCATTAAAGGTGATGATGCTTCGGAGGTTGTTTTTAAGGATGCTGAAGTAGTTGAGGGTGAAGATGCTTTAACAAAGTATGAGAAAGGAAGGTATGATGGGACTAACTACGTTGTTGTCCCGAATGTCAAAAGCTTTTCTAAGGCTAATTCATCAAAGGTTTTAACCAGGAGGTCTAGCCAATGCCTGTTGAAGGCTGCAAAGCCTGCTGATGTTTCTGAGGCGGTAACTGTTAGTGAGGAGATAGAAGAATCGGAGGAGGAGAAGGTTCAGGATGTTGAGACTGTCATTGCTGAGGTGGTTGAGAAGAAGAGTAAAGGTAAGAAGGTGGCTTCTAAGGTTGCTATGTTGAAGGGTACTGAAGGCTCAACAAATATTGATGGTGAAGGGGTGTACACCCCTAGTTGGAATGTGAAGCCCAGTGATACGTTCAACTCCTCTTCTGTCTGTGAGGAGGTATTGGCACACCTTGCTACCCCTGGTCCCAATGCTTGTTTGGAGGGGTTGGATGATGATGCCTTGTTGGCGAAGATGATGGTTGGGACATGCAGCTTGGCTGCCATGCTACCAGAAGGTGTTAGCAGGTTTAGGAAGATGATGACAGAATATGGTGATTTTGCCAAGAGGAAGAGAGAGATGAAGCAGTCTCTTGCATCATTGAAAAAAGATGCTGAGGAGTATGCTGAGAAGGAAAAAACCTTAATTGGTTTGATTGATGAGTTGAAGAAGGGTCATGAAACCGAGACTGCTAAGCACGAGGCTGCCAGGTTGAAGGTTGAAGCTGATAGGGTGGCATTAGAAGTAGAGAAGAAGGTGTTTGAGGATGAGAAGAAAGGGTTGGAAGCTTCTTTTGCTGGTGCTTTTAGAGGACAATAAGTGGCTGATTGAAGAGAGATTTCAGCAAGTTGTCACCTATCTGCTTCATTCTGCTGAATTCAACTCTGCTCTTGGGGAAGTATACACCAAACTCCTTATCCATGGTAAATATGCAGGTTTCCTTTCAGGCTTTAAAGCTCATGAATTGGGTCAAGTTATGGAAGATTCTCCCCTTTATCAGCCTAACTCCTTGGATGTCTTCAAAGAAACAGTTTTAAAGATGGAGCATTTGGCTTATCCTTATGTTTCCCAAGTGTCTTCTTGCTATGGGAAACATCTACAGGAGTTGAAGCAGCTGAAGCCCAAAGGATTAAATGAAGCTGTTTGTGCTAAAGTGTTCGAAACAATTTCCAGGAAGAGGGCTCACTCCGGGGATAGTGAGGAGACTTTGGGTGTTGATGAGGTGCTTTTCAAGGATGCAAGTGTTGAAGCCTCAGAGGTTGGTAGTCTTGTTGAGAAGTTGCCGAAGAAGGGAAAGAAGTCCAAGAAGGCAAAGGTGGTGAAGGTGTATGGAGAGGATGAAGCCTCTAAGCCTTCAGGGTCTGATGGTATTGCTTGACTTCCTTATAGTTCCCCTATTCGTAGCTATCTTAGCACTCTGTCTGTAAACAATTAACTGTGGTGGTGTTTGAACAATTTATCTTTTGGTGGGACCTGGTAGGTTCCCTTGTGGTTGTGGGCTTTGAATAGCCTTTGAACAATTTGTGGTACTTGGCTTGTTAAAGCCTTTAACGTTTAATATTTAAGCCCTTAAGGCTGTTTTAGGTATCTTTGTTTGTGCAGCTTTCATTGTTTGATGTTGAGTTGTGTTTATCTTATTTGTGTTTGTCTTTGTTAATGTTTGGGAATGTTTAACCGGTAGCACCTTGAAAGGTTGAATGCTGCAGTCATTCATCCTAAAGGTAGTCTAGGCAAACAAGTCACCATCTATCCTATATACACTACTCAAGTGTTTAATGTGTTTTCGTAAGTTTGTTTTTAAACTTAAGGAACAGTTGGTGTAGGTTATTCAAACCTATCTATGAGATCTATAAATGAGTACTTTGTGTATCTCATGGAGTTGGATTGATCTAGGAACTCACCCCTTATATAGGTTCATTCGACCCTTGAACCTATTAAGCGAAATGGCCCGGGAGCTCATCCCCTTACATGGCCCATGCCATGAAGTTTTTTGCAAGGTTCTCAACCTGAAGATAGGATAGAAAGACAAATTTTCAAAAGAGGATCTAATTATCCTTTCATTCATTTAACATGTCATCGTTACATCGTTTAAACAGGAAGAGAACAACATTTCTTGAAAGCCTAAACAAAGAACCTTTTAAGGTTCTTGCCATTCCAATGGCGTGGGAGCTTCTTGCCTTCCATGTTGGCAAGTTTGTAGGATCCTTCTTTGTGGGACTCAAGGATTGTGTAAGGACCCTCCCATTTAGGTCCAAGCTTTCCTTGCTTTTCTTTTTTGCTTGCTTCGTTGTTTCTTAAGACTAGATCTCTAGGCTTGAAGCGTTCATGCTTCACTCTAGCATTGTAGTAGGACTCTATCTTTTGTTTGTATTGAGCTTCTAGAATTGCTGCTGAGTCCCTGGCTTCTTCTAAGAGATCTAGGTTGAGCAAAGCTTCTTCTTCATTAGTTTTGACATCAACATGAAGTGTTCGAGGTGTGGTAACCCCAATCTCAGCAGGGATGACTGCTTCGGATCCGAAAGTAAGGTTGTAAGGTGTTTTCTTGTTGCTTGTTTTTTCAGTGGTTCGGATGGCCCATAGGACACTTGGAAGCTCATCCAGCCACTTTCCCCCTTGCTTTCCTAGCCTAGCTTTGATCCCTTCAACCACACTTCGATTGATTCTTTCGACTTGGCCATTTGATTGAGGGTATGCCATAGAACTGAAAACTTGTGTTATTCGATACTCTTTGCACCAAGCACTGAAAGGTTTTTCTGTAAACTGTTTCCCGTTATCTGTATCGAGTACCCCAGGCAAGCCATATCGACAGATAATGTTTTCCCAAACAAAGTCGATAATCTTTTTTCGGATATCTTTCCCAAAGGCTTCACTTCTGGCCATTTTGTGAAGTAATCAACCGCAACCAGTAAGAATTTGACCCCTCCTTTTACTGGTGGGAAGGGTCCAACGATATCCATTCCCTATTTGTAAAACGGACAGGCTGAATTGATAGGGATCAAATCATGCTTGGGACTTTTTGGGACAGGAGCATGGATTTGACGAGCTTCACACTTCTTCAATTGCTCAGATGCGTCACGATGCATGGAAGGCCAGAAGTAGCCGAGATTCATGAGTTTTGCAACAACTGATCTTGGACCACAATGAGCTCCACATATGCCTTCGTGAACCTCCTTAATTAAGTATCTGCTTTGTTGAGGGCCGGCACATCGAAGCAATGGAGCCAAGTACCCTTTTTTATATAGTATGTCTTCTTGGATGATGTATTGCCTTGACTTAATTCGAACCCTTTCAGCTTCAACATGATCTTAAGGTAGCTCAACTTTTTTCAGGAATGTTATGAATGGAGTCATCCAATTTGGTTCATTTTCAGTGATTACGTCTTGCACTTCAAGTTTAGATATGGAGGGATGTTGGATCACTTCAACCAACACCTTCCTAGTGAGATGGGCAAAATTCAATGAAGCAAGCTTGCTAAGAGCATCGACTTTCTTGTTATGTGACCTTGGAACCTGTTTGATTTTGCAAGATTGGAAGGTGTTCATGATTTCCTTTGCTTTTTCTCTATATTTTTTCATATTGGTTCCTTGGCAATATAGCTGTCGTTCACTTGGTTAGAAACCAGTAGTGAATCAGTGAACACTTGAAGCTTTTGGACGACCATCTTTTTTGCAAGCTTCAATCCTGCTATTAGAGCCTTGTATTCTGCTTCGTTGTTGGTGGTCTGAAATTCCATACGAAGCGCCTATGTGAATTCTAATCCTTCGGGGTTGATCAGGACAAGACCAGCCTCTAAACCTTCAATGCTGGAAGCTCCATCAGTATAAAGCTTCCAGGCTTCTGGGTCAAGGGGTTCGTCTATGGTAATGTTAACTTCGGTAGAGTCCAGCTTTGGAATTTCAGCGATGAAATTAGCAAGTATTTGTGCCATTATTGCTTTTCTCGGGACGTAGGTGATTTTGTGTTCGCCTAATTCGATAGCCCACTTAGCCAATCGTCCCGAGGTTTCAGGCCTTTCAAGCACATTCTTGATAGGTTGGTCAGTGACCACTTGTATAGGATGTGCTTGGAAGTACCTTCGAAGCCTTCTGGCTGTTTCCACTAAGGCTAAGGTTAGTTTTTCCAAAGGAGGGTACTTGACCTCTGCCAACTTTAAAGTTTAACTGAAGAAGTAGATAGGTACCTGAGCTTTGTCTCTTTCGATAGTGAGAACAGCGTTGAGGGCTTCATCAGTAACAGAAAGATAGACAGAGATCGTTTCCCCTGCTTCAGGAGCTGCAATGGTGGGAAGTAGAAGCCAGATACTGCTTCATCTGGTTGAAGGCTTCCTCTGCTTCTTCAGACCACCTGAAGTCTTTCTTGTCAGTGCAACCTTTGAGAGTTTTGAAGAAGGGTATGGATCTTTCAGCTAGCTTGGACATGAAGCGTTTTAGGGAAGCAAGTTTGCCATTCAAGCTCTCTACTTCCTTTTTGGTTTGAGGTGATTTCATATTTAGAACGGCTCAAACCTTGTTGGGGTTGGACTTTATGCTTTGCTTCCCTACAATGTGTCCCAAGAACTTTTCTTCTTCGAAGCCAAACGAACATTTCACAAGGTTGAGTTTCATGTTGATCTCCCTGAGGTTATTGAATGTTTCCTGTATGTCTTCGAGCATTTGTTCCTCCGTCTTGCTCTTGATGACCAGGTCATCTACATAAGCTTCCATGTTTTTTCCAATTTGCTTAGCGAACGCCTTGTCAACCAATCTTTGGTAAGTGGCACCTACATTTTTTATGCCAAAAGGCATCTTTTGATAACAAAAGATACATTTGTCAGTATGAAAGGCAGTTTTCACTTCATCTTCCTCCTTCATTTGTATCTAGTGATAGCCCTTATAGGCATCCAGGAAACACTTGAAGGGGAAGCCTATCAACGAGTCAACCTTCAGATCAACCTGAGGCAAAGGATAACAATCCTTGGGGCAAGCTTTGTTGAGGTCTTTGAAGTCTATGCACATTCTCCATGAATCATCAGGTTTTCGAACCATCACTAGGTTTGCATCCCATGATTGATACTTAACCTCACGAAGAATTCCAGCTTCAACAAGTTTGTCAACCTCTTGACAGGTAGCCTTGCTTCGTTCAGGAGCAAGGCTCCTTTTCTTTTGAACAACGGGTTTGACGTTGGGAGGAATCTTGAGCTCGTACTCGGCAACCTCTCGGGGGATGCCTGTCATGTCACTAGGACACCAGGCGAAGACATTAGCATTGTTTTGTAACAACCCTTCAAGCTTTGAAAGTGTTTTTGCAGGGAGGTTCGTGTTAACCCGTATTCTTTGTTCAGGGTATTTTGGGTTGATGCTGAGACCAAGCTTGTCCCGTTCACTGTTGCCCTCGTTTACCATCAGTATTGTGGTTGAAGGTTGAAGGGTTGCGATTCCGTCCTTCGTAGGGAACTTTGCACTCTTTTGGCTAATGCAGATGGTCATGTCGAAGACCACTACACCAGGCCTGCCGATGATAACGTCATAACTGGATGGCAGGTCTAGGACAATGAAGGTTAATGCTTCAGTTCTTTGCATTTTTCCATCAGAGAAACTCACATCGAGTGTTATCTCTCCCAAGGGTTTGATGGGTATATCTGCAATGCCTTTAATGGAGGCCTCAGTTGGTTGGAGCTTGGAGCGTTCTTCTGGGCTTAGGAGGTTAAAGCATTTTGTGAACATGGTTTCAGTGGCTGCTCCTATGTGTATGTAGGCCCTTTGTGTTTTGATTGAACCAACGAAGGCTTCAAGGACAAGGGGATCACAATGTTTTTTCTTCTTTCGTGTGAGGGAAGCAGACACCTTGATGCTCCCAAGCTTCCAACCTCTGTCGCTTGTTAGGGGTTTCTTGTTCAACCAAAACCATGGCAACTTCCTTCTTCTTGTTGTCAGCCATGTTCTCCTTGACACCTTTGACCAAATGAGTTAATTCTCCTGACTTAATAGCTTCCTCTATCCTCTTCTTAAGTTGGAAGCAGTCGTTGGTGTGGTGTCCCTTTTCTTCATGAAACTCACAATACTAGTTGGAGTTCTCATTTCTTTTGCTTTTTGGCAAGGGACGAGGAGGTCGAGAGGTGTGTTTGACTTCTTCTGTTTCCAGGATTTCTTGAGGAGTTTTAGTGAGGACCGTGAAGTTCACGTTTCTAGGTTCCATAGTTGCCCCTCTTTCTGTTAGGATTGTTACTTCTCCAGTTGGAAGCCCTTTTTCTTTGTTCCTTGATATCTACAGCCTCTTCTCCTCGGATATGGGCTTCAGCCCTTTCTAAGGCTTCTTCAAGGGTTCTGGGGAAACTCTTGTTGAAGTCTCTAGTAAGGTACTTTGAATTGATGGTGTTCATGAACCATGCAACCTTCATCTTTTCGTCCTCACCAACATAGGTAAGACCTTCTTTCTTGTATCTTTCGATGAAGCTTCTGAGGCTTTCGTCATC
Organism: Ambrosia artemisiifolia; assembly: GCA_032199755.1. NCBI lineage: Eukaryota > Viridiplantae > Streptophyta > Magnoliopsida > Asterales > Asteraceae > Ambrosia > Ambrosia artemisiifolia. Next base: position 5,035,774 of record CM063529.1, on the reverse strand, counting down.
TTTTTGCTTGATCTGAAAGATGACTGTTGCGTCCTTGACACAACGTCTTTGTTGTGAGAAGTTGGCTAGAAATCCATTACCAAGTTCGTTGAAGGTTTTAACGCTTCCAGCTGGTAAGTCGTTGAACCAGATACGAGCTGATCCAACCAGGGTTTGCATGAACATGAGGCAGCACTCGGGGTCACCCTATTTTTCTATCCGAGCAGCCCCAGAAAAGATTTGTAGGTGATCTTCGGGATCGTCAGTACCAACATAGGTTCTGATATGAGCTGGCATCTTTAGCTTGTTTGGGAACTCGTAGTCTGCTATCTCTTGGGAGAAGCAAGATAGGCTATTAGGTTTATATGGCTGGTTGGTAGTATGTTCCACCCTAGTGTTGGTGTCCCCACTAGAGTTTCCTTGTTGAGCAGTGATAGCTTGGCTAATAAGCTGTTGCCAGGGAAAATGAGCCATCATTTGGGATATCACGTAAGGCAGGAGGTTAAAACCTTGAAGGCTTTCAGTTGTTGCTACATTGTTGGTTACCATGGGAATGCTCATGGAGGCGCTACGAGCCATGGGCAGTATGGCCATGGCTTATTCCCACGAGGTGGCAACTGGGGGTGGAACACTGGTGATAGGTGACTATAGGAGTTGATCCAGGGTAAGTTCATGCCCAAGGGGTGCACCGGTGGTGGCAGCTTGGGTAGTGAACAGAGGAAAGGCAGTAGGACGAGGCCTTGTTGCCGGGTAGGAAGTAGGAAACATGTTGCTGGGACCTGCTTCATAGTTTTGAGAAGCAAGTTGGTGACTAGAGGGACCAGTAAGAGGACGAGGTGGTCCAGGAGAGAGTGATGCTTCCTCTTCATTGTAGTCTAATCGAATACGAACTCCTTTCTCCCTTTCCTTCATAACATACTGATTCAAGAGGGATCTGAGGTGCAAGAAGTTACTTGCAACTCCTTCGGGAGTGAGATCCACATGCTGAGGAACTTGTGCAGCGTTGGGGAGAGGAGACAACACCCCTGAACGAGTGGAGGGTGGAGTTTGAAAGATTGTGAACTCAGGATGAGTAGGTGGAGTTTGAGTACCAGCAGGGGTACTTACTGGAGTGGAAAACGACACAAATCTGTTGGGAGAGGCTTAATCTGTGTTTGGAGAGATCTGAGTCACCTCCTCTTGAGACTCAGGATCAGACATACTAGAGAGTTGGAGCTAAACAATTGATTTTTCAAAGAGACAATGGCGCAGCCCCACGGTGGGCGCCAACTTGTTGCTACAACAAATATAAGTCTAACGTTAGTTCTGAGTCACAGGGAGGGTTAAAAGGTTCAAGGGTTTCAATCTGCCTAACGCAGGTCGTGGTGTCCTCCTACGTTGCAAAACGTAGATGGAGGTTCAAGATAATATTGTTTTAGAGTGTTAGAATTCTGGATTGAGTAAGACTCAAAACCAGAAGTGATGATCTATACTCGAGTTGTATGTTAGTGTGATGGAGATATTCTCCACACGTGTGAAGACCAAAAGAACAGAAGATTGAGTGTAAGAAAGAATAATCAGGATGAATCAGATCTGTGGAATGGATCCTGATTTTATAGAGAGAGTATCTTCTTTTTTTGGCAAAGATTGTGACACCCGGCAAACTCAGGTTAGTAACGTTGACTAAACTAGTAAGTCTACCTTAGCGAGTCATACTTATTACATACTTAACTAGATCAGTCGGGTCGTTATGATGATTCTAGGGAGTCATCGGGAGTCGTTACGATGATCCGCGGGATCATCGGGAGTCGGTCCATAACCATGTGTACAAGGATTGGTGATTCGTGGAATCACCGGGTTTAACGCACACACGCAAGTCTCGATAACCGGGAATTGGTGAACGGATGTAAATGTGTTAGTTATCATGCATTATGTGTTTATAATCATTACGTGACTTGTTGGTATGTTAATGCGTGTTTATATGTGTTAAAATAGTGTTTAACGCGCCGAAAATCCAATCTGGGATGTTACAGGCGATTGGGAAGACTTAGGGGGCGATTAGGCCCCTAATCGCCTGCTAAGATCTGCTAATCGCCTGCACTGCTGTGCACGGGTCAAAACACCTATAAATAGAACCCTTAACTCCCCAAACACCCTTAGAGCAACCCTAACTGATCCTCAGCCACCCATACACCCTAGAACACCTCTGGAACTTGTTTTGCTACAAAAATCACCATTTCCAAGCTTACACACCCTTCTTTGATAAAATCCAAGGTGTGTTCTTCATCTCTAACCTTTGTAAAGTTGTTGTTTTGGTTCCCCAAAAGTCCAGACCTTGTTTTGCTAAGTTTGTGTCTTTAAAACCCTTTGAAAAGAGTTCTAAAACAAGTCTACACCATAATACTTGTTATATGTGAAGTTTACATGCATATGTTGATCTTCTTGGTGTTTATAACATGAATATTTCCATGAAATGGTTGTACTTCTGTTATGTAGAGAATATTAGGATGATTATCTAAGAGTTCGAGCTATTTTTGTTGTGTTTTGATGAAAATGTGTATTTTGACCCATTTGGATGATCCTTGAAGATCTAGGATGATTATGGTTTGATTAATGATGGAATGTTGTTAGGATTTACACTAGGGAGGTGTTAAAACAGAGAAATGTTGATTTGCAAACTTGTAGGAGATGAAATCTGATTGTTTCCATTTAAGGAAAGATAAGGTTAGTTAATGAAACCTAGTACTTTGCCATTTTTGGAAATAATTGCATAGAGGATGTTAGATCAGTGATAAATTTGGGGTTTTTGTTTGGAATGGGTTGGTAAATGGTTTAGGATTGATATTGGGTGTTTTACATGTTTCGGATCGGTTTTGGAGGGTTTAACGCGCAAAAATGCACGACAGCAGCACAGCGGACGATTGGGGCCCTAATCTCCTGCTGTGTCACACGATTACAGGCCTAATCGCCTGATGTGACTGGCGATTAGCCCCTACTTGCTTGTTGACTTTCCCCTACTCACCAGTTGACTTTTCCTAATTGCATGCTAGTTTCCTAATCGCGTGTACTACTGTTGTAAGCGTATTTTGGCATCCCGAAGCATGATTTGACATCTAGGAACATGATAGGAACCCCGGGACATGCTATATGACTTGGTAACACGTGTTTGGACTCAATTGTACTTTAAATATGCGTTATGCTAGACTAGGTGAACTCTTGCGCGTGCAAAGTGTTTAACTTCATATGTTGCATGATACTTTGCATTTAGCTAACACATGGAATGTCGGGTCACCAATGGGACGTCGAGTCTTGTATAGCACGGTCGGTTTATCAGTCAAAAGTGTTTTCAAGCGTCTATGGTTATGGTCTGGACATTCGGGGACTAGTTAACCTGCGGGTTATTAGTCCGGATACTTATACATATCTTATGATAGGTCGCCGCTATTTGGGGCTATCATAGCATAATTACTTAACTATTTTCAAGTAAAGCAACCTAAGGTGAGTGTCACAGCCCCGCTTTTACTGTTTTATTTCCAGGGGGAGAAACATGCTACTTACTTATTTATTAAAGGTCATGTTATACTATGGTTACTTTATGATACTATACGGTCTTTTCGGAAAGTTCCAGGGGGAAACCAAGAATGTGCGGGAAGCACAACGAGGGAAATGTGGATAGATCTAACGGGCCTCACAAACCCCACCCGACGAAGGAGATGCTGGGCGGGTGCATATTGTCTCTAACTATCGGGTTATCGAGGCATCGGTAACCCTGTCATCTGGGCTGGTTTCATCATTTGGTTCATGTTCAGTAATGGGTTCCCAACCGTAGTAGTAAAAATACTTAACGTCTAGCTAACGTTCTTATAACCTAGTAGTAACGGATATGATCTTTGAAACTTATAAAACCCATTTATGAAAGAAAACCTGTGAACTCACCAGCATTATATGTTGACATTTTTTTGGCATGTTTTCTCAGGTCGCTAAGGTAGCAGTCAATTGACTAGGCGCACGGAGTCATGCACAGCGTCTAGTATTTTGAAACGTATAAACAATGTTTTGTAAACTTTAATATGTCTTTTGGTTGTAAACAAGAAATGCTTCCGCTGCTGGTTTACGGCTCAAAGCATGATATTTTGGTTATATATATAATTATGAATGCATGTTTGTTGAATGTTTGTTGTGATCGTTGACTGAGATCCTGGTGTGTCACGCGCCTCGCGGTAAAACCCCGCACGTGGGAATTGAGGGTGTGACAAAGATATTATCTTGAGACATGGTGCAACAAGAGGACAAACCACTTTAAGCCGATGGTGGCTTTGGACCTGCGGTCCGAGTAGTGAAGTTCCGCAACATCTTTGTTTATTATTTCTTTCGTATGCATTCATTCCCGTTTCCCTTTTATCCCATGTTTACGATAAGTAGGTTCATTTGGTGTTCATGTTTCCCACATCTTCACTTACCCAATATGCATCCTACGTTTCCTTTTGTTTAGCATTTCCTTTCCCTAAGTATTGTATTTGATATGAGAAAGTTATGAAAAAAGTTACAGCAAAACAACATTGTTCTTTTTTTTTCTAATTCTTAGAGGTTTACCCACTAAGGATACTATCATTGTCATTCCATTATTATGTTTGTTACCCATGAAATGGATAACTCACTTGCACATCATTTCTACAATTTTTTAAAACACAAAAATACACACCGCTATTCATAATCATTTATTAAGTTAACCCAAAGAAGACACGTATCAATCGAATTAAATAATTAGAACGGTGATTCCACATATTATAAACTAATTTTGACTCTTAAACAATAAGAATAATTAACGACGAGAAAATATTTGGTTCAAAGTATTATTAAGATATAAACGGTAGGAAGGATTTTGGGACTTCGATTTAAAGAATCAATAGATGAGACTAAGAGATAAAATTTGGGGGCAATTTATGTACACAGAAATTTGAAAGAAGAAGTGAGAAATGGTAAAATATGTATAGTCTACAAATGTTGACCTTTTTCAAGTTTCACTTTCAATTTTTAAACACCCACAACCACTTCTTCTACATTATTTAAAAATCTGTTATCTATTAAATATATATAAAAGAATTGATAGTTGTTGACGTGACGTTCAATGGTGGTCTCAACCTCCCATTGAATATGTCACGTGACATCGTGTATGTGTGATTTTTAAATTTTTTGAGTTTTTTTAATAAATTAAAAATTATAGATAAAACCCTATTAGTCTATCCCTATCTCATTCACTCTTTTACAAACCTAAACCCTAGCTTCACTCTCTCTCTCTCTCCCTCTCTCTCCCTCTCTCCCTCTCTCTCTCCCTCCCTCCCTCCATCCCTCCCTCCCTCTCTCTCTCCCTCCCCCCCTCTCTCTCTCTCTCTCTCTCTCTCTCTCTCTCTTGCCGGTCCTTGATCTTCTTCACAAATCAACATGTTCCTTACCATTCAGGGCATGTTTGGCTCTCCTTTTTTATTTCTACTTATAACTCCTCAAACATAAAAAGTAACTTAATCTCATAAGTAACAATTTGTTACTTATGACTTATACTCCAAAATCTCCTTTTTGAAGCCTAAAATTCTCATAAGTTACTTTTCATTCCCTCCATCCAAACACTTTTGATTCAACTTATAACTTAATGATTAAGTTATAAGTCATAAGGAGGCTTGTAAAAGGAGAGCCAAACATGCCCTCATTCTTCTCCTTACTTCAGGTTGATGAGTCTGTAGGGATATTTAAAGTTGATGCATCATTGGTTCCTGAAGCTATTGTGGACGACATAAAAGGGTGGTTTTTCTGATCAAGAATGGCATCGAGATAGGTTGGTATTTTTTATTGATATTCGTCATGTATTATTAATAGGAATTCTTAGTAAGAAACGATGAATTTTCTTGATGGTTCTTTATAGATAATGAATTTGAAGTATAGAAAAGTAATAACATATAACTGTTATTTTCTATATTGATATATAAAACAATTTAATAAATATTACCCATGAGACCATCTGCAAGAGGTCTGTCAATCCCACGAATATAGTATCTACACAAGAGATGTCCTGAAGAAACAAAATCCCGCACCAAAACTATAACTCATAGATATGTTCTTTAATGTTAGAACTTAGAAGAGAGCTTTACAGGGGTTCCTTAACTTGAACGCCAGGCATATTCATATGATACTTATGATGTGATTAAGAAAGGCTTTGTGGGAAGGAGAGGATCCTAAAAACATAAGAGGTTGTAGCACAAAAATTGAACCCTGAAAGAAATTACATGTGTAAGGTACTCACAATATATTTAAGAAACTACTATGCTTTGGTTTTAGGCAAAGAAAGATTAATGTGGAATCTCACTCCTACCAACAACTATCGCTTTTCAATCTCACCTAAAAAACACATTAATCGTGTTTTTATGATGCAGAATTGAATGGATTGGTTGATGATTTATCAAGTTTTGTATGATCTTATTAATTAATACATTGTGATGTTTTTTATTTAAGTTAGTGTTCTTATTGTTATTAGTTAAATTAATTTAAACAGATCGATGGTTATTTTAACATGCCAACAACGCCGATGACCATCGAAGTACAGTGGTGTTATGATGGAAGGAAACAGAGGTGAAAGGGGTTTTGAATTCAGATGATTGTTCTGGCACTCAGTTGGCCGGCAAATGACAAAGAGTGTTGCATTACATGAAAATCTTGTGGTTGAATGCTGATCCATATGACTGAATTTACGTTTAGTATGTTTTCTTCTTTTATCATTGTTTATTAAGTCATATTACATTTTTCAACCCCGGGACCTTCCCGGGGTAATCAGCTAGTAACACATAAAACAAACATTTTATCCTCTTTAATCTGCATACTCTATTGTTATAGTTTTTAAAAAAATGATGGGTTTATAACATATTAGATATAACGTGCATATATTATTAGGTTAGGTATAACATGTGTCATTATGTTGTTTCATATGCATAATTATTGGATTTATAATGACGTGCGTAATTATGGTTACGGACAAGAATACTCTTTTGACTAGTGCCCTGTGTAACGCTTTGAACCTTTCGTATCCTTCGTTTGTCATGGATCATTTGTACATTATCTTTTCCAATTATTAGTACTAGGAATAGTTTTATACAAATATAGCAATCAATCTAATATTATTACTAGAAATGAACTATAATTCATTAAATGTTGTTCGGTATGATCGTTCTTAAACTATATATCATTCTAAACTACTAAACAACATTTGTCAGAAGGCATGCATAACATTGTCCCACAATGTTTTTAAGATATTATAACTTGATTAAACAAGTTAAATCAACTAGTTGTTTTTACGCGGTACGCGTCAGCAGTGGCGAATTTTGACCCAAAACATCGAGGGGTTGAAAGTCACCGGGGGGTCAGAAGTCACTAGTTTCGGGGGGTTGAAAACCAGTTCAAGGGGTCGACACCTTATATACCAAAAAATTTCTATACGAATACTATATAATCGGAACTTCTAAACGACAATTGGGGGGGGGGGGGGGGTAAGCCGCCCCTTCCTGCCCCTTAAAAGGATCGCCCCTGCGCGCCAGGGTTTGATATTTTGTAGCTAGTGATTAAGGTTTTCAGAAGCTGAAGGTTAGCTTGCACTTTGGGGAAATTAGGAATGGTTATTCTGGAGGAAGGCAAAGCCATACCATTGAATCTAAGACACTAACTTTCACCCCTAAATTTGATCTTTTTAGATCACGACAGTTGTATGGAATCCCACTATTTGTCACAGTTGTGACTTTCCTTTTTCTTTACGTTTATTGAGTCAAATTTGAGTTAGTCATGTGTTTTGGGATATGGGGCAGAGCAAGTGATATAAGGGAAGTGGGGGGGCTTTTTACATCCAATGTTGGAGTAAGGCGACAACTAATGGAGGAATATATGTCTTTTTTATGATTTGTAGTTCTGTACAGTGGTATCATTCTGCATAGTCTTCTGTATTGGTTTGATTGCCCATGTGTAAGGCTAGATTGTAGATCATTTAGGTCTATCTAGCATGGGTATGGCCGGTGCCCAGGAGGTATGACAAAGAATATAAAAAGTTCACTTCATAATTTGTATGGATTCTTACATGTGAATCTGGTTATACCTATAGTCACTTCAAATTATTAGAGCCACAAATAATTATAGGAAGAGAACATAATGGAGAAGAAGAGCGAAGGTGGTGACCGTTACCATTGCTTGATACACTTGGAGGTCACTTGATAATATTCATAATGAGATGTCAACTCATCCAGGAAGCTGCTACGATTTTAGTAATGCTCGAATAAAAGGGGTAAACGCTGGAAAGATGTTATGGAAAGGTGATGAGGATTGCTATGGATAATACTAGTAAGGAAAAACTCGATGTTAAACATTAAACAAAGTCAAATGGCGGTCAATGGGTCAGAGTATTACCTAGAAAGCACAAGGATAAAGAGAATTCATGGGCATGATCATAAAGTGGACTTGATATTTTTCGATATACATAATAGAAACATATACAAGAAAATCAATTTGGATTTAAAGATCGTAGATTATTACAGGGAAGTCAAAGTTTTCAATATGGGCACAAATCGTGTAGCGCATGGTACATACGACACAACTATAGACATGCTTACAACTAAATATACTGGTTAGTTCGTTTTTGTAACTAACAAAACACTTTTAGGCCCAAAATATGAACAATAATAATGACACAAATATTGGCATAGATATTTATGTTTTATGAATTCTGGTTAAAATGTGAAAGTAGACTTTTGTTCAAAGTTAGACTAAAAGTCAGTAGAAAAGTCTTGGTCAAAGATTTATGAATTTATGCGGTGCTAGTGGCTATAGTACTTGTTATTGGGTCTACTTTTTTTATGAAACAATTTCATTAGAATCAGAGGTAAAAACAAAAAAAACAGAGGCTTGGCAAATTGCTATAACAACAAAGCATTGTGTCCTACTAAACTGTCCCAAACCTAAGATCCTTAACCCCACTCGAGATGATGTGGATTATATCCAAATTTTCAGGCACGTTGGAGCAAATATGAAAGGGAGAGATCCGTAAATAAGAGTGCAAGGGCACCCAATTTGTTTCAGTTCTTGTGCCAGACTAGAAAAACTTATAAGAGAGAGAGAAAGAGAGAACTAACTGAGTTTGCTTGTTGCCCAAAAGATTAACTATTTTGCAATTTTTTGTTTGACGGGTGAAACTAACTTTTCTTGTTGATGATAGAGAAAGGGATTAGATTGTCATTAAAGTAATAATAGCTCTTTGTATAATAGGTAACAATGTGGATGGAGACAAGTAACTAAACTTAAGTATATTAAACATATTTTTTTCAAATACGTATAGATCTTGTTAAGTAGTTATATTGATTAATTATTAAAAAGTTATATTAAATTATTTCATAATTTAATGTATTTAAATTAAAAGTAAAAGTAAAAAATAGGTGATGATATGGAAAATGTAAGATTATGTGATGTAGCTGTGAGCAAGCAGACACGAACGGCCAGTTGATCCACGTAGCTTACGAACACCACAACATACACGCTTGATTTTTGCCGCGAGCGAGCCCACACTACTATGCTCATATGGGCTAGCGGTACAAAGTCAACCGTTGGCTGTTGTTGACTGTACGACAGCGGCTAGTTTTGGGACTTTCTTATCAAAAAAACATTGATCTTAAACAAACCCAAATCTGACAACAGGTTTCTGTTACTACATTTATGAAGAAGACAAATAACAAAGCCGGCTGTTGAACTAGATAAACGTTAGTGAGAAATCACTTATTGATTAAATGTTTTGAGACCCCGCTCACATCGGAAGTTGGCTGGTTGTTCATTTTTGGCATGTCTTGTTAACCACATATGCGACCTTGCCTAAGTAAAGGGTACCCCATACTCCCAGCGCTTTTCTTTTTGTTTTTTTTTTCACCTTTGATTTAGGGTACCCTTTACTTAGTCGATATTCAAAACTATAATTGCGGCAACTAATAATCCTACAAACATAATTTATTAATCAACTTTACATTTAACATATTAATGGATAAAAAAAGTATTGTTTTCTATTAGTATATGAATAATGAATAATAATTTTAAATATCATTTAAGTTTTTTTATAAAGTAAATACTTTTATAAGACGAATAAAACATTTTAGTTGTTGTATTGAATATCAGTACCATACAGTTACCGTAACTTTGATTTCGACATCGTTTGAACGTTTCACCCTATATAATCTATACTTTCAATAATTGGAGAGTCGTGAGTAACGTCAGAAAGCTGACGTGTCAACACCTTAGGCAAGCCACCAATGCCTGCGTGATGCAAAACCTGACGTCACAAACCGCCTTAAAATATTCACAAATAATACGTGGCCCACGTTAAAGCACCGCTATTGGTGAGTTTCAAAACAGATGTTTCGTACACACTTGCCTGAACAGCGGTAACAATCCCACTTGGCTCAACAGAGTTTTGAACGAGTGTTGGTTTTAAATTTGAGCTACAAATTGAAATTCAAATTTCAAACTCGACACCCCGTTACACAACTATATAAAGGCATCATGTCCCTCCTTTTCTCTCATACAATTATTAAATCTCTCCCATAATTTTTAAACCGTAACAGCTGCTTCTCTGACATTCGAGCTAATGTTGAAGCATTCGACTATAACCGATCATATCAATAACAATAAAATTTATCCGTTTTGTGATACACACGGAGCCTCAAACTTTTGTCTCCTTAATCAGCAAGCAGATTATTTATCTTCAAAAAGGTTCCACTTTGGAAGATTCTTACAATCTAAGGAAAATATGCGTCATACGATTACCAACGGTTTTAGGTCGGCAGCGTCAAACTCAAGATGGGTATGTCTTTACCTTTTTAGAGCCATTTATGCGAGCGTTTAATTCGTGTTAATTTTTATGTGTTTAACATGTGTGTTTGATTAATTTGAGTGATGCTTCATTTATTATTTTTGTCAATATTTGACCGTTAACATGTAGAGGCGTTTGCTTTAAGAATCTACCAACTCTTTCCAGATTGCAATTAAGCACATACGCCAATATCCCAGTATGTTTTCAGCAAGTCGACTGCATCTACTCCCGCTTTTGTGGTTCCCGCTGTTGTGCTCAATAGGTATGTTTGTAGAAATTCTTAACTTTTTTTAAGGCTTGTAGTTGAAGTATAACCGTGGATGTTTTTTTCTGTTCTGTTTCCAAGCAGAGTATGTGAGGAAGCACCTTGAGTATGTTGAATATGTGTTCAAGACTGATGGGTGTATAAAGACATGTTATATTCAAAGTTGATTTGAATGAATTAGGTGCGTCAGTTTCAAGTTTTCTGAAGATTAGTGGAGTAAAAGAATTATTTTCATTTTGTTAGTACTTTTGTGTAATATCTGTCTGCGTAAAACATCTTTTGGAGATTCTTTAGAGTAAAAGAAAGAAACATGTGTTCAAGAGTGATCGGTGAGGTGAATAAATACATGTTATATTCAAAGGTGTGTGGAATGTATTAAAGATGCTGATATTTTTGTAGAATTTCTATTGTTATATTTAAAATATAAGACTTCAAATCATAGGTAAGAACAATAGTTTTAATTGTTTAATTAATATTAAAATAATAATGTGTAAATTAGACATACCTTTGAACTTAGAATATGTTTCAATATGAGTTTTATTATTATGTAATTGAAACTAATAAGAATATTCATATTAATAATTTAATACATAACACATTTTGAATAAAAAATATTATTACACGTTGTAAATAAAAAATATTAATATATGTGATGTGTGAAATGTGTGATAAATATATTAAGTCCAATTAATTTCAAAACAAGTTTTAAATAGGAAATACCCACTAAACCACACACTACCGGCAAGTGTACCGGTCGAAAGTAGTAAAGTAAATAAGTCCAAATATCGAACCGTGGACACCGTAATAGCGGCTCTCGGTACTAAACTTTCGTCGAGTCCTAGTCTAAAATATTGAAGTGATGGTGATTTAATTAAACTACTAAGAAAAATATAAAATTGAAGTAAATAAAATACGAACAACTCAACAAAGAAAATGAACAAGTAAAACTGGATAAGATCAAGTAATGAGAAAATGGCTACCTAGGTAAGAATCAAGGTGACTGACTTATAGCACTCGGGATTGGATAAATGGGTTTTGGCTACCGGGATCTTGAGATACACTAAACTAGACCAACACTGGAACACGAATCACTCTCCAACATGTCGCAATACTGAATCTAGGGAAGTGTGTAATCACCGGTCTCTGGTTCAGATCACCTCTCGGTCTCTCCAAACTAAATTAAGGTATCCTAAATCTGAATGTCCTCTCGGCCCCCTCAGAAACAATACATCCGGGATGTGTAAGGGATGCAAGGGATAGTTATTCTAACAGGTTTCTAACACAGGATGCTAACAAAATAGGCACGCTAGGGGTGACTCACTCTCGTGCAGACCACGGTCCCGAATACCTACCAAGCTAGACACACTGACACCTAATCTCCTCTCGGTCTCAAAGGTTGTAGAATGCTAAATTACCGAATAATTAATTAACTTGTTTCTAAGGTTCACTACGTCTAGCAACCACAAAATATATCAAAAACACCAAGTCTAAGATACTTACAAAACCCTAGATCAAAAGATACAAAATCAATTAATAAGCGAAACAAGTATTTATTAGTCAACCGCATATACATGGCAACCACATACATATGGAAACTCATAATTGTATTCATTGTAATAATTATATACCATATTATCATTGTATTTCCTTTATTATTGATAGGTTAGTTAGGGATCCTTGTGTATATATTCTCCTAATGTTTTGTGAATAAGATGAGAAGTCTTTTGATAATTTACAATTTACAGGCATAAATCAAATGCAGATCTTAGTCAACGGATAGAGAGTGCACCTTGATGCAAAAAAGCCAACAACATTTCACCATCAACAATTGGATCAAATATAAAAATATCAGGTCTGAGTTGTTGTATATTAAAGGTTATAAGATATGGAATGTTCATTGAAGGATTGAGCAGATCAATATGGAAATTTTTAAATGGGTTTGGAATTATTAATGGATCTAAAATGCCATAAAAGGTCAACAAATTGAAAAAAATAACGCGAAGTCTCACGTCAATTGCTGTGAAGAAGGTATCAGGTGGACTTAAATACTGGCATTGGGTCAACTGCGATAAAATGGAGATGATATGGCTACTGATTTGACCTTTTTTTGTGTATCAGTTGAAACTGGAAAGATCACAGATTGGATGTTGGTCAAAATGGTTGCTAAAAATTTAAAATTATTCTCAAAAGTAAAATGATTTTGTAGTATGTAGTGATATTCCAAAGTCAATAATATTTGGGTTATAAATACATAATTCAATTGGAGTTGTATCCAAAAGTCAAAAGTTGGATAAAGGCAAAATAATGTAAAAGTCAAATGCACTTGAACTTTTCATATTAATATGGGAATACACGCATTAATATCGAAAATCTAGTGAAACTGAAGCTTTCTAGGAAAAACATTGTTACCAGATATTCTTCACATTGTATTTCAAGTGACAATTACTAGTTTTACTTGATCCCCTGCAAATTGTATAAACTAGAACTACTTTCAACTATATTTCAATTATTGCTGGCCTTAGTTCAAACATGATTTTTTCTAGACAGTTTGTATGCGGTAATGCTTATCACACCTTCCATTATCCTTGATATACGTTAAATTACACATATAAAAGTCCCCGATTCACTCCCATTTTTATATGTTTTTGGCCTTATACATGATGAATTGGTACTTATTTGGTATCTTTATGATTACAGGTCTTAAACGATGTCCCGGACGCAAACCCGAAGAAAAACAAGGATTTCGGCCCTTTATCAGGAGAACTTTTGCGCAGCAGCTGTTCGGATCGTTTTTACCCCTTCTAAAACCCAAAATCCGACTTCGACTTTCAAACAAGAATTGTTCTACGCCCCGAGAGCTTTCCAGGCATATAAAGAACACCTCCTAACGATTTTTCTACGATTTTATATGCAATTTTAAAGATCGTGCTGTCGTGCTGTTCTCTGTGAGCGGCCGCTCACTCTCTGTGAGCGGCCGCTCGCTCCTCCAGATCTTTTCAGAAACGTTCTAGAAGGCCTACGTCAGCTTGAAAAGTGAGCGGCCGCTCACAGGCTTCGAGCGGCCGCTCACAGGCCCTGTTCTGCTATAAATGCCCCATTCAGCCCACTGATCGATTATTGGATCTTTGGGGGGCGATTTCTGGCGCTTTTCGGGGCTAACGAAGTGCTGCATAGGCGTGGAACAAGCTCGGGAATCCATCCGATCCATCCTTCATCATCCAATCCATCTCTTTAGCAATCTTATGGTTTGATCCTTTAAGCTTTCTTAGATCCAAATCTGATTTTGTTTGCTATTTTGATGTTATTTTAGTTAATCGTACGCCTACGGGCAAGAACATTAGTATTAGTTAGTAGTTAAAACAATCGTTTGTATGAAATCATGTTTTGTATGAATTTGGCGTTTTTCATGTTTGAATCTTGATGATCATAGCGCAACCTTGTTTCGTTGTTGTTAGATTTGTAGTTGTGTTTGGATGACTTTGATGATTGTCGAATGTGTTAGGCGGATTACTTGTTGAAGAAACCGTCCGTTTAATCGTCCGATAGTAGACTAGTTAACTTGTTAATAAAGTTTACACCAGGAAACTGTAACCGGGTATTGGTTTGGTTAAAGTCACTTGAATAACGATTATGAATGTTTACCGGCACGTAAAAGAGTTTTAAAAGCTTAATGGTGTTGTTACCAATCTTTGACACGGTTAATTATCTTTGTTAGTTATTTTGGTGAAAATGGCGATCTTAGTAGATTTGTGTTCAAAGTTGGTAAAATGGAATAGGTTGTGAAATGCTCTACTTTATGCTAGTCTAGGTGGTCGTATTGTGTATTCGATATTGCTTTCCTTAACTAGTGCGGTTGAGGACTCCCGAAAGGTGATACTAACCTATCTTTAAAGATTCTCATGAGATCATATCAGCTGCGCACTAATGAACAACTTGAAGTGGTTAACGTGTGTATTCGTGTTAGCTTTCTGTATAGTTGTCATGTTAGGATGCCCGAGAGGGAACTAACTGTCGGAAAATGGGAATGTTGATCACGCCTTTATTTCTTATTATATATAGATGACATGCTAGGATTGGTGTATTATAGTCTATATAGTTATATTTTCTATTTGGAGTCTTAGTTAAGTTATTTACATATGTTAGAATTAATCTAGTTTAAACAAACTCAACTTATCTTTTCCTACTGGTAAATCGGGGATATAGTTTTAGTACCATTGCTCCGCGCGCGTCCATGGATCGATACTTGGTTCTTATCTGTACTTACTACATATATGACAGGGTACACTTGCCCTATTGTGTGTGTTTTAATATTAAGGTCGAAACCATTTTTATAAATATTAAAGCAAAACGTGTGTTAAAACCCATTGAAAATTATGTGTATATCCGCACACGTCAAGTTTTTGGCGCCGTTGCCGGGGACGCGACGAGCTTTAGGAACGAACCGAGTCAACTTTTTACCAGTGTACATGCTTGTGAATACTTGTTTATACTTCGTTGATTCGTAATTTCATTCATTTATTTGCATATATGATTCTTTGATTGTTTATTTGATTTATCTGTCTGTTGATATTTTGGATTGATTTTAGATTGGTTCATAGGTTTGCACATATATTCGTTCATTTATCTGCTTATAGGATTGTTTGATTGATTATTCGTTCATTAGGATGTTGATAGATTTAATTGATTGATTATTGGATTTATTGGTTTATTTATGAATTTGATTTATTGTTTATTTGATTGATTAGATTTATTTGTTCGTATTTGAACTAATTATTAATTTCATGCTTTGAATAGTTTTATGCGTTGTCTGTTTGTTTCTGTTCATTTTATTGATTCTATTGGTTTTTATTTGATTGTTATGTATATATATATATACTTTTTATTTTACTTAAATATACAATGGAAGTCTGGGTATGCTATTTTTAAATTTGATGGTTCGGATGCTTTTATGAATGGTTTGGGTTAAGAAAAATTGGGAAATTTATTTTATATAGAAGTGGTTTTAATAAAAATAATTTTCTGTGAAAAATACTTCCTTGCGATTTGCAAAGAAGTTGGGCTTATGGTTCCGCTTTAAGCGAGTTCCTAATTACCCCGGGTTTTATCTTTTATTGTTCGCGATACGCGAACAGGATCACCAGAGTCCTTCGCGTGACGTGAATAACCGCTATCTTCCGTTTTTATCTCAATACATTAGCATCCATCATCGTTTCTATCCATCAACTTCCGTTATATTGATTTTCGGTGAAAAAGGGGTGTTTTCGCGCAAGCAAAAGACGGTCTTTATCTTATTGCAACGCGCGAGCGCCTTGAGTCATTGTAGTCACTTGCGCCACGCGAGAAGCGGTCTATACTTCTTCGCGATGCGCGAGCGACTCAGATTTCGCTGAAAATATTGTATATTTTCATATTTTATATATTATCATAATTTAAGTTTAGTGTATAGTTTTTAGTATGTTTATCTGTGTATATTCCTTCCGTTTTTCTTAGATCGAGTCTGTAATTATTTTGTCTGTAATTATTTCGTACATTGCGTCAGTTTAAGTGTGGGGATGGCCGATGTCTGTTCATTGCTTGATCGATCTTCTCGCCCGTACTCAATCTCCATTCGGGCGAAAGCGATCTTTAAGAAAATCTTTAATGAAAACGGCCATTCCTAGAAGTTAAAGTCCAAGTTGGACTGAGTTTGAAAGTCATTGGGTAGCGATCAAGGCCATTCAATTCAGGCCCGTTTGACCCGGATGTGGAAGTACTCGAATCCCACGACCGCGCGCTTAAACGCGCATGGAAAAGTGAGTCAAGCTATCGACTCGTGCAAAAACATAGCTTCGCAGGGGCATTCATGTCCTTAGCAACTTCATAATATCCTAAACGACTTCATAATGTTTTAGATGTGCAGGGGCAGAAATGTCCTAATGAACTTCATAAAGTTTTTAACTTGTTGTTTAGTATGTTTTTAGTTTTTACAGGATTGATTCGCGCCAAATGAAGATGTGGAAAGTCGCTTCAAAACTGAGGTATTATACTAAGAAGCGTCACAAAACAGGTATGTTGGTTGTTTGGATCAAAACGGATAAGTGCAGGCGCGTTTAGGTGAAAAACTGCAGCGAAATAACACATCAGTGAGCAGTGAGCGGCCGCTCGGAGGCTCCGAGCGGCCCGCTCAAAACGCCCAGGACTTAAAAAAAAATTGAGCGGCCGCTCCAAGGGAGCGAGCGACCGCTCGGATATGCCTGCACAAGTTTTTCAAGGGTAAAGTTGGTATTTCACATTTAAAACTCACAAACCAACCCTAAATAACTTATAAGCGGCCGCTCCTTCAGTTTTTTGACCCCATTCCTTTGCTTTTTGATCTCAAGAACACACCAACACAAAAACCATTCAATTCCACTTCAAATCTTCCAAGTCAAGGTATGAATCTTTAGTTTTCTTGTTATTTATCTTGTTCTAGTGTAATGTAGTTTAGTTATATGCAATCTTTTCATGATTTTAGGGTCTCTTCATACATGTTTAACAAACCCTAATGTTATTTGATGGATTGTTGGTGTTGCTAATATAGATTAGTTGTTAATTATTGTTTAAATCTTAGAGTTTTCGGGTTTTCTTCATAATAAGTTCAACAAATCCGAAAATTTTTATGATTTGTTTTAAGTTTGTAGCCTATTATTTAGTGTAATTTAGTATAAATGTAGATTAATTTTATAATAGGGATGTATGTTAGTGTAGATGTTAGTGTAATTTAGGTTTGTTTTTGGAATTTTGGGGATTCTTCATAAATGTTTAAACATCCCCAAATTCCTCATGTTTTAGGTTATAATTTGTTGTTCATGATCTTGATTTCTTGGAGTTTCCTTCATAAATGTTTAACAAAACCCCAAAACTTTAAGATTGTTAGTGTTTTGATTGTAGTTTAGATAGTTTTGTTCGTAAAACTTTGGGGCGTTCTTCATAATTAAACAAACGCGCCCCAAGTTCTATGATACTTCATAATAATTTGGTTTTTAAAACACCTTTCGCGGGATAATTTGAATTTAAAACGATTTTGCAAAATCATAGCGCGTAGGTGTTCAAAATTCCAAATTTGTTTGAAAACTTCATAAGTGTGATGATGAATGGATGTGTTTGATGTATTTTCCTTTTGGAAAGAATGGTGATAGTGCAGGAAAAGGCGAGCACCGGTATGGATGCTCAATGCAGTCACCATACTTTTCGGGTTATCACCACCAGGGGAGTATTATTCTCCTTTTTCACACAATAGTTAGCTAATTCATAAACGCTTTCTATTTTTCACATTGGGGACAATGTGACGTTTAAGTGTGGGGAGGGATTATATCGTGTTCTAGTTTGTCCTCTTCTGTTTATACTTATATATATATATATATAATATATATATACAAAACAACCCTTTTATAAGTACATATATGTATATATTTGTAATAAAATATCAAGCTTAACCAATTTTTGATAAAAATAACTTAAGGCGCGACAAACGGACGTGATACTAGCATGCTAAATCTGTACATTTGCACCCATTTCCTTCCGGTTACGTGAGCATTTGAGCCTATTAGTGTAGATTTCGTTTCTTTGACATGCTTATCGAGTGAGCTGGATGTTTTGTGCCAGTTAGAACTTGTCATTAGCATGCTTGTTTAGACCAGATTCGTGTGAAGTTGTATAAAAATGATTGAGGCATTTAGGATACCCTTTTGATTTAGCCTTTTCTTTTCGTTCTATCTGTTTCCCGCACCCAAATGTTATCCCCTAGTTAACCATGTTGAACCTAATCCCGTGTTTTTTCTTATTTACCAGACCATTTCACCACTTAACCAAATTTAGCCTTTTTCTTTTAAACCTTTTGTGTTGGAACTCGGTTTAGGTTATTGTTTGACTCGTTTTGTG
The DNA here is from genome assembly GCA_032199755.1 of Ambrosia artemisiifolia. NCBI lineage: Eukaryota > Viridiplantae > Streptophyta > Magnoliopsida > Asterales > Asteraceae > Ambrosia > Ambrosia artemisiifolia. Next base: position 5,016,773 of record CM063529.1, on the reverse strand, counting down.
TTATAGTTCATGTTCGGGCTTTTAGATCCCGTGTTTTGTGTATATTCTCGTTTTAGTTTTCAGTTATATTCAGTATTGTAAGCTTGTTATTAAAAAAAAAAGAAAAGAAAAAAAAATCAGAAAAATCCAGAAAAAAATCGTATACCCTAAAATAGGGTGAATTAGCAGTGTTCGAGCAGTTTTCGGGGCAATAAAGTAAGAAGTTGTATGTTTAGCTCGATTGGAATAAAATTCGGTTATATTCGCGTGTGTTTTGTACAGTCGTTGTTTGTTTGTGTTTAGTTAGACTTAACCGCCGAGTTTTAGCCGATTCGTCACTGTATATATATCCATTCCACACCCTTACCTTTGCCTGACATTACAACCCTTATAAGACCTCTTGATTTATACTTTTTCACACGATAGTTGGTGAAGATTAGATCTTTTGACAAGCTTATGATATTGCACGATTCATTGTCTTGGCAATGGAGCGATTTACACATACACATTACACGTATGTTTCATAAATAAAACCGAGTGTGTGTGAACATTGTGAGTCGTGTACGGGTTTGCCTGCTATGTTGATCGAAAGTGAATCGCCGCCTTGTAGTTGTTTTGTCACCTGCTTTATACTTGTTAGCTTGAATCTTATTTGTACAGGTTATTTTGCCTGTGTTGCCATTTGGCTTGTTTTGCGTTTATTTTCTGTTTAATGTTTGCTTGAGGACAAGCAAAGTTCAAGTGTGGGGAGGTTTGATATACGTTAAATTACACATATAAAAGTCCCCGATTCACTCCCATTTTTATATGTTTTTGGCCTTATACATGATGAATTGGTACTTATTTGGTATCTTTATGATTACAGGTCTTAAACGATGTCCCGGACGCAAACCCGAAGAAAAACAAGGATTTCGGCCCTTTATCAGGAGAACTTTTGCGCAGCAGCTGTTCGGATCGTTTTTACCCCTTCTAAAACCCAAAATCCGACTTCGACTTTCAAACAAGAATTGTTCTACGCCCCGAGAGCTTTCCAGGCATATAAAGAACACCTCCTAACGATTTTTCTACGATTTTATATGCAATTTTAAAGATCGTGCTATCGTGCTGTTCTCTGTGAGCGGCCGCTCACTCTCTGTGAGCGGCCGCTCGCTCCTCCAGATCTTTTCAGAAACGTTCTAGAAGGCCTACGTCAGCTTGAAAAGTGAGCGGCCGCTCACAGGCTTCGAGCGGCCGCGCACAGGCCCTGTTCTGCTATAATTGCCCCATTCAGCCCACTGATCGATTATTGGATCTTTGGGGGGCGATTTCTGGCGATTTTCGGGGCTAACGAAGTGCTCTCATAGGCGTGGAACAAGCTCGGGAATCCATCCGATCCATCCTTCATCATCCAATCCATCTCTTTAGCAATCTTATGGTTTGATCCTTTAAGCTTTCTTAGATCCAAATCTGATTTTGTTTGCTATTTTGATGTTATTTTAGTTAATCGTACGCCTACGGGCAAGAACATTAGTATTAGTTAGTAGTTAAAACAATCGTTTGTATGAAATCATGTTTTGTATGAATTTGGCGTTTTTCATGTTTGAATCTTGATGATCATAGCGCAACCTTGTTTCGTTGTTGTTAGATTTGTAGTTGTGTTTGGATGACTTTGATGATTGTCGAATGTGTTAGGCGGATTACTTGTTGAAGAAACCGTCCGTTTAATCGTCCGATAGTAGACTAGTTAACTTGTTAATAAAGTTTACACCAGGAAACTGTAACCGGGTATTGGTTTGGTTAAAGTCACTTGAATAACGATTATGAATGTTTACCGGCACGTAAAAGAGTTTTAAAAGCTTAATGGTGTTGTTACCAATCTTTGACACGGTTAATTATCTTTGTTAGTTATTTTGGTGAAAATGGCGATCTTAGTAGATTTGTGTTCAAAGTTGGTAAAATGGAATAGGTTGTGAAATGCTCTACTTTATGCTAGTCTAGGTGGTCGTATTGTGTATTCGATATTGCTTTCCTTAACTAGTGTGGTTGAGGACTCCCGAAAGGTGATACTAACCTATCTTTAAAGATTCTCATGAGATCATATCAGCTGCGCACTAATGAACAACTTGAAGTGGTTAACGTGTGTATTCGTGTTAGCTTTCTGTATAGTTGTCATGTTAGGATGCCCGAGAGGGAACTAACTGTCGGAAAATGGGAATGTTGATCACGCCTTTATTTCTTATTATATATAGATGACATGCTAGGATTGGTGTATTATAGTCTATATAGTTATATTTTCTATTTGGAGTCTTAGTTAAGTTATTTACATATGTTAGAATTAATCTAGTTTAAACAAACTCAACTTATCTTTTCCTACTGGTAAATCGGGGATATAGTTTTAGTACCATTGCTCCGCGCGCGTCCATGGATCGATACTTGGTTCTTATCTGTACTTACTACATATATGACAGGGTACACTTGCCCTATTGTGTGTGTTTTAATATTAAGGTCGAAACCATTTTTATAAATATTAAAGCAAAACGTGTGTTAAAACCCATTGAAAATTATGTGTATATCCGCACACGTCAATCCTATCAACAAAATCAAAGCTTCTTTCGGTTTTGTTCCATTTATCAGATTTCATGCTGCTACCTCACTATATATTTAATATATCTCCCTACTTCTTCCAAATAGCAGTACAATATATCACACAAATTAGAAGTCAAAATCTGAAAGCTCAAGTGTATCAAGAATCCAACAAATTCATTTAAGCAATTACAATCACCATAATCGAAATCAACATGAAAGTCATCAAACAAACTCACCAACTAATATCAAGAAACATTTACCTGGCATGTATGCTTCAATACTTGTTTACAAGCTATTGGTTTATACATTGCTTGTATGCTTCACATGCCTTCTTCTTCAGCTCTATGCATTAGGATATGGCGTTTACCTTTATTATAAATAGTAAAATTTGGTTGATCAAGCAAAAGTAGTGTTTCCATGTAGGCATAGATAGAATATGAACCTGTTAAATTTATCCAAACATAGCTTAAGTGTTTTGAGTAGGGGTCATAAACACCAAGGGATGTACCATATAACTTTTCATAACCATATTCAATTAAAGGTTCACCACTTTTCCTAAATTCGAGTACTTTTAGTACCGCTTCATCAGGTGTGTAGATAGTGATAGTGTATAGCTTCATAAACCATTTAGGAACACCGTCCTCCATTATCCATACAACGAAAACCTTCTCGACTTCATTTCGTTCAAGCACAACAAGTGACTTCCTGAGCTTAGAGATATACAAATCTTCGTCATGTGTTTCATATGCTAAAAGATCCGGAAGGTTTACTTCCTTAAATTCCTCAGTTGTCATATCAAATTCAATAATCAGATTAAAATAGTCATCTCTATCATCCATGGTAATCATATCAATAGCAAGCCAATCAAGAACTCCATCTATAGCCACCTTAAAATCACAAAATCTAATTGATTTATGAGGGAGATTTGTGCTGCAAGGACTTCTCCACGCTCCGGTGCTTAATGTAAAAACCTCAGCTTGCCATGGAATGCTGTCAAATATACTACTACTTTCCATATCTTCAATATGTGTAATCTTAACAATCTTAGGATCACCGGTCTCACCACAAACCCCAAAACCTAAAACAGTACCAAACACGGTATCATTACCTGCCATATTAGGCACAACAACACCCACAACTTTACTTATTGCAGTATTCCAAAGAACGGCCATGCACGTTCCCTGAAAGGGAGACTGACGAAAATGACCATACAAACACAACAAGCCATGAGAGCATCCGATAATGGTAGGAAATACAAGCATGTTAGCCAATGTGGGAAGGGTGAGGGAAACTATCTGTTTGGGAAACTATCATCGTCAACAACTAAAACATATTTTCCCACGTTTTGATTAGATTTAGCGTCATACCTTAAAAGCAGATGATGCAGCTGTGTGTTGTAACGAGTAATGAAATCTGAACTGTCGATCACAGACTTCCATGGTTTGTAGACGGTTCGGAACTGAATCAAGGATTTGACAGGAAGCCGCTTCATGATTTCAACTTGGATTTCGAACGGTATTTTGTCTGACATTATGATTTTGATTACGAGATGAATATCTAGGGTTTTTTTATAACAGAGTGGGAAGATGATGTTAAAGTTGTGGCGATATCAACTTGAAGACTAAAGTCGAAGGACTAAACGAGTAAAATAATAATTAAGTTTGTTTAATTATTATTTGAATTATCTATTAGTGTTAGTATTAGGTTTGAATTATGTTTCCTAATGTTTAGATAATTATGTTTAGTATTAGAGTTCTAATAGGATTAGAATAGCTAGTCTATATAAACCCCTTGGTTGTAATGTTTTATTAATTCAAGTTAATAAAAAGAGTCGATCAAAAGTTTTGATCAGAATTGTGAGTCTCTTTGCTCGTTTCCAAGTTTAACAAGTGGTATCAGAGCCACGGTTTTGAGAGTCGTTTTCCAAGAAGGGAGCAGCCCCTATATATTTAAAGCAACAACGGCAAAAGGGAGTTGGCTTTTGTAAATTTTTTCTTGCCGGGTACCAAGAAGAAACAAGCATCAAGGCTGCTTTATGGAAGGAGGAGATAATAGAATCTCATTGGCCGGAAAAGTGGCATGGTCGGTGATTGGAATCAACCAAGATGATGATGAGCTTGATTCGTATAAAATAGTGAAGCCAGTAGTGCATAAATTAATATGATGGTCAAGAGTGTTATCAATTTGTTATTGCCAATTGAGAAGCCCAAGCTTGTGGTGCGATCAAGTGTCCAGCGGCAGACACGTGTGTTCAATTGAGAGGTGTTTCGGGCTGCGTTGATAGTTAAACAGTCCTGATAGTGAAGCGTAGCAACTCTCGATGGTGCAGCGGTAGTAAGCTGTCAAAACGGATGATAATGTCATGCGTTCGGGTATGGTTTCGGTACCAATTTGTGGTGCACGGGACAGCAGGGAAACAAGATGTTTGGAAGCTGCATAGGTGTTATTACGGGAATGGAAACGATGGCAAAATAACACCGAATGGTGGCGATAGTGGCTGCCAAAAGTCGATGACAGAATCGTGAACGTGGTAGTAGGTGTGAGTGTTTCGGACTAAGTTACGGGTTAGTTCGGTGGTCATCAAGTAGAAGGCTATTGGAATTTGTTACCCTTCTGTCAATTAAAAGTTATCTTAGTTAAGGCTCTCTTGGTTATCAAGATCAACTAGTGTTTATCGTTGAAGGTTTCAATGATGATGTGTCATCACCGTGTGTCGGGATGGTTAAATCTCCGTGTGTCGGGGTAGTTTAGTCGAGTGACCAAAAGAAGAAGACTCGTTCAAAGGCAGTGGTAAAAGATCACGAGTAGATCTTGGTGAACCCTTTGATGTAATCTGGTTGAAGGCAGTTGATAAGTTATCCTTTCTTCCAGTGGATGGAGTTTCGTTATTGGTCGGGTTGAAGAGAGTGCAAACTATTGACTTGAGTTCAAGAGGGAGCAAATAACCGAGCTAAATGAATTACCTGTAGTAAAGATACTTGAGATGTGTTCAAGTATTGGAATGAGTGAAGTCGGTGTTGAGAGGGAGTGTGAAAGATCCAACACCAACCCGGTATGAAGATTTTAGTTGAAAGAGGTTTATAGTTGATATTGAGAGGGAGTGTTAAAGTTGTGGCGATATCAACTTGAAGACTAAAGTCGGAGGACTAAACGAGTAAAATAATAATTAAGTTTGTCTAATTATTATTTGAATTATCTATTAGTGTTAGTATTAGGTTTGAATTATGTTTCCTAATGTTTAGATAATTATGTTTAGTATTAGAGTTCTAATAGGATTAGAATAGCTAGTCTATATAAACCCCTTGGTTGTAATGTTTTATTAATTCAAGTTAATAAAAAGAGTCGATCAAAAATCGTGAGTCTCTTTGCTCGTTTCCAAGTTTAACAGATGATTCAGAGAAGATGAAGCGTGGTATTTTACGAGATGAATTTGGATGCTTTCGAAGATGAGTTTCAAGAAGAAAGTAAGTCTTGAATTTGTTAAAACCAGAGATTTTGATGATGTTTTTGTTGAGGATGATAGTGAAACAGGACAGGTTACTCATTGTAGACCTAAATAATAATCCTAGAGATGGGATTTTGATAAATAGTAGTATTTCTAACGAAGAAGAAGCAAAATTTAAGATTGTGATGGTTAGTAATGTAAATTTTTCCAGTGGCTGTTGCAGCTGAAAACACCGCTGAAACAGCGCTCAAACGCGTTAAAAACAGCACTGAAATAGTTTCTTGATAAATGTGTTTGTTTGTGCAATCTTATATGCCGACACTGTTGCATTTATTCAGGTATGCATAAGTGATTTTATTTTATTTTATTCTTTGGTAGAAGAGATGGTTGTTTCAAGATTTGGTTCCATTGTTTTCGAACTCCTTTGAAACTAATGCAGCTCTATTGCAAGTATGCTTTTGAAATTATATAGTAGTTCACCTTATTTTATGCACTAAAATGGTTCAAGTGATTATAGTAAGCGATTTGTATTTTATATAAATATTATATATCAACATCTTTCTATGAAAGTTTGCTTTAAAGTTCTTCTTATACTTTAAATTAGTGGCTAACTTAACCTCTTAGCAATCCGTTATTTCTTTTTTGATCAGTATTTGTCTTGGCTTCCTAGGTTGTTCTCATATTTTGTTCCAACTAAATTATAATATTTAACTTTCTATGGATTTGCAGTACAAGAATTTGGGGAAATGAACGTACTTGCCTATATTAATGTATTTCTGCTTGCAATCCCTCTCTTCTAAGTAACCATTTAACACTATATTTAATGAAGTTTGGACCTTAAAACACGGATGGGTCAAGCGTGTATTTAGCGATTTAGTCATACGCGCAAATTACTATATGAGAACTATAAAACTAAGTGGGATAATTAGTTTTTCAGGATACATTGATGGTCTTGGAGATGCAGTGGAGCATGGGCCGTTGAAGGCTGTTGGAGTCTCTAAGTACAATGGTATGTTTCTAGAATTTCCTGTTGAAACAGTGAGATACAAGGTTTCAGATGTTTTTCTATCTTTGGTTTTTTTATTTCAGAAAATTGTCTCCATAACGCTTATGAGCAGATAAAGAAATGAGGTATTCCCGGCCATGGCCTCGAATAAGGTCATTTAGGTGGGTCGATGACTTGGTTGTCAAATAGTTTTTAAAAAGTTCTGAAAAACGAAATATGCATTTGACCCAGGTAGATTGTGATATTTCCTGTTTGCAGGAAATCAATCAAATAATGAAGGTACACCAACCGATGTGACATCAGATGGCACCCACCGGTTAGGTAAGTCGTCTTTAAAATCATTGTATCAGGCTCCAAATTGACAACTTGATTGAAAATGGAACAGGGGTGAATGTGCCTCACGTGGAGGTGTTACCAAGGCGTGGGGCAATTGGGTCGTAGTTCTCTTCTAGCCAAAATACAATTGAGGTCAAATGTATAATGAAAGCTAAATGGTTAAATCAACTCTATATATGGTAGCGGTACGGCAGAATCGTAATGGGCAAAATCAGTAATTTTATTGAAGGCCCAAATCAGTTTGGCAAAAAGCGGTTTGGGTTACAAATTGATTTTTTTACTGAAAAACTAATCCTATACGAATTGATTAGGATTAGGTTCTAAATGGTTCGTGGCCCAGACCTATAAGAAACCAGATTGAAAAAAACAAAAAAGAATCAGTTAGGGTTTAACATTGGTACTTTCCTTCAAATCTCGAACTTGCTGGTGGGCCGGGTGATATATTGTTTTCGGGGGTTTTACACCTCTACTCATAATTGTAACAGACACAATAGTTGTTGGGCAGTAATGGGCTTATAGAAGAAGACAATTACTAAGTCCGATGATAAAACTTCTAGCATGATGCAATTTGGATATGGAAAACAATTAAATTCATCGGATGCTTACATCACATTGGTCATATTTATGTTTGGTATATGGACGCATAACATGACGAATTACAAGTTTTGTCCTTCATGTTTATACTAGATTACAAAACATATCATTTAAGTTTAAAAATGACGAGTTGTGTACTTTACGTTCAAAAATCTTGCATGTTATGTCCTTTGACACTAACCCAGTTAGATTTTAACTCAAATATGAGGATAATTTTGTGTTTTTACTATTTTATATATAGGGGAGGGTTATCCGTGGAGTTATTGAAAAACAATCTTTGTTCAAAAGAATGTTGCACATAGCCCGAAGTATGTAAAGCAGCTTCCCAGTGAGGAATATGAGGTTCTTGCATGAATTGACTCAGAAACTGCACTGCATAAGAAAGATCTGGCCGTGTGTGAGTCAAATTATTAGTTTTGCCAACAAGTTTTCTGTATAGTAAATGATCATGATAAAAACATGGAACAACACTAGGATCAAATTTGGGTCTCTCTTCTTTAAGAGAAAGCATAACACAAACAACCAAAGGCCCTTAAATGATCATAAGAGGGAGGTTTTCCACTTGATTGAAAATGAAGGGCTCTTAATGTCTCTAACAGATGTTTGTGCTTCCTTTACATTACTCCATTTTGTTGTGGAATTGCCACACAACTTGTTTGATGCAGAATTCCTTTTGACAACAAAAATTGAGTGTGACTATTGGATGAGCCTAACTCAAAAGCATTATCCGTTCTTAAGCATTTTACCTTGGTATGAAACTGTGTTTCAACCATTTCCAAAAAAAAAATTAAAATTGTAGAACAGGAAATGCATTAATTTTAGTCAAAAGTAAATGTGTCCAAGTGATTCTACTAAAGTCATCCACAATGGTCAGAAAATATTTGAAACCATTATAAGTGGCTGTATGATAAGCACCCCACACATCTAAATGAATGAGATAAAAAAATGTGAGATGTTTATGTGGTATTATGGGGAAAAGACGGTCTATGTTGTCTATCTTGTGGCAAATATCACAACATTTAGTTTGACAACATCCCCACTAGGAAAAACAGCTAATTGTTTGAGTTTGTACAAAGCAAAATGGCCAAGCCTAATGTACCAAGTTTTGCTATAAACAACATCATTACAATAAGACTACCTTATTCTAGAAGTTGAATCATTAATAATAATAGTAAACTATATCATTGCTTTTGAGGAGATACAATCCATCAAGTAGTTTACTAAGAACCACTGGTCTTTTCAGAGAAGATAAAAGATTACGTTTAAATTGTGGAATAAGCAAGACACGATGTAAAGAAAGGTTTGTTAACAAGTGAATTGTGCCATATTTAATAGCTATTAGAACAGTTCCATTTGGAAGAAGGATTTTGAAAGGTTTTTGAAGAAATTTGATGTTTGTAAGAAGATTTTCATAAGAACACATGTGATCATTATCAGCAGTATCTAAGGCCCATGTGGGTAAAAATTCAACAAAAGAGGAACATGCCATAATGCCTAAAGTTTACATACTTGACCTCATTAGTTAAAATACAGGAAGTTAAACTTTCGTACTTAATAATATCACAAAAGAAATATGGTTTTTAAAACCATGTTTTCGGAAAGAAATGGGGGTGTCACAAAAGTGTTGTTGATTATCACGTAGAAGTGTAATAAATAGTAAGTCATGAAATTAGAATCGACCAGAGATCTTTCAAAAGGGTGTTTGTTAGAAAAAAAATATATATTTTATTTACCAACACGAGCACTTTTGAAAATATTTAACAAAATAGCATATATTATACAAAATGACATGTTTACCACCTAGTATAAAAATCAATAGATGATAAATGACAAGAAAGGGGGGCATCCGCTGTCAGGTCGTCGCTCTGCTGTGTCTGGCCCGTCCTCTAGGCACCTTTGGAAGGCAGGGAGCGTGACAACGTGCACGCTTCCCTTTACTCCATACCATAGGGCCTTTTCATCAGCTGCAGGGTTTGGTGGCCTGAAATTGACTTGGCTTTGCCAAAAGGCCTCATTTCTAAAAGCCCGGCTCGTGAGGCATCCCTCTCGCAGTAGAGTTCCACACCTCACCTCGCTCTTGTGACACGCTATGTTTCCCCTTTCTATTCCCATGATAAGGGTGAGTCCCATGCGTCAGTTTGTGGATTGCGGTCTAATGCAGTAACCCCTACATGTGCCCGTAATAGGCCCACCGCCCTACCTAAACCAATCATCATATCGGTCCCTATGCCCCATTGCTGGAAACGTCTAAATTTTACTCAAACAATCCACCCACAACCCTATTGCCCTCCCCTATGGTACACCACATCTCATAAGTCAGAACAATGGTGAAGATCTAGACCCGACAACCCCACTCCGCATCTGACCTCCTTTCGCCTTTATGACAATTATAGATATTTGCATACAACATTTTTGACAGAAGTTTGAATACACCTGGCAAAACGAGCTGGTTAGGTCGAGCGTCGGGCCAAAACAGATTTAGGCTGCTTTAAAAATGGTTTTGCTTTTAAAGAAGAAAGATAGTAACAATAGCCGATCCATCCTTGGTTCTTCTGATTATCATCTTTCACCATTAATCAGATTATCATCTTCAAACTTTGCTGATTCTAGCAAAATTTTCAATTCTCCATCAACTTACATAAAAAAATCTAGTTAGACTTGAACATATATATAAGTCAACAGAAACTAATTTCAGGCACAAGAATTGCACATTGTAAAATTTCCTTGGATACTCTTCATGTGATTAACAAAATCACAAATTATGAACCAACTAAAATAGCTGCAGCTTTTGTTAATTGACAAAATAAGATAATGTAGATAATAAATAAATGTTATATATAATATCCAAATTACAAAATCTATACTATATATAAATACATGTCATTCGGGTACAATGGTAATTTGCAACCTTTACAACTACCTTTACAGCCAGTCAATGCATCATCCATCCAAAGGTCATAAGACGCCGAGATTAAGACGGCTGACACTACTATATTGCTCTTTCAGGGTACAATGGAGGTGGCGATTTCGTCACTTTATGACGCCTATCGGTTTAGATGCACTTTTGAGCTCTGGTGGTGGTTTGTATTCTTCTATAAGAGATTTCTCAGAATCTTCCTTCTCATTATCATCAGATTCTATGTAGTATGTGCTTATTGATTTAGATTAGTCTAATTTAGCGATACTTTGTTAACAACCACATTAAGCACAATGAGATCATGAAGACAGGTTCTAGAGTTTATGTTCCCGTATCGATTGCTGAATCTTGAATCTCTAAGAGAGTATATACCATACCAAGTGCAACCCTATGTCCAAATGCAGATGGTGGGTCAACCTATACTTGAAAATGACCGTCTTTTGACCTTCGAGTCATACTCATTTGACCCATTACCCAAATGTCTCATCTTTCCACTTCTATATACATGTACAGGGAATTTCCAAATATGTAACTTAATCCTTTTTCTTAATCTAAAAATTTGACTATGGTTTAGGTCCATTGTCTTGATAGAGAAAGCAGCGGGATTATTCATATGGGCAGATCAAAAGAGAGCATATCGTGAGGCGATCTGGAATACACCTCAGGGCCTCAAGGCAACGCCTCATGCATAGAGAAACGTATCGCATACATGAAATTCTCGCGTCCCCACCCCTCACCCTCCCCATGCCAACTAAAAATCCCTGACAGTTGTATGTTTGTTTTAAACACTAACAAATAATTGCCCTAATCCCATTACAAGCATACAGATATATATATATATATATATATATATATATATATATATATATATATATAGGGTAGGGTTCAAATAGGAACCATACCTTAAGTAGGAACTATAGGAACCAATCTTAGCCATTGATCTCTAATGGCATGATTGTAAATAAGTAAAATATTAATTAAATTCTCTAATTAAATCAAAGGGTATTATGGTAATTAGTCTTTAAACATAGATTTAATTAGTTTCCTTTAATTTAATTTTAATTAAAATCTCATTATTATAGGGAAGGCAGTTATTGTTTTCCTCATTAATGATTCAAAATTCCTAAGACTTGTCTCTGACGAAAAATAAAGCATAAATGTAGTTATATATGTTCACTAATGTACATTAAAAAATATATCTTAATGTTAGTGTATATTTAAAAGCACATTGGTGTACATAAAAGAAATACACATGTATACAAAGTACATCAGTTTTTTTTCATTCATCATCATCGACATATATATACAATGGTGTACGTTAGTTTCTTTTTTGTTTTTTCATTTATCATCATCATCGTTGACACATATATACATTGGTGTATATCAGTTTCTTTTTTTCTTTCATTCATCATCATCAACACAAATATACATTGGTGTATATCCGTTTTTTCCAGCTTACATTACTATAATTTGGACACACATATACATTGGTGTATGTTAGTTACTTTTTTTTCTTTCATTCATCATTATCAACACAGATATACATTGGTGTATATCCGTTTTTTTTTTCAGCTTACATGACTATAATTTGGACACACATATGGATTGGTGTATATCTTTGTCAAAATGTAAGTTAAATACATCAGTGTACACCATAATAGATGATGAGGTTTCTTCCTTTTTGTATATGAACAAAATATACATTGGTGTATATCTAGGCTGGAACCTATATGAAACTGAATACACCTGTGTATACAACAAATAAGTATTATTAATCAACATTAGTTAATGCATTTAACAGTATAAAAATAAATACAACTATGTACATTATTGTATAATATTTACAAAGAATGTACAAACATGTACAATGATGATTACTGTAGAGATTACAAAATTTAATGTACATGTATGCATGATCATCTAAGTGGTTGGGAAGTTAAAACTTGTGATTATCACTAACTGCCTTGATCTTGGCTTTAAAAATTGACCTGTATAATAAGAACAACTATCACCGTTAGTATACATTTTTTTGTAAAATAACAATGTATAACAGTTGTATCAGATTGTGATAAAATCATGAACTATTAAATATAAAAATTCCCTAAAACTCCTACAACAACAATTAGAAAACAACTCACGGTCATCTCCCCCATCGGCCACCACTACAACCCCCTGAAAACCAACACCCAATTCTACGGTTGTCGTCATTACCACCCAAAACCACCACCTTAACCCGAGCCCCTGAGTCGGTCCATGACCAAACACCCCACCTTCCGGTCGTCCCCACAACCTCCAAAAACTACGCATCCGAGAACCCCATCGACCGTACAAACCCAAAACAAACTTCGACCGAAACCCATCACCATAGTGACCTCAACCGGACTACAATACCTCAACCATCACCCACCTGTCACCTAAGCGAAACCACCACCACAATTTATTTATATAAAACAAATTCAGAATAAGTATAAAACTATAAATCCCCCTATATTTCCGTATCACAAAGAGTATCCACACTACTACATCATGTCTTCATCTGAAGCATGCATCCTCTGTACAAAATTTATGTACGGAATAACAATAATAATATTATCATTATTAACATTATCATTCACCGGAGTAAACTCCGTTACCGTCTCCGATGAAGTAGTCAAACTTCCCGGTCAACCACCGGTGACGTTCAAACAGTTCGCCGGATACATAATCGTCGATCAAAACAATCACAGATCTCTGTTTTATTACTTCATTGAAGCTGCTTCTAACTCCTCTTCTAAACCGCTTGTGCTTTGGTTGAACGGAGGTATATTATTATAACAGTAGTGTGGCTGCTGTCTGTTAGTGCATGATGTCCCTAGGCTAGTATATTAGTTGTTTGGACGTAGTTCGGGGTGTTTGGAGGCGTTTATATGCGTTTTGGAGGTCACGGGATGCTGAAGGCGTTTAGCAGTTGACTGAAGGCGATTATGGCCCTAATCGCCATTCAGGTCACACGAGTAGGCTGGTTTGTCAGGCGATTAGCTGCTAATCGCCTGCTATGCTGCTGCTAATCGCCTATCATGGGCTGTTCGTACCCGGGTGGTATAAATACCCTCATTCTCAACCCTAGACCTCAATTCTTGCCTCACACACCCTCCAAACACCCTCCCCTGGTCATAGAACGTCTGGTTTGATCTCTGTAAATACTCTTGCTCTGTTTTGGTGATTAATAGATAATCTTTTGACCCATGTGTGTGTTGTGATTACTCGTTTCATTGTTTCAATCTTCGTATCTGTTGTTAGAACATTCTAGAGGGATTCCGCACCTCTAGGATAAAACCCGTGATTGTTGGAACACGCGTTCGACGGTCCTAACAAGTGGTATCAGAGCCGAGGCTCTTATCACGGGTGTTTTAATAACAAAAACGAGCAAATACAGGTTGTTTTTGGTGTAAAAGTTGAGATTTTTGATCAAAAACCTGTTCTTAGTTTGAAACTTTGAGTTTTTATCAAAAACCCATATTTTTCAAAATCTTAGTGTGTGTTTTCGGTTAAAAAAGTGTGTTTTTGATCAGGTTTTGTTCTAAAACTATTTTGGTAACTTGTCTAATCATTTGGGATCAAAATACAATGTTTTAGATAAGATTTTGAGTCAAAATAGGTGATTTTTAAGCAAAAGTGCGGCTGCAGATCAGATCAGGCGATTAGCAGATCATAATCGCCTATACCATTCAAGCAATTAGGGTTTGATAGCAATTAGCAGCTAATCGCTAGGTGTGTACTAGCAATTAGCCCTAATCGCCTATTGTTTGTGTTCTCCTTTACACGATTAGGAGCTAATCGCCTGCTACTGTTCATGCGATTAGCCCTAATCACGTGACATACCCATTTGCCCTGAAAACTCCTAATCGCGTAACTATTCACTAGCAATTAGCCCTAATCACGTGCAAAAACCCCATAATCGCCTAAAAGGTTCTGAAACATAAAAAATTGACTAAGTATTGGACTTTTAACATACGTTAACATACCTTAACATATGGCAAACCCTTGGGGACATCTGAGTCAACCGAGAACTCAGTATAACCAGCAAATGAACAACCAAATGAACAATCAAGCAAACGTGCCCACGAACCCTTGGCAGTTTTCAGCTGAACGAAACGCGCAACGGATGCAACAAGCGCAAATGCAAGCGAATGTTGCCGGAATCAATCCGTGGGCGCTAGCTGCTCAACAGCAGGCAATGAATGCGAATCCTTGGGCACTCGCAGCTGCTGCTAACTCTCAGACAAACCATCTGTCGTCTGTTCTTATCAGTGACTTAGAGACGGGCAGTTCTAACCGAGCACCGAAACTGCAATATATGGCAGACTATCATGGTTGGAAGGGCATATTTCAGTCTCATGTTGAGGGTATCGATGGCTTGGTATGGTCAGCTATCGAGAATGGGTACACAAGGCCGTTGGTTGAAAACTCTACTACTCCGATCTCAATAGAAGACATGACTGAAGATCAGAGGAAGAAGTATAATTATGAGAAGAAGGCGATGGCAGCGTTGAAGCAGGCACTTCCCAAAGACATTCTTCATCAGTTTGCGCAGTGTACTACGTCGCAGATGCTTTGGTTAGCGCTTGCTGAGCGTAATGAGGGGAATCAGAAGACACGGAAGGTGAAAGTGGATCAGTTGAAGAAGGAGTTTGAGAATTTCAGTGCGATGGGAAATGAATCACTGAGAGATCTGACAGCTCGATATTATGATCTGATGTCCGAGATGTATCAGTATGGGGTTATCTACACTTTAGCAGAACTTGTGGAAAGGTTTGCAGAGGCGCTCCCGTCACACTGGCATCAATGGCTGGACATTCAGAAGTCCAACAATGTTTATCAGACACTCACCATCAATGAGTTCGTGGCCGAGCTGGAGAACAAGGAGATCGAGGAGATCAGGAGAGCTAATAAGCCGCCCGTTGTTCAGAATCCCAGCATCTACTATGGGAATCCAGCTCAGGATATCAGTGTGGGTGGATCCAAACCTCAGACTGCGTTTATGGTTAATCCTGATCCAGTCTTTGCGTTTGACAACTATGGACCCCCATCTGATGTTCCTCCACCTGTTTTTTCTTGCGGTCAAGGAAACCAGTATCCTTCTAATTTTAATGCTAATACTAACCAGTTTGGTGTTAACCCGTATGCTCATCTTGCAGCACCAGCTCAGGAAACCTCCAACTTTGGTGGACCCTCTTCATCAGGGTATGGTGGTGCTTCATCTGCCAACTTTGGTGGATATGGAGGTGCTTCTACTTCAAATCAGGGTGCTTATCGGACCAATCCTGTTGCAGAACAGCTGAACACTTCGGGCTTTGAGAAGGTGACTGTAGAGTTAGCCCAAGAACATATGGCTCTACTGTCTACCTTGGTCAATTCCTATAGTGGATTAGTTGCGGGGCAGATCGGAAATCCTTATCTTACTCAAGAAGATTATGCCCAGATCGACAAGGATGACATGGATCTGATAGACATCCAGTGGCACTTTGCTAGTGTGGTGAGACGTGCAAAGGATTATATGGATAGAACTGGAAGGATAGATGTGCTGATCAACAACAACACTAAGTTTGGGTTTGATAAAACGAAGGTCACCTGTTACAACTGTGGCAACAGACGACACTTTGCCAGAGAATGTGATCGACCTAGACAACAGGGAAATCAGAATCCTTTCAACAACAACAGAGGCAATCAGAATAATCAGAGGCAGCAAGCTCAGACACAACCGAACCAAAATGCTGAACGAGCTCTTATCCTAGTTAATCATCAGAACCAGAGGCCTCAAGCAAACAACAATCAAGCCCTGGTAGTTCAAGAAGATGAAGTGTTCAACTGGAATCACCTCATCACTGGTGAACAAGCTCCTCAGGGTGGTGCAGCATGCTTTGCCCAAATTATGTCTGATACTCAAGAAGAAGTTGAAGAGAGCCCGAGTCAATCTGAAGCAGTTATTCCTGAAGTTGATGCTATGGATTGTGATTCGGATTGTGATTCTGATGAAGGGGTGGATCTGGAGGATTTGTTAGCTGAAGCAGACGCCTTGATTAGCAAAAGGTCAATACTTGTGGATGCTGACTGTACAAAGAACAACCTTGCTGATTTCTTCGGACCAGTGAAGACGGCTGCTCATTATGCTTTGATGACCCTTACAGAATCGTCTAATCAGGTATGTTCTTCCTCCAATTCAAAATCTGAATGTGTTGATTGTGGTAAACTTAAGTACAGAATTGATGTCTTAACAGACGAAAATCTGAACTTGAAAGCTGACTTAAGTGAATGCCAAGAGAGTAATGAGGTTTTTAGAGCTAATGAGAAAGCCCTCAAAATCACCATAGATACTCTTAAGAAAGACTCCATTGAGTGTGATCAGCTTAAATTCAGAATCAAAGAATTAACTGATGAGAATCTGAATTTAAAAGCTGATGTAGGTCCATTGCAAAGGTCAAATGATTCCTTAAAACAGAAAGAGAAAAATTTTCTTAAGACTGTTGAAAGTTATAAAAAGGATGTTTCTGAATTGTCTAAGACCCTATCTAACAAGCAAATTGCTATCAATAACTATATAAATGAGGTTGAAGACACTAAGAAACATTTGGCCATTGTCAATTGTGACTATCAGAAGATCAAGAAGAAACTTGAGAGTTACCTGAACTGCAAGTATGTTCTTGATCATATCATCGAACACTCAGATAAGGAGGGCAATTCCACCAGTCCCAAATATGCTCAGTGTCCTCCTTCGGTGAGATTTGAACATCATCACAATGATATCTTACCGAAGGAAGAGTTTATGGACTTGGCAGCAGAAGCAGCTAAAGCTGCAGAAGCGCCTAAAGTGATGGAAGCAGTTAAACCTGCCAAAGTCACTAAGGCTGCTCCTCCTGCGCCTAAAGTGACTGAAGCACCTAAACCTGCTGAAGTTATTAAGGTTGCACCCACTGCTGTTGCTGCCAAACCTGGTGAGATTGCAGATGATGCAAGTGTCTGCGAGACAGACTGTTCTGAGGATGAGCTTGATGAACCAGAGAGGTATGCACCGGTGAAGGATACGGACATTCCTGTCAAAATCACATTCTGTGTGAGCCTGAGCCGAAAGTGCAAGCCCCTGCTGGTAAAACAATCAAAGTGTTCTATCAATTGAAAGGGTCTGATAAAATCTATGCTGATGAGGAATTTCCTTATAAGCACCTGGCACCTGGTCTTGTTGGTAAAATCTGGCAAGAGTCTACCATTACAATTGAGAAAGAACAATGGGGACATGGGAAAAAGGGTTAGGGTAATTAGTCCAAAAGAAACAAAAACAAAAATCAAAAGAAGAACACTTTGAACCCTAATGATCAAGCTCAAGAGAACTCTCCCAAGAAACATGTTACTCAGTTTGTTGGATCTTGAGGCAATGAATTTGATAATTATACTAAGACAGACTGGCAGAAAGAATGTCTTAAGGATTTAAAACATAAAAACACTTTTGCCACGAAATCCAACAAAAAGAGTAAGGATGGTAATGCTCCACCATTTGAGGAGTATAGATCCTGTCACAAGTGCGGGGTTCATGGGCATTTAGTTGCTGCTTGCCCCGAATTGAGACGCAAGAGGATCGAAACAAATGATGCTCCTAGTTCTAGAAACCCTAAACCGCCTGTTTCTCCTAAGCTTTCTGAGAAGCAACAAGGTAAACAGACAGTTTATGACACTCGTAACAAGATTGCCATGAACCAAAAGCCAGTTGATGGCAGGGGTCCGCAGTCGAGGGGGAGCCAAGATCCCAAAAAGGTTCAAGCAGCGCCTAAGCCACAAGCACAGGCTGCAGCTAAACCTCAAGGTAACCCTAACACTGTTCCACGTGCAGTTAAATCTGAATTGGATCCAAAGACTATCCCACCAAAGGAATCTGAGGCTGGACCTTCTAGCCCCAAGGCAAAGAATAAGCCCAAGCCAAGGAGACCGGGAAAGACTTGGAGACCTAAGTCACCAACTAAAGAAGGAGGATCATCTGTTGTTGTAGGAACTGCCGGACCATCGGAAGCAACACCAACTCCTAACGGAAAGTGGGTTGACTTTCCGACTTTGGATGTAGATGGTAGACCCAAGACCGTCAAGGCTTGGGTCCCCCTTAACCACTAATCTTTGAATGTCGTGCAGGGAGTTCCACAGGGCCTTATCAGCAGCCTATGGATTGTTGATAGTGGAGCTTCTGGGCACATGACAGGCGACTTATCTCTGCTATTTGACATCAAGAATATCAATGGGGGATATGTTGCTTTTGCTGGTAATAAAGGGGGATTCATCACAAAAGAAGGCAGTATGGGGAATGGAATCGTAAGCTTTGAGAAGATAAGCTATGTGAAACAGATAGACCACAATTTGCTGAGTGTCTCACAGATCTGTGACAAGAAATACACAGTATTCTTTGATGACAATGCTTGCTTCATTCTAAAACCTGGCTTTAAGATTCCGAAACAGTGGGTTATGATCTCAGCTCCAAGAGTCAACAATTTGTATGTTCTGGATATGAGTCAAGCTGTAACAGCTAAGGGGGAGGTCACTTGTTTTCTGTCTAAGGCTACAGAGAAGGAGTCTATTATGTGGCACAGACGTATGGGGCACATTCACTTGAGGAAGATGAATCATCTGGTTCAGAATCAGCTTGTGGAAGGGGTCTCAGTCAAGAATTTTCATCTAAATGACGTCTGTGTGTCATGTAAGAAAGGGAAGCAGAAAAAGAAATCTCACAAACCTAAGAAGGTCAACTCCGTCAGTATGCCTCTCGAGCGGTTGCACATGGATCTGTTCGGCCCAGTCAATCGTAAAAGCAAGAATGGAGATTTATACTGTCTGGTTGTCACTGACGATTATTCAAGGTTCTCTTGGGTTTGTATGCATGCAGCATAAAAGTGAGACTTTTGAGTTTTTGAAGAATCTGTTCACCAAACTAGAAAACATCTATGGGCTGAAGATCCGCAGGATTCGAAGCGACAATGGGACAAAATTCAAGAACAATGCTATGGAGTCACTATGTGCAGAAAAGGGTATTCATCACGAATTCACAGCGCCATACACTCCTCAGCAAAACGGGGTTGCAGAAAGAAAGAATAGAACTCTTATTGAGGCTGCCAGAACAATGCTCGCAGATTCTAACTTGCCTGTCATGTTTTGGAACGAGGCAATTTACTGCGCGTGTTATACTCTAAATAGGGTTCTTACGGTTAAGAGGTTCTGCAAGACTTCTTACGAACTTCTAATCCAGAGGAAGCCGAACTTAGAGTTTCTAGAACCTTTCGGCGCTCCATGCACTATGTTACATCCCGATGGGAAGTTTGGGGCAAAGGCAGATGAAGGTTTCTTTGTTGGATACAGTACTCCTAACAAGAGGGTATACAACAAAAGAACCAATAACGTTGAGGAATGGCTTAATGTTGATGTTCAACGTTACACTGTCAATGCACGTGGTGCTGGACCCGATTGGTTGTTCGACTATAAGAGTTTGTTTGATTCTTTCAACCTGGATAATGTTGTGGATGATGCTGTAGCGCAGATGTATTACGAGTGTGAAAACGCAGCTAGCTCACCGCTAATGCGTCCGATCGTGGTTAATGCACCTGCGCCTGCCGCATCTGATGCTTCTACATCCACGGGTCCCCCTGATAAAGCCGCAGCAGTTGAAGTTGAGGAAGTCTGTCAGGAAGCGTCAGAGGTTATGGAATCTTCTTCAGATGAGGAATATACAGAATCTTGGGAAACTCTTATTGAAGAACTGGCTGGAAATGGCGAATCTGCCAATACAGCTCTAGTTCCTCCTACAGGGAATGATCAAGCTGGTCCTTCTTCTTCAGCAGCTCCTGGAATCGGTCTACAGATTGATTTCTCCGGTTTTAATTTGCAACCCGCTGCTCCCTCTAGTTCAAGTGCTGCTGAGACGAACATCTCTCAGGGACTTGAAAATCTCAATCTGCGGTCGGATGATCCAGTGCCGGCACAACCGGAATCTCGGATTCACGACACTCATCCACTGCAGAATGTGATTGGTGATCCGACTAGTAGAGTGATGACACGTAGTCAGCTCAGGAATGCCAGTCCAAGTGACAACTCCGCTACCCTAGCTCTTTATTCGGAGATCAGAAAAGCAGGTCATCAGAACGATTGGTCTTTTGCTCTTTATGTGTCTCAGGTGGAACCGCGAACCATCCAAGAGGCTTTGAGAGAAGAACCATGGATTGATGCAATGCAGACAGAGCTTCAGCAGTTCCAAAAGCTAGGAGTGTGGGACTTAGTTGACTTACCTCCAGGCGCAAAGAAAATTGGAACAAAGTGGGTCTACAAGTGCAAACGGGATGACCGCGGGGTAATTATCAGAAACAAGGCTCAATTAGTTGTCCTCGGCTTCCGTCAAATCGAAGGAATAGATTACAACGAAGTATACGCTCCAGTTGTGCGCCTTGAAGCCATCCGGATGTTCTTAGCTTACGCTTCGTATAAATGGTTTAAGGTGTATCAAATGGACGTGAAAAGTGCTTTTCTGTATGGTATCGTGAAGGAAGAGGTGTATGTTTCACAACCTCCGGGGTTTGAAGATCCACTGCATCGTGACAAGGTTTACAAATTGAACAAAGCGTTGTATGGGCTTCATCAGGCTCCGAGAGAATGGTATCAAATGCTTAGCAGTTATTTGATCTCCAATGGGTTCAACCGTGGACTCGTGGACTGCACCTTATTCACCAAGGAAAAGGATGGTGACCGTCTGCTGGTACAGGTTTACGTTGATGATATTATATTTGGGTCAACTAATGAGGTTTTGTGCAGGGAATTTGAAAAGTTAATGCAGGATAAGTTCGAGATGAGCTCGATGGGTGAAATGCAATTTTTCTTAGGCTTGCAAGTAGATCAACTTGAGTCGGGGATCTTCATCCACCAGACAAAATATGTTGCTGACATCTTGAGCCGGTTCCAGATGGAAGACTCTGCTGCAATAGCCACCCCTATCCAAACCAATCACGGGATTGGTCCGGATGAGAAAGGACAAGCCGTTGATTCCTTTCTTTATCGAGCAATGATTGGCTCGTTGATGTACCTCACAGCTTCAAGACCCGACATAATGTTCGCAACCTGCCTGCTGTCAAGATACCAGTCCAGGCCGAAACAGTCCCATCTGGTTGCCGTGAAGAGGATCTTACGTTATCTAAAGGGTTGTCCGACCAAAGGTCTTTGGTACCCTAATGACGATAAGTTTGACCTCGTTGCTTATAGTGATGCTGACTATGGCGGATGCAAGAAAGACGCAAAATCCACATCGGCTGGATGCCAGTTCTTAGGAGGTCGACTAGTCTCGTGGCAGTGCAAGAAGCAAGCCTCTGTGTCCTTATCAACTTGCGAGTCGGAATACATAGCTGCGTCCGGCTGTTGCTCCCAGGTTTTATGGATACAACAACAAATGAGAGACTACGGTTTGAAATTTCTAAACACTCCTATTTACTGTGATAATGAATCTGCTATAGCGCTTGCTAAAGACGCGGTAAACCATTCCATGGCGAAGCATATCTATGTTCGGTATCATTTCATACGCGATTGCTATGAAAAGACACTGATAGATATGATTAAAATCCACACGGATTACCAACGTGCCGATTTATATACCAAAGCGTTTGATAAACCTCGTTTCGAGTATCTTTTGGTTTTAAATGGCATTAAAGAAAAGCAGGATTAGATCCTCATTGGCAATCGTTTTTGTAAATATTTTCTTCAAAAACAGAAAAATCCAAAAATATTGTCTTTTTGCAAATTTTTAGATTTTTAGGGGGAGAAAATTCAGAAAAATACAAAAACATCAGAAATTGCAAAAATCAAAAAAAATGAGAATATTCAAAAAATTCAAGAAAAAAATGAAAAAATGAGTTTCTTTGGTGAATATAGGGAAGATGATATTAACCAATCAGTCGGACTGTCTGGACCTTTATCATCTTCAAAATATTGGATCTGATAAGTAGCCTCTACAATGATGTGTTGGTAGGCTCGAAATCATTTCCAAGTTCGGCACTGTGATATAAACCTAAATCTACTGAGAATTGTGTTGATTAACGCCGCGTTGGCATATGGTCTAAAAGCCTTAAATCTTGTTGATAGAATGCCAAAATCCGAGGTTTCTGGTCTTTAAGAGGTTGGTACATCCGGGGTGAACTGGACGTCTCTCAGAATAAAATGGGGTGGCATAAGTGACGTACGTTGGGTTAGCAGCCTACAACTGAGACACCTCTTTGCCATACTCAGTAAAAGAAAAGAAAAACACAAAAAAAATAGAATAAATTCTGATAAGGAGACGTCTGGGAATCCTATAAGAGCAAAAAGATCATGAATGCCAAAACCTTATTCTCAAAGAGAATCGCTCTAAGGTATCAAATCATTAATACCTAAAGCATCGTACCGTGAAAAATAAAAAATGTACGGTATTTGACTTGAACCCTGGTCTGGATCTCACAAGTCTCTTTGCTGCAGCGTTCTTGCAGACCTGATCACCACTGAGTCCATTCCTTGTAAATACGGATGACAACAGCTTATTCACCGGTTACGAGGAAGCTGTGTGCATGCCTTGATGCGGGAATATGTCGCGTGTGCGGGGAACACCTTTAATCAGCTTTAATATTACCTTAACGTATCTAAAGTGCCTAGCGATAAAACTTGATTTTGAGTTTAGGTGGACAACAATACTGACAGTTGTTGTAGGATGCTTATTGGTAATTTTAATCAAAAACTGAAAGTATAAGGGTTCTAGTATAGTCCGTACACTCATATGATTCCCTAACTATCGAAACTCGCAAAAATATGATAGTGTACAGTTAGTTGTTCTTGCGTTTTCGCTTATTTTCTATTTTATCTTTAGTAGAGTAGCTATTCTTGATTGCCGATGATGGAAACCTAATCCATTGTAATCTTACTTCTTCAAGAATAAAACGCCGAAAAATAAAAAAGATAACAAATTGAAAATTGTGCTTTTACCGGGTCAAAACCGTGTGTTTTACCGAGTACAAGGGTGAAAAATGGAACATTTTCAAGTTTTTGAGTCATCATCTGAGTCGCGTGTGAAATCGGGTTGAAAAACGCATGTTTTGAACCTTAACGGGTCAAAAATGCATGTTTTGGTGCTGCAGGGGCATTTTGGTAATTTGTGGAAGGGGTTTTAAGCAATTAGGAGCTAATCGCCTATGTATTTAGACGAGTAGCCCTAATCGCATGACCCTTCTAGCGAGTAAAGGGATAATCGTGTATTAGATAAGGCGATTAGCTTGCTTGGGTCACCTAACCATGTCCAACTCCAAATCGCTTAAAGACTTAAGCGATTATGACCAATCGCGTCCTCCTTTTAGGCGAGTAGCCTTACCCGCTACCACTGTAGCATCTGTTTGAGTCTAATCGTGTAAAAAGGATAGGCGATTAGGAGTGTGTATAAAAGCAACAGTTAGAAGGTTTCTTCTTCAATCACTTTCAAAAAAACAACAAGAACAGCGGTTACCTCTCTCCCCGATCATAACCAATCCCTTGCCAAATTTTCTCTTGACTTAGAAACTTGTTCCTTATCATCAAGGTAACAATCTCTAAATTTTTCAGGTCCTAATAACTTCATTTAAGGGGTTAAATCGTTTATTTTTTAACCGAAACCCTAAGATTAACAAAACTGATCTTTGGGCCTTAAATCTTGTTTATTGAGAGGTTTTCTTGGTTAGGGTTTACTAATCGGCTCCTTGAGGATCTAAACATACCAAAATTTTGGTCTAAAACATCACGAATCTAAAACCCCCAATTTTGAACACATGAACCCTAATTTTTTAAAAAACCGGTGATTAGGACTTGGAATGTGCTTGAAATTGAAATTAACCGTAGGGGTTTTCTTAGTCGGTTGTTTTAGGATAAAATGCACCAAAGATCCAACCCATTTCGACCCGTTACAAGTTTGGCTTAAAATTGGTGAGGACGATTACTGTTCACGCGATTAGGTCACCCTAATCGCATGAACAGTGGACACGAATGAGGTTCTTGTCTCCTAATCGCCTACTGTTCATGAGTGATTGAGGTCTACTCGTGTTCAAGGGATAGCGATTAGCACTGCTAATCGCTTAAAGATACCTGTTGACCAATTTTTGTCAAACTTCGTCCGTTTTGTCCGTTTTTATCATATCTTAACCTGTTCTGATGATATTGTCGTGTGTTTTGCTTTATAGAAAGATGCAGTACGGTATGTCGGAGAAGCACAACTGTCTGGCATTTCTTGGACCAGTAACGAAGCCAGAATGCAAGCTGTTCGAAGGTATCATCGAGTACTTGAAACGTTCAAAGATCAAGTATGCTATCTCCACTGAATACTCAGCCTACAAGGACATCATTCGGGAATTCTATCAGAATGCAAAAGTCGACAACAGCACAGTTCCTGCAACTATTAAAAGTGTTGTTCAGCGAAAGGACGTAGTTATCACAGAAGACTTGATTCGTGAGATTCTCAGATTTGAAGATTACAAAGACGATCCGATTGTGTTCGATACTATTTTGATTCGTAGTGGATTTCCCAGAATGAAGTATGCAGATGACGTACGTGCACAGAAGATGTTGCAGAAGGGTTGTCTACCCCCAGAGCTGAAATATTTAACGCACGTTGTGCTAAAGTGCATCGGCCCTCGCAAAGGTACTTTTGATGCGATCCGGGACACTTTAGCATCAGCGATTGTTGCGTTAACGTTGAACAAACCGTTCAACTTTTCTGGTATGATTATGCATCATCTCAAGGAAGTGATTGTGCAGAAACCGACAAAGCACTCGTTCATTGTCTACCCTAGGTTTCTTCAAATGATCCTTGACAACCAGATTCCTAATATGGTGAAAAAGGTTGATGAGTTGCTCAATATTAAGAAGATTGATGAGATTGAGCTGAAGAGAATGCTGCAATATAAGAAAAAGCCGAAGGCAGAACATCCACCAAGTCGACGATTGTATGCTTTTCTCGCGAAAGACAACTATGAGGCACCACCTGGGAATAGGTGGAGACACGACGACAGTGACTCTGAAGACGATATTCAGGTTCATAGACAGGTGTTCAAAGGTGATGATATCATTGGCAGACCTACTGAAGAATTGGGAGCCAATCAACCGGGCAATACGGGGGATGCTGAGCATAGACGCGATGATGACATGTTTGATTCTGCGTCTCTGGATGTCGATGCACCATCCAGCTCAGGTAAGGGAAAAGAAACGTTGGATGAAGGCCCGGTTAATATTGAAGACGTTGATGATGAAGATGACAACTCAGAGGCGACTGAAGATGATACGCCTGATGTGCTTAGTTTGGAAGAGGATAGAGCTCTCACAGCCGAGGCGAGAGATCTTGCGAGGGATCCCACTTTCACACCAGGAGGTGAGGATCTTATTGCAGATATCGATGCTGATCTTAGCACGCCTCCTCCTCACAAGAGACAGAAAACCAAGGCAGCTAAGATTGGTAAGGGTCAGAAAAGGATGTCAAAGAATGTAGTTGTGCATGAGAGGTCCCCAAAGAGATTGAGGGGAAAACGTGCAGCTTTGAATCTTCCTGATACCTTCGGCTCTCCAACTTCTTCTACCACACCAGCAGCAACAACAACAGCAGCAGAAACAACAACAACAGCAGAAACAACCACAACAGCAGCTACTTCTTCTGTTCCATTATCTTCCAGTGCAGTTGTGCCTGCGGGTATTACTATGTCTATGCCTTCTTCGGTAGTCTTCACTGAGCAAGTCTCAGCTACCATTGAAGCGACAGGTTCGCAGTTGGTCTCGAATCCGGTTGGTGATCATATCCGGAGACTGAAGGAAGCAGCAAGAACTACAGCAGCTAAACCTTCAGGCCAATCTTCTTCCTCAACTCCAGCTTCAAATGAACAACTCCAGCGAAATGTCAGCGAACTCATGGCTTTGGTTGCTACACAGTCGCGGGAAATAGCTGACTTAAGAAGCAAGAACGCCCAGATTGAAGAGAATGAAACGGCGATGCTTGAGTTGATTGGCGAGACCATCACTACTAATACAGATCTTAGAGCTACTGTCGACGCACTTACTTTGTCTAATCAGCAGATTCTTGAGTCGAACAGGAAGCTTATGGAATCACACCAACAGTTGATACAGTCGAACCAAAGTGCCTTGGCGAGACTAACTGGTATTGAAGGTAAGTACAATGACCTCCAGCTCGCGAATGTGAGCAATGAGCGCAGAATCACCAAGTACAGGAAACAAAATTCTAGATTGAGAGCTAGGTTGGATGAGTTCTCTGGAACTCAGCCTAGGCTCACTGGTGGTTCTGAGGCTGGAGCGAGTACGGCTGGTGGTGATGATGAAGATAGTGAAGAAGAGGATGATGATGATGAAGAGGATGATGATAAGTCTGATGATGATGATCAGTGTGATAGTAAAGGTGATGGTGGTGATCCCGGAGCCACAGGCGGTGGCGGATCATCGGGTGGTTCAGCTGAGAGACGGACAAAGAAGTGTCATGATCGCCGAGGCGATGATCCCGAGGCAGGTTCTTCTGCTCAGGGGGAGCCAACACCCAAGATGAGCAAGATTCAAGAACTTCGCGAGCAATTGAAGAAGAAAGCGTTAGTTCAGGTTGAATATGTTGAGCCTTTAAACTGTTACTTTGCTTATGATGATGAAGGCAACCTGCTCCCACCACCTGCCATGCCTGAGTATGATCTGGAGGAAGGCGAGATACCACCAGAGATGACACCAGAGGACATAGCAAAAGTATATGGCTTTACACCTGGAGAATCTTCCAGTGCGAGCCAAAGTGTCCCTCCTGAGTTGCATCCTGAAAACAATGAGGTGGATCTTGAAGATGGAACCAGCGTGCCAACTCCTGAGTATGTGGTAAATGAGTCAGGCGCTGGAATTCCAAATATTGACGAGGAGATGGTACGAGAGGCTGAGGAAAAGTTAAAGTCTGACTCTGCTGATATTCCTGATGAAGTTAAGATTCGACAGGATAAAATCAGGGAGCGCTATCCCAAGTGGTTTAGACCTGAAGAAAAGAAAAAGCCGGTTGAGCGAGCCTCCGTCTTCAAGAAGCGATTGACGAAGATGTCAGGTAATGTGATAAGCTGGGCGTATATCGGTCACACAAAGATGCTAGGGATAAAATGGCAAGAAGGTGTGCTGTACTTCAGAGAATATAAAGACATTCTGAGCCTGCCGTTCTGGTATATTCGTGATCTTATTCGTCTTGATTATCCATTATATAAAGAGAAAGCTCCTCCACTATCGGGTTTTTACACTAAGCTGAAGAGAGAAAGCATAGAGGGATGGAAAGAAATCGTGCCTCAGTATCCCAGATCATACCCAACAGACAAGATTCATCCCTTCACACTGAAGCCAATCTGGGAGCACAAAGTCAAGCCACCGAAATGCGTTTCAAGGATTCCCATTGTCCTAGTTGAACAAGACTTTACCTCGAAGCTGTATTATTGGCACTATGATGCAGCTACTACTGAAGCGGTGATTGTTTTGGGCAACAGTCCGAATCCATGCAGGAAGATTAGGATTTGGGATCCTATGTGGCTGATAAACTGCTCAGAGAAAGATGTGGAGATGTTGTATCAGCACCCGATCATGCATCTACCTGTTGAAGCCGATCAAGCTATGAAGTTTCAGAGAGTGATCCGGTTTTGTTATGCTAACAAGGTTCATGCAGGATGCGACTGGTCGAGGATCACGAGGGTTAGAACAACATCAAGCTGAAGATAAAGATTGAAGATGCTGTTTGTACTTTTGTTTAGTTATAATCGTTTTTGCTTATCGAGTCTGTAAGTTGTTTGCTATTTGGTATGAACGATGTCTTTTTGGTTATTTCTGTACGTATACTAGCCTGGTCCAAGGGGGAGTCTGTTAGTGCATGATGTCCCTAGGCTAGTATATTAGTTGTTTGGACGTAGTTCGGGGTGTTTGGAGGCGTTTATACGCGTTTTGGAGGTCACGGGATGCTGAAGGCGTTTAGCAGTTGACTGAAGGCGATTATGGCCCTAATCGCCATTCAGGTCACACGAGTAGGCTGGTTTGTCAGGCGATTAGCTGCTAATCGCCTGCTATGCTGCTGCTAATCGCCTATCATGGGCTGTTCGTACCCGGGTGGTATAAATACCCTCATTCTCAACCCTAGACCTCAGTTCTTGCCTCACACACCCTCCAAACACCCTCCCCTGGTCATAGAACGTCTGGTTTGTTCTCTGTAAACACTCGTGCTCTGTTTTGGTGATTAATAGATAATCTTTTGACCCGTGTGTGTGTTATGATTACTCGTTTCATTGTTTCAATCTTCGTATATGTTGTTAGAACATTCTAGAGGGATTCCGCACCTCTAGGATAAAACCCGTGATTGTTGGAACACGCGTTCGACGGTCCTAACACTGTCAATCGGATGAGGAGAAAGGGAGAGGAAGGTTGAGAGGCGATAGATGGATTAAGAGAAGAGAGTGACAAAGGAACAAGAGTTTTTTAGAGAGAAGGTTAGAGAGATGTAGGGTTTTATGGAAACAAAAAATAACTGATCAGGAGATTGAATTGGGTGAGTTTTTTAAGGATTAGATTATGAAATATAATTAAAAGAAAATGATAATTATTTAAATGTTTAATTACACTCTTACCCTTTAGATCAAAATAAAAGATGGAGGGCTAAGATTGGTTCCTAACTATGGTGGTGGTTCCCAATTGATCTAAATCCTATATATATATATATATATATATATATATATATATATCTATACTATATATAATATGCATATAGAAGGGGCAACTTTGGTTATTTGCCACTGTACAAGGTTTTATGCACACTGTACAAACTATTAAAGCTTAAACACTTAAATATGTTAAATGGGCGGGATCAATGGACAATTGGGCAACTCCTTAAAAATTCAAAATTCAAAATTCGCTTCAAATTTCAAAAAGGTTCAGATCTTTCTCAGATTTTGAATTCTTTCCAATTTCAAAATGCCTCAAATCAAAGGCTTCAAACCTCTTTTAGATCCTTCTCTATATTTGGGAAGAACCCTGTTGAATCATGTGACAGGCAGCGAGAGAGGGCTTTAGGGTTAGGTGATGACTGATTGTCAACGATTGCTGGTGGTGTTGAGCTCCATTAACAGTGGCCACCACAAATGACCAGATCAGTGGCTACATGCGATTAGGGTTCAAGTGTTGGCGGCAATGGGGGGTGAAATCGTTTGTGGTCAAGATGAACCTTCCTGCGATTCTTTCGTGCTACATGTATGTAGATACATGGTTGAAGGTTCTATTTCATGGCTAAACATATCCTTGTAGAAATAATATTAGTGTTTTGCTAGGGTTTACAATACTCTGTTTGGTTTTAAGCCATATTTGGGTGTTTTTCAGTAGATTTAGAATATTATATTTGACTCATTGAATTGCTTTCACACACATGCTGATGGTTCAATGATCATGTCATTTTAATATTGTGTATTATTCCATGGTTTAATGATTATGTCAGTTTAACTTAAGTTTTTCTTTATGTCACAGCCAGGTATTGGAACAAAGCAGGAGATTATGGTTAGTTACTGGTATATTGAATATAGTTTGGGCAAAGATAAAATGTTCATACTAGGTACCTACGTATGTGCTTATTTTATTCTAAACAATCAGCCTCTTTATTTTTATTTATTTTAATTCAGATATACTGGATAGTCATTTGCAGTGGATGAATAATAGTGACGTTTGTTCGAATCTGGCCCTGTTTAGTGAATCATACTTGGTTTATAGATGAATATGTTTGAGTATGCACAAAGATTGTGCAGGGACTCGTTCAGAGAGAACAGAGGGTGGGATTGTTTATGTAAACAAACTTAATATTATCCACACAATACAAATGACAACATCTTTGGGTATTTATACCCTTACATAAGTCGGTTAATTAACTACCTATTGAACCGACATGACCCTTCCAATAACTAACATAACTATAGACGCACCCTTTCTAATTTTGGCGCCTTTTCTTACACTTTGACTTTTCTAGTTGACTCTAATAATATCATAGTAATATTAAGATTGTCTTGATTATTTACTTCTAACATTCACGCCCCTAATCAAGATAATCTTAAACTTCGTTTTTCTCTGTTCTTGTTCATCTATTCTGTCATCTTCTTGAACTTTACTGGCGTATGATTGAAAGCCTTGTTTCCTTCCATTGCTTGTATTCTAATGATCCTTCTGATCACTCTTGCATCTTCTTCTGGCCACCTGCCTATGGGATGCGCTTTCTGGAATACACTTCTACAATAATTTGGATGAAACATACCACTGGCTTCTTCTTCAATCTCCTTCTTCGCCGCTATCTTTTCTGACTTATAATGATCAATTCTTTGCACTCCATCGTCTTCTTTTGAATGATTTCTTCTTGGATTGACTTCTATGTTTAATTCGCAAAACAGGGGATCTTTTCTTTCGGTCACAGGTTTCTTGTTCGTCTTCTTCCAGGATTTCTTAACAGTGTGCTCTGATGCCATGTTCGAATCTGGCCCTGTTTAGCGAATCATAGACTTGGTTTTACATGATGAACAATATTCTTGAGTATAGACAAAGATTGTGCAGTGACTCCGATTGAACAGAGGAACAAAGGGTGGGATTGTTTATGTAAACAAACTTAATATTATCCACACAATACAAATGACAACATCTTTGGGTATTTATACCCTTACATAAGTCGGTTAATTAACTACCTATTGAACCGACATGACCCTTCCAATAACTAACATAACTATAGACGCACCCTTTCTAATTTTGGCGCCTTTTCTTACACTTTGACTTTTCTAGTTGACTCTAATAATATCATAGTAATATTAAGATTGTCTTGATTATTTACTTCTAACAACGTTGTCCTCCACTATGCACCACCTTGAGTTTCAAATAAATGGTGTTTTTTTTCCTTTCCGTAGATCCATTTGAGATCTCAACTTTATTTCGAGGTGTGCTGTGTGCTTTTGATTTCAGATAAATATGCATGTCCTTATTTCTTGTTATGTGCATAATCTGAGTCTTCATGGAGATGCCAAGTTTGGTATGAACATGAAACTTTAGCTCATCCAGATTGGTTTTCTTTTTTTTTTTTTCTGTATAATATGATCACATCACATTCCAAATAGGTCCTGTAATACTATTGGACAGGAGATATTATTTTGTTACATTTGTTTTTTACTCACTTAAAACATGGTGAAGCTACCTTGTATTTCCTAATTGTTACTCTCTTTTGGCAGCTGCCTTGTATTTGCTATGTTGTTCCCTATCATATGTAAATTCATAGTGTTTGCAGACAACCTCCCATATTCTATCATAATTGTTTTGGAGACTTTACATATATAGGCACCTACTATTCAGGAAATAGTCTGAAAGCTGGTACCAAGAGGTTAGTATGTTTTTTTTTTTTTTTTACCAATTTCAATATACAGTATGCTCAATACTGGATGAAAAAGATGATAATAAATTTGAATCAATACTTAAGTCAGAAACATGACATTTGGGTCTGTGACTCTGTGCTTTGTAAGGTGAAAGACTAAAACAATAAAATGTCTTAAAACATTAAACTCAAGTGCATAAGCAAGTACTTCTAGCCATTGTGTTCAAGTGTATATGCATACAATTAATTATAATAGTGAACCAACAATATGAATGCTATAAAAAATAGTGGTTAATTGATTAGTGATTTAAAGTTGTGTACTTGTGTGGAAGTAATAAATTAGTTAATTATTGTGTTCCTACACTTCAATTCATTATGACCTGTTATAGAACCTGGTGGTTTTTGTGGATAAAGTTTGTAATCTGATCATTTGAAATGAGGACATTTTGCATAGTATGTTGCCAGGATTAGTTTCTTGATAGGATCATATAATTTTATCATCAAAATGTGTATTCTTGTGTGCATTTGTGTGAATCATCCTGTATTTTACACCACCGAATCAATAGCAAGACATGACATTCAGAAATAAAAAGAGAAAACAGTAAATATTGCATAATAGGCAAGTTGGATAATACGTATACCTGTCAAAATGGGTAGTTTTTGCAGCAGGTCGGGTTAATTTGAGACACTTTTTTCATTACTTAGGTTAATTAAGTTCATGGTTCTATACTTCTACTACCGGCTGGTTTTTTGTTCAATAATCAACTAAGTGAATTACTCAATAGCTTAAGTAAAATAAATATAGACTTAGGGGTGTGCATGGGTCGCTTTTGGCCCATACCACAACCATAAATAAGATTTTGGTTAATGGATATCCATAACCAATCGGTTAGGGCAATTTCGGTTAATCAGTTATAGAAATAATAGTGGGTGGTTATGGGTCAGTTAACCATGAATTTGGTCTTTGGTTTGAGCAAGTTGTGTGGAAATATCCGTTGGAGAAATGCAAGTGGGAAAACTGGGTCATCATATCTAACGGTTATTTAGGTAGAATAAGTCTTTTTTTACTGTTTTGTTTGTCTATAGTCAAAGTGTACGTTAGTCTCTTTCTTATATATGTATAGCTTTTCCATTGAATAATAATAACTTTTCACATTTCTTTCCTCTGTGTTTATTTTTTCTCATTCACAAGCAAGTGTGAGTCTGAGTGTGTGTTTGGGTTGGGGCCTGTAACCAACAGAAGGTATCATCATCGACAATTGAAACATATTCTGGCTGTAAAGAAATCAACCTCCAATGATTTTAGAGGTGATATTAACCTTTCATTTATAATACAGAGGATATTACGATATTTGGAAATACATTCAATACACTTTAATTACAATAATAACAGATTGCTAATTTTATTCTATTTCCTTATAACCCCCTTCAATCGGAATGGTGGCGGTCCAACACGAAGCATTGCACGAAAGACTTCAAAGTGTGCACGAGGAAGACTTTTGGTAAAAATATCAGCCACGTGAAGATTGGTTGGGACAAACTTAGTGTAAAGTTTCTCAGAATTAACGAGCTCCCGAATAAAATGGTAATCCAAGTCGATATGCTTTGCACGCTTGTGAGAGACCGGATTTTGAGTCATGAATAAAGCGCTCTTGTTATCACATAAAAGCGTCGGACGAGTGGGAGGAAGAGCATGGAGTTCACGTAACAAATGAGTAATCCAGACAAGCTCTGCAGCAGTGTTTGCCATGGCACGATACTCAGATTCACAACTGGAGCGGGAGATAGTAGGTTGCTTCTTTGCGCTCCAAGACACAAGATTCCCACCAAGAAAAATGGAATAGCCGTAAGTTGACCGACGAGTGTCTAGACAACGCGCCCAATCGGCATCAGAATAACCAATGACACAAGGTGTGTTTGAACGGCTATAAGTAATACCAAAGGAAAGGGTCCCTTTAACATAGCGGAGAAGACGTTTCACCACTCTGAAGTGATCAGTGGTGGGATGTTGGAGAAACTGAGAGAGTTGATTCACTGCATAGGATAAATCTGGTCTAGTAATAGTCAAATATTGCAAAGCCCCGACTAGAGACCGATATAAAGTGGGATCCGAGAATGGCGTCCCATGAATAGTAAAGGACTCATGTGGAGCGAGAGGCGTGCTAACCGGTTTAGAGTCATAAAGCTTTGCACGAAGAAGGATATCCTTGGCATACTTGGCTTGAGTGAGGAAAAGTCCAGTCTCCGTGTAAAGAACCTCTAAACCCAAAAAATAGCTGAGGTCCTCGAGATCCTTAATAGCAAATTCATGGTTCAATCGAGAAATAAAGTGCCGAATTTCAGTTTCATCACTTCCTGTTAAGATAAGATCATCGACATACACAAGAAGATACATAATGTGAGAATCGGTCTTAAGCACAAAGAGAGAAGTGTCAGCACGACTACAAGTGAAACCGTAGGAAAGAAGAAATGTGCTAAGACGTTGAAACCATGCTCGGGGAGCCTGCTTGAGGCCGTACAAAGCCTTGGATAGCTTGCAAACATGATTTGGAAGTTGTGCATGCACAAAACCAGGTGGTTGCTCCATGAAAACAGTCTCTGTCAGATTGCCATTTAAAAAGGCGTTCTTGACGTCTAGTTGATGCAACTTCCATTTGTTAAGCACTGCCAAAGAGAGAACAATGCGCACCGTGGAAGCTTTAACCACGGGACTAAAGGTATGAGAATAATCAAACCCCGGTACTTGCGTAAAGCCTTGAGCTACTAGACGCGCCTTGTAACGCTCAATGGAACCATCAGAATGGTATTTAACACGAAACACCCATTTCGAACCGACAACATTGGCCGAGGAGGGGCGGGGAACGAGTGTCCATGTGTTGTTTTGATGAAGAGCATTCATCTCCTCGTTCATGGCCTCCATCCATTTCGGATCTTTTGAAGCCGTTTTAAAACCCCTGGGTTCAACAATAGAAGTTAAGGCCACATGTAGAGCATGCGAGTGTAAAGAAGCAAGATCCACTTGATGTGTGGGTTTGTAAATACCCGCCTTTGCTCGAGTTTGCATAGGGTGAGTGTTCAAGGTAGAGGAAGATGGATTAGGATCAGGTGTATGGTTGTTTGGCTGGGGCGGTTCAAGTGTGGATGAATGGGATGGTTCGGTAGATGTAGATGTTGGTTCGGGTGGGGGCTGGTCGTGGTCAAGTGGTGCAGAATGGTGAGGCAGGTTGTGGATCGGATGGGGATGTTGGGCTGGTAGAGGAGTTTGGGCTTGGGGAAGGTGGATTAGTGGGATGGCATAAAGGGCAGGTGGTTGGGCCTGGACTAGGGAAGGAAGGTGGGCTGGTAGAGGGTGGAGGTGAAGGATGTGGGCTGGTAGTGGGTATGGGCGAGGGTTGTGGGCTGGTAGTGGGTTGAGGTGAAATGTCATCATAAAATGAGGTAAGAGTTAAGGTATGAGATGGTGAAGTTGATGTGTTGTTTTGAAAGGGAAAAAGAGTTTCATTAAAACGAGCATGGCGAGTAAGAAAAACCCGATTTGTACCCGGATCCAAGCAACGAAAACCTTTGTGTGTAGAACTATAGCCGATGAACACACATGGCAAACTTCTAGGCTCAAGTTTATGCTTTGCATAATCACGTAGATAAGGAAATACTTGGCAACCATAAACTCGGAAATTATCATAGCACGGCATATGATTAAATAATAATTGGAGAGGAGACTTGTTGTCAAGTAGAGGACTTGGGACTCGATTGATAATATAGGTTGCCGAGGTGAATGCATCAGTCCAATATTGAGCCGGAACATGTGAATTAAATAACATAGCCAGGCCGGTCTCAACTATATGACGATGTTTTCTTTCCGCACGCCCATTTTGTTGTGGCGTGTAGGGACACGAGTAACGATGAAAAGTCCCATTTTCTTCAAATATTTTACGAACTGTGTGGTTCACGAACTCAGTACCGCCATCACTTTGAAAGACTTTTATTTTTCGGGAGCATTGAGTTTGAACAAGCTTGATAAAAGCAGATAACACGGCATAAAAACCTGTCTTGGTTTTAAGAGGATAAAACCAAGTGAACCTAGAATAATCATCTATAAAAATAACATAATAGCGAAAACCATCAACAGACATAATAGGAGCAGGGCCCCATAAATCACAGTGCACCAAGTCTAATGGAAAAGAAGCACATTTTTCATTAGAAACAAAAGGTAATCTATGTCCCTTAGCAAGTTGGCACGAAGTGCAAATGTCCGGTTTTGGTAATAAAGAAGTAACTGACAAAGAACCACATTTATTCAAAACTGAAATAACATCAAAAGAGACATGACCCAAATGGGCATGCCATAACTCATAGGAGGCTTTATTAGAAACATCCGCAACAAAAGCTTGTGGTCCATCTTTAAGCAAATAAAGCCCATCAACGCATCTCCCTGTTGCAAGAACCTGTCTTGTCTTGCGATCCTGAATATGAAAATAGTGCTGAGAAAATAAGACATCAACAGGATGATCGGCAGTCAACTTGCTTATAGATAGCAATTTCTTTGTGAGATTAGGAACAACAAGCACATTACGTAAGGTAAT
Organism: Ambrosia artemisiifolia; assembly: GCA_032199755.1. Classification (NCBI taxonomy): domain Eukaryota; kingdom Viridiplantae; phylum Streptophyta; class Magnoliopsida; order Asterales; family Asteraceae; genus Ambrosia; species Ambrosia artemisiifolia. The sequence goes on along the minus strand of CM063529.1, from coordinate 4,979,930 downwards.
ATTGTTGCAAAGTTTAGAAGAGCCGATATGAGTAATCGGAAGTTTCTTACCATTACCAAAAATAACCTGATTATTACCTTTATACGGAGTAGAATGGTGAAGACATTCTTCATCGGGTGCCATATGGTCAGATGCGCCCGAGTCTCCAGTCCAATCAGTAGTGTCATTGTGGACATTGCACGGAGCATGGAAGGCCTTGGCTAAGTCTTCATCAATAGTAGGTGCTTGAGTAGCAAAGGTATGCAGTTTCGGACACGAGGAAGCATAGTGGCCGGTTGTCCGACACAACTGGCAGTGAGGAGGGCGGCGGTTACCACGACCCTTTGAGGGAGTACCCTTGGAATAACTGTTCCTGGAAGCAAAACCACGACCCCGGCTCGGTGGTTCACGGCGGTTTTCAGCATGAAACGCAGCCGAGGGAGTGGTGGTACCATGAAGTGACTGGAGAAACATTTCATGACTCTCAGCCTGAGCCACGAGGTCACGAAAGGCAGGGGCAGGTTTGGTGGCCCGTATAGCAGTAGAAAAAACTTCATACGAGGGTCCAAGACCACAGAGAAACCAGTGAAGTCTATCGATTTCGGCCACCGGGTGCCCAATCGCTGCCAGTTGTTCACAAATAGACCGAAACCGACGGGAAAAATCACTAACAGAAGACGTACCTTTGGAGAGCTGTCTAAGAGCATCTCGAAGGGACTGAACCCGTTCAACAGAAGCTTTGCTGTACACTTGTTCAAGGGCTGCCCAGATCTGTTGGGCAGAGGTGAGACCCAAAACTTCAGCGGCGGCTTCTTCTGTTAAGGAGGAAAGAAGTAGAAGAGCCGTTTTCTGATCATCAGAGGACCAGGAAGCAAAAAGGGGGTTCACGGATTCTTTGTCATCGACGGTTAGGGTTTCCGGCGGTGGGGTAGTGGTACCATCAATGTGAGCAGAAAGCTTGTGTAGGGAGATGAGGAGTTTCATATGGTTTCTCCAAACAAGGTAGTTGGATGAAGATAACTTAACTGTGGAGAGGTGAGGGACAGTAGAGGTGCCGGAGGGGCTGGAAAGAAGGTCAGGGGAGGCGGCCATGGGATTGGCGTGTAGGAGAAGAAAGAAAGAAAAGGTAAAGGGGAAAGGTTTTTAGAAAGAGAATAGTCTGGCTGATACCATGTAAAGAAATCAACCTCCAATGATTTTAGAGGTGATATTAACCTTTCATTTATAATACAGAGGATATTACGATATTTGGAAATACATTCAATACACTTTAATTACAATAATAACAGATTGCTAATTTTATTTTATTTCCTTATACTGGCTCATCATAAAGATATTGAAGATCATACCTTACAAGTAGATGTGGCACCAGGCCCCTATAATCAGCAATAAAACTAGAGCAATCGATGACAGACTTCCATGCTTTGGAGACGGACTGGAATTGAATCAAGGATTTGACAGGAAGCCTTTTCATGATCTCCATTTGCATTTCGAATGGTATGTTATCTGACATTTTGGTGTTGATTTTGAGTATGAATTTCTAGGGTTTATAAAGAGAGGGCTGAATAGATGATTTGGGTAGAGAGGAAAAAAATGATGATTTACATTTTATTTGTCTGGCAGTACTGTTAACTGTTAAGTATATAAGGACATACTAATATGAAATTTGAGCTGGTCCAACAAGCCTGGGCTGCAACAACCCAGGCGGCGTTATGACTTCATCTACAACTTAAAGTTATTAATTCTAAACGACTTTCTTGATTTTTAAATTTCAACTAAATATAAACTTTTTTAAAATTTTATTCTTATTATTGCTATGGAAGCGCTGACCGGTTTTATTAGCAAAGCTAAGGAGCTGGGTTTTATTAGAGGTATTCGGCTTTCTAACAACGGGCCAGTTATGACCCATCTTAAGTTATGTATGCAGATGATGTGGTTTTTATAGGCGAATGGGGGTTGGGTATATCCAGAATATAAGCCGTCTTATGAGATGTTTTTATTTTGTTTCTGGCTTGAACATGAACTATAATAATTCGAGTTTGGTGGGGTTTGGGGTTACGCCTGATGTGGTGGAAGGGGTTGCAAACTCAATTAAGTGTAAAGTTGGAAGCTTGCCTTTTAAATATTTGGGTGTGGTGGTGGGCGCGAATATGAACCGTATTCGTAATTGGGATGGTGTTGTAGAATGTTTCAAGGCGAGGTTGTCTAAATGGAAAGCCAAGACTTTGTCAATTGGGGGAAGGTTAATTTTATTGAAGGCGGTTTCGGATAGCTTACCTCTATATTAATTCTCTATCTTTAAAGCGCCTAAGGGTATTATTGATGTGCTTGAAGCCCTTAGGAGACGCTTTTTTTGGGGCGGAAACGAGGATAGGGCCAAGACTAATTGGGTATGTTGGTATAGGGTAATTGGGCCGGTTGACAAAGGCGGACTTGGGTTGGGGTCGCTAAAATCAATGAATGATAGCTTATTACTTAAATGGTAGTGGCGTTTCAAGAATGAAGGCCCGACGCTTTGGTATAAGGTTATTGTTTCTATTCATCATACTAGGAATGCTTGGTCTTATCTTCCTATAAAAGTCGGGGTGGGTGCGGAGTGGAGTGGGATCGTAAAGATATAAAGGGAGCTGTGGAACGAGAATGTCAATGTGAAACTTCTGTTTAAAAAGATAATAGGCAGGGGTGATAAAATAAGGTGCTGGTTAGACAATTGGCATGGTGAAGATATCCTCATGGATCGATTTCCTAGTCTGTTTGCTCTTGAAGTCACTAAAACTGCATCTTTATCAATGCGATGTGTGGGGTGGAACTGGAAGCGCCATTTGTTTTCTGCAGAGGAAATGGCAGCGCTGTAGGAGGCTGATCAGCTTGTTGCTGCTGTTAATCTTGCGCAAAGTACTGATAATGGCAGTGGACGGCTTCGAAAGATGGTCAATTCTCGATCGATCTCCTCTTGTCGGCACTTACTTGCAGCTCATTGTGTACCTTATTATCCGTTTGAATGGGTGAAAGGGGTACCAAAAAAGATTTGTATTTTTGGGTGGAGGGCTGAGCAAGATAGGTTGGCCACGATGAAGGGTCTCCGAAAAAGGAATATTCTTAATGGGTCGACTCTATGCAGGTTATGTGGAGAAGGAGAGGAAGATGCCGATCACTTGTTCGTCTCTTGTTACGTGGCCTCAATGGGTTGGAATAAGGTTTGTGTCTGGTGTCACATCCCACAGAATAATGTGTCATCGGTTAGAGAATTATTTTTGTGTCACAAGATTTATCAGGCGATAGATAAGAAGAAAGTGGTTCTTAGATTGGTGATTCTTGGTACTTGTTGGTTATTGTGGAAGGCTAGGAATGGTGTTATCTTTGCGGGGAGGCGGGTCAATTTTGATGCTATTTTTGGGAACTTAAAGGGTTGACATTTATTTGGGTGAAGAAGAGTTTAAAGCAACGTGGTTTGAATTGGGATGATTGGGCGTCTTTTACTTTATTGGGAATTTGTATGTAATTTTGGGTTTCTTTTTTTGAGGTATGTTTCGGTATCTCTAGTGCCTTGCTAGGTCGATACTGCTGTATATATTTTCTTTGGTGAAATGAGATGAGTTTCTTTCCGATCAAAAAAAATTATGAACGTCGATTGTATGTCAATTCAGTTATTGATGAAACTAATCGTATCGCTCATAAGAAATAAGCGGTTGTAAAAGTTTTTTAATCGGTTTTATTTTTCTTTATAGACTTTTGGGTACATATTAAATTTTTATTTTGTTTCCTTTTAAGTTGGTTTACGAATCTTAGGGGCGGATGCATGTTGTATCTAGGGTGGGGAAAGGCACCCCCTCAAAAAATATTTAGTGTTGATTTTTAAAAATTGATGTAGTAATTAAACAAAAAAGTATTTGAGACCCTCTCCATTATTTTGATACTAGTAGGAAACCCGCGCTTCGCGGCGGGAACCAATTATCAAGAGTTGACATTGAATCTTGATAATCAAGGAACATTAAAAGAAAGTTAACAAAGTTTAATTTTTAGGGTAAATGTTAAACTCACTCTCATAAAGAACTAAATCGTACCTTTCCTTGCATTGCTCAAGAAACCTAGGCAATGATGATTTGCGTGCCTGAGGAATGGCTGCACAAAATCAAAATACAGTTGGTTCAAAGTAGCAAAATGCTTGTTTGAGACTAATTTAATTTGACCGGTTAATAAATTACCTGATTGCATGACCCACCACGAAACAACAAAACGCCGCCGCCCACCTATACCGCGAACAACCCACAATCATTACCATCTTAAACCGCCACCGTGAAGGTTCCTTGGTGGATGCTTACTTCTCTTTAGATCCTTATCAACAAAACGCGGGGATCCATTTAGTCACGAAGAAGTTGATCATTCATGCTAGTTGATCATTAGCTGACAGTTGGATTTATCATTTATAGTAACTAATAATATATCATACTGTTGATGTCTAGGATTTTAATGTAGCAAAAACTCATTATCTTACCCCTAAAAAAGATGATAAAAAAGCAGAATTTGTTCATCTAAAACACAATAGTGTTTACAAAATCAGTTCCGAAACACAAATCCAGACGCCACAATGATAAGATTAACACTATGTTGCCTAGATACTATTAGGTTCTTGTCAAATACATTTCAACTTTGTTATTAAACAAGAATCACAACTCACAAATAGTCGTACAATGAACCAAAATATCTTATTAGCAAACGAAAACTATTCATATTGGAAAACCACATAATGCAATCACATACATACAGATAACAATTCAGCAAAGTACATTAAGAGTAAATTCCTTTTTGAGTCCCTGTGTTTTGTTGATTTTAACTACTTGAGTCCAACATTTTGATTTTTAACATTCTGAATACCTAAGTTTTAATTTTTTAACCCTTTGAGTCCAATTTTGTAACGACGTTAATCAAGTCTGTTAAGTATAGGGGTATTTCAATCATTTAACACCTAGGTACAACTTTCTAACGCGTAATGTATAAGGAACAAGTCTTTAATGCCTAAAGTTTTTAATAATATATATATACACACACACATATATATAGACACACAACTCACTTTCTCTCTCCCACACCATCTGCACCCCCACCTCACCACCACCATCCATTGTTGCCATCGCACCACAACCACCCACATCCTACCCCACTACATCACCTCACCACCACCACCACGGCCCCTCCTACCAAACTGCAAATCACTTTGGTTTGAATCCAAAGTGAACCTGTCGAAGCACCATGACAACATATCTCCCTAACCCCATCACCGTCAAACCGTAACCCCCAAATTAATTTCACCCACCACACGCATCACCGTCGACCGGAACCCTCATCAAACCACCATCACCGCCGACTGGAACCCTCATCAAACCACCAACATCATTCCACCACAACCACCCAGTCAACCACCCACCGTCGATTGCACCAGAGATTTACAGATCCATAGAGAGAGAGAGATACACATCCGGCCGACCTTTCTTTTCCGGCGAATCATGCTCACGAAGAGAGGGCTAACGGAGATGAACAGATGAGCGATGGAGGTTGTGTTAGGTGGTAGGGTTTCGGTGGTGGCACTTTTAATCGGAAACCTGAGATGGAGGTTGTGTCAGGTGGTAGTCGGTCGAAGATGGAGGTGGTGGTGGTGGTTGCTGAAGGTGTATGCTGGTGGTAGATTTGATACTTTTAGAGAGCGAGAGAAGAGTGAGATTTGTGTTGTGTGTGTAGATCTGTGTGTAGAGAGGGAAGAGAAAGACAAATAGGTTAGGATTCTTATTATAATATATAATAAAGTAATATTTAATAATATTTATTTTTAATTGTAAGGGTACTTTGGTCATTTCACAAGTATTAACAAAAAAAATCTAACAGAGTTAGTAATTTGGACTCAAATGGTTATAAAATTATCAACCAGACACTCAGAATGTTAAAAATCAAAATGTTGGACTTAAGTAGTTAAAATCGACAAAACACGGAGACTCAAAAAGGAATTTACTCGTACATTAACCGTAAATCATTAATTAGCAAATTGCAATCAAATATTAAAAAAAATATGTGGCAAATGACAATTGAGCTAACCTTATTATGGTGACCATGGGAGCCAGAGATAGCCATGGCTTCAACATCAAAAGAGTCAACTCTCTTGGCCTTCTTCACCAACCTTCTTCTAGCATATCCATACCCAACTTCTATTTTCATCTTCATTAAGCAACGACCAAGGTGGTGACTCTGAATCCACTTCGCTACCATCCACCCACCGACCGCAAACTCGGATCGCCACTGTCACTCCTCCTCCTCAACAATCTAGCACTAATGCTACTAATCTCTTCTACACCATCATCATCCATCCCTAATATCTTCAGCAAAGTCAAGAAAACCCAAGAACCAGTTGCCTTACAGTTTCAAACTCAAAGCATCAACTTTTAATATCTTGAAACTTCTTAATACCCTTGTAAATAAATGTAGGACCGATGAACGTGTCAACCGACAATCACGAGGGTTATATTCAAGGTGCGGAATCCCTTGAATATGCTTTAACAACATAAACAAACTTGAAACTAAGATAAACGAGTAATTACGACACACAAACGGGTCAAAAGATTAACTTTTACATCATTAAAACAGAGCGCGGGTGTTACAATGATCAAACCAAGCAATCTCAGACCAGGGGAGGGTGTTTGGAGAGTGTGTGTGGCAAGAACTAAGCATTAGGGTTGAGAATAGGCCTATTTATACCTCCCGGATACGAACAGGTCACTATAGGCGATTAGCAAGCTATAAGACATGTTACTATAGGTGATTGAGCCTTAATCGCCTATAGGATCCTCCTACTCGCATGAACAGTGATACCAGATAGGGTCTAATCGCCTGTCTGTATCCTGTAATCGCCTACAGCCTATTTCACACCCCAAAACGCGTATAAACGTCTCCAAACACCCCGAAATACGTCCAAACATCCTATATACTAGCCTAGGGACATCATGTACTAACAGACTCCCCCTTGGACCAGGCTAGTATACGTACAGAGATTGCAAAAGACAACGTTTATAACAAAGCAAACAACTTTACAGACTCGAAAACAGAAAACAAGCATAGCACAAAACATAACAAGCAGCATCTTCAGTCTTCTCTTTAACTTGACATTGTCCTGATCCTCGTAAGTCTTGACCAGTCGCATCCAGCATGAACTTTGTTGGCGTAGCAGAAACGAATCACTCTCTCAAACTTCATTGCTTGATCTGCTTAATCAGGTAAGTGCTGGATTGGATACAGGTACAGCGTCTCCACATCTTTCTCTAAACAATTGATCAGCCACATCGGGTCCCAAATTCTGATTTTCCTGCAAGGCTTAGGACTGTTGCTCAAGACGATCACTACCTCAGTAGTCGTTGAATCATAGTGCCAATAGTATAGCTTTGAGGAGAAGTCTTGTTCAACTAGGACAATTGGAATCTTCGAAACGCATTGTGGTGGCTTGATCTTATGTTCCCAAATCGGCTTCAAGGTGAACGGATGAATCTTATCTGTCCGGTAGGACTTTGGATACTGAGGCCTGAGTTCATACCATCCCTCTATACTTTCTCTTTTCAGCTTAGTGTAGAAACCTTGAAGAGGATGAGCTTTTTCTTTGTACAATGGATAGTCAAGTCGAACCAGATCTCGGATATACCAGAAGGGTAGACTAATAACTTTCTGAAACGGTTGAAAGTACAGTATACCTTCCTGCCAGTTAACCCCGAGCATCCTAGTATGACTGACATAAGCCCAGCTGATCACATTGCCTGACATCTTCGAAAAACGCTTCTTGAAGATTGATGCCCGCTCAACAGTCTTTTTCTTCTCTTCGGGTTTAAACTACTGGGGATATCTTTCTCTGATCTTGTCCTGTCTTGCTTTGACTTCATCAGGGACAGTAGTAGAATCAGACTTTAACTTTTCCTCAGCCTCATGTATCATCTCCTCAATGATGTTAGGAATCCCAGTGCCTGAATCGTCCACAACATACTCAGGAGTTGGCACACTGGTTCCTTCTTCAAGATTAACCTCGTTGTTTTCTGGAAGCATCTCTGGTGGAGTATTTTGACTTGCACTGGAAGATTCTCCATGTGCGAAGCCGTACACCTGTTCAATGTCATCTCAGGAGGTATCTCACCTTCTTCTAAATCGTATTCTGGCATAGCAGGAGGAGGGAGTAAGTTGCCTTCATCATCATACGCAAAGTAAGTGTTACTTGGAATACAGCTTTCTTTATTGAATCCCTCAGTTGCTGAATCTTAGACTTCACTGGTCCTGGCTCCCCCTGAGCAGAAGAACCTGCTTCGGGATCATTGCCTCTTCTGTCATGATCTTTCTTGGTTCGTCTAGGACCGGATCCATCTGATGATCCGCCACCACCTGTGGCTCCAGGATTACCACCATCTCCACCCTTACCAGTATCATCACCATCATCACCCGATTCATCAACGTCATCCTCATCATCATCTTTTTTATCACTTTCTTCATCATCATCATCACCAGCACCAGTACTAGCCCCAGCTTCTGAACCACCAGTGAGTCTAGGTTGAGTTCAAGCTAACTCATTTAACCTAGTCCTCAGTCTCGTGTTCGGCTTCTTATACTTAGTGATTCTTTGCTCATTGTTGACATTAGCGAGCTAAAGTTGGCTATACTGAGATTCAACACCTGTAAGTCTCTCCAAGGTGCGTTGGTTTGACTGTATCAGCTACTGGTGTGACTCCATAAGCTGCCTGTTCGACTCAATGATCTGTTGATTAGACAGTGTAAGCGCATCGACAGTCGCTTGCAGCTCTTTTTTGGATTGGATTGTTTCACCGATCAGTTCTAACATTGCTGTCTCATTCTCTTTAATTGTGGCATTCTTGCTTCGCAACTCAGCCATCTCACGTGCTTGTGCAGCAACCATAGCAGTTAGTTCGCTGACTTGTCGTTGTAGAAGTTCGTTTGATGCTGGAGCTGAAGAAGATGTAGACTGATCGGTAGGCTTGGAAGCTGACGGTCTCGCTTCTTGCCTTAGCCTCCGAATTCTATCACCAATCGGATTCGAGACAATTTGAGAGCTTGTCGCTTCAACGGTAACTGAGACTTGCTCAGTGAAGATTACCGAAGAAGGCATTGACATAGTAACTCTCGCAGGCATAGCTGCACTGACAGATGTCGGAACAGATGTGGTTGCTACTGCTGTTGTTGTTGTTGTTGTTTTTGTTGCTGTTGTTGCAGTTACATCCGGGGAAGAAGGAGTACCAAAAGTCTCTGGGAGATTCAAAGTCGCACGTCTAGACTTAGATCTCTTAGGAGTCTTTTCAGCAGCAGGTGGTTTCGTTGACATTCTCTTCTGTCCCCTACCTTCTTTTGTAGCTTTTGACTTTTGTCTCTTTTGAGGAGGAGGAGTGCTGAGTTCTGCATCTATATCAGCAATAATATCACCATGTTCCAAAGTGAACGTGGGATCCTGTGCAAGATCTCTCGCCTCAGCTGCGCGAGCTTTCTCCTCAGCTAACTGTCTCTTAATTCTCTCTTGTTTCTCAGTAAATGTATCAGGAGAGTCATCATCATCTTCATATGTAATGTTAACTGGGCCTTCTTCTATCTTTTCCTTTCCTCTGGCTGAACTAGAGGGTTCACTAACATTGAGAGACGCCGGATCAAACATATCATCATCGTGTCTCAATTCTGCATCAGCAGTGTTCCCTAAAGTATTGTCTCCCAATTCAACTGTCGGTCTACCAATATTGTTCCCATATTTGAAAACCTGCCTGTGAATAAGCATATCATCTTTTGATTCACTATCGTCGTGTCTCCACCTGTTGCCTGGTGGTGACTCATAATCCTCTTTAGCTAGAAGACCGTACAAACGTCGACTTGGAGGATATTCAGACTTTGGCTTATTCTTGTATGACGACATTCTTCTCATTTCTACTTCATCTATGTCCTTGATCGTGATAATCTCTTTAGGATCTTTTACCAAATCAAGAATCTGACTATCAAGGATCATCTGCAGAAAATGAGGATAGACGATGAAAGGTTTCTTAGCCGTCTTCTGCAGAATCACTTCCTTTAAGTGATGCATAATCATCCCGGAGAAGTTGAACGGCTTGTTCAGTGTTAGGGCAACAATCGCTGAGGCTAGAGTGTCTCAGATCGCATCAAATGTTCCTTTGCGAGGACCGATACACTTTAGGACAACGTGTGTTAAGTACTTCAACTCTGGCGGTAGATTCCCTTTCTGCAGCATCTTCTGCGCTCTAACATCACCAGCATACTTCATCCTCAGAAAACCGCCACGAATCAGAATCGAATCAAACACTATCGGGTCGTCCTTATCATCTCTGAACATTAGAATCTCACGAACCATCTCTTCAGTAATCAGCATGTCCTTTCTTTGCACCGTGCTTCTGATAACCAAAGGATCAGACTTGATGTCGACCTTCGCATTCTGGTAGAATTCGAGCAAAATATTCTTGTACGCCGCATGCCCTTCAGATATAGCAAAGTTAATCTTGGAGCGCTTCAAAAACTCGATAACGCCTTCAAACTTCTTGCAATTTGCCTTCTTGATGGGTCCAAGGAAGGAATGGCAGTTATGGCGATCAGATGTTTCGTACTGCATGTTTCTATAACACAAAACACGACAGATTAATCATAGACAGATCAAAGATGCGTAAAACGAACAAAATCGGACAAACTTTGACAAAAATTGGTCAACAGAAGGGTACAGGCAATTAGCAATTGTAATCGCCTTTCCTTATACACGAATAGGCCCTAATCGCTTAATATTGAAGGCGATTAGAAGACAGGAGATCCTATTCGTGCTACTGTGCACGCGATTAGTATGCCTAATCACATGTCAGTTCCCTTGTTCACCAATTAGAGCCAAAATCTTGAATGGGCTGTTTTGGGTTAGGATTTTTGTCACATTGGCACTTATATGGACCGGTTAAGAAAACCCCTCTCTAATCTTTCGTTTTCATGTTCAAAACCGGTGTCAATTAAACAGATTGAAAAATTAGGGTTCTTCAAGTTCAAAATTTGGGGCTTTTGATTCTGTGATGTTTTAGGTCCACATTTTGCTACCAAAAGATTCTAATAGGGCCGATACACAAACCCTGACCAACATTTATCATCAACTAACCCATTAAAGATGGAACTCGGTCAAAAACTTAGCCTTAGGGTTTCGGCCCTTTAATCACTGATTTAGACAATCAAAACATGATGTTAGGGTCTATAAATTTGAGAATATCTTACCTTCACAACGTGGAACAATAATCTAAAGTCAAAAATATTCGGGCAACAAGTTTTTGTAATGGTCGATTAGAGGGAAATGAAGAACTGTTGAATGGTTTTGAAAAGTGAAGAGAAAATGGCTAAGTGTTTCAATTTATACCTGTTCGTAATCGCCTTCCCCTTAGACACGATTAGTTCTATTCGTTTGATAAGAAGACACGCTTACCTCCTAATCGCATATAGCTTCATGCGAGTAGAATAGCTAACCGCCTATACATGTTAAAACGGCTACTCGCATATAAGAGAACACACGAGTAGGATAGACAAGCGATTGTGGATATAATCGCCTCATTTATCACACGAATACCCCGTAATCGCTTAAAGCTGAAGGCGATTAGGACACTAAATGTGTATACTCTTCACACTAATTACCAAATTGCCCCTCCAGCACCAAATCTCACATTTTTGACCCGTTAAGGTTCAAAACATGCGTTTTCAACCCATTTTAACACACGACTCAGATGATGACTCAGATACTTAAAAATATTTCATTTTCCACCCCTGTACTTAAGAGAATGTACGGTTTTGACCCAGCAAAAACACAATTTTTCAATTAGTTGATTTTCGGCGTTTTATTCTTGAAGAAGTAAGATTACAATGGATTAGGTTTCCATCATCGGCAATCAAGAATAGCTAATCTAGTAAAATTAAATAGAAAATAAGCGAAAACATGAAATCAACTAACTATACACTATCATATTTTTGCGAGTTTCATCAGTTAGGAAATCATATCAGTGTACGGACTATTCTAGAACCCTTATGTGTTCAGATTTAGATTAAATTACCGAAAAACAACCTACAACAACCGTCAGTATTGTTGTCCACCTAAACTCAAAATCAAGTTTTATCGCTAGGCACTTTAGATACGTTAAGGTAAATTTTATTTGGTTTTTTTTGTGTATTTTTCTGAATTTTCTCCCCCTAAAAATCTAAAAATTTGCGAAAAGACAATATTTTTGGATTTTTCTGATTTTTGAAGAAAAATATTAAATAAAAAATGATTTTCCGATGTGGTTTACTCAGATTTTCCCAAAATGCCTTTTAACTTTCAAGGATAGTCAAATTTCAATTTGTCAAGTGATTTGGTAAAAATTTTGGCAATTCGGTAGTCAGTGTGGACATAAATAATCACTGGATCCTTAGTGATTGTTATGGAAGTTACACTATTAATAAGAAAATCGAGGTGATATGAAAATGCAAACCGTAGTCAAGCATGTGTGTAGAAGTATCCAAAGATAAACCTGGAAACAGCAGCTCAATGCAGCTACCTGATTCGTCTTCGCAGGTTGCAGGAAACACATATGACGACCTCCCAAGAACTGATATCCACCCATTGCGGATCCAGCTTCAATATTGTAACCACCATTGATAAATTCACTAAAGTCAACGAGATCCAGCTTATCGCCATTAGGGTACCATAGACCTTTGGTCGGTAACCCTTTAGATAATGAAGGAACCGTTCTGCAGCAAAAACCCAGTCCTCTCTTATTCATTACTAACATCCGTTGTTAAGTCGAAACATTGGGTCTGGAATTATTCTCATCGAGCATTTTCTCTTCTTTCTTCTTCTTCGATAACAAATCCCCCCCTTTATTGGCTAAGGTTACATATCCTCCAAAGATATTCTGATCAATTTACTGGAGCGATATGACACCTATTTTGTGCTAAGATGCCCCACTGTCAAGAATCAAATGACTACTGATAGTTCCTCCTGGAACACCCTGCACACTCGTTCAAAGATTAGTTCTCGAGGGGGACCCAGGCCTTGACCATCTCTGGTCGGCCTAAGTCATCAATCATAGGCAGCTCCATCCATCTACCATGAGGGGTAGGTGTTTTCTCATCAACAACAGTTGATGTAGATGGTGCTAATGAAGTAGATAAACTCACAGATGGTGCTTGAGCTGCTTTTGGCTTCCAAATCTGGTCATGCTTAGCCTTTACAGGTCTTTGCTTCATAGATTTGGGTGGTACCTGAGACTTCACCTTTGGGTCAGCCAGTGGCTTTGCCCTTTTGTTAGTCTTTGGACCTGCTTTTGGTCCTCCCTTGGGTTTCGCAACCTTGGGTTGGGCCTTTGAGCTTGATGCCTTGTCAGCTTTAGGCCTTGCACCATCAACAACAACCTTTTGTTTCTTTTTCACATTCTTTGGTGTCACCTGAACTTGTTGTTCAGGTGTCTTGTATCTTTGGTTGTTGTATTTAGGGGGCTTAAGTGCTTTGCCCTTTAATTTTCTCAGATAGGGACAATTAGCAATCAAGTGTCCAACCTCGTTACATTCATAGCATGACCTCCACTCTTCATAGTACTGAGATTCATACCGTGACTGTCTCGAGCCAACCTGAGAAAGTCTAGGGCTACAGCTCCCTTGTGAGCTTCTAAATCGAGAGATACTCGGATATGAATCATAATCAGATGATCTTGGTGAAAAAATTCTTTGATGATTTTGAAGAGAATGTCTCATCTGATCAATACCTTTCGATTTGATGGGCTTAAGTTCATTGATCTTGGGACCCTTTTGATTTTTCTCAGATCGATTCTTTTGATTCACATGTTTGGTGGGTTTGTGTTCAACATGTTTCTTTTGATCAACTAGTTTTCTGATCTGAGCTTCAGTAACTGGTATTTCCTAAAAATATGTTTAATTAAGGATTGATCAACATATTTAATAGGAAACTCTTTATCAGAAAACAATTTGTCAGATCCCACCAACATGTACAGCCCTTCTGTGCCTTCAGGAAACTGAAAGTGCTTCTTTTCCGGTTCAGGTTCACACAAAATGTGATTTTTAATAGAGCTATGTGAACCTGATTGAGCCTTCTCAATTTCCTGGGATTCTTTATTAGAATCCTCAAGGTTTGCCTCCGGTAAGGCCTTTGGTTTCAATTTCACTTTCCGTCTATTTACAGAACGTTTATTGTAACCAAGTCCTTGATTTTCTTCTTGCCGAGACTGGTTTTTAATATCAACATCATTTTTACTTAGCACAAACTTTGCAAACTGAAAACCATCTAGCTTATGTTGGGCTTTTTCATACTCAGATTTTGTTTGAGCTAATTCTTTCTTTACTTCCTCAAGAGTTTTAGATAGCTCAGAATTTTCTTTCATTAAAATTTCATTTAAGTTTTTAAGCTCCATTTCATTTGCTCTCAAAACTTCATTCATGGTTATACAATTAGCTAGATCGCAAGTAAGGGTCTGGTTGTTTTCAGAAAGCCTTTCAATCGTACTTTGGAGTTCGGCACAGTTAGAACAGACAAACCTGGAAGACCCTAGTACAAGAAGTTCAGTTCCGTGCTTGATTTGAGCTCCAACTTCTGGATTTTGATCATCGGCATCTTCCTCTTCTGATTCACTCCTTTCAGAAGTTGAACAATTTGCATCAGTTATGTTGATTTCTTCAGAACTTCGTTCAAGATATTGTTCACTGGATGATGATTCACTATCTGCATCTGTACTCTCTTCTGAGATTTGAGCACTCTCTGACGCTTATCCCGATTCCACAGTCTCTACTCGTTGAGCAAAACACGCAATTTCCCCACTAACACCTCCCATGAGTTGTGTCTTCTGGTCAAAGCCTTTCTCCGCAAGCACAGTAAGTACACTCGCAGCATCCGTGTTTGCTAGGACAGAGTGAATCGCAGGAGTAACCGAAACCACAACTGTTTCTTGATTGTTTTGAATATTGTTAAGTTGTCTAGTTTGATTCGGTTGACTTTGACTAGCATATGTCGTTGATTTACTCTCCAGATGGGCCCATGGATTACATCTGGAACTCCCCTGTTGTTGTCGTTGTTGGGCCGGTTGGGTGTAAATTGAAGATGCGAAAGCCCATGGTTTGGTTGCATTTGCCATTATGAAAGCCTTGTGAAAAAAGTCAACTCTTGGTCAACAAAAGTCAAACTTCGGTCAAAGACGGTTAACACCTGTTTTCACTCGTTTTTGTTATTAAAACGCTCGTGATAAGAGCCTCGGCTCTGATACCACTTGTAGGACCGACGAACGTGTCAACCGACAATCACGAGGGTTATATTCAAGGTGCGGAATCCCTTGAATATGCTTTAACAACAGAAACAAACTTGAAACTAAGATAAACGAGTAATTACGACACACAAACGGGTCAAAAGATTAACTTTTACATCATTAAAACAGAGCGCGGGTGTTACAATGATCAAACCAAGCAATCTCAGACCAGGGGAGGGTGTTTGGAGAGTGTGTGTGGCAAGAACTAAGCATTAGGGTTGAGAATAGGCCTATTTATACCTCCCGGATACGAACAGGTCACTATAGGCGATTTGGCTCGGCGATCGGGACTTTAGTATAAGACATGTTACTATAGGCGATTGAGCCTTAATCGCCTATAGGATCCTCCTACTCGCATGAACAGTGGTACCAGATAGGGTCTAATCGCCTGTCTGTATCCTGTAATCGCCTACAGCCTATTTCACACCCCAAAATGCGTATAAACGTCTCCAAACACCCCGAAATACGTCCAAACATCCTATATACTAGCGTAGAGACATCATGTACTAACAATAAAGACACCCAATTCACTTAAAAGAATAAGAATCAAGTTGGGTATCTTGAAACAATCCACTTCTAACTATATAAACTAAAGAGCGCCAAACTTTAATAATCTTGAAACACTACTAAACCAACCCAAAGAAACAAGCTTATAAAAAACTTAATAAATGTTTCATTTGAAATCCTTAAACTTAAAAACAATCCATCCAAACAAACAAACTAACCAACCAACTGATTTAGAATATGTAATCTTGAACTAAAATTTAATCTGTAAACAATATCTTGTGATGGTTTCTTCCTGCTGTGAAAGAAAGATATAACTGATGCAAGATTCCTATAGGTGAAGAACAAATAATTGAATGAAGTTTGTTAGATTTTTGCATGTATGTGTCTTATGGAATAAAGGAAGGGGTATAGAGATTTTGTAGTCACATGTGTATTGAGTCACGTAAACAAGGATAACATAACATGTACTATGGTTAAGTTCAGGACAATGATATCGTGTTTGGAGCGGCGGGAGCGCGATGCGACGGGGCACAACACGACGATGGCTCCACAGAGTGGTACAACGGAGACAATTTCAAACGTAAATAGCAGCGATCCAACTAAAATAATAAAATTTAAATAAGGTTCAAAAATGGAAAAACAAAGAAATAACACTATAAAATAAATTAACTTACAATGTTATATAATTCTAGACCTATAGGTACGGACCCATTTTGAAAGATACTAAAAGGCTTTAGGTTAAAATTGTGGAGTGAGTCAGTAAACAACAGATGTGCCATAAAAATTGTAAAATTTAAAAACCCAAATTACCTTGGGTCGGCACGGTATGCCAGTTCGAACCAGTATTCACCAATTTACTGGCGGTACAATTCGTATGACGTTTTCTCTTTTTACCGGTGTGTTTCGTAACGGCTGCACATCCGGTAACCGGTATTACCGGCGAGTAAGTAGCGATTTTTAAAACATTGTAGGGGGTAAAAATTACCTTTTTACCTATACAAAGAGCTTTAACATTTCTGCAAACAAAAGTACTTATTAAGTGCCTTTTAAATAATCACAATGATCATCCAATAGATAACAAAACCTTACATAAGATGAAACATAAATAATCATCGATAAGTACCTTACGATTAACCTGAAAGTTCTGTTCTGAAGCAATCCCACCATCACTAATCCAATTCTATAATAATCAATATTAACAAAAGTGAGGTAAACATTGAACTAAACATACAACAAACTGTATAGTTTAAGAAAATCTCATAATAAAACAAAGAAAGATGCATTACAAACTTAAAAGTAATCAATCCCTTGATCTCTTCATTGATTTTACAAATATTTATAATACATCATAATCCCTATAATTATGGATAGGGATAAATACAATAAATGATTACAATTTGTGCTAAATATACATTATGCTATTATACCCCCGCAGTCGAAGCGGGAGGAGACCGGATGCTTAGACTGTCCCTAAAATATTCAAAGAGTACGCGAGGCAAGCCTTTAGTAAAGATGTCTGCAACCTGAAAGCGAGAAGGAACATGTAGGACACGGACCTGACCCCGTTGCACCTGTTCACATACAAAGTGAATGTCCAACAAAATATGCTTGGTCCGTTGATGTCGGACAGGATTCCCGGATAGGTAAATGGCACTCACATTATCGCAGTAGACAAGGGTGGCGCGAGATAATGGATGATGAAGCTCAAGAAGTAAATTCCGTATCCAGCAAATTTCAGCGACTACATTAGCAACCCCGCGATATTCAGCTTCTGCACTAGACCTAGAGACCGCGGACTGGCGTTTGGACTACCATGAGATCAGATTGTCACCAAAATAAATACAGTAGCCGCTAGTAGAGTGCCTAGTGTCAGGACAGCCTGCCCAGTCGGCGTCTGTGTAAGAGACGAGAGACTGGGTAGGTGATGCGTGAAGAGTAAGGCCAAACATCATAGTCCCTTTAATATACCTGATTATGCGTTTCAAAGCATTCCAGTGATCGTTACGGGGAGAGTGCATGAGCATACAGACCTGTTGGACAGCGTAAGAGATGTCTGGCCTGGTGAAAGTGAGATACTGAAGAGCACCTGCTAGGCTGCGAAATAGGGTAGGGTCATGAAACAGGTCACTAGTTGTGGAGCTGAGCTTGCTGTTGGTGTCAACCGGTGTGGCAACAGGGTTACAAGACTGCATACCGGCTCTAACAATTATATCAGTAGCATACGTGTGCTGAGAGAGAAACATTATGTCACGATGACGAGACACGGAGATGCCCAGAAAATAGTTAAGGGGACCTAGGTCCTTCATGGCAAATTCAGCTGCTAAT
The DNA here is from genome assembly GCA_032199755.1 of Ambrosia artemisiifolia. NCBI lineage: Eukaryota > Viridiplantae > Streptophyta > Magnoliopsida > Asterales > Asteraceae > Ambrosia > Ambrosia artemisiifolia. The sequence goes on along the minus strand of CM063529.1, from coordinate 4,961,787 downwards.
TTTGCCATGAGTGAGTGACGAAGTCTGTCAGACGGAAGTAGAATATCATCGACATAAAGAAGTAGATACGCGGTGTCAGTGCCCTGATGGAGAGTAAATAAAGAGGCATCGTGTGACAACCACACCCAGATAAGGATGCACCATACACAATTGATACCAACTTACAAAGGAAACACTTATTTTATCAATATAAACCGTAGGGTACAAAGGTTGGGAACTTAAAAAGTACAAAGCTTGATCAACTATTCTTAGCCGGAGATATACTTTTCGATTGAATCACACGAACTAGCATATCCTATTCCACTGGTCACATAGCTTCAAGCTAAACAGCATGCACAATAACTAGTCATCACTACTTGTGACACAAGCTTAAAAAAGACGTCAGACGATGCTGGTGAGTTCCTGAATATACACAAGTTGTAAAACACATCATTTCATCATTCATGACCTGTACCCACCCATGTCATTATAACCTTTACGCCACGCTGGCACCCACGCATGGCCCCCGTGACAGTGTCACCCCTGTGACTTCCAACATCATACAGTTAATGCCCATTACACACAGGTGTAATACCTACAAATCATGCCGTAGCAGCACGTATAAGGGACCACAAATATCACGTGTATGTGTGATTAGATTATAAACATGCATACAACAGTCATGAGTGCAATATTAACAATTACCAGTTTGGACAAGCATGCTCACATTTGAAAACATTCATAGAACTCACCTGTATAACAGTTGCTTAACACTTGCTATTCCGCCCGGGTACTACCTCGGGGTCCTGATACAATTACATCATCCTAGGTTAGGTAGTGGTACTCCTAACTAATTATTATTATGGTTTGATATTGGTTAACGCTGCCTTGTTTAAGCATGGGTTATCAGTCCATGGCCTAACTAAGGCTAGGCTACCCAATACCTACCCCAAATAATAATCCTAATACCTAAAAACAGTAACACTAAACTACTACTAATAACACTAATAAAAATAACTAAACATAACTTAAATGAGAACATACCTCAAAACTATCTACCGCACGTTGATGTAGAGTCTCCCTACTCAAGCTCCTACTAGTGCTCCAAAAATGACTATTACAACACCCAACGGGGCATCGTAGGCTTGGGATCCTCTATACTAGAGTGTTCCCAAAGAAAACTTAGTTTTGAAATGAACCGTGAACTTCTATAAATAAAAGGAAATGGACGGTGGCTATTCCTATTTGGCCGATGTGGGACAACATATAAGCTAACACCCATGCACCTCAATTTCCTTTACACAATGACAGGCTTCGATATGGGATCCAACTTTCAGAATTCTAAACTTTAGATATGGGATTTAATTTCCACTTTACAATTGGGACATGGATACCATTACGTACAATTTGCAACTTCAATTCTTATTATTATTATTATTATTATTATTAATTCAGCTGCTTCACTCGTTTAGCTCGTATAACTTTTAAACTATAACGCTTTACGAACTTTCAAATATACTCTTAAGACGAGCTAATTTTTATCTACGCTTTGATCAAAGTTTCATTAAAATAGAGTAGGGTCAAATATAATATCTTTTATTAATCTAACTAAACGATCTCTTTTAATACCATTGGCTCGACTAGATTCTTATATATCAATTAATCATACTATCCACGCCTAGACCATATAATACACACGGCATAAATTTCATAAACATTTCTATTTTATCTGTTCACAAAATGGGGTGTTACAACTCTCCCCACCTTATAGAAATTTCGTCCGCGAAATTTAGGTGAAGAGGTATGGGTATTTGTGTTTCATCTCGTCTTCCTTTTTCCAAGTTTCTTCAGGTCCCCTTCTTGCATCACACTTGACTCGTACCAGCGGAAACTCTAGATTTCTTAGTTTCTTCACTCGTCAATCTACAATTTGAATGGGACGTTTCGTGAAGTTCAACTTGTCAATGATCTAGATTTCTGGCCAAGGCATCTTAAGTGATTCACCCGCCAAACATTTTCTTAGGTTGGACACGTGGAACGTATCATGTATTCCTTGTAACTCCTCTGGCAGTTTTAACTTTTATATTACTGGATAAATTCTTTCAATTATCTTAAATGGTCCAATATATCGTGGGCTTAGATTTCCTTTCTTCTTAAACCGAGATGCCTTTCCAAGGCGAGACCTTAAATAGTACCATATCACCTACATGAAATTCTGATGGTACTTTCTTTTGTCGCCATAATACTTTTCTCTATATCTCGCAACTTTCTATCTATTCTCATATTTGTAGGATCTTATTTGTAGTTGCCTTAATAATCTCGGGACTATCTAAGGGATGGCTATCGATCTTTACCTAACAAACAGATGGTCGAAATCATCTAACATATAATGCCACAATATGGGCGGCCTGAATTCTCTAACGATAATTATTGTTGAAAGAAATTCTATCAAGGGTAAATGTTCATTCAACTGCCCCCGAAGTCTAACGCATGTCCTAAGCATATCTTCCTGGGTCTAAATTGTCCCTTCACTTTATCCATCAGTATATAGATGCTATGTCATACTTAAAATTACTCCTTTCGGAAGTCTTGCTAGAATACAGACGTAAACTGCTATCTTTATCTACAATAACGGATATAGGTACTTCATGACAGGTGACAATTTCCTTGAAATATTCCCTGTATATTTTCCATCTTATAATCTCCCAGTATGGAGAAGAAGTGAGCGGTCTTAGTTAGTCCATCTAATATAACCCAAGTGGTATCGATATGTCTATGTTTCCTTACTAGGAATAGATAAGAATTATGAAGGTGATTACTAAGTGAATGGGGTATGTTTCACAAGCTTGGTTTATAAGGTTCAATAAGATGTCTAGTGCATTAGTGAAGCCAAAAAGTATCACTGAAAACTTGTAATGACCATATCTTGTCCTAAAGGCAGTTGTCCTGTCTCACCTTCACTGATAGTATCCGGACCTTAAGTCATTCTTGACTTAGAGAAGTAACTTGCACCTTGTGCCTGATTAAACCTATTAACCATCCTTGGTAGTGGGTATCAATTCATTATTATGATATTGTTTCGACCTCTAATTGATCCTCATTCTCATTGAACCATCATTCTCTTTAACAAAGAGAATATGTGCTCCCTTCCACCGTATAAATCCCTTATCTAATAATTCCTAGAATTGTTCATCTCATTCAAGTTTCTTTTCTTCCTTAGTTTCCAAGGCATACACTAAATAAGCCAGATGGTCCTTCTGAATACACTTAGATACTTTTAGACTAGTGACCAAACTTATGGGTTTAATATGTTTTTCCCCATGAATTATCAAAGATTTCTCCTAAGGGTCTTTTATTCGAATTTGCTCCTTATCACACAATATCTAAGCTTGAAACTTAGCTAACCAATCCATTCCTATTACTACATCGAACTCTTCATGTTTCTTTGGTAGCAAGTCTATGGGTATCGAGGTATTACTAACCAGGATAATGCCATTCTTAATAACATCTCCAATCTCTTATTCCATTCCATCTGCTCACTCTACTATAAAGGTTTTATCTAACTTAAAGAGAATCTGATTAACCAAAACTCTGAATTGCTCAGATATAAAACTTCTATCTGCACTAGTACTAGCATATAAGATTTTTTTTAGGAGGAATATACCCATTGTCATGTCAGGGTTCCAACGACCTCTTTAGTTGGTACGAGAAAAGCTTTCCCTCTTGCTCTATTAAGTCATTCCTTCTATTGTATCTTAGGGTAGTCATCCTTAAAAAGCCATGTCTCTCTCTACATTCAAAACACTTATGGGGCTTTCTATAGTCACGATGGGTGTGTCTAGGGTCTTATAATTTCTACTTACTTACTCGTGATATGGATCGAAATGTTCTTTTCTACATATCAGACACTAAGGTGGGGGTCCACATTGCCTCTTACAATCTCTAAGAATTGATCTCCTATTCTTCTGATGATTGTCCCAATTTATCTTAGAGGCATGATCTGGGGTTTTCTATTGCTAGATCAGTGGCGATGGTTGCTCGACATCTACTGTATCAGAATATGTAGTCGGTTTGGTTGCCTTAATGAATATGAGGTATTTTATAGGCATCCTCCAACTGAATATGATAACATGATTTAGTTGCAAGGAACTAGTCGGGACCTCTTGAGAGAAATTCATGGAATGTCTTATTCCCAAGCTCAAGATACATAAACTTATTTCCAGTTCGGCCTATTTCCTTGGAGGACATAAGTATTAAGTAAGTAATACCTTCTAGGTTAAATTATCCGCCAAATCGTTGCCTCGGGTTTGTTTCTATATCCTCCACCAAAATAATGCCCTAACTTTAAACGCATGACAACAAACATAACTTTGTCCATTTTGAGGAAATTGCTTATTTCCAAAATAGTTTCCAACGGATACAATTGGTCATCCTGTACTCTGAAGTTCTTGTCTCTGTATGTTAGGGAGGATTTCGCCACTCGGATGGCTATTCGATCGATTAATTTATCGCCTAATTTTACTAGTTTGGCATGACAAGTGGGGTCAACAGGTGGGCAAGGATAACAATTAATATTATTGGATGGTTCAGTCGACATTTTCTAGGTTTCCAAGAAAATACTACTTCAATATTTTGTTCCTATACAAACAACTACGATAGCTACTTCACATAATAAACATGGTACAACACGTTTTCAAATATGGCACATATATAGACACACAAGTCTATTGCCCTCACTGGGCTTTTGCCTCAGCTAGTTCTTGCGAAAGTCTCGTGTCCTGGACATTTACGTTTTCTAATTCTCTGGTATTCGTCATCCCACTTAATCATTCGAAATTCTAAACTTAATTGAGGTCGTACTAAACTTTATCCATAACATCTACATCACCAACAGTAGTAAGCCTAGGAATGAAACAGGTCTTTCTTATTCTAGGCATCCTTATCCATAAAGGTTAATTCAAGTATACAACTTAAATTAGGCAGTCCTAATCTCGAAGGTTGAAGCCTAGGTATCTCTACTAAATACCTAATTCGCTAAAACCTTTGGCTCTGAAACCAACTGTGACAACCACACCCAGATGAGGATGCACCATACACAATTGATACCAACTTACAAAGGAAACACTTATTTTATCAATATAAACTGTAGGGTACAAAGGCATGGAACTTAAAAAGTACAAAGCTTGATCAACTATTCTTAGCCGGAGATATACTTTTCCATTGAATCACACGAACTAGCATATCCTATTCCACTGGTCACATAGCTTCAAGCTAAACAGCATGCACAAGAACTAGTCATCACTACCTGTGACATATGCTTAAAAATGACGTCAGACAATGCTGGTGAGTTCCTGAATATACCCAAGTTGTAAAACACATCATTTCATCATTCATGACCTGTACCCACCCATGTCATTATAACCTTTACGCCACGCTGGCACCCACGCATGCCCCCGTGACGGTGTCACCCCTGTGACTTCCAACATCATACAGTTAATGCCCATTGCACACAGGTGTAATGCCGACAAATCATGCCATAGCAGCACGTATAAGGGACCACAAATATCATGTGTATGTGTGATTAGATTATAAACATGCATACAACAGTCATGAGTGCAATATTAACAATTACCAGTTTGGACAAGCATGCTCACATTTGAAAACATTCATAGAACTCACATGTATAACAGTTGCTTAACACTTGCTATTCCGCCCGGGTACTACCTCAGGGTCCTGATACAATTACATAGTGGTACTCCTAACTAATTATTATTATGGTTGGATATTGGTTAACGCTGCCTTGTTTAAGCATGGGTGATCAGTCCATGACCTAACTATGGCTAGGCTACCCAATACCTACCCCTAATAATAATCCTAATACCTAAAAATAGTAACACTAAACTACTACTAATAACACTAATAAAAATACCTAAGCATAACTTAAATGAGAACATACCTCAAAACTATCTACGACACGTTGATGTAGAGTCTCCCTACTCAAGCTCCTACTAGTGCTCCAAAAATGACTATTACAACACCCAACGGGGCATCGTAGGCTTGGGATCCTCTATACTAGAGTGTTCTCAAAGAAAACGTGGTTTTGAAATGAACCGTGAACTTCTATTTATAAAAGGAAATGGACAGTGGCTATTCCTATTTGGCTGATGTGGGAAACATATAAGCTAACACCCATGCACCTCAATTTCCTTTACACAATGACAGGCTTCGATATGGGATCCAACTTTCAGAATTCTAAACTTTAGATATGGGATTACTTTCCACTTTACAATTGGGACATGGGTACCATTACGTACAATTTGCAACTTCAATACTTAAAGTTTTATATTATTATTATTATTATTATTATTATTATTATTATTATTATTATTATTATTATTAATTCAGCTGCTTCACTCGTTTAGCTCGTATAACTTTTAAACTGTAACGCTTTACAAAGTTTCAAATATACTCTTAAGACGAGCTAATTTTTATCTACGCTTTAATCTAAGTTTCATTAAAATAGAGTAGGGTCAAATATAATATCTTTTGTTAATCTAACTAAATGGTCTCTTATAATACCATTGGCTCGACTAGATTCTTATATATCAATTAATCATACTATCCACGCCTAGACCATATAATACACACGACATAAATTTCATAAACATTTCTATTTTATTTGTTCACAAAATGGGGTGTTACACATCGCTCTTACTATGATGAAACCCAATAGATAAGACAAAATCTGTGAACCGTTGGTACCATGCCCTGGGTGCTTGTTTGAGCCCATATAATGATTTCTTGAGAGAACAAACGTAATCCGGGAATTGTTTGTTAAGAAAACCCATCGGTTGGTACCTATAAAATGTTTCATGGAGATTCCCATGAAGAAAAGCATTGGTGCATCGAGTTGATGTTTAGGCCAGCGCTTAGATAAAGCAATGGAAAGCACAATCCTGATGGTAGCCGACTTAACTATCGGGCTAAATGTCTTCCCACAATCAATACCAACCTGCTGAGTACGACCGTCATAGACTAACCTGGCCTTGTACCGCTCCAAAGAACCATCCGACCTGTATTTATGTTTAAACAACCACATACTACGAATAACATTCATATCGGGCTGTCTAGGCACTAATTCCCAAGTTCCATTTCGAACTAATGCATTGTACTCTGTAGTCATGACAGAGTACCATTCCGGTATAGATAAGGCATCTGTGGGATTTTTGGGAAGTGGTACGACAGATGGGGTGGTAGTAGCGGTTAGGTTGAAGGGTTGTTTAGGTTTAAAAATGCCGCTCATGGACCGGGTGCGAATGGTACGGGTGGGTGGTGGAGGTGGTGGGGTCGGAAGTGGAGGGTTGGTCAATGGTGGGTTGGCGGTCGCGTCAGTGGTAATGGGTGGTGAGGTAGGGTTGGGCTGTGCCGGTGGGCCGAGGTAGGGGAGCTGGGAGGTTGGGATGTTGGGCTTGCGCCAGGGATGTGTGAAGGAGTGGATTGGCTTGGCTGGGTGCCGTGGGGGTTAGGGGGCCGAGTGGTGGGTTGGATGTGAGGTGCTAGGTGAAAAGGGAATGGGTCGTCTAGGAAATCATAAGTGGGTGGGGTGCCAACGGTTTGCCTAAAGGGAAATGTGGTTTCATCAAAGGCGACATGTCGTGATATATAGACCTGTTTGGTAATCAAGTCAAGGTAGCGGACCCCCATATGGGTAGGAGGGTAGCCAAGAAAGACACAAGAGTGAGATCGGTTTTGAAGTTTGTGAATGGTGGTGGTAGGAGTTAGTGGATAGATAAGACAACCAAAGACGCGGAGATGGTCATAGGTGGGTGTTAGGAGATAGAGTAGTTCGGTGGGTGTTTTGTTTTTGGTGACTTTATTTGGGAGGATGTTGAGTAAAATATGAGGCGGTTTCAAGTGCAAAATGCCAAAAATGTGTGGGTAAGGAAGCATGGGCCATGAGGGTACGAATGATATTGTTGATGGTGCGGATTTTTCTTTCGGCTTTACCATTTTGGGAAGATGTGTAAGGGCATGAAAGGCGGTATTGGATGCCATTGGTCGTGTAGAAATTTTGAAAGAGTTATTAACATACTCACGACCATTGTCACACCGAAAGGTTTTAATGGTGCGTTCAAATTGGGTTTTTATATTTGTGGAAAATTGCGTAAAAGCTTGAAACACATTGGATTTATGAGTGAGCGGTACAGTTCACAAGAAATTAGAATAATCATCCAAAAACAAAACATAGTATTTATGACCAGACGAACTAACAATAGGGGAAGTCCAAACATCACTATGTATCATGTCAAAAGGTTGTAAAAGAGAAGAATTGGAAGCAAAGAAAGGTAATCTAGTACTTTTACCAAAAACACATGAGTCACAAACTTTATTATGTAAAGTATCAAAAGAAACAGAAGAAACATGTTTAAAAGAATTCAAAGCTTGACGTCCAGGATGTCCAAGACGTTGGTGCCAAAGGTCAGCAGAGATGGCAGCAAAGGCAGTGGGTGAAGTAGTGGAGGACCCGAGCACCAGAGGGTAGAGATCACCGCTGCTGTTGCATCGCAGGAGCGGAGTCCGCGTCTTGAGGTCCTTCACAAGAAAACCAAACGGGTCAAATTCCACAGACACTGAATTATCTCTAGTAAAACGGGGAACAGATATGAGGTTTTTAACTAATTTTGGTGAATAAAGGACATTTCTAAGGACAAAGGGTGGGAAGGGTTTGGGAAGGTATTTTGTGCCATGACCTAAAACCGGAATAGTATTACCGTTACCTACAATAATATTTTGAGACAAGCAAGAGTTAGAAAAGGAATGGAAATCACCTTGTTCATGAGTCATAGTGGAAGAGGCACCGGTATCCATATACTGCGTAGGATCAGGCTGCTGCAGGGACATGGTGTAAAGGGCCTGCTCAATATCCGTGGGACTGTAGGCAGCATAGTTGTTTTGTTGGTGTCTTGGGCCTAAGAGACCCGGTTGCTGGGCTGCTGGATTATTAGTGGGCCGGCCTGAAGTTGGGTAAGGGCAGGGAGGGGTGGGCTAAGGGGAGAAAGTGTGGGCTGGGGAGAAGTGATTTTGGGCCGGTTGTGTTTGGTTCTGGTTGGGCTGATAGAAGTCGTAGGGTGCAGCGCCCCATGTGGGTGACCAAGGAGCAAAGGAATTATTCCAGAACGGTAGGAATTGTGAGCGATCGAAGTTCCCTCGGCCTCGTCCACGGCGTCCAGGACCACCACGGCTGCGGCCAGAAGTAGAACGGTCAGAGGTGCGGGTGTGTTCGGTGGGTGGGGTGTGATTGGTGGTGGCAGTGAGGGCGGTGGAGGCGGTTTTGGAGGCGGTCAACGCACGCTCCGCTTTATCGGTTTCAGCCTGGCACAATTTAGAACGTGCGTTATAAAAGGACGGGAGAGGGTCTTGGTTTATGAGGATAGTGGATATGCTTTCATATTGGTCGTTTAATCCTGCAAGAAGTTGCAAGACCAAACGATCATTGTCAACAGGAGCGACGACGTTCGCAAGTTGGTCACCTAAAACTTTGAGGGCTTGGCAATAGACGGACATGTTGGGGAATCCGTCTAACCTGGTGTTGGAGAACTTGTGCATAAGGTGTATGGCGCGGGCACTTTTATTGTCATGAAACAAATCCTTAATGGCGACCCAGGCTTCGTAGGCATTAGAAATATTATTTATTATGGTGTGAAGGAGATCATTGGAGATCGTAGTGTACATCCATTGTAAAACAATGGCTTCAATACGCTCCCAATCATCTCGGGTGGTAGAGGATTCAGCGGAAGAAGGGGGTGGGGGTGGTTTGAGGTGGTCATCGACCATGTGTCCTTTGCAATGGAGAGTAAAGAGGGTGGCCCATGTGGAGTATTGGGAGGACTCAATTTCAAGGATGACGGGAATGAAGTTTTTTATATTTGTAACGGTGGTGGTGTAACAACCGGCAAAATTAAGGTAAATCCGTACTAATTAATTAATGTGTAATTAACGTAATTAAGCGTAATTTGTGTTAATCGCTTAACCGATGCCTTAGAGAATAGTAAATTCCCCATAAGATGCATAGGAATGCACACGTTTAATGTCGAAGCATGATGGAATCATGTGCGAATAAACTGGTCCGGAACGGACGTTGGTGATTACCCGGTAAAAATTAAACAAACGAAAAGGATCCCGGACACCCAGGATATAAAATAAAGGGTATTTTTCACAAAATATAATGTGTTTTGGGACTCCAAAACCATAAGTGAAAACTTTACATACAAATCTCCCGGTAACGAATAAAGTGCGCGTATCGCACCCGGTACGCGTATAACTTATAATTTCACCCAACGAAAGCCTAATTAACCAACCAACACTTAAACTAGGCTATGTTTAAGGGTTATTTGAGGTTATTATAATGTCCAAATAACGCATGATTAAAATCCGATTAATACCCGAACGACACCCGAACGTTAAGTGTGAAGCTTGACTAATTATTTAGCAAATGTTTTATGTTGTGGACCCCACCAAACCCACCCCCAAAACCGGCCACCCCTCACCCATGCTTACAATCTTCTTTTTTTTTTGTACCAAGCAATCTAAGTTAGATAATAGAAGTATGGTATGGATATGATCATAATATTATGTAGAGATTTCATGTCCTAATAAGATCTATACAATCCTCCTTTTTCCTTGTAAAATCTTGGCCCAAACACCCTCCCAAAATCCATCCAAGATCACTAGTACAAACACATCCATATTATATGAGATTTAGATCTAATGTTGGATCTTTGTAAATCTTGGAAGATTGTTAAAAGATATGAAAAGATTATAAAAGTTCATGAGGCTCAACATTTGATCAAAACACAAGAAAATCTCTTCCTTTTCTTTCTCTTTGTGCCGTGAACAAACAAGAAGCCACACACACTTTCTTCAAGTTTAAACACTCCAAATTTCCTTCATAAACATCCATTTTCCAAACCCCATTGTGTGTTTCAAGCTTGAAGCTTAACAACATAGGAAGAACACACTAAACTCCATCAAAATCAAGCATTTTTAGCTTCCCTAGCCTTGTGCTAGTTGTAAGTATTCTTGATCTTGTTCTTGTCTTTTAAAGTTTATGTTTATTATCTAGAAGCAAGTTGTACAAGGGGTTAACTTGATAAAGCTTTACATGATAAAACATATGCTTGTTAAAGACTAAAATGGTGTTATAAGTGTGTAACAAGGGCCGAAATTTGGTGATGGATATGTATTGTTCTTATACTTTTATAAAGTTCACAAAGACTCAAAGAAAATGGTGATCTAAACATAACTTGTTATTGGAACTTGGATAAACTTAAATATGGTTTTAATCATCAAAGTCTACACATAAGCATCTAAGACTATACATAGTGTTGATTTTGTTAAAGAACAAGTTACATAAATTTTACATCTTTAAACTCTACACACTTGAAAAATGTAAACTGGACATATTGGACAAAATACACTAAGTACACCTATTAGTATCCTTAATGAGATGATTAAAGACTACTAAAATTGTTGGAACATAAAAATAAACTAACATGACAAAGATGATCAAATAAAGTCCACTAGTTTAGTAGAATATTGTTAATCTTGAAAGATTGAATGGAAAATGTAACTTTTATAAGTTAAAGGACTATTTTAGTAACTTTAAAAGTTGAGGGACTTAAAATGATATTTTTAGAAACTTGTATCTAAAAATATAACTATGGAAAGTTTAGTGTCAAAAGTGTAAAATGGTAACTTTCCAATGTGGATTTGGTAAATAATAGCAAACTAGTATTTTACCCGCCGCGCGTTGCGGCGGCGCGCGGCGGGTTAAACCATGCGGTAACACACGAAACACAATGCATAAGAGACAATGCACTACATATAATGCGTAATTGACAGCTACAAAGTGTAAATCACAATGTTTTTAACCAAGCCTCGCGCGCTTTGCGGCGGTTTCACTTTGTGTAGCTCTCACATAAATCACAACTGCTATCTTCTTTCCAATCATGATTCTCCATGGACCATGATGCCTAACCACACGTCTGCAAAACCATGCCTCTTTTATTATATAACATCAACGTCAAATGTTGATATTTGTTAAAGTTAATCCCAATAACATCATGACAATACACCACAATAGTATAAACGTGGCATGAGAACATGTAAAACATCATTGTATCCAAGGAAAGATAATCGAGCTTATAGCTTAAGAAAAGAGAAAAACATGCAAAAATGGCCGCATACAGGAGCCTGCTCACTTCGTTCATCGTTGCCGCCATAGGCGGCTGTATGGCAGTCGTCGCAAAAACCAGTCATCGACAGCCGCCGGAAATGGGTACCTAAACGCCTTTATCACAACTCCAGCGTCAACGTCAACATCACTGATCATTCAAAAAGCTGGGTTTTGCACCTACGGTTCCACCACCACCCCGTAACACCTCCAAATGCCGCAGACCATCGCCATCACCGGCCTAACCCAAGCATTTAGGGCGTTTGTACCTTTCATTTTGAGCGTTTTAGCTGGTCTTGTTTTGGGCGGTTTCACAGTATTTAGACGGTTCCAATTTTGAGTGTTTTGGCTGGTATTGTTTTGGGCGGTTTTTACACTATTTTGGGCGGTTCCAAGGAGTTTATTCTGGGCGGTTTGGTGAGGCATTCGTATTGGCCGAAGTTTGGCGGTAGAGCGTTTTTATTGGTCGAAGCTTTAGAACAGTAACTTATGTGAGTGCGCAGACATTTGGTAAATGATATATATATATAATATACATATGTATCTTGTATAAAAATGTATTTTTATAAAATGGAGTTTTATAAAAATACAGATTTTCTAACATGTGGAAATATATAAAAACAAAGGTTTTTTATAAAAATGTTAGATAAAATAAAAGCTTGGTGGAAACTTATATAAAAATGAACACTTTTATATAAATGGGAATATAAAAGTGTTGGAGCATTTTATATATATATATAAGTAACCAAGTCTTGGTAATAAAAATACAAATATGTTTATAAACTTCCAAGTAATATATGTAGAAATTAAAAGGGTGATTAATTTCAAGAATACATATATTGTTGAAACTTGGAAAAATTAACAATATATATATATATATATATATGTTAAGCAATCGGATTTGGACGTGTTAACGGACTAAGACGTAAAAACGAACAAATAAGTATTTGTATTATTACGTCTAAGGAGAAAATAAGAACATATATTTTAAAAGACTTAAAATATATAATCCGGGTTAAAAATAAATAACACTTTCCTAAGTGTTGGGAATTTATTCGTGGGAGAAATATAACGTAAATAATCTAACGATTAAACGTTTAAAACAAGCGTATGAACTTGACACTAAAATATATATTATCGAATCGACGAGATCCTAGTATATTTATTTAATGGGAAAGTAAATATACGTTAAAGTGAGTCGAGTCGAGCGAAGAAAATATAGATATATCGAATCGACGAGATCCTAGTATATTTATTTAACGGGAAAGTAAATATACGATAAGGTGAGTCGAGTCGAGTGTGGAAAATGTTATGACGAGTCGACAAAATCCTAGTATATTTATTTAATGGGAAAATAAATATACGGTAAAGTGAGTCGAGTCGGGAGTATTAAAATATTATATCGATCGACAAGATCTTAGTATAATTATTTAATGGGAAAATAATTATACGTCAAGTGAGTCGAGTCGAGAACAATATTACACAAGTTAATTAATATTCATGGAAATATAAGTGTAACTTGTAAAAAGGGTAATCCATCACCAACGGACCTAGGATACACGTTTAACTAAACGGGGAATTGGACTAAATAGTGGTTTGGGAGTTGGGTGTACAACTTGCCGAAACACACGCACTATAGGCCTAGTGACTTATACATCTAGGACGCTTGTAGGTGTTGACCTTGGACGGACTATTCTCTAGTTGGATTTGCGCATTTTCTTGAGGTGAGTTTCACGGCCCCATTTTACTGTTTTTATTGGGGGAAAGATATGTTAGGGAAATGTGTGACATGATAAATAACTTGAGTAGTTGATCGCCACTCGGGGTTGAGTCATCGCTACTGTAACCATTAATTCAGGGAAATGAAACCGAAGGAATATTGGGATAGTACTATTGGTGTCTGACAAGGCCCACCCCTAATCGATAGCGTCGATTATGCATCGGCGTATGCCTGGGGTGCTCGTATTCTGAAATTAAGTTGTTATTTACCGAGAAACGACTTAGGGTGGGGCATTGCTAGTCTTGGTTTGGTTATGGGCTCAAGTAGGTTGTAGGAATTTGCAACTCTTACGATGGTCACAACATGTGTTTATTTCCTAAAAGTATTGTTTTATAAACTAAAACCTGTGAACTCACCAATATTTATATATTGACGATTTTTAACATATCCTTCAGGTAATTGATCGATGAAGGGTTGCGTGGCTAGTTGGGGCGGGGATCTCCCATACGTCGGATATTTTGAGGGGTTTTACCTTTATTTCCCATAGGGTTGGGATATATTTGAGAAACCTCTTTTTTATGTATTAAACTATGTGGTTTATGGATATGTAAACTTAAAACTTGTTTCGACCTAATAATAAATGATCCCTTTTCTTAATTACTTGTAGTTTGTGTTAATCTTGACTTTATACCCTTGAACCGTTGCGCCACGTGTTTCCGCCATTGGCGTGGTGTGACAGGTGGCCGGGTGTATCTTTTGGTCGCTTGGGGTGGGCGGAATGATGGTGGAAGAAGCGTTGGACTTGGTTGACATGGTGATGACAGGGATCGCTTAGGGTAGCGGAAAAAAAGGAAAAGAATGGCAGCAGAGGGAGAGGAGCCGGGACCGAAGAAGAGGCAGAGGGTGGAGGATGTCGACGCCAGTGGGTTGTCGACGATGACGATGATGGCGGCCTAGGGTTTAGAGAGACCTAGACTCTTGATACCATGAAAGTAATCAATCCCTTGATCTCTTCATTGATTTTACAAATATTTATAATACATCCTAATCCCTATAATTATGGATAGGGATAAATACAATAAATGATTACAATTTGTGCTAAATATACATTATGCTATTAAACCCAAAACAATATGGTTGGAGCACTTTCTTTTAACTGCTTCATTAATCCTTCCAATGAAGTCATCCTTCGTATTGATGCCTTCACTTCTACTTGCACCACCTGTTTCCATTTCTCAGTCATTTAGCACATCAGTTGCAAAGAAAGTCAAGAAGCAAGGGGTAAATTTTGTAAAATTGATTAAAAAGTATAGGAAGAAGCTAATTTACTAATGAAGCTAGAGAAATTTCAAACTGTTTACATTCAATTTCAAATTATCTTGGTCAGATCTTCAAATTAAAGTCCAAAAGAACCATTGATAAACAACTACAAAATCAAATATCAATACTTAAAGTCAGTAGATATTTAATCGAACATCTGGTAGCAAAACTGATCACAAAATCCATGTTCAAACAATTGTCGGATATTACTGTTTGATTAAGTTACCTTAATCGCTAAAAAGGATAGATTAAAAATAAATCGAACCAACCACCCTGTCTTGCTGGACGCCCAAAAATCTAGATACAAAACAAAAACTGAAGATTAAAATTAGTTAGCAAGTTGGCCAATAGCAAGTTGATCATATCAAGGTCCAATTAGCAAGTAGGTTGGATAATTTGGTCAAACTCAATCAAGAATATCAAGCAAGTTAGCAAGAAAGCAAGATTGGAAAGAAAAAGTTCAAGAAAGCAAAGAAAGAAAACATGGCAAAGAAAGATGAAAAAAACACGTCTACAAGTTCAATATCAACTCGTGAGCAAGGAAATGTATCATTGCAATGCCTGGAACTGGCAGAAATAAATTACACCTCGTGGGCACTATTAATGGAAACAATCTTAAAGGCTTATGGTCTTTGGGAAACAATTGATACAAAAGGAGTTGAAGGAGCAGATGAAAAGAAAGTGAATACAACCAAAGCAATGATTTTCCAAACATTACCAAAAGACATCTTAATGCAAGTTGCACAATGTCAAAATGCAAAAGAAGTTTAGGAATCAATCAAAGTTTGATACCTTGGAGCAGATATGGTTCAGAAAGCACGTCTACAAACCTTAAGAAGCGAGTTAGAGATTCTTAAAATGAAACCAAATGAATCAGTAAGTGACTTCGCAAGCAAGCTAGGCAAAATAAGAGCCAAATTCAAAAGCCTTGGCACGACTCTTAAGGATAAAGCAATAGTGAGGAAACTACTCAACTCACTTCCAAAGAAGTTTCTACCAATGGTAGATTCAGAGATAGACACAATGCTATTTGAAGAAGCAAGTGGAAGAATTACAACATTTGAAGAACGCCTCAAAAGTCAAGATGAACTAGAAGAAAATCTTCAAAGTAAACTCCTTATGGCAAGTGTAACCTCGCAAAAATTTTTCCCCAGTTTTATTTGTTTATATATATATATATTGTTTTTTTTATTTATTTTTTTTTTCTCTTCATCGTACAATTATAATCAATGTCTAAATTTGTACTCAATATAAAGCTAAACAATTTTCGAGTTGTATAAATTATGTTAAATACAAAAGTTTCTCGATAAACTATAACCCCTACATTTTACCTCATTCTATGTATTTATTTTAGATAATAATTATTATTATTATTGACATTTATTTATCTTAAATACGATTCAGTCAAATAGAATATGGCAAGTTTTTCAATTAAGATGAAAATAGAATTAAAATTAAATAGTTTCTCTGTGTTTTGATATACTATCTTTCAAGTATTTTGAATAACTATATCTTCATCGAACTCTTAATATTTTATAACCGAAATTCGTGAATTGATAACAGTTAATAAAAAAAATGATGGGTTTCTAAATTATATGATGAGGTAATATGGAATGGGAGTATGACACAGTTGACCATTATTCAATTTGAAATCCCTTTACGCCTGTCTCATTTATCCGAGCTAAAATCACGGTAATGACCGGGATCAATGCCTATCATCATGAATGAACGTCAAAGATTGTTATTCTCTTCAACAATAAATACCAAGACTTGCCTAACGATGGACGCACACAACCCAAACCCTTCGCTTGTCTTCATTGTACGTTGTACGTGTCATTCCGTATGCCGCCTGTAGCAAGCCACACAAACCACCACTCATCGCCTCTGATATGTTGTTACATCGTCTCGAAGACTCTATGCGCGAGGTCCTTAACAAGCTTTTGTTTTGTCTTGCTGCCTCCTCGTAGCCACCACCGCACCGTTTTTATAGTCACGCCACCACGACCACCACTATTATTTGTTCGGACCGAGTTCAACAACCGTTACTACTCCGACGTGATCACCCCGTCCCATTTTCATTTCATAGGAGTCCCTCTAATTCAGCCCCGTCAAACACCATGTACAACAGTCATGAGTGCAATATTAACAATTACCAGTTTGGACAAGCATGCTCACATTTGAAAACATTCATAGAACTCACATGTATAACAGTTGCTTAACACTTGCTATTCCGCCCGGGTACTACCTCAGGGTCCTGATACAATTACATAGTGGTACTCCTAACTAATTATTATTATGGTTGGATATTGGTTAACGCTGCCTTGTTTAAGCATGGGTGATCAGTCCATGACCTAACTATGGCTAGGCTACCCAATACCTACCCCTAATAATAATCCTAATACCTAAAAATAGTAACACTAAACTACTACTAATAACACTAATAAAAATACCTAAGCATAACTTAAATGAGAACATACCTCAAAACTATCTACGACACGTTGATGTAGAGTCTCCCTACTCAAGCTCCTACTAGTGCTCCAAAAATGACTATTACAACACCCAACGGGGCATCGTAGGCTTGGGATCCTCTATACTAGAGTGTTCTCAAAGAAAACGTGGTTTTGAAATGAACCGTGAACTTCTATTTATAAAAGGAAATGGACAGTGGCTATTCCTATTTGGCCGATGTGGGAAACATATAAGCTAACACCCATGCACCTCAATTTCCTTTACACAATGACAGGCTTCGATATGGGATCCAACTTTCAGAATTCTAAACTTTAGATATGGGATTACTTTCCACTTTACAATTGGGACATGGGTACCATTACGTACAATTTGCAACTTCAATACTTAAAGTTTTATATTATTATTATTATTATTATTATTATTATTATTATTATTATTATTATTATTATTATTATTATTATTAATTCAGCTGCTTCACTCGTTTAGCTCGTATAACTTTTAAACTGTAACGCTTTACAAAGTTTCAAATATACTCTTAAGACGAGCTAATTTTTATCTACGCTTTAATCTAAGTTTCATTAAAATAGAGTAGGGTCAAATATAATATCTTTTGTTAATCTAACTAAATGGTCTCTTATAATACCATTGGCTCGACTAGATTCTTATATATCAATTAATCATACTATCCACGCCTAGACCATATAATACACACGACATAAATTTCATAAACATTTCTATTTTATTTGTTCACAAAATGGGGTGTTACACATCGCTCTTACTATGATGAAACCCAATAGATAAGACAAAATCTGTGAACCGTTGGTACCATGCCCTGGGTGCTTGTTTGAGCCCATATAATGATTTCTTGAGAGAACAAACGTAATCCGGGAATTGTTTGTTAAGAAAACCCATCGGTTGGTACCTATAAAATGTTTCATGGAGATTCCCATGAAGAAAAGCATTGGTGCATCGAGTTGATGTTTAGGCCAGCGCTTAGATAAAGCAATGGAAAGCACAATCCTGATGGTAGCCGACTTAACTATCGGGCTAAATGTCTTCCCACAATCAATACCAACCTGCTGAGTACGACCGTCATAGACTAACCTGGCCTTGTACCGCTCCAAAGAACCATCCGACCTGTATTTATGTTTAAACAACCACATACTACGAATAACATTCATATCGGGCTGTCTAGGCACTAATTCCCAAGTTCCATTTCGAACTAATGCATTGTACTCTGTAGTCATGACAGAGTACCATTCCGGTATAGATAAGGCATCTGTGGGATTTTTGGGAAGTGGTACGACAGATGGGGTGGTAGTAGCGGTTAGGTTGAAGGGTTGTTTAGGTTTAAAAATGCCGCTCATGGACCGGGTGCGAATGGTACGGGTGGGTGGTGGAGGTGGTGGGGTCGGAAGTGGAGGGTTGGTCAATGGTGGGTTGGCGGTCGCGTCAGTGGTAATGGGTGGTGAGGTAGGGTTGGGCTGTGCCGGTGGGCCGAGGTAGGGGAGCTGGGAGGTTGGGATGTTGGGCTTGCGCCAGGGATGTGTGAAGGAGTGGATTGGCTTGGCTGGGTGCCGTGGGGGTTAGGGGGCCGAGTGGTGGGTTGGATGTGAGGTGCTAGGTGAAAAGGGAATGGGTCGTCTAGGAAATCATAAGTGGGTGGGGTGCCAACGGTTTGCCTAAAGGGAAATGTGGTTTCATCAAAGGCGACATGTCGTGATATATAGACCTGTTTGGTAATCAAGTCAAGGTAGCGGACCCCCATATGGGTAGGAGGGTAGCCAAGAAAGACACAAGAGTGAGATCGGTTTTGAAGTTTGTGAATGGTGGTGGTAGGAGTTAGTGGATAGATAAGACAACCAAAGACGCGGAGATGGTCATAGGTGGGTGTTAGGAGATAGAGTAGTTCGGTGGGTGTTTTGTTTTTGGTGACTTTATTTGGGAGGATGTTGAGTAAAATATGAGGCGGTTTCAAGTGCAAAATGCCAAAAATGTGTGGGTAAGGAAGCATGGGCCATGAGGGTACGAATGATATTGTTGATGGTGCGGATTTTTCTTTCGGCTTTACCATTTTGGGAAGATGTGTAAGGGCATGAAAGGCGGTATTGGATGCCATTGGTCGTGTAGAAATTTTGAAAGAGTTATTAACATACTCACGACCATTGTCACACCGAAAGGTTTTAATGGTGCGTTCAAATTGGGTTTTTATATTTGTGGAAAATTGCGTAAAAGCTTGAAACACATTGGATTTATGAGTGAGCGGTACAGTTCACAAGAAATTAGAATAATCATCCAAAAACAAAACATAGTATTTATGACCAGACGAACTAACAATAGGGGAAGTCCAAACATCACTATGTATCATGTCAAAAGGTTGTAAAAGAGAAGAATTGGAAGCAAAGAAAGGTAATCTAGTACTTTTACCAAAAACACATGAGTCACAAACTTTATTATGTAAAGTATCAAAAGAAACAGAAGAAACATGTTTAAAAGAATTCAAAGCTTGACGTCCAGGATGTCCAAGACGTTGGTGCCAAAGGTCAGCAGAGATGGCAGCAAAGGCAGTGGGTGAAGTAGTGGAGGACCCGAGCACCAGAGGGTAGAGATCACCGCTGCTGTTGCATCGCAGGAGCGGAGTCCGCGTCTTGAGGTCCTTCACAAGAAAACCAAACGGGTCAAATTCCACAGACACTGAATTATCTCTAGTAAAACGGGGAACAGATATGAGGTTTTTAACTAATTTTGGTGAATAAAGGACATTTCTAAGGACAAAGGGTGGGAAGGGTTTGGGAAGGTATTTTGTGCCATGACCTAAAACCGGAATAGTATTACCGTTACCTACAATAATATTTTGAGACAAGCAAGAGTTAGAAAAGGAATGGAAATCACCTTGTTCATGAGTCATAGTGGAAGAGGCACCGGTATCCATATACTGCGTAGGATCAGGCTGCTGCAGGGACATGGTGTAAAGGGCCTGCTCAATATCCGTGGGACTGTAGGCAGCATAGTTGTTTTGTTGGTGTCTTGGGCCTAAGAGACCCGGTTGCTGGGCTGCTGGATTATTAGTGGGCCGGCCTGAAGTTGGGTAAGGGCAGGGAGGGGTGGGCTAAGGGGAGAAAGTGTGGGCTGGGGAGAAGTGATTTTGGGCCGGTTGTGTTTGGTTCTGGTTGGGCTAATAGAAGTCGTAGGGTGCAGCGCCCCATGTGGGTGACCAAGGAGCAAAGGAATTATTCCAGAACGGTAGGAATTGTGAGCGATCGAAGTTCCCTCGGCCTCGTCCACGGCGTCCAGGACCACCACGGCTGCGGCCAGAAGTAGAACGGTCAGAGGTGCGGGTGTGTTCGGTGGGTGGGGTGTGATTGGTGGTGGCAGTGAGGGCGGTGGAGGCGGTTTTGGAGGCGGTCAACGCACGCTCCGCTTTATCGGTTTCAGCCTGGCACAATTTAGAACGTGCGTTATAAAAGGACGGGAGAGGGTCTTGGTTTATGAGGATAGTGGATATGCTTTCATATTGGTCGTTTAATCCTGCAAGAAGTTGCAAGACCAAACGATCATTGTCAACAGGAGCGACGACGTTCGCAAGTTGGTCACCTAAAACTTTGAGGGCTTGGCAATAGACGGACATGTTGGGGAATCCGTCTAACCTGGTGTTGGAGAACTTGTGCATAAGGTGTATGGCGCGGGCACTTTTATTGTCATGAAACAAATCCTTAATGGCGACCCAGGCTTCGTAGGCATTAGAAATATTATTTATTATGGTGTGAAGGAGATCATTGGAGATCGTAGTGTACATCCATTGTAAAACAATGGCTTCAATACGCTCCCAATCATCTCGGGTGGTAGAGGATTCAGCGGAAGAAGGGGGTGGGGGTGGTTTGAGGTGGTCATCGACCATGTGTCCTTTGCAATGGAGAGTAAAGAGGGTGGCCCATGTGGAGTATTGGGAGGACTCAATTTCAAGGATGACGGGAATGAAGTTTTTTATATTTGTAACGGTGGTGGTGTAACAACCGGCAAAATTAAGGTAAATCCGTACTAATTAATTAATGTGTAATTAACGTAATTAAGCGTAATTTGTGTTAATCGCTTAACCGATGCCTTAGAGAATAGTAAATTCCCCATAAGATGCATAGGAATGCACACGTTTAATGTCGAAGCATGATGGAATCATGTGCGAATAAACTGGTCCGGAACGGACGTTGGTGATTACCCGGTAAAAATTAAACAAACGAAAAGGATCCCGGACACCCAGGATATAAAATAAAGGGTATTTTTCACAAAATATAATGTGTTTTGGGACTCCAAAACCATAAGTGAAAACTTTACATACAAATCTCCCGGTAACGAATAAAGTGCGCGTATCGCACCCGGTACGCGTATAACTTATAATTTCACCCAACGAAAGCCTAATTAACCAACCAACACTTAAACTAGGCTATGTTTAAGGGTTATTTGAGGTTATTATAATGTCCAAATAACGCATGATTAAAATCCGATTAATACCCGAACGACACCCGAACGTTAAGTGTGAAGCTTGACTAATTATTTAGCAAATGTTTTATGTTGTGGACCCCACCAAACCCACCCCCAAAACCGGCCACCCCTCACCCATGCTTACAATCTTCTTTTTTTTTTGTACCAAGCAATCTAAGTTAGATAATAGAAGTATGGTATGGATATGATCATAATATTATGTAGAGATTTCATGTCCTAATAAGATCTATACAATCCTCCTTTTTCCTTGTAAAATCTTGGCCCAAACACCCTCCCAAAATCCATCCAAGATCACTAGTACAAACACATCCATATTATATGAGATTTAGATCTAATGTTGGATCTTTGTAAATCTTGGAAGATTGTTAAAAGATATGAAAAGATTATAAAAGTTCATGAGGCTCAACATTTGATCAAAACACAAGAAAATCTCTTCCTTTTCTTTCTCTTTGTGCCGTGAACAAACAAGAAGCCACACACACTTTCTTCAAGTTTAAACACTCCAAATTTCCTTCATAAACATCCATTTTCCAAACCCCATTGTGTGTTTCAAGCTTGAAGCTTAACAACATAGGAAGAACACACTAAACTCCATCAAAATCAAGCATTTTTAGCTTCCCTAGCCTTGTGCTAGTTGTAAGTATTCTTGATCTTGTTCTTGTCTTTTAAAGTTTATGTTTATTATCTAGAAGCAAGTTGTACAAGGGGTTAACTTGATAAAGCTTTACATGATAAAACATATGCTTGTTAAAGACTAAAATGGTGTTATAAGTGTGTAACAAGGGCCGAAATTTGGTGATGGATATGTATTGTTCTTATACTTTTATAAAGTTCACAAAGACTCAAAGAAAATGGTGATCTAAACATAACTTGTTATTGGAACTTGGATAAACTTAAATATGGTTTTAATCATCAAAGTCTACACATAAGCATCTAAGACTATACATAGTGTTGATTTTGTTAAAGAACAAGTTACATAAATTTTACATCTTTAAACTCTACACACTTGAAAAATGTAAACTGGACATATTGGACAAAATACACTAAGTACACCTATTAGTATCCTTAATGAGATGATTAAAGACTACTAAAATTGTTGGAACATAAAAATAAACTAACATGACAAAGATGATCAAATAAAGTCCACTAGTTTAGTAGAATATTGTTAATCTTGAAAGATTGAATGGAAAATGTAACTTTTATAAGTTAAAGGACTATTTTAGTAACTTTAAAAGTTGAGGGACTTAAAATGATATTTTTAGAAACTTGTATCTAAAAATATAACTATGGAAAGTTTAGTGTCAAAAGTGTAAAATGGTAACTTTCCAATGTGGATTTGGTAAATAATAGCAAACTAGTATTTTACCCGCCGCGCGTTGCGGCGGCGCGCGGCGGGTTAAACCATGCGGTAACACACGAAACACAATGCATAAGAGACAATGCACTACATATAATGCGTAATTGACAGCTACAAAGTGTAAATCACAATGTTTTTAACCAAGCCTCGCGCGCTTTGCGGCGGTTTCACTTTGTGTAGCTCTCACATAAATCACAACTGCTATCTTCTTTCCAATCATGATTCTCCATGGACCATGATGCCTAACCACACGTCTGCAAAACCATGCCTCTTTTATTATATAACATCAACGTCAAATGTTGATATTTGTTAAAGTTAATCCCAATAACATCATGACAATACACCACAATAGTATAAACGTGGCATGAGAACATGTAAAACATCATTGTATCCAAGGAAAGATAATCGAGCTTATAGCTTAAGAAAAGAGAAAAACATGCAAAAATGGCCGCATACAGGAGCCTGCTCACTTCGTTCATCGTTGCCGCCATAGGCGGCTGTATGGCAGTCGTCGCAAAAACCAGTCATCGACAGCCGCCGGAAATGGGTACCTAAACGCCTTTATCACAACTCCAGCGTCAACGTCAACATCACTGATCATTCAAAAAGCTGGGTTTTGCACCTACGGTTCCACCACCACCCCGTAACACCTCCAAATGCCGCAGACCATCGCCATCACCGGCCTAACCCAAGCATTTAGGGCGTTTGTACCTTTCATTTTGAGCGTTTTAGCTGGTCTTGTTTTGGGCGGTTTCACAGTATTTAGACGGTTCCAATTTTGAGTGTTTTGGCTGGTATTGTTTTGGGCGGTTTTTACACTATTTTGGGCGGTTCCAAGGAGTTTATTCTGGGCGGTTTGGTGAGGCATTCGTATTGGCCGAAGTTTGGCGGTAGAGCGTTTTTATTGGTCGAAGCTTTAGAACAGTAACTTATGTGAGTGCGCAGACATTTGGTAAATGATATATATATATAATATACATATGTATCTTGTATAAAAATGTATTTTTATAAAATGGAGTTTTATAAAAATACAGATTTTCTAACATGTGGAAATATATAAAAACAAAGGTTTTTTATAAAAATGTTAGATAAAATAAAAGCTTGGTGGAAACTTATATAAAAATGAACACTTTTATATAAATGGGAATATAAAAGTGTTGGAGCATTTTATATATATATATAAGTAACCAAGTCTTGGTAATAAAAATACAAATATGTTTATAAACTTCCAAGTAATATATGTAGAAATTAAAAGGGTGATTAATTTCAAGAATACATATATTGTTGAAACTTGGAAAAATTAACAATATATATATATATATATATATATATATATGTTAAGCAATCGGATTTGGACGTGTTAACGGACTAAGACGTAAAAACGAACAAATAAGTATTTGTATTATTACGTCTAAGGAGAAAATAAGAACATATATTTTAAAAGACTTAAAATATATAATCCGGGTTAAAAATAAATAACACTTTCCTAAGTGTTGGGAATTTATTCGTGGGAGAAATATAACGTAAATAATCTAACGATTAAACGTTTAAAACAAGCGTATGAACTTGACACTAAAATATATATTATCGAATCGACGAGATCCTAGTATATTTATTTAATGGGAAAGTAAATATACGTTAAAGTGAGTCGAGTCGAGCGAAGAAAATATAGATATATCGAATCGACGAGATCCTAGTATATTTATTTAACGGGAAAGTAAATATACGATAAGGTGAGTCGAGTCGAGTGTGGAAAATGTTATGACGAGTCGACAAAATCCTAGTATATTTATTTAATGGGAAAATAAATATACGGTAAAGTGAGTCGAGTCGGGAGTATTAAAATATTATATCGATCGACAAGATCTTAGTATAATTATTTAATGGGAAAATAATTATACGTCAAGTGAGTCGAGTCGAGAACAATATTACACAAGTTAATTAATATTCATGGAAATATAAGTGTAACTTGTAAAAAGGGTAATCCATCACCAACGGACCTAGGATACACGTTTAACTAAACGGGGAATTGGACTAAATAGTGGTTTGGGAGTTGGGTGTACAACTTGCCGAAACACACGCACTATAGGCCTAGTGACTTATACATCTAGGACGCTTGTAGGTGTTGACCTTGGACGGACTATTCTCTAGTTGGATTTGCGCATTTTCTTGAGGTGAGTTTCACGGCCCCATTTTACTGTTTTTATTGGGGGAAAGATATGTTAGGGAAATGTGTGACATGATAAATAACTTGAGTAGTTGATCGCCACTCGGGGTTGAGTCATCGCTACTGTAACCATTAATTCAGGGAAATGAAACCGAAGGAATATTGGGATAGTACTATTGGTGTCTGACAAGGCCCACCCCTAATCGATAGCGTCGATTATGCATCGGCGTATGCCTGGGGTGCTCGTATTCTGAAATTAAGTTGTTATTTACCGAGAAACGACTTAGGGTGGGGCATTGCTAGTCTTGGTTTGGTTATGGGCTCAAGTAGGTTGTAGGAATTTGCAACTCTTACGATGGTCACAACATGTGTTTATTTCCTAAAAGTATTGTTTTATAAACTAAAACCTGTGAACTCACCAATATTTATATATTGACGATTTTTAACATATCCTTCAGGTAATTGATCGATGAAGGGTTGCGTGGCTAGTTGGGGCGGGGATCTCCCATACGTCGGATATTTTGAGGGGTTTTACCTTTATTTCCCATAGGGTTGGGATATATTTGAGAAACCTCTTTTTTATGTATTAAACTATGTGGTTTATGGATATGTAAACTTAAAACTTGTTTCGACCTAATAATAAATGATCCCTTTTCTTAATTACTTGTAGTTTGTGTTAATCTTGACTTTATACCCTTGAACCGTTGCGCCACGTGTTTCCGCCATTGGCGTGGTGTGACAGGTGGCCGGGTGTATCTTTTGGTCGCTTGGGGTGGGCGGAATGATGGTGGAAGAAGCGTTGGACTTGGTTGACATGGTGATGACAGGGATCGCTTAGGGTAGCGGAAAAAAAGGAAAAGAATGGCAGCAGAGGGAGAGGAGCCGGGACCGAAGAAGAGGCAGAGGGTGGAGGATGTCGACGCCAGTGGGTTGTCGACGATGAGGATGATGGCGGCCTAGGGTTTAGAGAGACCTAGACTCTTGATACCATGAAAGTAATCAATCCCTTGATCTCTTCATTGATTTTACAAATATTTATAATACATCCTAATCCCTATAATTATGGATAGGGATAAATACAATAAATGATTACAATTTGTGCTAAATATACATTATGCTATTAAACCCAAAACAATATGGTTGGAGCACTTTCTTTTAACTGCTTCATTAATCCTTCCAATGAAGTCATCCTTCGTATTGATGCCTTCACTTCTACTTGCACCACCTGTTTCCATTTCTCAGTCATTTAGCACATCAGTTGCAAAGAAAGTCAAGAAGCAAGGGGTAAATTTTGTAAAATTGATTAAAAAGTATAGGAAGAAGCTAATTTACTAATGAAGCTAGAGAAATTTCAAACTGTTTACATTCAATTTCAAATTATCTTGGTCAGATCTTCAAATTAAAGTCCAAAAGAACCATTGATAAACAACTACAAAATCAAATATCAATACTTAAAGTCAGTAGATATTTAATCGAACATCTGGTAGCAAAACTGATCACAAAATCCATGTTCAAACAATTGTCGGATATTACTGTTTGATTAAGTTACCTTAATCGCTAAAAAGGATAGATTAAAAATAAATCGAACCAACCACCCTGTCTTGCTGGACGCCCAAAAATCTAGATACAAAACAAAAACTGAAGATTAAAATTAGTTAGCAAGTTGGCCAATAGCAAGTTGATCATATCAAGGTCCAATTAGCAAGTAGGTTGGATAATTTGGTCAAACTCAATCAAGAATATCAAGCAAGTTAGCAAGAAAGCAAGATTGGAAAGAAAAAGTTCAAGAAAGCAAAGAAAGAAAACATGGCAAAGAAAGATGAAAAAAACACGTCTACAAGTTCAATATCAACTCGTGAGCAAGGAAATGTATCATTGCAATGCCTGGAACTGGCAGAAATAAATTACACCTCGTGGGCACTATTAATGGAAACAATCTTAAAGGCTTATGGTCTTTGGGAAACAATTGATACAAAAGGAGTTGAAGGAGCAGATGAAAAGAAAGTGAATACAACCAAAGCAATGATTTTCCGAACATTACCAAAAGACATCTTAATGCAAGTTGCACAATGTCAAAATGCAAAAGAAGTTTAGGAATCAATCAAAGTTTGATACCTTGGAGCAGATATGGTTCAGAAAGCACGTCTACAAACCTTAAGAAGCGAGTTAGAGATTCTTAAAATGAAACCAAATGAATCAGTAAGTGACTTCGCAAGCAAGCTAGGCAAAATAAGAGCCAAATTCAAAAGCCTTGGCACGACTCTTAAGGATAAAGCAATAGTGAGGAAACTACTCAACTCACTTCCAAAGAAGTTTCTACCAATGGTAGATTCAGAGATAGACACAATGCTATTTGAAGAAGCAAGTGGAAGAATTACAACATTTGAAGAACGCCTCAAAAGTCAAGATGAACTAGAAGAAAATCTTCAAAGTAAACTCCTTATGGCAAGTGTAACCTCGCAAAAATTTTTCCCCAGTTTTATTTGTTTATATATATATATATTGTTTTTTTTATTTATTTTTTTTTTCTCTTCATCGTACAATTATAATCAATGTCTAAATTTGTACTCAATATAAAGCTAAACAATTTTCGAGTTGTATAAATTATGTTAAATACAAAAGTTTCTCGATAAACTATAACCCCTACATTTTACCTCATTCTATGTATTTATTTTAGATAATAATTATTATTATTATTGACATTTATTTATCTTAAATACGATTCAGTCAAATAGAATATGGCAAGTTTTTCAATTAAGATGAAAATAGAATTAAAATTAAATAGTTTCTCTGTGTTTTGATATACTATCTTTCAAGTATTTTGAATAACTATATCTTCATCGAACTCTTAATATTTTATAACCGAAATTCGTGAATTGATAACAGTTAATAAAAAAAATGATGGGTTTCTAAATTATATGATGAGGTAATATGGAATGGGAGTATGACACAGTTGACCATTATTCAATTTGAAATCCCTTTACGCCTGTCTCATTTATCCGAGCTAAAATCACGGTAATGACCGGGATCAATGCCTATCATCATGAATGAACGTCAAAGATTGTTATTCTCTTCAACAATAAATACCAAGACTTGCCTAACGATGGACGCACACAACCCAAACCCTTCGCTTGTCTTCATTGTACGTTGTACGTGTCATTCCGTATGCCGCCTGTAGCAAGCCACACAAACCACCACTCATCGCCTCTGATATGTTGTTACATCGTCTCGAAGACTCTATGCGCGAGGTCCTTAACAAGCTTTTGTTTTGTCTTGCTGCCTCCTCGTAGCCACCACCGCACCGTTTTTATAGTCACGCCACCACGACCACCACTATTATTTGTTCGGACCGAGTTCAACAACCGTTACTACTCCGACGTGATCACCCCGTCCCATTTTCATTTCATAGGAGTCCCTCTAATTCAGCCCCGTCAAACACCATGTACCGCAACCGGCGTTCAAATATTTTTGTTATGCCATTGAGGTAAGGTTTATGCTTCTGTACGACTCACAGTTCATGGATACGCTGGCTAAGTCAACCGAGCCGAACAAAAATTTCAAAACTCATCCTTATTTATTTTTCCGGTCACCGGATAGCCGTAGAACAGGGCCGGCCCAATTAAGATAAGAACCTAGGCTTCCGCTTAGGGCCCCCAGATTTTAAGGGCCCCCATTTAAGATTTTTATGTATATTGGATAGAAGTAGATATTAATCAAAATGTAAAAACAGTAGAACAAACTCGATGTCTAGCACAGTGGTCAAGCCCTCTACAACCTAAATGCTAATTCAGCTGGTATGTTTTTATCAACCAGGGTTCGATTCTCACTAATGCTATTTTCACCCTCTTTTTCTACTTACATTGTCTTTCTCTTTTCTTCCTAAATTTAAACTTGCAAATCTGTTTATTTATTACTTATAAAAATTTTTATTCTCTTTTTAAGCAATTCTTTCTACTTTGTTATTTTACTTTAATTTTTATTATCGTCATTATTATGAACAATATTATATGACTTTATATTTTTTTATTATTATTATTATAACTAAACCTATATTTTTTTGTCAAAATTATTGAAGCAAAGTATATGACTTGATTTAGGGGCTGTTTGGCAAGTGCTGAACCAGTAAGTGCTGAATCAATAAGAGGTCTGAATGGTTAAGAGGCTCTGAACCAGTAAGTGCTGAATCAATAAAGAGCTGTTTGGCTGTATCTCTGAATGACTGTGCAGAATGACTATTTTACCCCTCTGAACTATTATGTGCTGAATGAATGTATCTGTTTGGCCAGAGTTATGAATAGTGTACAAATTGATGAAAAATTGTAAAAGTAAAATACAAAACGTCATAGAAAATCCAAATTAAACATAAATCCTTTAACATCCATGGAAACATACGAAAATCCAAATACAAAATAACACAACATACGAAACCCATACAAATAACACAACTCTGCATACAATTTTAATTTGATGAAGCATTTGAAAGCAACTGATTAGCAATCTGGTCACGTAAAGAATTCATATAGTCAACACCTTGTGAACCCCACTCTATGTCATGAACTATCAGGCCATCATTTTCCCCACTTTGCATTTCATGAAACATCGTGTTCTCATCATACTCCATAAATAACTGATCATAAATATTGCATTTCCTTATAAAATTATGGACGGCGAAACAAGCAATCACTATGTCTCTTTGTATTGGAAAAGAAAAGGGAGCCATTTGCTTTAGGATTGGGAATCTCGCCTTTAGAACACCATATGCACGTTCAATGACATTTCTGAGTTGTGCGTGAGCATGATTGAATCTTTCTTCCTTAGTTAACGCACGTTGCCGTCGAAAATCGGCTAACCAATACCTCGTACCACGGTAAGGAGTCATAAATCCACGAGTGTTGGTGTACGCAGCGTCACAAAGGTAATACTTATCTGTATCAATATCAAAACTATCATATAAAAAACAAATAATGTATGAAATGAACATTGAAGAATGGTTAAAAACCTGGTGGCGGGAAAGGAAAGCCAGAATTTGGGTTGAATGCAACTTCTTTTAAAACTCGTGAATCATGTGCAATTCCCTCCCATCCGGCCCGTACGAATGTGAATATCATATCAAAGTCACAAATTGCTAATACATTTTGAAAGCATTCACCTTTTCCTCTTCCCCTGTAACGAGTCTGTTGATCAACAGGCACAATCGCATGTATAAGCGTTCCATCTAAGGCACCTATTGTTCCAGGAAATATTTCTTTTAGCCTTCTATGTCGTTCGGAGTTATTTGTGTTTACATTGGAAGATGTTGGAACTACAACTTCTCTTGCGAAATTCATCATTGCCTTTAGGACCTCATGAAAACATCTATGAATTGTTTCTGTTGAGTGTTGGAACCTTCGTTTAACCATTCGAAAACGTTCATTATGTCCAATGACCATCAAAAACATAGCCAACTTTTCTTCCAAGGTTATTGACTTACTACTTTGCAACCAATTTTTTTGTTTAAAATGATTGCACAACAATATAAATGCATCACGTGAAAGACGCATCATCTCATGACATTGTGTAGAAGTACCATGCAATAATTCTTGCGTGTATTCATGACCGGTTAATGCCGAATTCAAGTCTCTTATCCTTTTAACATTTATTCTCGAGGCTAATGAGACCCAATACCAACAATAGATAATGAAAACTATAATCTCATCGTCCGAAGCCATAAGATACCTATCATAACATAAATAAACTATATCATCCACATAAACATCCATAAGATACATCCAAAACATAAACATCCATGATATAACATCCAAAACATAAACATCCATGATATAACATCCAAAACATAAACATCAATGACATAACATCCAAAACATAATATCCATAACATAACATCCATAACATAACATCCAAAAAAAAAACAATCAAAGCATAACATCCAAAACATAACATCCATAACAAAACAACCAAAAAAAAAACAATCAAAGCACAAACTTAGTTAAACAATCCATACTTCGCTCCCGCATTCTTAACCCATTTCTCACAATTCTGCGGCTTAAGACGTACCCACAGTTTCCTAAGATCGGCACTCTCACCAAAAAGCAAAAGCGCAGTTTCGTATTTCGCATCCGAATCATCCCAACCCAATGTCTCCAACTTCGCCAAACATGCATCCATATCATCATAAAGTGCTTGTTTCTCGTGAATCATCATTCCAACCAACTTGCTAATATCTTCACCAACATCTATGAGCTTTGACTCTAATGTTGCCTTATGTTTTCGTTTCTCTCCTTTTTCTTTTTTTTTTGGGACCGAATACTTGACTCCTGACTAACACCTTTACCTGGGGAATCCACTTGAGTGCATTCGACATCCACACCATCCAAATTTTGCTCATTCACTTCCTCAGAAGGATGAGGAAGCGTAGCACTTGGCCCCCAACTATCAAACCCATTTGAAGTAGACCCCTCATACAATTGACAACAAAGCTCGGGGTAAGCAAGTGGCGCAGTTCTCAAAGCTTCTACATACTTGTTAGACTGTGTGAAGAAATATTTTAAAATACTATAATATTAATGAAATATACCACTACTAATTATTAGTATAAAACAAATACCTTCATCTCAATTTGCCACTCTTCTTCTGACAAGTTAAAAGTGTTTGTAACTGGATCATAGACATTCCCGGTTTTGTTTTTAAGCTTTAACCAAGCTGAAAATTTTCCTTTTACAAAATCATAGTGATTCTTCATTTGACGTTGGTCCACTATGAAATTGTTTTGAGTTTTCAATTTTTCAGCTACAGGTTTCCACGACGCTTGTTTAAGACTACTTCCCTCACGTCCATTAACGGTTACTTCATGAACACATGCTTCAAGAAAGGTTTTTTCAACACCTTCTTGCTTCCAATTAATCCTAATCCTTTTTGCCATTTCTTTGGATATTGGTACCTAAAGATAAGGGATTTAAACCACCTCAATCATACCAACTATCCAATATTTCTAATATAACAACTACTAACAATCAACATACAACATAAAGAAAACATGCATCTTTTTCATACCAACATCCATAACATAGAACAACCTATTTCTAAAAGCACAAACCAATCAACATACAACATAAAGAAAACATGCATCTTTTTCATACCAACATCCATAACATAGAACAACCTATTTCTAAAAGCACAAACCAATCAACATACAACATAGCCAAAACATGCATCTTTTTTCATACCAACATCCAACATAGAACAACCTATTTCTAAAAACACAAACCAATTCAAGCATAATCAATAATAAATTCAGAAAAAAAATAAAAAAAAAGTAACCTAAAAAATTTCAGAAAAAATAAAAAAAAAATCAGATTTGGGTTGTTTTACAAAATCAGTATTTTTCAAAAAAAAACAAAAAACGGAAATGATTCTTTATAATCAGATTTGGGTTGGGTTGTTTAAACAAAATCTGATTTGGGGTTTAGAGTGGAAACCCTAGATTTGGGTTTCTTTATAATCAGATTTGGGTTTTTTTATAATCAATATGCATACCTTGAAACAATATAAACAAAATCAGATTTTTTCAAAAAAAAAAAAGAAAAAAACGAAAAGAATACAGACCTGTTGTCGCCGGCGCTGATAAGGGAGGAGGAGGAGGAGGTGTGGCAGCGCTGAGGGAGGAGGAGAAGGGTGGTGCGGCGGCGGTGGTGGTGAGAACAGGGGGTGGGGGGGCGGAGGGTTGGGTGGTTTGGAAGAAGGGTTTGGTTTTGTGGAAGAAGGGTTTGTTGTGTGAGGGTATCTTTGGCAAGAGTTTTTATTCAGCATCTATCCATGTCTGAATGATTCAGACTTAAAACATTTCATTAAGAGGTGCCAATTTTGCAACCAAACAAGCTTGCCTCTGTCCGAATAAGAGGCTAGCCTCTTAATGAATCATTAAGAGGCTAAACAAACAGCCCCTTATAATACATAAGAAGATGCTTCCCTAATGTAATACATCTGTTCGATATTTATGGTTGGAGGCCTCAAATCTGGTTAAAGGAGGTGGCTTTCGTGACAATAAAATTTAAAAAAGAGCCTCAAAGTTTTACTTCGCTTAGGGCCTCCCAAATGGTTGAGCCGGCTCTGCCGTAGAAGGTGACCGGCGTTCGGTAGTTTCTTTAAATATCGGTTCCCTCTTTTATGCCTGTAATTAATATAGCCAGCATGTTCATTAAAATATCATTATATACCTTGTTTATTAGTAAACTTTATATATCCTTAAAGTAGTCTTAATATGCAACAAAAAAGAACTTCATATTTTTCATAATACTGTCTCTGCACGTTTTCTCTACTATGATAAATATGTATTATTATTAATATTATAAATTATTAATAATCTACTATTATTTTTATTCTATCTAATATGCATACATCAACTTTATTTAATTACTAGTTTCTATAAAATATACTTTGTCTATAATTAAGAATCGTGGCTTCTAATATATTTTTATTAAAAGTCATATATTTTCAATAAACACTATAACTATAGAATAACAATGCTAGCCACTAAAGCATCATTTATAATGTACTTAGGTGCAAGACTAATTCTTTGATTTCTTGTAAGTCCATCATCACAATCAAGGTGAGTTTTACATAGCCCCTTTTTCCTTTTCACTATTTTTGGGGTGAAACATCTTACAACATTCTATATGCAATTCAATCATAAAGTGTCTATGTGTTATTCTATGTTGCATTATGTCTTAAACATGACTAGGGTAAGCACAATATTCTAGCATAATCATTAACATTGATCAGCCGACGGTATACAATGATAGATCTATTGGACTGACAATCCCACCCGGATACGTGCCTCCTACATAGGTAGCGTGGGTGATTGTTATCGCACAACATAATCGAGTGAACCATGTGCGCATGGGATGGACCACAATACAACAGTCACAAGGGTTGATTATGCACTCGATTTACTTCTAGTATGTTTTCACATATGGACTAGACTTGCCATGACACTTGAATTGTACAAGTTTTATTCAATTATCAAAACCTATGTAATTCTCACCAACTTTTGTTGACCCAAAATATTTTCAAACTCAACATGTTTCAGGTTATAGCTTGCTTGAAGATTAGAGTTATTGCTTGAAGATGCGTAGATAGTATTTTTCATTTTGATGTACAAATTCTTAGAACAATTGTATGTAATTTATTTAAATCATTTATTGAAACTTATTATTTACCATGAGCTACTGAACAATCATCAATACGTGACATCCCGATGTTTCCGCCATCGGTTGGGGTGTTACAGCAAGCTCAAGTAACCATTCAGCAAGTTGGCACCAGGGAAAAGTACGTAATAATCAAAACCAAGGAAGAGGACAAGCAAGAAGCTTTGACAGAAGAGGAAGAGGACGCGAAGGAAGCAAGAGTCAAGAAACAAAAGAGAATAGTATGTTCAGGTGTTATGATTGTGGAAGACTTGGACATTTCGCAAACGAATGCACCAAATGGAAGGACAAGAAGCAAGAAAAGAATGAGCAAGTATCCCTTCTCGTTCATGAAGAAGAAGATCCAACCCTACTATGAAGCAAGAAAGGAAAAATCAAAATTAGGGGAAAGAATGTTAGACATAATATTTAATGTTATCCTAAGTATGGGTTATTAGTGTATATCCTAAGTATTATATTAGTTAGTTATATGGCAGTTATAGTGAACCATTGTGTCGGTTCATGAAGGGGTATCACAACCCTTCAATACGTATATAAACCCTTGTATACTTTCGTTTATAATTTGATGTATCTTACACATATTCTCTCTAAATCTATAATAAGAACATCCCCTGTGACCACAATATAGTCATTACTCTTCTACACATTCGCCATTAACTGTTGAAGATCACAACGTGTGTTAATCGACTTCTAGTTTATTAGGTTGAACTTAGCCTTCAAACTTGGAGTCTACAAATAATAATTCCTGCAAAAGAAATAATGCACAAAACATATAAATTAAGTTTAGGATCTTCTGTTAGGATATCAGAGCAATCCCAAACTTGACAGCAGGATTCATACTATTGGTCGGGATATGGACAAAATTTCCATCCCCAGTAGTAATTAGCGCATAATTATTTATATAACGAAAAAGTGGAAAAAAGGAGCGTGGGTTGACCCGATTTGTTTTGATCTGCACTCATTTGGACACGGTATCAAGCCCGATCATTTTAGTATTTTACCATCTACATGATTAGTTAGTAGTTGCTAACAACTGCATTCATTTTTTTTATTAAAGTTTGTGATGTTTCGTAGGTAAAGTATCTCTTTGGGCTCTATATTATCTCTGCAATGAGTCTTCTAAAGAAGCCATTTTGAGACCAGAAGTGGTGGATATCATTAGAAGTTGCTGGTTCAGTTATTGTTATCTTCTTTTATAGATAATCAAAAAAACCACTGACCATTATGTTGACTTTAGTTGGTTGGGTAAAACAGTGATGATTAGTTAAGAGTTGAATAATAATATTAAAAAAATCAAGTGAATATAAAAAATACATAATTCTTCTACATATATGATAGGAAGAAGGTTGGGGAATGGTGGTTTTGGTCAAGTTTATGTTGGTAGGCGGGTAAGTGGTGGAATAGAGAAGAACATGGCCAAATGCAGATGAGGTATGTTAAAAAAGATAATAAAAGTCATTTACAATACTTGCTTAATCACGCCACTAAATTGATTCTTTTTGTGGCTCTTTTTCTATAGGTAGCATTAAGAATGAGGATCTTGTAAAAGTGATTAATGTTTGCTGATCGACGTGTATTTAGTTTTGTGATAATTTAGTATTTATTTTTTATCATCAACCTATTTTGACACAACCCTAACTGAACCAAACTCGTTCTCACCCACACCTATCATCACCCGAACCCGTCCTAAGCCGAACTAACATGACCCTTTTTTCCAAAGCGATCAACTCTAACTCAACCTCGTTCTTACCCGTATCCGTTTTGACCCATTCTAACCCATATCCGTTTTAGCCATAAAAAAAGATAGAGTAAATAGCCAAAACCGTTCCAGTAGTTTGGTAGGTTTTGCCAGTCCAGCCCAAAATCAAACTAATTGCCTAAACAATCCAGTAGTTTCACCAAATGCGCCAAAACAACCCAATTTTTTACGGGGTTAACTCAACCTCGTTAAGTAAGCGGCAAAATTGTCCATTTACCTTCTGAGCTCCTTAAAACCTAGTTGCCTCAACTCTGTTTTCCCTCCACAGCAGCTCGTTTCCCTCCATAAACCCTCTACAACAGCTCGTTTCTGCAGGTGAGCGCCAAAACAACAGCTCATCTTCTGCAGGTGATCTTCTGCTTCTTCTTATTTAGGTTTTAGGTATGTATGTGCTGCTTCAATTAATGTAATTATTTAAGGTTTAGGTACGTATGTACTAATTTAGAGTTTAGGTATGTATGTATTGCTTAAATTAATGTACTTATTTACATTGTAGTGTGAATGAAAACAATTATAGAGTACAACGTGATTAACTTTGCATGCCTTAATAATGATGAAAAACTTATTCACTGATAATGTTGCAGATGCAATCATCCAATTTTTATGATAACTGATAAAGCTTCCAGTTCCAGTTTTGATATTGATGACTCTGAGAGTTTGATTGATTATTATCAAATTGGAGATCCACCTTTTTATCCTAGTCAAGCCTTTAGATGTAAAGATGATATCAAGACTGATATTAAAAACCATGATGTGTTTGATAGTAGGCATTAGTGATTGATACAAATGACAAGGTCACCTTTCATGTGGTGTGTAAGGGTATCAATCCCCAAATGGGTAGATGTGATTGGGTTTTGCACATTGAAAACAACAAATCTCAAGGTGCATGGATTGTGAAATCCTTAAACATGGAGCACAAATGTCTGCTAATGAGGGATGTTTGGTTAGGGTATGGTCAGTGGAAGAAGAACAAGAGAACTTGCAAAAGAAAACGAAGAAAGACAGTGGAACATTTTTGTAGTTAGTAGGTTATGTTTATTGTTTGTTGTAGTTTATGTAGTTTATTTGAATGTGTGAGTTCTAATAATAGTTTAGGTACTCTTTTGTTATAATGTTTTGTATTTGGATATGTTGACTTTTGAATGTTATGTGTATGTTGGGTGCATATGCACATTTGTATGTTGTGTTATGTTGGCAGTAGATTTGTGCATATGTGCACTAGATTTGTGCAACTTCAATAGTACATATGTGTAGTAGATATGTGCAGTAGATTTCTACAGGCTCATGCTGTATGCTATCTGCTGCTGTATGACCCATTTTGGTTGATAAGTCAACTGCTGCCTATTTACCACTTGTGCAACTGACCCATGACCCATTTGCAAGTTGAAGAATAGGCAGTTGTGCAATTACACATTTGACCAAAACTGCATATTGCCTATTTACCAAAACTGCATACATATACACACAAATGTGTACAGATGCATACATATGCACTAAATTGGTCAACAGCTACACTAATATATATAGCCAAAGCAAATATGCACACATATGTATAGCCAAACCACATTTTACATTCCAAAAGACTGAAGTTCAAGACATCAGTCTACATACCACATCAGTTTACCATTGTTTGTCATACCAAAAGACTGAAGTACAGGCCATCCTAACCTACTAGCATACCTACACTACTTCCAATGACAATCATCATCCGAACAGTAGGGTGAATATAATGGATCATACTCCACTTCATATGGATCATGGTACCACTCATCATAATCTCTCTCTAGGCTGTCATAATCAAATGCCAGGTTCAACAAATCTAGATCAATATCTGGAATTAGGTCATCATGCTCAACCTCCTTCTCAACTTGCTCAAAAGGATCATTCTCAACCTGCTCGAAAGGATCATCCTCAAGCTGTTGCGAAACCTGCTCATGTCAAAGCTGATGAAAGACAACTCTGTTTTTTAATGCATCATACTTAGGATCAATATGCTCAACATATATGTCAATTGATTTCTCGGTTTTAGCAATTTTATTCAACACATGAAAATTATTGTCATTTAACAGTTGTCTTAAACCCAGTCCTAAGTCTTCCCATGGAGCCTATAGTGAAACCTAAACTCGTCATCCTCGCAATAACCATGTTCCACCAGCATGTCATACATGGTGATTATAGAGAAATAATCAAAGTTCACATCATCGATGTAGTTAACCTTCCCGTTAAGGTACATCAGATTTTGTTGCTTTGAATCAGTAAACTCCCCTCCGTGTGCATATTATGATCATTATGGGTATAACAAACATGGGGTTTCAATGTAAAAATGTGGATCGATTGCCTTACCATAGAGTTCTTCAAGATTGACTTCCTCTTCCCAAGTTCGCACAACCCATTGTGTTATCTTCATCTTCTTTCAAAAGTGATTTTCTATTTGTGCAACGCTGTGGACGGTTTATGGAGGGAAACGAACTGTTGTGGAGGGAACAAAGTGGGGGAAAACAGACTGGACTGAAGTCAGGGGCATATAAAGAGCTCAGAAGGTAAATGGACAATTTTGCCCTTGACTTAACCGGGTTAAGTTAACTCTGTTAAATAATTGGAGTGTTGGCGCATTTCGTGAAACTACTGGATTGTTTAGGCAATTAGTTTGATTTTGGGCTGGACTGACAAAACCCACCAAACCATAGGGACGGTTTTTGCTATTTATTCAAAAGATAAGTTCTTAAACATAGGAAACAATTACATTTTTTGGGTTAATGAAGTCTAGTTTATTTTTCTTTTAAAAACATATTATTTTGAGAAGAAGACAATTCTAGAGCTACCAATAGGGCTATAAACAAACCAAACGAACACGAACAATTTATGAACACTTATCAAACGAGATTTGTTGTTTGTGTTCGTTTGTTAAGAAAACAATCATGTTCGTGTTCATTTATGTTCGTTGTTAATTTTGATTATGAACGCACATGAACACAAATGGACATTCATGAACATAGACAAACACAAACGGACATATATTAACTTTATAATAAAATCGAATTTACATACATATATGTTTATTTATTTATTTGGGTTAAATAAATAAAAGTAAAATAATATTAAGACAAATTATAAAAATTGAAAACCTTATTAAACTATCGAACATAACCGAACACGTTCACGAACATAAATGAATGAACGTGGCATCTGTTCATGTTCGTTCGTTTAACTAAACGAATGAAATATTTTGTTCGTGTTTGTTCGTTTATTAAACGATCAAACACCAAATGAACTTCCCATCAAATGGTTCATGAACTATTCACAGGTTCAGTTCTTTTACAGCCCTAGCTACCAACTACCTTTAATTTTGATTTTGTTGTGGCTGTGGGCTCTGGCTCTGGGCCAATCACTTATCACCCAGACAAAATGCAGCCCAGGCTTGTTGGACCACTGAGACCAGCCCAAATTCAATCTTACAACATCGTTCTATACATATTCAAATTCATGGTGTTTGCTTCTCTCTAGTCTCCTCCCCAAATCTTCCATTTTGCCCTCTCCTTATAAACCCTAGAAATTGAAGACTCAAAATCGAAATGAAGATGTGGGAGTACATGCCAATCGAAATCCAAACGGATATCATGAAAAGACTTCCTGTCAAATCGTTGCTTCAACTCCGATCGGTCTGCAAAGCATGGAAGTCTCTCATCGACAACCCTGATTTTATTAAGCATTATAGCGGCCAACAGCAACATCTACTTGTAAGTTATCATGATTCAGAAGATTCTCGAAAATATGTTTCAATTGTTGATGATCATACTTTTCCCAGGCAGAGAGTTTCTCTGTCTATTCCCTCACTTGTTAACATGCTTGGGCCTTCTAGAATAATTGGTACCTCTCATGGTTTGTTATGTTTGTCTGGTTGTTATTACGAGGGCATCGATGATGTTCCCGCAGGCAAGGCCGTTATTTGGAATCTTTCAATTAGAAAAGCTGTTGCTGTCACTGTGCCTAATGTTGCATTTGGGAGATATAGCACCGTGCTAGGTTTCGGGGTTTGTAGTCAGACTAATGACCCTAAGATTGTCAAGATTGCATATAATGATATATCGAGGGATATGGAAGGTATAAGTTGCATCCCCTGGCAAGTTGAGGTTTTTACCTTAAGCACACGGGCTTGGAGACCTCCAAACAGCAGGAATCTCCCTCGTACATCATTAAAATTCGACCGTACTCTCTCTGGTGTAGCTGTAGGTGGAGCTTTTTGTTGGCTTGCTACTGATAGGACTACTATGGATGGTGAACTTAGGTCTATAAATTTGATTATTTCATTTGATATAACAAGTGAAGAATTTAGAGAAGTAAACCTCCCAGATGTTTTAGCACGCCTCCAACGTTATCATGAGTTGTCCATGTCTAAGCTAAGGGAATCTCTTGTTGTGATTCAAGGAAGACTATCCAGTGATCAAGTTTTCCATGTATGGATGATGGAGGATGGTGTTCCAAAATTGTTTACAAAGATGTTCACTATTTGCACACCAGGTTCAGTAATTCTAGCAGTACTGGAATTCAGGAAGACTGGTGAACCTGTACTTGAAATTTTGGACAGTTCTTATGATCCATATGACCATGATTCATCGCTCGTTGTTTATGAACCCTACTCAAAACACGTCAATAATCTTGGGGTTAATGGAATCTGTACATTTTTTTTGTCTTCTTACATGGAAGGTTGTCTTGGGATGGTTGGAATGTGTTCATTTTCTTTGCATTCCTACACGGAAACACTACTTCTGCTTGATCAGCCGGATCACAACTGATGACTTTGAACATGGTGAGTAAGAACTGAATCTCAGTTATATTTGAACTTCAGATGCAACTCAAGGTCTTTTGCTTGTAACTTGTAAGGTATGTTGTTTTGTTTGTGGTTGAGCACAATTTTCCCCAACAAATATTTGCCTCTATTATTAGGAAGAATTTGATATTTTAATGGAGATTATGTACAAATATGTTGTTCGTTGTGCAGTTTTCATAAGGGCCTTTAGTGGAGTTAGAACACAATCTTTGTTATGCATATAGATTCGCACAGCTTCTATGTGTAATATGTTTGTAGCAAGTTTAGGGCCTTTATTAGTTGGCTTTAAAAATATATTACAATGGTGAATAATGTTTATCCGTGTGACAAATGTAACTAATATGTGATATTCCTCATTGATTTGACTCTAGTATAGTTTTTTATACCAAATATGGCTTGGATGAAAGATATTCAATTGTTAATTCTGTAATGTTTGTCTCAACTTATAAATTCATAATCTACATAATATACATAATTAAAAGAGAAAAATTCCATATTTTTGGTCGTACTTTAGTATATGTAAGCCGATGATCTCTAGTAGAACTGTAGAAGAAAGTAGAATTATGTTCATATGTTGTGGTAATTTTATATGGACATGATAAGAAACCGTTTTTCACTGTTGGGAGTGCGGAATGAACATCAATAGCAATCATATTAGTATTTACTTAAACAGAGAATTTCGTATCTCCCCCTTTAAACCTATGCACAACGAAATTGTCATATGTGCCGTTTTTTAATAATAGTTTAGTTTGTGGCAGCTTTACATGTTAATGTACCATGAAATTAAAGCACAAATTAAAAGGAGATGCTCGATGGTACATCCAAAATCCCAAAAACAATCAGTCTAAAAGATCTACCGGAGTTTAGGATGAATGCAATTGTGTCTTCTTATTTTGGATTATATGAATTTCATCAACTTTATTACAAGAGCCTAAAGAAACATTTTGCAAGTTTACATCTACATAAAAATTTTGTATCATCAATCAAACTGAGCGTTTTACATATTTATCTTTATTGGTTTGTTTCGATGAAAAAGAAACTTCTGAATCGAACAATAAAATGTACTAATTAAATTACTTACAAAT
This sequence comes from Ambrosia artemisiifolia, assembly GCA_032199755.1. Lineage (NCBI taxonomy): Eukaryota > Viridiplantae > Streptophyta > Magnoliopsida > Asterales > Asteraceae > Ambrosia > Ambrosia artemisiifolia. The sequence continues at coordinate 4,919,171 of CM063529.1, read as the reverse complement.
GCTTTTTAGTTTTATCATACCAAACCTGTCCCAGCTATTGCTCAAAAAGCATAAACAGTTACCAAATCAATTAACAAAGGGAAGACTTTCCTTCAGTTGAATTTGATGAAAATAAATGTTAAAAGGACTGTTGTTGGGATGGAAAATACATGCCTGGATATAAATGTAGAGGCAAGAAACCTCAATATTATTAGTATACAGAAATAGAATCAATGGATGAGTAAAGGATGCTGTGTTCACTTCAACTGATTTTGACTCGTTTAATCAAATAGTAATTTTTATCATTCAGTATTTCAATGTACATGTAAGAAATCACTATCCAGTTAATTGTTGCAGTGGATGGCTGGATGGTTTGATTGACCCATCATCGCTTTTGGGTCCAACTTATTCGAGTTTCATGATTATATTGTCCTTTAAATAGTTACCAAGTTTATTCCATGATCAAAAGTAGATCTGGCAATCCTGACCCAGCTACTCAAGTTTGGGCTGTTTTGGACTTCAAATAAAAACTTTTGAGCTGTTTTGGTTCAGCCTCGATCACGGGGTTGTGATGTGTTAGGATTGTCATTAAAAAAGACAAAAACAGAGCAAGCGGGTTAGAATGGGTAGTAAAGAAAAGGCCAGTGGGCCAGGATGTGTCATTAAAAAAACAATGGGTTCTTTTACGTTCTGAACATCTGTATATGAAGGACACACTGTTGCCCCTCCGTCTAATTCCCTTCACTCTCTTTCTCTCCCTCACTTCGTTATGAAGAACAACGAACTCTGAATCGATTCGATTCCAAAACATCATTTGTCTGATCACATTGACCATTTCTGAAGATCTGTGCTGCGTAATTTAAGGTAAACGTCAATTTTAGGTTTAATTTGTCGTGAAGTCAATGATTTTGCTCAGTTGAGTGAATATAAAAATCTGTATTCTTTCATTATTGTCTGATGAAGTCTTACTCTTGGCTATTCAGTCCTTTTTTATGTAATTTATCGATGATTCTTTTTTAGTTATATAGCTTTTGCTTGTTCGGGTTATTTGTGTTTTAAATTACACTAAGTTTAAATGTTTCTACTTTAATTAGGATTGAATGTTGTAATTTGATAATACTGATGATGAATCCCTCTTAGTATTTTGTTCCACACAACAAGTTATGGTTTATGGGTCATGTTCCACAAGATCTGGCCATTGGGTGATACTACGGTTACTACTGCAATCATTGAGTTTGTGGTTGTTTAATTAAATATATTTAATAGGTCTGTTTTGAAGGTATTGAAGCTGAACTTTTAAAAAGCAAATATTAGTATACCAGTATACTTCGTTTAATAAATTGACCCGGATGGAAACTTCACTATTTCCTCCATCAAACGGTTGTTTGGTGCTCCGTTCTTACCAGCTGATGTGAGTTCTTTCTCATGGAATGGGTGGGTCCCGAATAAAAAGAATATTCTAGCTTGGAGGGCAAGTATGGAAAGGATTTCCACATGTGTGGCTCTTCTTAAAAGGAATATAAATGTCGGTCTCAGTTTATGCAAGCTATGTGGAGAGGTTCTTGAATTTGCCAAACTCATTTTTATCCAATGTGATTATATGGCATTAACTTTAGTCGATACTTGGTTGTGGGTATCATGCCAATGGCTCACGATCTCTTAAACGGTATCACCTTTTTTCCCTTTTTTTATTTTATTATTATTATTTAAATTTTTAAAAATTTCTTGTATCTTTTAACTTATATTTATTTATTTTATTTTTTTTTACTCATCCTGATCTGAATCCATCTTGACCCTTTTTAATTTGCCCATCTTGACCCAATTTCATCCCAACCCAAACCATCCGGACCCGATAAGCATGCCAATCTTACCAACCCATTTGCCACGTCTAATAACTCTAGCTAATGAATTCCTAAGGCCCTGTTAGCTTTACAAGTCGAATTGATGTAGATTGTCACTGTAGCTTTGATTAGGATAGGTTAGGAATTAGAGCAGCTCAAAACTCAAGAACTATAGAATGAAGTATTATCTCTCTTGTGAAAACATGTATATTAACCTATAAAGCAGCTCAAATCTCTAGTTCAGCGAAACAAAATGATCATAATATTCACAGTACAAAGGTATATATTGCTGAATTGGTCTTGGTCTGTTTTACATAAGATGCTCGCATTTAGCGCGCAACAAAAATCTTTGACATCCGCCTTACGCTGATGTTAATTGGATTAGAATATAAGTGGACACATGTTTTTTTATTTTGGCAATTTATGAACCCAAGGTTTTACTTTTCTATGTATGTGAATTGCCCTCCAAGAGGCTATGTTGATGAGAGTGTTTTCTCCTTCCCTTAATTTATGCTTGATTAATGAAATGGCCAAGGAATCTCATTAAAATTAATAAAACTATCTGGAATCACTGAAATGGTGATCTGCTCTGCTCTATAGCCATGCATCCTTTTTGACCTGTTTCTTGTCCTGCTAAAATGATTGTGATTTTACTTCTTCAATGATCTTGTTAGTGTGCTTCTTCACCCTATTGAGCACGATGTCATTGTGTGTTTTCCACAGTATCCAACAAGTTGTATATACAATAGCTAGCAACACATTCTCTGTTTATTTCTCCCCATTCCTGAGGCAAACTCTTAGCACTTCCCAATATATGAGAATATATTGGCAGGAACAGAAAACATGGTCAACCTGTTCATCCTGCAACGAACACCATCTACACACTGTTGGTGGTACCGAGATGCTCCTATGTGAAAGATTCGGTGCAAGAGGAATGCGATTTTGTAATAGCCAGCCCCATTTGATCCATTCGAATCTCTTTAATGGGGACAGAAGTTGGCTGCAATTCTTGACACGATACGAAAGATATAGGTTTTGGGTCGACTAACACGATCCGTATAGAAAAACAGGCCGTGTTCATGTTTACCGTTTTTAAAACTGGTCGGGTTCGGGTTGCACAATTCAACCCGTCAACCCAACAGGCGAACAAGATTGACACCCCCTAGACGGAACCATATCTTCAACCTGCATCACTCTCCTCAAGTAGCTAACCATTAATGTACCTGATGCGTCTAGCAACCAACCCCAACTATCTTCCATGTCAAGATATTTGAAGTTCAACACCATGAATTCCAGGTCTTTACACTTCTTCCTGTTCTTGAAAGGCTTTTTTGTTTCTACAATTCCAGTTGACCAATCTCTCCTCGTTAAAACCTGCCACATTGTGTTGGATACCAAACATGATTTCTTGCTTTCTAGCATGAGCAAGTTTAGAGATATGTCTTTAAGTGGGAAATTTGAAATCATTTCTCTCCAAAATTCGGTCTTTCCTTTTGAACAAATTGTTGATGCTCACCCTTTCTGTTTCCAACTCCTTAACCACTTTCACAATTTTGGAGCAAGGACCAAAATCCCAGTTGTTGATTAGCATTATAACAATTCACTACAGGGTTAAGTAAAATAAAATAAAATGATAAACAGACAAAAACTCAAAAGAATTACTCACCTGATGGCTGATATTGACAGTATTATTGTCCATTTGAATTCCTGATTACTTGTTGAATTTGCTAATTTGTTGGGTGGTAATGCATTTTGATCTATACATGGGTGTGTGGGGCGGCTGTTGCTGCTGCTGCACAAAGAATAAAACTGATATTGATAACAGGTTGGTTACTAAGAAACGGACATGCTGCGCCTTAAGTTTTTGTATTGTTTTCAACCCTGCTGATGTATGTTGTTGATCATAATAAACTTATTGGTGCCTTATACAACTGGATGATTACCAGGATAGAGGCTGCTGCTGACTATATTCTCCGGTCAGGATTTTCACATACCAATGCTCAAACATATCACAATTTCAGTGCTAGCTAAAAAGTTAAAAGAAAAAATATATATCATTTTGAGCTTAACTGATGACATGAAATGACTACTTGATTTCAGGTATTGCACTCCATAAGATTTTAGCTCTCGAATGCTAAAGACAGCACACAATGGTAACTTTGATGCCTAGGTATACTTGTTTTTGATTGCTGAATTCAGTGTAAACGTTGGGTATATAATGTTACCATGCTATTTTGTGTTTGCAGACCAAATCTCTTTAAGATTAGGATTATTATCTAACTTTTAAAGCAGAAGTTTGATACTTTGATAAGAGTTTGTAACTACATAGTATATTTTGATAAATTTAGTCATTTGATGCTTATTTCTGAAACAGATAGTTTTGACCAAGACTTAATTAAGTCGGAACCTGTTTTGAACACAACCGAGTTAAACATTTCTTCTAAATAGTCCCGACATGAACTTTTATGAATTGTACCCACCAGACCCACCTGTTTGGCCAGGCTTAATTTAAAGTATGCTTGCAGCAAATTTAGGGCAGTTATTCATTAGTGTTGAAAAGCGTATATATAATGGACATTCAAGACTATTGGGGGTTTTTAAGTTAGCATGAAAGGTGATAAATTTTGTTGGGAAAATGGTAGTGAAAATGAGTTTTTCACTAATTTTGGACTCAAATAAATATATTTATGTATGTGTTATATAAATAATTATTTGTAGGTTTGTGTACTATATTGTGAGAGCATCACAACGAATCAAACCATGTCCAAAATAGAGCTAAGATGAATGAGATATCGAAGCTTGAAAGTTGTCGGTTGGAACAACCAAAGATGTGAAAATGGATTAAGTTTTGTCCCACATTGGTGGGACGACAAAACATGTAGTGGTCTAGTACATGGCGAAAGACCAGGTAGCGTCTTGGTCTCCGCGTTGACGTAAACCGTAACATGTGGCGCATGGGTACTGAGCTGCTTGGCGTCCGTGCGCGGGTGACATAGCGGTCCGCGGATGACGTAGTTGCGCAGGACTATAGTGGCGCATGACCAGGTAGCACCCTGGTCAGCGCGCGTCGTCTTGGTCAGCACGCGGCTCACACAGCATTGGAGCAGGAGTCTGCTAAGTCAGTTGACTTGGTCAAACCAGTCAGTTGACTTGGTCAAACCAACTGTTTCAAGTCATGCCATAAAGTAACTTGACGGTTTCAAGTTAACCACATAAATCCATATTATTGCAATTCATTGTTATTTATTACAAGATTAATAATCTTGTTAATTACAATAATTAAATGCAATAAAGTTTCAATTGTTTGTGAATATATATATATGATCGTTGAACATATATATGGTAGTAGAGTTTTAGATTAACTCTCATGGGATTCACAAATTTGATTTGTTCCATATCACGAGAGCTACACTCTCAAAATGACAACTTCTGTTCCATAAACATACTTTACATTCGATGCTATCTCGGGCTCAAGACCATCTCCGGCAGTACACTACTGTTCCGGTTGTTGTACCCTGGGAGACAGCCCGTCTGAGAGGAGGCGCGGAATCTGTTTTAAGGGCCCCGTGTCAAACACGATCCTCAACCAAAACCATCGACTATTTCCTTATTCTTGCAGAGACGATTAGTAGAAGATGATGCGGTTGAAGTTGCTTGAATCAAGATTCGGTACATTTTACATTGTATCTTATTTCATTTATTTAGTTTTGTATACGGTATTGTACTTTTATATTTTCCTACCAATAACGAGAGTATCGTTATATATTTATTTTTATTATTAATTTAATAAAATTGTGAACCCTATTTCCTACAATCTTAAAACAGACTTTCGTGTAGATTGTCGATACAATCTAAAAACCTTCTTATTAAGGATTTTTGGGTTCACGAAAGTATAAAAAATATTAATTAGGATTTTTGTTAAAATCTAATAAATATTTTTTTTTGGAAATATATATGTAGTACAACAAGTCGGTTTAATGTGATGATTGGAGTACAATCTTTAAACCGATATACCGTGTTTACAAAACGTAGTTTGATTCAAGTTTTCGGTTTCATGGGTTGTTTGTGTCGGGTTTAGATAATCCGAAGCTTTAACAAATATTAACATGTATTTAGAGGTTTCAAATACTAATTGTCTAATGAGCGTATTAGAAAAGACGTAATATTTGTTAACCCTTGAAAAATATTTGCTAGAGGTTATTTCTAACGAGCGTGTTAGAGATTAATCTTAGTAAAATATTTTCTAATGAGCGTATTAGAAAATATTTTGGCAACCCATATAGAAACGTTTGGTGAATGTTTTTCGATCTAACAAGCGCGTTAGAGATCAGTATTCGGAGAAATAATGATTGTTATCAAATGTATAGAAATACATTTTTTTCTAACGAGCGTGTTAGAAATACCTATAGTTCTAAAATAATAATTTTTTTTAAACCTTTATATTTCCTAACGAGCGAGTTGGAAAATATTATTTTTATAAATAATAAGGTTTAAAACATTCGTATTTTCTAACGAGCGTGTTAGAAAGTAATTATTTTAGTAAAATATTATTGGTTTCAAAATGTTGAAAATATTTAGATTTCTAATGGGCGTATTAGAAATTTCTTATGTAAACAACAAGTTTTGAAACATGTAATTCTAATGAGCATGTTAGAAAAAACGACGTTGAAAGAATAACGTATGAAAACATATCTAATGAGCGTATTAGAAATGGTTGTTTACAAAAATCATAAGTTTATTTTAAACTAATTATATTTTCTAAGCGTGTTAGAAATTGATGCTTTTGTAAAAACGAACAAACTAGACGTTTAATTTTCTAATGAGCGTGTTAGAAATGGCTTATTATATTTATATATGAGCCAATAAAAAAAAAAAAACCTTAAACGGTCTTGTAATTGTTTATTTCTAACGGGAGTGTTAGAAATGGTTGTATATATATAAACCAATAAGTTTTGAAACGATTTTGGTAATCTTTTATTTCTAACGAGCGTGTTAGAAACGGTTTAGTTTGTATACTCAAACACCATATAACGATGAACGTAATCGTTTGTATTCTAACAAGTATGTTAGAAATGGTGAACTATTGAAACCGAATATTTAATATTTGGTACACGTATAGTTTCTAATGAAGCGAATTAGAAAAGATTTATCATGAAATCCATATACTTTAACGATTTATAATCGTTTATTTTCTAACGAGCGGGTTAGAATTGGGTTAACTATGATAAAATAATTAAGATGATTTGTAATCATTTTATTGTCTAACGAGCGAGTTAGATGTAGTTTTAAATAATAAAACTATTTTGAGTTTATGATCTTGATTTGTAATCAAAGCATACACAAATATAGTTTAATTTTTAAAACAGATGCAAAAACAAGAAATGTTTTGAACGAATAAAACATGATTTTGCAATTGGTTTGATACTCGTATGAGAAGTATCATATCTTGAACCATATAATAGCCTTGAGAGACTATTTAAAGGAAAAACAATCCGATGTCGTTTTGACATATCTACTTGTTCGACTACTTGTGAGTAGTTAATTATAAACAACTTTGGTGTTTTGAACAATGTATTGAGGGAGTACCTCAAAACATGCCACAAGACGATATAAGTGCGATTATTTCGTCACACGATAAAATGTTGAAGAGAATAACACTTTGAGATTTGATGTTTATATATCCTTATGAATCCGTTAAAATACATTTGTTATGTATTATATATATTTTTGGATTATCGCTTATTTTTATATTCAAGTGATTTAAAATATAATAAACGATATATTTCGAAAGGAAATTAATGTGGTATTTTTTCTTCGACGATTTACAATTCGACGAATTTAATAAGGATATATGTTTTAAAGAGTTGTGCAAGGAGTGTCTTGCAAGAACACAATGAGCGGGTTGTGATCATGACTTATGTAATAAGTCACATACCAAACATCAAACGTACAACATGATGAGCGAATCACGATGAACATGGAAAGTGTATTGAGATTTAATACACGAAAACAAGATATGTCATCAAATGTTGAGAGTGTCAACATGAAAATACACAAATGTGAATTTTCGATGAATACAACATATGAAAGAAATATATGTTAATATTGTGAATTCTTTAATAAATTTTGCTAAATTTATTGTAAGACATTTACAAAAGTGATGGACGTGTAGATGTTTCTACAACCATCAATGTTGTCTCACCTATGTGGAGGATTTATCCTAAGTTTTGGGAAACTTCCCCAATACATGGTTTTAACAAAACAACATGGAAATGTATATATCACTTTAGGTGCATATGTGAATGCTATGTCATTGAGTGTCAATCTAATGGACTTTATCTCAAGACCTTAGTGATTTTATACTAGTATTGTTCATCTTGTTGATGATGAACATATTCATCAAAGTGACTTATATTAAGACTTATGTTTAAGCTCTTAAGAGTCAATGGTGAAGCCTTGGAGATTAAAGGCAAATGAGTTTTTGATCCTAATGGATGAAATTAACTATGGTTTGAGACATTCCTAGAACCTGATGTTTGGAATGATAAAACAAGTTCTAATTATTGTGGATACCTAAGACGTGAATGTTTAAAAGAGATAGTGCGTTATCTCTTAAGGCTGTGAAGAATCAGAATGATGCATCTTCTGTTCACATGCTAGAGTATTGGAGTCTAAAGCATGCTAGACTAATACTTGTTAATGAAACATTCAAAGTGCAAGCAATGTGGGGGGAAGAGCCATTTAAGAAACAACCCGTAGGGGATGTAAAAATGGTATTGAGAAGTTTCTCAAACTTCATACGAAATGGAGAACCTTTCATCACCCCATTGGATATTATCCAATAACACTTAAATGTGGGGGTGGCTTGCATTTGAAAATGGAGTGAGTCAATCGAGTTGATTGGACTCAAATGCCAATTGATAAGATCCAAAGCCTAGCTAACTTTGAATCACATCACCAAAGGCATAGAAACGTGTTTAGCCATGAATTGAGTTTCATGTCATTCTAAAGACGAAAAGGAAGGTTCAAAGGGTAACACCTACCTATCCTGCTACCATAACCAGATCTATGTTTAGATCACATGGTATAAGCCTTACGAATTGACAAAATGGCTAAATTGACCAGCGAGTCAAGAACACGTTAGAACAACTTATCTCAGTTGAAAATGGATCCAACAACCTGATGGTTGATTAGAGATGAAGTTGTATGGAATGAGACTAAAGCCCATGGAAAAAGGGACATGAGGGAAACCTAATCTAGTTGACTGGAGATCCCAAGATCTAGATTCAATAGGAAAACTTAATCATGAACCGAAAGGTAGTCACTGTGGGCATAGCTAAGATATATGTTTATATATAAGCTAGTATATATGGTTATATTCATATCCCCCTAAACTACAAAAGGGTGTTTAAATACGTCCTAGTCCATTCCTATAAATCCATACGATTAGTGTAGATCATTACACACCATAATGCTTTTAATGATTTAAAATCACCTATGTTGGAGAGAAGTGTGGTTGCTTCGAATGAAATTGTGGGCACAATTTCTAGAGCTCCCGCAGAACCAGGAAAGTGTTCCATGACCATTATTGGACACGATAATGAGGGGATGGCCAGGCTGGGGGAGTCTTGTGTGAACGTATATTGTCGTTTACACAAACGGCCGTCAATTCAAAGACATCAAGTTCATATTGACAGCTAGTAAGCTAAGTATGCTTCACAAGGGAAGGTTCAAAGGGTTACACCTACCTATCCTATGCAAGACTCAACCATCGAGGTTACATCGGTAATTTGTGTGTTTTTTCGATCTCCATTCATGTGGGGGATTGTTGGAAAAATGGTAGTGAAAATGAGTTTTTCACTAATTTTGGACTCAAATAAATATATTTATGTATGTTTTATATAAATAATTATTTGTAGGTTTGTGTACTATATTGTGAGAGCATCACAACGAATCAAACCATGTCCAAAATAGAGCTAAGATGAATGAGATATCGAAGCTTGAAAGTTGTCGGTTGGAACAACCAAAGATGTGAAAATGGATTAAGTTTTGTCCCACATTGGTGGGACGACAAAACATGTAGTGGTCTAGTACATGGCGAAAGACCAGGTAGCGTCTTGGTCTCCGCGTTGACGTAAACCGTAACATGTGGCGCATGGGTACTGAGCTGCTTGGTGTCCGCGCGCGGGTGACATAGCGGTCCGCGGATGACGTAGTTGCGCAGGACTATAGTGGCGCATGACCAGGTAGCACCCTGGTCAGCGCGCGTCGTCTTGGTCAGCACGCGGCTCACACAGCATTGGAGCAGGAGTCTGCTAAGTCAGTTGACTTGGTCAAACCAGTCAGTTGACTTGGTCAAACCAACTGTTTCAAGTCATGCCATAAAGTAACTTGACGGTTTCAAGTTAACCACATAAATCCATATTATTGCAATTCATTGTTATTTATTACAAGATTAATAATCTTGTTAATTACAATAATTAAATGCAATAATGTTTCAATTGTTTGTGAATATATATATATGATCGTTGAACATATATATGGTAGTAGAGTTTTAGATTAACTCTCATGGGATTCACAAATTTGATTTGTTCCATATCACGAGAGCTACACTCTCAAAATGACAACTTCTGTTCCATAAACATACTTTACATTCGATGCTATCTCGGGCTCAAGACCATCTCCGGCAGTACACTACTGTTCCGGTTGTTGTACCCTGGGAGACAGCCCGTCTGAGAGGAGGCGCGGAATCTGTTTTAAGGGCCCCGTGTCAAACACGATCCTCAACCAAAACCATCGACTATTTCCTTATTCTTGCAGAGACGATTAGTAGAAGATGATGCGGTTGAAGTTGCTTGAATCAAGATTCGGTACATTTTACATTGTATCTTATTTCATTTATTTAGTTTTGTATACGGTATTGTACTTTTATATTTTCCTACCAATAACGAGAGTATCGTTATATATTTATTTTTATTATTAATTTAATAAAATTGTGAACCCTATTTCCTACAAATTTCATGGACAATCAATCTTTTAGTCAATGTTCATCGTTGTGTTTGATGGTGTTTCCTGATAAGAACACAGTAAATCTCTTGACATGCTAAGGATTGTTACTGAGTTTTTAAAATACGAAGTTGTGAAAGTTTGCCACACCGAAGGCGCAAAGGGCTCACAAGACAACAAAAACAACCGGAATGATAGCAAAATAGAAAAAATATACTTCATTATCTAGATATGTTATACCGTTTTACCCTTTCCAGTGGGCTAGGTAGCACCGAAACGGGTACGGCAAGTTGGTACGGGGATGATACGAGAACGGGGAACGGCAAAACTCAAAAATTCAAGATACGGGAACGGCAAAGATACGGCAATAAAAAATAAATAATATAAAAATATATTAAAGAAATTATAAAATAGATATTATTGTAATGTGTAAAGTGTAAACTCTAAAAAAATACTACCAGATATTATTGGATAGACAATGTTTGTATGTAGGACAAAAAAGACAATGGCAATACTGTAAATATAATTTAAAATTTGAGCAATTGTTGGTTCAACACAAATTGTTATGGACAAATTGTTATGGTATATAATTATAATATGAATAATCTGACTTCAAGAATCGTATTTTTAAAATATATAATTCATTACAGGACAACACAAAACTACAAAAGTACATGAGTAATGCACTATCATCTTCACCATCTTCACCTACTGTACTGTAACTGTAATATATCAACATAAAACAGGGGACGCAAAAAATCTTAATATATGCATCAAAACCCATTAAAACCCAAACTATAATTTCAAAAACGGCAAGGAGAATTGGATAGTTTCGGAAACGGCGAGGAAATTTCATGGAAACGTTTCGACAATTACGGAAACGGTTCCGAAACGTTTCGGTAGCATTTCCTTGGCGAATCCGTTCCCTAGCCGTTTCGAAACGGGAACGGCAAGCTATTGGACGTTTCGGTGCTTCGTAGCCAGTGGGTATATATTGGACCTAAGAAAGTTAATATAATCGCATGGAGAACTGAACAACACCGCCTCCCAACTATATCGAACTCAAAAAACGCAACATACTCCAGGGATCCACAACCTGTCGGCTATGTAGCCAAACTGAGGAAACCACCGATCATCTTTTCATTTCTTGCTACATCGATGCAGTCATCTGGAACAAGGGTAACGAATGGTGCAACACTCCTCATGTCTACACATTTTCATCAAGAGACCTCCTTAACATTCACAAAAATTCCGGTGTGGGCGGTTTCAAACAAAGGGCGATACAAGTGCTGGTGTCAGTAACATGTTATGGTAGGGGGTGGGTGAGCAAAAGGGTGAAACCGGACCGAACCGGGTCATACCCGACCCGAACCCGAAAAGTTGGGAAACAAGAACCGAGGACTGGACCTGGGTGTTCGGTTCGAGTGTCAGGTCACCTCGGTCTTTAGGATTCGGGTAGAGCTTGAAGATCGAACCCGATGAAGAAGCTGGTCTAGATCTCGTCAATTTTTTACATAACGTTAAATAGTCACAACTTACCAATCTGAAAGAACAGAGGGCAGGGGTTTTACTTTTGCAGAGAAGACATTGTGTGTGTTTTTTAGAAGGGTTCTAGGATTCATACACCCTGTGACATCATATTTAGAGTGTATGACATCACATTCTGGGTATGTGACAGCTTCCTATTGGTGTGTAGTGTGGGTCAGGGTGTATGGATCCTAAAGTAGGGGTGTATGAATCCACAACCTCTTTTTAGAAAGATTGATTGCAGAGAAAGTCGGTGGAACATGGCAATAAACTCTGATTAAAAAATAAAAAATAAACTTCGAAAAGTATAAAAGAGAACCGTACATTGAAACTAGTAATAATTTAAATTATTATAATTATCAAACCAATTGTGCAATGGTTTGTTGTACGCTTTGCTTGAGGGTTTGTACCGGTTGTTTTATCAAACCATGTGCTGCTTTTGTCAAGGTTTCTCTCTTTGAGAATCTCATTTTCTCTCAACAGTCTAGCAGTCTCCTCCTTCCCCCCCCTCTCTAAAATGTCCCCTCTCTCTCTGTTTTTTTTTCTTAATCTTTGGTTTCACCGGTTGTAGATTGATAGTAGATCAGTGATGACGGCAGCAATGAGGGACCCGAGACATCTATAACGGGAACCTTATCTAGGGTTATGACAAAAAATCAATGTTTCCGGTGAGATTTTCAACATCGTATCCAAGCATCACTACTTTGTTTTCCTTTTGAAACTGTTAAGATGTGTATTACATACGAATCCCTTATTGTTTTTGAGTTACTACGTATTTGGGTGTTCTATATGATGTTTGATTTTAATTCTCTGTGTGTTGTACGACAGGTGCTTGGTAATTCAAGGGACGGCCGGCGATTTTCAGTTTTACCATTCGAGCTAGAACAAATCATAGAAGCAAGGTATGTTACCATTCTCTGATGTGTGTGTAATTAAGTTTGTAATTAGTTTGTATAAGAATGTTGACTTACTTTTGGCATAGCAGGTTACTAGGATTGTCTTAAGGTTGTTTGCTTTTCAGTTAAGATTTGAGTGATGTTTAGTGTTTTAGTTGATTTAGGCCAGGTGTCATTTACAACAGATGTGGTTGTATGGTCTGTTTAGAAAATCTTTGAAGCGGTTAATTATGCTTGGTGATGCTAACGTCACTTGAGGCGCACTGAAAACACAAAGCGTGAGTTTTCCCTTGAAGAATATGAGACATGGATTATACTGGATGTCATAAAAATATGATATATGGTCTGATGTTTATAGATGTAGGGCTTCGGTTTATCGTTGAGTCATTTCGTCTTGGGTTTTGGTATTATATGTGGTAAGTGTTAGTCGAGGAGAGGGAGACGAATTGCTTTTCCTACTAAACTCTCGCATCAACCTGTTCATATTCTTTCCATTTAAAATTAAGCGTATAAGAAACATGTTTTTGATTAATTATGGATTGTTTTTTGTGGGTTTTGTAAATCAAGTTTCTCATATGTTTAATTTTGTATTGTGTTGTGTTTTTTTGTGATATTAGAACGTCAAAAATTAAGATGATGATGAAGCGAATGGAGATGATTAGGAGAAAGAGGAACGCAATGCATAAGCTTTTGGAGGCTGTCTTCTGCTTTGTTTACAGAATATAGTTTCTTTTATTTATTGCTTTGTTGACATTTAGGTATTTGCTTGGGGTGGGACTGCGTTAGTGTGATTAAACTTCCTTTAATTTGATTTCATTGTTGTTTTAGGATTAGGCCTCTCTTGATGATTTTGAGTGTTTATGTAAACCTGAATGTGTGCAGGGTTGCTTGCTTAAAATCATGATTTTGACCTTTCAAATTAAAAAAAATGATAATTTTGTCTAATTTACTCATATTTCAAACCGATTGCAGGTGTTCTTTTTCAGGCCTGTTGTGTCATGTATGTGTTTATAATTATAATATTTGAAACGTATTTGATTTTTTTATGAGTCTCTATAATATTATATAAAACATAATGGTAAATGTTCCTTTAAATCTTTCCGATGTTTTCGAAGATGCTTCTACTGGGTCATCAGGTAGCTTAGGAAATTATGCTTCTAATGTGTAAATTTGATGCTAATAACTTAGGCAAAGCCAGTTATAGAAACATATAACCTAGATTATGAATTATGCCTCATATTTGTGTGTTCATATTTTAATAGGCGATGAAATGCACTTTCCTGTCGTACACTTTAGTAGCAAAAGCTACTATTTTATTTCTTACCTTTAATTATTAATGTTCTATACCCTATTTTATGATGTTCGTCTCGAGGCAGCATGATGTAAAGAGAACAAACTAAGGCACCATACACCCTTCAATCAGGGTATGCTTTCGCCTCAGATGGAGATGGACGAGACAAAGAACACAACTCAAAGAGGTGTAGGTCCAGGCAAGACTCGACCTTGCTACCCCAATGGTGCCTATGATAAGTCTCAGTTGGAACTGAATGGAGCAAGTCTACTCTCCTTGGCGGCCCAATATCTAGGAATGAGAATCCCTCTGTATGCATCGAAGGTTGGGCTCTTCTGGAAAGGGAACACATAGATTTTATATGGCGTCTACCTTACTTTCACGGATCCAATCAATGGATTGATTACTGTGTTTATGAGAAAATCACCATAAAATGGTGATATAATAATTAGCAAAATACAGCAAAAGGTCGAGCTATCACACATTAAGTAATGGTTCGATAATTCTCTAATGTGATTTTTTATCAGGCATTTAAGTTGTGATTAATATTCTGGTAGTTTTAGAGAAAGGCTATGTTAGCTGACTTGGTAATAGTAAAAGTTAGAAATTTACTCCACTAGAAATTTGGGCCTTTTCCCAAAAGTCAAAGTTGTCTTGAAAGTGTTAGTGCGCTAATTGTTGGTAAACAAGGTGTTCAACATTATTGTTACAATTTATATTAGTTTTCTTTTACTTTTGCAGGTGAAATAAGTGAGTGATGGTGTCAAAGTCAATTGATATGGATGATGTAATGCCAAGATTTAAATCAATTCATCGTGTGGTAAAAACTATATGTGAGCACTTAATGTACATGTTACTCCATTGTGACGGGAGAGCAAAACAGGTAATACTTTATTTGATTAGTGCACTAATGTATAGTTGGACTCTTTTCAGTTTTTTTTTTTTTTTTTTTTTTTTTTGGCTTTTGAGGTAATTATTCAAGATTTTACCAATGCCATTAGGCGGTTTGCTCAAGTGTTAAATGTAATTTGAAATTAGTAGATCATTCAGAGGTTTATATCAAACTTTGGGTTCTTGATTGAAGTTAATCATTGGTGTTTTGAATTTATAGTGGCCAGTATTATGTTAGGAGCATTGGCTGGTGCTTTAATTGGCGAAGAAACTGAGAGTGGATTCGCTAGTGATGTTGCCGTAGGACTATTAAATTGCCAATCTTGATTTCTAATGTCCTTACTATCATCATTGGCCTTGAGTTGTCCTGAAATTGTTTACTCTGATGTAATAAAATGTTGTATAATATCCAACTACACATGATTACCAGGTTGTCCCCGCGCGTTGTTGCGGCGGGGGGCACCATCTAGTTTAAGCCTAATTTTCAAAGCATAAAATTAAATTAAAAATATATTAATTTTCAAGCAAAAAGTAGAAACCAAAAATGATTTTAAATTCGTTTGGGTTTTCGATAATTAATAATTTATTATAAAATTCCCAATAAAATAATATTAAACTCAAAACTATCAACCCTTTTTATCTTCTTTAGGGTTCTTTCTGGTTTGTATATTTTTTCTTATTCAATTTTTTTCATGCTCTTCCTCAACATTTTTTTACCCTCTCACGTGGTTCTTGTTTCTTATCAAAAGAAGAGGAGTGTTACATATTTGCTACAATTCTATTGTTGCATAAGTGATGCGATAATCAATCCAAAAGGACGTTGTTGCAGTTTTCCTTCAACTTGCTTCCTGGGTTGATAAATACGGTTCCGTTGGCATAAATCCGAGTTAGCCTCGGTACAAACCCGAGGACCGACCCCGAAATGTGCATATTATAGGAACCAAGTACCACCTTCTTTACATGATATCGGTTCGGTTTCGGGTATATCTCGGTCCGGGTCTCGGGTATTTTCGGGTAAACCTGATTTTTGCTCATCCCTATGTTATGGTGTGTTTAAACGACATATGCCACCAATTCATAGCTTTGAGTATTTCATATCAACATCCATTCATTATAAACTATACCAATTGTCGATGCTATGCCTATAATGAACTAACCGATATGGTATGAACAATGTCGGTATCGGTATTATTTATGATTTTCAATTGATGTAACATGTTTTGTTTCTTTTCAAATATAATGTTTTATCATTCTCAAAATATATCGCACGACATGATTAATTTTTTTCTATGCTTTGATATAAGTTTTATTTAGAATCGCACCACCGCAACGCGTAGCATAACCCACTAGTACATATCGCGCGAGTTTTCTACCAGTGTGTGTATATATATAATTATATACAAATAAATATGGCTTATCTAATCTTAATCAAATGAGAAAAAACAAAACAATATATTATACTAAACATACGAGAACATTTACATATTTGAAGTGGTGGAGTGGGGGCCCAATTACAATTGCGTTACATATTTCTGCTGCAGAACCCCTACAAAAGCCCAGCAATTTTTCGTTAGAGGAGGTTATACGGTGCCAGGCTGGATACAAATAATGACAAACAATCTAAATAAACATACTCCATCAAAATCGTCCAGTAAACCCTAGAACTTCATAACATAAGCAGCTCCCCTTCACTCGAAGTCAAAATGTCAGACAACATACCATTCGAAATGCAGATGGAAATCATGAAAAGGCTTCCTGTTAAATCCTTGATCCAATTCAGATCTGTCTCCAAAGCGTGGAAGTCTCTCATCGACAGTTCTGATTTCATCACCCATTATGGCTCCCCAGACACACAGCCGCAACATCTACTTGTAAGGTCTGACAAACGCGTTGGTGCAGATGTTGACCAAAAATATGTTTCAATTGTGGATGACGATAGTTTTCCCCGACAGATTGTTTCCCTCACTCTTCCTCCATTGATTAACATGTTTCAATTTCATAGAATAGTAGGCAGCTGTCGTGGCTTGTTTTGTTTGTATACTGTTTTTCGTGATGCTCCCTTCCCTGGACCCCACATGGCCGCTCTTTGGAATCCTTCTATTAGAAAAGCTGTTGCTGTTGTCGTGCCTAATGTGGCAGATGCGACAAAAGGGGTATATAGAACTGTTTTAGGTTTTGGGGTTTGTCCTAAGACTAGTGATCCTAAGATTGTCAAGATTACTCATATTCTTAATTGGAACGATATGGAAAGTATACCTCACAACATCCCATGGCATGTTGAGGTTTTTACATTAAGCACTGGGACTTGGAGAAGTCCTAATAGCAATCTTCCACGTAAATCAATTACATTTGGTTTTTCGCAGGAAGTTATAGATGGGTTTCTTTATTGGCATGCTATTGATAGGATTAATATGTATGGTGGATTTAGTAGTTTTAATCTGATTATTTCATTTGATATGACAAGTGAGGAATTTAAAGAAGTGAACCTCCCACATGATTTAGCACAACTAAATTATTTGTACCTCTCCAAGCTAAGGAAGTCTCTTGTTGTGCTTGAACACGATTTTGATGAGATGATTTGTAATGTATGGATAATGGAGAGTGGTGTTACAAACAAGTTTAAAAAGCTATTTACCATTGACGTAGATGTTGGAGTCGAACTAACAATATTGGCATTTAGGAAGAGTGGTGAAGCTATAACTGATTATCGCTATATACAGTATGATGCTTCATATCTTGTTGTTTATGACCCGTACTCGAATCACTTCAATCATTTTAAAAATCTGGAGATTAATGGAATAGGTTCATACGATGCGGATGTGTACACGGAAACACTACTTCTACTTGATCACCCAGACGCATAAAGGTATAATCCAATAGCTTGGAAACAAGGATTGAAGCATCCAAGCAAGGTAAATGGTTCTTGATCTCAGTTGGTAGGAGTCTTGATGCGCTTGTGCTTTTAGATATTGATTTTTTTATTTGTGTGCTACATTTCACTACTATTTAGAAGTTTAAAGGGATGGTTTCCTTTGATTAATGCTATAACAATTCAAGAAGTAAGGACACATTTATAAATAGCTAGTGAAGTAGCAACAACATTTAAGAAGTTGAAATAAGACCAGTAATAGATTAAAAGATAATTAAGATTTGAAAATACCTTAGCTTACAATAATTCTGGTTTATACAATCTGCTTCGGAACAAGTAAAAACTTACTGTGACATGAATTACAATCTGAAAATAAATATTCCAACTTGATTAATTTTGCACCTAAATGCTCTCCTGTAACAATTCATTTATACTGGGGTTTGAAGGTTGTTGTGATGTGTGACCTTGTTAGGGGAACTAGTATTGGTCTGGTCGCTTTGTTTGCAGTTTATGGTTATGCTTGTTATAACCTCATTGTTTGGAGGTGCTATTTGCTGCAGATTGGGTTCGGATTTTTGATGTTGCTGGAAAGGAAGATACCGAGGTTTAGGATGGATAAGGTTTCGTTATATTGTTTTCTTTTTCTTTTCTGTAATGCAAAATATATCAACACAGATGTTAAGCAACATACCCACACAATGTTGCACCCGTCTAAAATTGAGGGTTTTTTTTAATTGTTTTGCTTACATTCTGAGTCAATCAAAATAGTACAATCATTTTGATGTGAATACAAACGAGTTGCACACCTAAAATAGTTTATATAAATGCTCACATATCATTAATATACCTATGCTGCAAGACTAAGGTGGGTGATTTTACCATATTACGACCTCCGGTACAACGACTATATATAGATTGAAAAATGAATATGAAAAGCACCGACACACGTGATCATTTTGCTCCTTACGGTGCAATAATCAGCGAGGAAATAGTGTTCTAAAAACAAATAGTACATGATGTACTGTACATCAAATCTCATAATAAAATATAAGGTCTCGTACGATCCGAACCCCAAGCCTAAAATATTTTCATGAACATAGTAGTTTGTTATTAAGCTGTTGTTCTAAGACTTAAACTAGAAAGTTTAATACTAGTGAAAATAGTGAAGAAGTTCATGGGTCCTAATCCTGGAGTAATGCTTCTTAAAGCACAATAGTGTTGGGGAAATTCAAGAATATGCATGATTCTTAGGATCAATTTTTGTGTATAATGCAAAGAATCCCAGCTAAGAAGAATGTTTGGAACATCATTCAAAGGTTGGCCATAATGGCACGAAAAGAAATCATAAATTGTTTCAAGATCCGCAATGAGGTGGCATTAATTTGAGCAAGCTAATTGTTGACACCAATAATAAGCTTAAATCTGAAGTAGGATAATAAAACTAAAGATGCTTGCTGGAAGCCTGGAATTTTGAGCTTTTCATCTATATGATGGTAATTCCTTATTAAAAAGATTAGATTACGAAAGTACTAAGGAAGTCCGAAACATCAGATGTAGTTATATTAGTGATCCAAATGGGTATTATTGGAGTGAGCACAAAATGGCTAAGAGATTAAAGCAGTTAGAGATATTTTTACAGCTTATGAAACTTCTTATATGTTGGGTAGAATGGGATTGGGGTTTCTGGGGTTGCATTGGTGTGTCTCTTTTTAGCACTCATCTGTCATTTCTATAGAATTATCTGCAATTTTTTACGATTCTACAGTCATGGTTCATATATTTTACTCTACCATGATCATATCAGCGAATGTTGAGAACAAGTTCAACTAGGTCCAGGTAGAGTTAAAAAGCGTATAAATTGACCAACGCTATAAATGGATACAATCAGAATTATTATAAAATCTATCAAACACCTAAAAACTGTTATAACAACCAATAAAATCAGAAACCAGATCAAGATAAACAACCAAAACAAAAAACATAGCAGCAGCAAACCAGATTAAGTTGAACAAGATCCAAAAGGAGCATTTGAAGAAATTAGCAGCACCGAGTCACTAAGAAAGATAATATCCCCAATCATGCTTCTAAAGTCAACTGAACAATAGCATAGGAAAATATGACTACAGCCTTAGAAACTGTAAACCCAAAACAACCCATGACACTTTATAAAAAAGTCCAAATTAGCATAAAGAAAATCTCCTCATAATGATTTAGTGAGCTCCAGGTTATTGAAGCAGCAAGAAAGATGCATCTAGTTGTGCTTTAGTTTTAGAGAAAACCAAATAATAGGTCACCTAAGATCAGAAATGGTTTCTTATTCTGCAGCAGCACCTGAAAAATCCGCTTCCAACAATACATAATAAAGCATTAAACATAACATAATAATTTAATCATAAGAGGAGAGTATTAAGAAGAAATTGTCAACATATACATACAATAATCATGTCCATATATTTCTTCTTTCTTCTATCAAACATCATCAGGTTACAAGTTTCCATCCTCAAAAGCGATTGAATACACATTACAAGCTTTAATTATGAGATACTGTAAAAAAAAAAGACGGAAAAAATGAAACTTTTATGTTGTCTAATTCACATTTCATTTACAGTGGTGGAATAATTAATAGTTTATCTTCATAGTTAATTGCATGATTGTATCAATAAGCAAAGCTAACGCACGTCACACTAACACAAACAATGCTAGATTCATGCCTTGTTATATTTTGACGCCGCTATTGGATGGCCATTTTTGCATGTTTTAGGTCCCAAAAGAGAAGCAGGAACAGTAACATCTGACAGCTAAATCCACATTTTATTACTTTTAAATAAGCCACCGTTTAACAAAGAAAATACAATTTACAAACACCTTCGATCATGTTCAAGAATCAAGAGTAAAAAACATATTGCAAAACATCGCCTAACCGCATGCCATAACTAACTTTGCGTACTTGTAGTCTTGCGAGAGTTTACTAGAGTGCTTAACCAATAAGTTTAATTTGAGTCTGTGGGACCAAAATTTCAAGCTATGAATTTGCATTTTTTTGTAGAAGTATTCAAAACAGATTTGAGAGTGCAGTGTTGTTGGAATAGCACGTTCTAAATGTTTGCCAATCTTATCCATTGCAGAGATGTTTCAATAGAAACAGCAACCTAGGAAGAACATGTAGCTTACTGTCTCTATCAAAGAAATAAAAAAGTTACGCACGATTGGAACACCGGGTGAAAGTTGAGTGACTTTAGAAGAAAAAGTAACTTTGTGGCTTTAGTGCTACACTTGAGTAACATGATTATTTGTGTGTAAAGTTACCCATTCTTAATACTGAACCCAACTAAAATGCACATGGTTATACCACATGAATCAGTGGACCTTGTTGGAGAAACCCACTACCACATGATACGAAGAGCACAAAGGAGTCTATCGTCACACTCCAACTAAGCAAGTACTTCATGTGTATATCAGTGTCATGAGTCAGATGGTCAATGGGTTACTTGGCTGGTTTGGAGATATTAGGGGAAGACGAATCAATGCTTTGTTATTGTAAAAGGCAAACGCATTTCCCTGATAATGCTGGGTACTGGGAAACTAAAGTATGGTTATATCTATACAACCAGAGGATGGCAGTCAATTGTCAATTTAATTTGAAGTGATAAAGTCAAAATCCGACTTAGGGTCAATATGACTATAGTTTACTGTCATTTGAATTCAATGGAAATGGTGGATGAGTCAATTGGCAATCAATGGTTAATGGGTCATCTTAACTGCTGCTATGGTAGGTGAATTATCCGAGTTGTAAGTGTGAACTTATGATGTCATAAGGCATTAACAGCTCAGGTGATAGCATTAGTCAAATGCAAATCTTAATCAACAGACGAAGAGTGTAAAAAGTCAACAATATTTCACTATCAACAATTGGATCAAATAGTAGAAGCGTAAAAGTATGTTGTTGATTGTCAAGGAAAGAGTAGAAGTATAATAAATAATAAGCCAAGTAACTAGAATTGAACGAAGATTTTTCAAAAGAGTGTCAGAATATATATATACCAACACGAGTGCTTTTATAAATATTTACCAAACTAAGCATAAATTATACAAAATGACATATTTACCACTGAGTATAAAAATCAGTAAATGATAGATATCTAAATTTTACTCAAAACAACCCACCCACCCACAACCCTACTCCCCCTACAGTACATCACATCTTACAAAATCACAGCAATGGAGGATGTCAACCCGACAACCCCACTACACATATGGCTTCCTTTGGCCTTTATGACAATTATAGGTTATTTGTATACAACGTTTTCGACTGAAGTTTGAATACACCTGGCAAAACCGGCGGGTCAAGTCAGGTGCCGGGTCAAAACGGATAGCTTTAAAGATGGTTTTGTTTTTCTAAGAAGAAATATGGTAACAGCCGATCAATCTCCGGTTCTTCATATTATCATCTTTGCACCGTTAATCAAATTATCTTTTTCAAACTTCCTGATTCTAGCAAAATTTCCAGTTCTCCATCAACAAGACAACTTACATAAAAGAAAAAAGAAACAGAAAAAAAAAGCAAACCTTCTGTTTCCTTGCCTACCCCACTGCAAATTTTTTATCCTAGTGAAACAAAATACACAGAGATTTTTTACTTACATAAAAGAATCTAGTTAGACTTGAACCAATATAAGTCAACAGAAACTAATTCAGGCATAAGAATTACACATTTTAAAAATTTCCTAGGATACTCTCCATATGATTAACAAAATTGCATCTTCTAAACCAAGTAAAATAGCTGCAACTTTTGTCAATCGACTACCATTGCCTCATATAAAAAATTATTATATAAAATATCCAATTTACAAAATAAGAGATTAGTTATAAACTTTTATATTACAGAGGACAATTCACCAACTAAACAACCAGAACATGCCAAAAAGTAAACTCAAATAAATTAGGGTTTAATGATCTAATACTTGATACCAATTTGCAGATCTCAAATACGCAGATATAACATCAGTCCAACCAACTGAAAGTGCAGCATAACTGCAACAGTCAATTAAGCTTCTAACTGACACTGTAACTGGTAAAATGATTTAAAATAAACAATAATAATAAAACGTAAAAGAAAAAACACATTCATTTCTATTTAGGCAATCCAACAAACACTTGGTGAGCAAGGATGATAGGGCGAGTCAACAAACTGCTACAAATATTATTAAAGAGTTCCAGAATATTTAAATTTAAAATCTAGTTATACCAACAAAATGAGTGAAAACTAGAGCACATTTCAGGAATGAGATCGATGTAAAGTTTCTAAAAACTAGACCAAATAGTTTACCTCTAGGGTTAGAGACAAGATCAATGTAGAAGACGATTATGGCTTAGACGATTTTAGAGACGAATCAATGATTTATGGTGTTCAAATGCGATTTCAAGTGCTAGATCGAGCAGAGATGGTACTGTCAAGTATAGGTTTGCATGTTTTCCTAAATTCAGCTACATAAAATCCTACAAAATTATCTGGTATAATAAGAGTGAACAACTTTGTAAACGATTTTGGAACAACTAAGTTAAATCTGGCCTCTACAGTTTATAAATTGACAATTCAGGTATATACCAATGTGCTTAATTGTCTGGAAGGTTTACTTCTACTAATTCTTAACTTATCATATCAAATGAAATAATCATATAATACGAGTTAAATCCACCATAATTGGTTATCCTATCAGTAGCAAGCCAATAAAGCATTCCACCTATAACCACCATATTATATTTATCAAATTCAATTGCTTTACGAAGGCAATTGCTATATGGACTTCTCCAAGCCTTTGTGCCTAATGTAAAAACTTCAACTTTCCAAGGGGTATAGCTTAGATTGTCCATATCTCTCCAACTAATAAGTAATAACATCTTGTTAGGACCGGCGAACGCGTAATCCGACAATCACGGGGTCTATACCAGAGGTGCGGAATCCCTCTAGTATGTTCTAATAACAGGTATGAGATTGAAACAATGAAAACGAGTAATCACAACACACACACACGGGTCAAAATATTATAGATTAATCACTAAAACAGAGCTCGAGTGTTTACAGAGATCAAATCAGACGTCTTAGACCAGGGGAGGGTGTTTGGAGAGTGTGTGAGGCAAGAACTGAGGTCTAGGGTTGAGAACGGGCCTATTTATACCACCCGGGTACGACCAGACCACATCAGGCGATTAGCAGGCCCAGTATAGGCGATTAGCAGCTAATCGCCAATAAAGATCAGCCAAACGTGTGAACAGTACATGCGATGAGGGCCATAATCGCATGAACAGTAACCATAATCGCCTGATACATCTCAACGACCCCAAAACACGTATAAACGCCTCCAAACACCCCGAAATACGTCCAAACAACTGATATACTAGCCTAGGGACATCATGTACTAACAGACTCCCCCTTGGACGAGGCTAGTATACGTACAGACATTACCAAAAGACAACGTTTATACCAAAAGCTAACAACTTTACAGACTCGATAAGCAGAAACAATTACAACTAAACAAAATGACAAGCAGCATCTTCTGTCTTCATCTTCAGCTTGACGTTGTTCTGACCCTTGTGATTCTCGACCAATCGCATCCTGCATGAACCTTGTTGGCGTAGCAAAACCGGATCACTCTTTTAAACTTCATCTCTTGATCGGCTTCAACAGGCAAATGCATGATCGGGTGCTGGTACAACGTCTCTACATCCTTTTCTGAGCAGTTGATCAACCACATAGGATCCCAAATCCTTATCTTCCTGCAAGGGTTCGGACTGTTGCCCAAGACAATCACGGCTTCTGTAGTTGCTGCATCATAGTGCCAATAATACAGCTTAGACGAGAAATCTTGCTCAACTGGAACTATGGGAATCCTTGAAACGCACTTCGGTGGCTTGATCTTGTGTTCCCAGATAGGCTTCAATGTAAAAGGATGAATCTTGTCTGTTTGGTATGATCTGGGATACCGAGGCTCGAAGTCTTTCCATCCCTCTAAGCTTTCTCGCTTCAACTTTGTGTAAAAACCCTGAAGAGGAGGAGCTTTCTCTTTGTATAACGGATAATCGAGACGAACTAGATCACGAATGTACCAGAATGGCAGACTCAGAATGTCTTTGTATTCTCTGAAGTACAATACACCTTCTTGCCACTTTACCCCCAGCATTCTTGTGTGACTAATATACGCCCAGCTTATCACGTTTCCAGACATCTTCAGCAAAGTCATTCTTCAACTTCTCTTCGGCCTCACGTACCATTTCCTCATCTATGTTTGGAATTCCAGCGCCCGAGTCATTCACAACGTACTCAGGAGTCGGCACGCTGGTTCCATCTTCTAGATCCACTTCATTATTCTCTGGATGCATCTCAGGAGGAACACTTTGGCTTGCCCTGGAAGATTCTCCAGATGCACAGCCGTATACTTTAGCTATATCCTCTGATGTCATCTCAGGTGGAATCTCTCCTTCTTCCAGATCATACTCAGGCATGGCAGGTGGTGGGAGCAAGTTGCCTTCGTCATCATATGCAAAATAACAGTTTAAAGGCTCCACGTATTCAACCTGAACTATCGCTTTCTTCTTCACTTTTTCACGAAGTTGTTGAATCTTGCTCATCATAGGTGCAGGCTCCCCCTGAGCAGAAGAACCTGCTTCGGGATCATTGCCTCGGCGATCATGACTCTTCTTTGTGCGTCCTGAAGCTGAACCACCCGATGATCCGCCACCGTCTGTGGCTCCAGGATCACCACCATCACCTTTACCATCACCATCATCATCGTCATCAGACTCATCATCATCCTCCTCATCATCGTCTTCTTTTTCACTTTCCTCATCATCATCACCAGCCGTACTAGCTCCAGCTTCCGAACCACCCGTGAGTCTAGGTTGAGTTCCAGTCAACTCATCCAATCTAGTCCTCAGCCTTGTGTTTTGCTTCCTGTATTCGGTGATTCGGCGCTCATTGTTCACATTCGCGAGCTGGAGATCACTGTACTTCCCTTCAATACCTGTAAGTCTTGCCAAGGCACTTTGGTTCGACTGTATCAATTGCTGGTGTGATTCCATTAGCTGCCTGTTCGACTCCAAAATCTGCTGATTAGATAAAGTAAGTGCGTCGACAGTAGCTCTCAAATCTGTATTTGCAGTAATAGTCTCGCCAATCAGTTCCAACATCGCCGTTTCGTTCTCTTCTATTTGGGCGTTTTTGCTTCTTAACTCAGCTATTTCACGAGCTTGTGCAGCAACTAAAGCCGTAAGTTCGCTGACATGTCGTTGAAGTTGTTCGTTCGTTGCTGAAGTCGAAGAAGAAGATTGGCCTGAAGGTTTAGCAGCTGTCGATCTTGCTGCTTCCTTCAACCTCCGGATATGATCACCTACCGGATTAGAGACTAACTATGAACCTGTCGCTTCAACGGTAGCTGAGACTGACTCAGTGAAGACTACCGAGGAAGGAATTGACATAGTCACGCCCGCAGACATAGCTGCACTGAAAGATAGAGGAACTGAAGATGTAGCTGCTGTTGTTGTTGTTTCTGTTGCTGCTGTGGTTGTTGCTGATACGGTAGAGGAAGTAGGAGTGCCAAAAGTATCAGGGAGATTCAAGGTTGCACGTCTTCCCCTCAATCTCTTAGGAGTCTTCTCAGCCGCAGCTACCCTACCAACCTTTGCTGCTTTGGTTTTCTGTCTTTTGTGAAGAGGAGGCGTGCTAAGATCAGCATCGATATCTGCAACAAGATCACCACTTCCTGGAGTGAAAGTGGGATCTCTTGCAAGATCTCTCGCCTCGGCTGCGCGAGCTCTATCCTCTTCCAAACTAAGTACATCAGGTGAATCTTCTTCTGTAGCTTCTGAGTCGTCATCATCATCATCAATGTCTTCTATGTTAACCGGGCCTTCATCCAACTTATCCTTTCCTTTCCCTGAGCTGAATGGTGCATCTACATCCAGAGACACAGAATTAAACACATCATCATCGCGTCTCAGCTCAGCATCACCCGTATTGCCCGGTTCATTGGCTCCCAGAGCTACAGTAGGTCTGCCAATGTTATCATCATCTTTGAACACTTGTCTGTGAACCTAAACATCGTCTTCTGAATCACTGTCGTCGTGCCTCCACCTATTACCAGGAGGTGCCTCATAGTTATCTCTCGCAAGAAATGCATACAATCTACGACTTGGTGGATACTCTGACTTTGGCTTGTTCTTGTATTGCAACATTCTTTTCAACTCAACTTCATCAATCTTCTTTATATCAAGCAGCTCTTCAACACGCTTCACCATGATTGGGATCTGGTTGTCAAGGATCATCTGCAGAAATCGGGGATAGACAATGAAAGCGTTCTTTGTCGGTTTCTGCAGAATCACTTCCTTAAGATGATGCATAATCATTCCAGAGAAGTTGAACGGCTTGTTCAACGTCAACGCAACAATCGCTGATGCCAAAGTGTCCCGGATCGCATCGAAAGTACCTTTGCGAGGGCCGATGCACTTTAGCACAACGTGCGTTAAGTACTTTAACTCTGGAGGTAAACATCCTTTCTGCAACATCTTCTGCGCACGTACGTCGTCAGTATACTTCATCCTGAGGAATCCACCACGTATCAAAATGGAATCGAACATGAACGGATCATCTTTATCATCTTCAAATCTCAGAATCTCGCGAACTAAATCTTCAGTGATAATACCATCCTTTCGTTGCACAGTACTTCGGATTGTTGCTGGAGTTGTGCTGTTGTCGACCTTAGCATTCTGATAGAATTCCCGGATAATGTCTTTGTAAGCCGCATATTCTGTAGAGATAGCATACTTTATCTTCGAGCGCTTCAAGTACTCGATAATGCCTTCAAACCGCTTGCATTCCGGCTTCTTTATAGGTCCAAGAAATGCCAGACAGTTGTGCTTGGCTGACGTACCGTACTGCATATTTCTATAAGGCAAACACACGACAAGATCATCAAAAGCAGTTCAAGATATGATAAACGGACAAAAAACGGACAAAGTTTGACAAGAAATTGGTCAACAGAAGGTTACATGCGATTAGCCAAGCTAATCGCTAGTAACAGTACACGTTTGGGTTCTAATCGCTATCATTCATAGGCGATTAGCAGACAAGGACCTCCAAACGCTTAACTGTTCACACGATTAGCCAAGCTAATCGCGTGACGGTTAGTATACTTCACCAATCTTTGTCAAAACTTGTATTGGGTCAAATTGGGTCTGATTTTGGTTACATTATAACCTAAACTAACCGATTAGCAAAACCCCTTTATCATATTTCAAAAACAGCTCAGATTCAAAGGTTAATTGACCGGTTTTAGAATTAGGGTTCTTCATGGTTTCAAAATTGGGGCTTTTCAGATTAGGATGTTTTAGGTTAAAATTTTGGTATGGATAAATCCTATACGAGCCGATAAACAAACCCTCATCAAGAAATCACATCAACAAACTAGTTTTAAGAATTAATCAAGTGTTTTAAGGACGCAAGGGTATCGGCCAAGAACACACTGATTTAACCCCTAAAAACACGTTTTTAGGATCTGAAATTTAGAGAATAGTTACCTTAGATGATGTAGATTAAGTTTCAAGATCAAGAGAAAATTTTGCAAGAGTTTGGTTTAGGGTCGGGATGAGAGGGAAACGAGTGCACAGGTCCTTGTTTTTGAAAGAGTGTGATATACGTTAATTTATACATATAAATGCCCCAAATTAACTCCCATTTATATATGTTTTTGGCCTTATAACTGATGAATTGGTACTTATTTGGTATCTTTATGATTACAGGTCTTAAACGGTGTCCATGAAGCAAACCGGATAAAAAAAC
Source organism: Ambrosia artemisiifolia (assembly GCA_032199755.1). NCBI lineage: Eukaryota > Viridiplantae > Streptophyta > Magnoliopsida > Asterales > Asteraceae > Ambrosia > Ambrosia artemisiifolia. Next base: position 4,890,040 of record CM063529.1, on the reverse strand, counting down.
GGACAGTTTCTGCACATTCTGCACATTCTGCACAATCTGCAGGTGTTGGCACCCCCGTGCGCCCTGGTGGCACCCCCGTGCAGGCATACTTGCACTCCCAGGCGCACCCCCGTGCACCAGCCCGTGCAAGCATACTGCACTCCCAGGTGCACTCCCATGCACCAGCCCGTGCACCAGATTGGCACTCCCAGGTGCACCCCCGTGCACCTGCCCATGCCAGATCTGACAGTTCTATAAAACAGAGCAGAACGTCATTTTTAGGGTATTGGGTGATATTTGGGCGATTTTGGGCGATTTTGGGGCGATTTTCTGGGCATGTAAGCTGCTGTGAAGCCGATTAACAAGCTTGGGAAGCAATCCAAGTCCATTACCATCATCCAATCCATCATAACCTTGCTTGTTTATGGTTTGATTCTTGACCTAATATTATATCAAATCTGATTTTGAAGCTTTGTTATGTTGTTTAGCTTAATATTTGTAACCTACGGGTAAAAACAATAGTATTTAGTAGTTTAAACAACCTTTGTATGTTAATTGTATTTTGTATGAATTTGGTGTTTTTCATGTTGAATCTTGATGATCATAATGCAAACTTGTTTTATTGTTGTTAGATTTGTAGTTGTGTTTGAATGACTTTGATGATTGTCGAATGTGTTAGGCGGATTACTTGTTGAAGAAACCGTCCGTTTAATCGTCCGGTAGTAGACTAGTTAACTTGTTAACAAAGTTTACACCATGAAACTGTAACCGGGTATTGGTTTGGTTAAAGTCACTCGGATAATGATTATAGATGTTTACCGGCACGTAAAAGAGTCTAAAAAGCTTAATGGTGTTGTTACCAATCTTTGACACGGTTAATGATCTTTGGTAGTTATTTTGGTTAAAATGGCGATCTTAGTAGATTTGTGTTCAAAGTCGGTAAAATGGAATAGGTTGTGAAATGCTCTACTTTATGCTAGTCTAGGTGGTCGTATTGTGTATTCGATATTGCTTTCCTTAACTAGTGCGGTTGAGGACTCCCGAAAGGTGATACTAACCTTTATTTAAAGATTCTCATGAGATCATATCAGCTGCGTGCTAATAAACAACTTGAAGTGGTTAACGTGTGTATTCGTGTTAGCTTTCTGTATAGTTGTCATGTTAGGATGCCTGAAAGGGACACTAACTGTCGGAAAATGGGAATGTTGATCGCACGCCTTTATTTCATATGTTATGTAGTTGACATGTTTAGGTTGTTATTATAGTATATTTATATATATATATATATATATTTTGTATTTGGAGTCTTATATATATATATTTGCTATGATTTAGTTTAAATTAGATTAAATTAGTTAAAACAAACATTGCCTATCTTTTCTTACCGGTAAATCAGTGACAACGGTTCAGTACAATCGCTCCGCGCGCGTCCATGGATCGATACTTGGTTCTTATCTATGCTTTACTACATATGTGACAGGGTGCACTTGCCCTTTAATGCCCATATGTATGCTCAGAGCACACCAAGTTTTTGGCGCCGTTGCCGGGGATGCGACGAGCTTTAGGAACGACCCGAGTTACTCCTTTATCGGTGTACATGCTTGTGAATATATGTCTATACTTATTTATTTGATTCATTCATTTGTTTATAGCAATCTTTATTTGTTTGTTTGTTTATATACTTCTTTTTATTCTTTATTTGATTATTTGTTTCTTGATATATTGGATTGATTATTTATTGGTTCATAGGTTGCATATATATTTGTTGATTTACTTGTTAAATAGGATTGTTTTATTGATTATTTGTAAATTTGAATGTTAATATATTTATTTGATCGATTATTGTATTTATTTATTTGTGTATAAATTTGATTGATTCAGTTTATTTGTCCGAATTCGGACTAATTGTTAATTTGTAGATTTTTTGAATTAAATTCTTTATTTGTTGATTTTGTGTTCATATTTCTTTTCTTTATGTATAATTATAATTTTTATGTGTATATTGTTTTTGTGTATATATTTATGGAATTATGGGTGTGTTAAATCTAAATTCGATGGTTTGGATGCTTTTGCAAATGGTTTGAGTTATGAAAAATTTGGAAAATTTCATCGATATAAAAGTGGTTTAATAAAAATAAATTTCTGTGAAAAATGCTTCATTGCGAGTCGCAAAGAAGTTGGGCTTATGGTTTCGCTTTATGCGAATTCCTAATTACCCCGGATTTTATCTTTTATTGTTCACGATACGCAAACAGGATCACCAGTGTCCTTCGCGTGAAATGAAAACCGATTTTGTATTGAAATACATTTAGGATCAGTTTTAAAACGGGTTGGACATCTAGTCCAGATGGGCTAGGTGCAAGTAGGCGGACAGTATGTACCCGGTTCGATCCGGCGGCACCTCGTTTCCAACCCACACATTTTTGTTTTGGTCCACTCGACTGTTCCGTCGCATCCATCATCATTATTCTCATCCATTATTTTCCATTATATTATTTTTCAGTGAAAAAGGTTGTTTCGCGCAAAGCAAAAAGACGGTCTTTATCTTGTTGCGACGCGCGAGCATCTTGAGTCCCTGTATCTACTTGCGCCACGCGAGAAGCGGTCTATACTTCTTCGCGATGCGCAAGTGATTATGATTCCATTGAAATTTTTTATTTTTTTTTATTTTTATATATGTATATTTTCGTAATTTTATATTGGTTTTATAGTTTCTAGTATTGTAATTTTTGTATCATAGTGCATATCTTCTTAAGTTAGTTTAGTGTATAGTTTTAGTATTTTGATTTTGTATATTTATTTTATTTTTCTTAGATTGAGTCTGTAATTATTTTGTCTGTAATTATTTCGTACATTGCGTCAGTTTAAGTGTGGGGATGGCCGATGTCTGTTATTGCTCGATCAATCTTCTCGCCCGTACTCAATCTCCATTCGGGCGAAAGCGATCTTAAAGAAAATCTTTTATGAAAACGGCCATTCCTAGAAGTTTAAAGTCCAAGTTGGACTTAATTTGAAAGTCAAGAGGACTGTCTCGATCGAAAATTCAAAGGGTTTGACTTTCAAAGTCAACGGTCATCGCCTAAAAGTCTATATTGAAGGGCCGGTTGACCAAACCGTAGAGGAGATCGATCTCTACGCCCCACACGCCTCATAAAGTGTGTGGAAATGAGTCTAGCTAGCGACTCGTTAATAAATATAGCGAGGCGCGTATGGGCGCGCCAAATTGGGGTAGTAGGTGATTGTTTAGTTAGTTAGTTAAATTTTTAACTTAGTTTAAATTTCTTAGCTTTAATGTCGTTTCGAGTTTTGTGCAGGTTCTTACAGGTTTGATCGAAGCCGGAAGGAGCAATGAAGCGCATACAGTCGCCAAACAGGTTAAACATAGCTAAAATGATGTTTTCGGACGAGTTGGAACAGCTGCGCGCGAAACTGCAGTTTGCAGCCTCAAAACTGCAAGTCTGTAGGTTTGGCACGGTCAAGCGCACGCCCGTGCAGCTGACCGTGCACAACCCAGTGCACTGGGGTGCACAAGGGAGTGCTAAAGGATGTGCACGGCCAGGAGCACGGCCGTGCACCTGACCGTGCGGGCCAAAAAAAAAAAAAAAAAAACCCAGCCCACCAATGGGCCCAATAAACATTTGCACACCCGGCTGCACCCTCATTCCACCTCTTTTTGGCCGAGAACATCATCTTTTGGTCTAGATTCTTCACTCCTCACTTGCTAATCCTTCAAGGTATGAATCTCCTTAGTATAAATTATTGTTTTCATTCTTTAAAGTATTAGGATTTCTTCATAATTGTTTAACTAATCCTTAAAACTTCTTGAATGTTTACAATAATTAGTGTAGATTAGCATGTTATTCTTCTAATCTTTCAAGTTTTGGATATTTCTTCATAATGTTTAATTAAATCCGAAATTTGCAAAAAGATTAGTTGAATATCTAGTATAATATTAGAGTAGTTTTGTATAATAATTGTAATGTAGTATTAATCTTAGTTGTAATTAGGTTAGTTTAAGAAAATTTGGGGTTTTCTTCATAATAGTTCAAACAAGCCTCAAATTTCGGACTTTCTTCATAATTGTTCAAACAAGCCCTAAAATTTGGACGTTCTTTTGTGTCTTTGTTTTAAATTCAGTAATGATGAATGCTTGGAGTTTTATTTCAATGAGTTGTGTGTTTTGCAGCGCCTTTTAGCACTTTTGTAGGTACTAAGGAAAAGGAGTTCATGATACACACGAGCATTGAGGGCTGAGTAGACATGACAGTGTCCTTGGATAACCTGCAGTTTGCTTCGACACCAGGGGAGTTTCAGTTTCTCTTCTTTGCACTATAGTTTAGCTATTCATAAGGCTTTACTATTTTTTGGGTCACATTGAGGACAATGTGATGTTCAAGTGTGGGGAGGGTAACTATGTTAACTTTACTTAGCTTGCACTATAGTTTAGCTCTTCATAATGCTTTACTATTTTTTGAGTCACATTGAGGACAATGTGATATTCAAGTGTAGGGAGGGTTGTTAACAGTATTAGCTTTTCTTGTCCCAAGTTGTGAAAAAGAAAAACTCCCAGTTTTTAATTTTTGTGGCATAACACTTGAGAAAAAAGCGGTGAATTCTTCATAATTTTTGTAAATTAATACGGTTGGTTGCGTTTATGAAGCGTTAGATTTGATAAAAGCGGACAAGCCAAATTTGAGAAGCATGGCAAACAAAAATGTGACTAGCATGTTAATTTTTACACTTGTACCCATTCCTTCCGTTACGTGAGCATTCTTTTTGAGCCTTTTATTGCTTTTTCGATACTTGCTCGCTATATGCGAAATATGAGTGCGCCGAATGGCTGATGTGATTTAGAACTTGTTATTAGCATACTTTTCGAGATCATATATGTGCAGATTTGCATGAAAGTGATTGAGGCATTTAGGATACCCTTTTGACTTAAGCCTTTTCTTTTCGTTTGATCTGTTTCCCGCACCCAAATGTTATCCACTAGTTAACCATGTTGAGCCTATATCCGTGTTTTTTCTTACTTAACCCACCATTTCACCACTAAACCAAATTTAGCCTTTTTCTTTTAAACCTTTTGTGTTGGAACTCGGTTTAGGTTATTGTTTGACTCGTTTTATGTTATAGTTCATGTTCGGGTATTTAGTTCCCGTGTTTTGGTTTATTCTTGTATAGTTCTCAGTTGTATTCAGCATGTTATTAAAAAAAAAAAGAAGAAGAAAAAGAAAAAAGAGAGAGAGAAAAAGAAAAAAAAAAGAAGAGAAAAAGAAAAAAAAAATTAGAAAAATAGTATACCCTAAAATAGGGTGAATTAGCAATGTTTGAGCAGTTTTCAGGGCTTGAAAGTTAGAATTTCATGGTTAGCTCGAATTAAATAAATTTCGCCTATGTTTGCGTGTGTTTTGTATAGTTTACGTTTGTATCTATTAGTTAGACATAACCGCCGAGTTTTAGCCGTTTTGTCACTTTAAATATCCATTCCATACCCTTTACCTTTGCCTATCATTACAACCCACAAGTCCTCTTGATTTATGCATTTCTATATATGAATTGGTAGAGATTAGATCTTTTAACAAGCATATGATATCGCACAAGTCATTGTCTAGGCATTGAGTGTTTACACATACACATTTCATATGTATGATCCACAAATAAGCCGAGTGTGTGTGAACATTGTTAGTGGTGTAAAGATATGCATGCTTAGTCGATTTGACGTTAACCATTGCTTTTGATTTCTATATTTCCAAGTGCTTGTCGGTTTGAAATCTTTGATGACGTCTTTTGACAAACCAGCTAGCCATCTGATTTATTAACTTTCCAGTTTGCTACTCGTGTTGCCATTGGGAGTGTTGAGTTTTCTATTGCTTAGGGACAAGCAATGTTTAAGTGTGGGGATGTTTGATATACGTTAATTTATACATATAAATGCCCCAAATTAACTCCCATTTATATATGTTTTTGGCCTTATAACTGATGAATTGGTACTTATTTGGTATCTTTATGATTACAGGTCTTAAACGGTGTCCATGAAGCAAACCGGATAAAAAAACGGACAGTTTCTGCACATTCTGCACATTCTGCACAATCTGCAGGTGTTGGCACCCCCGTGCGCCCTGGTGGCACCCCCGTGCAGGCATACTTGCACTCCCAGGCGCACCCCCGTGCACCAGCCCGTGCAAGCATACTGCACTCCCAGGTGCACTCCCATGCACCAGCCCGTGCACCAGATTGGCACTCCCAGGTGCACCCCCGTGCACCTGCCCGTGCCAGATCTGACAGTTCTATAAAACAGAGCAGAACGTCATTTTTAGGGTATTGGGTGATATTTGGGCGATTTTGGGCGATTTTGGGGCGATTTTCTGGGCATGTAAGCTGCTGTGAAGCCGATTAACAAGCTTGGGAAGCAATCCAAGTCCATTACCATCATCCAATCCATCATAACCTTGCTTGTTTATGGTTTGATTCTTGACCTAATATTATATCAAATCTGATTTTGAAGCTTTGTTATGTTGTTTAGCTTAATATTTGTAACCTACGGGTAAAAACAATAGTATTTAGTAGTTTAAACAACCTTTGTATGTTAATTGTATTTTGTATGAATTTGGTGTTTTTCATGTTGAATCTTGATGATCATAATGCAAACTTGTTTTATTGTTGTTAGATTTGTAGTTGTGTTTGAATGACTTTGATGATTGTCGAATGTGTTAGGCGGATTACTTGTTGAAGAAACCGTCCGTTTAATCGTCCGGTAGTAGACTAGTTAACTTGTTAACAAAGTTTACACCATGAAACTGTAACCGGGTATTGGTTTGGTTAAAGTCACTCGGATAATGATTATAGATGTTTACCGGCACGTAAAAGAGTCTAAAAAGCTTAATGGTGTTGTTACCAATCTTTGACACGGTTAATGATCTTTGGTAGTTATTTTGGTTAAAATGGCGATCTTAGTAGATTTGTGTTCAAAGTCGGTAAAATGGAATAGGTTGTGAAATGCTCTACTTTATGCTAGTCTAGGTGGTCGTATTGTGTATTCGATATTGCTTTCCTTAACTAGTGCGGTTGAGGACTCCCGAAAGGTGATACTAACCTTTATTTAAAGATTCTCATGAGATCATATCAGCTGCGCGCTAATAAACAACTTGAAGTGGTTAACGTGTGTATTCGTGTTAGCTTTCTGTATAGTTGTCATGTTAGGATGCCTGAAAGGGACACTAACTGTCGGAAAATGGGAATGTTGATCGCACGCCTTTATTTCATATGTTATGTAGTTGACATGTTTAGGTTGTTATTATAGTATATTTATATATATATATATATATATATATTTTGTATTTGGAGTCTTATATATATATATTTGCTATGATTTAGTTTAAATTAGATTAAATTAGTTAAAACAAACATTGCCTATCTTTTCTTACCGGTAAATCAGTGACAACGGTTCAGTACAATCGCTCCGCGCGCGTCCATGGATCGATACTTGGTTCTTATCTATGCTTTACTACATATGTGACAGGGTGCACTTGCCCTAGTGTGTGTGTTTTAATATGAAGGTCGAAACCATTTTTATAAATATTAAAGCAAAACGTGTGTTAAAATCCATTGTAAAATATGTATAGTTACGCACACGTCAGAGTGAGTTGAAAAGAAACTAAGTGTGCCTTATATACCCTCTCCCTAATCGCTACCTACAGTTATGCGATTGGCACGTAATCGCCTGATAACCTAAACGAGTAGGATCCTAATCGTCTAAATGAATGAGCGATTAGGCCCCAATCGCTTATGCTTCCACACGATTACGAACTTGGTTTAACTTATGAGCAATCTTAGCTAATTGCCTATAGAAATGCACGAGTAGGACTCAATCGCTAAAGTTTATACACGATTGGTCTCTAATCGCTTATAGACCAAGGCGATTGGGATACAATTGCTTATAACTTTTACACAAATTACCAAATTGCCCCTGCAGCACCAAATCTCACATTTTTGACCCGTTAAGGTTCGAAACATGCGTTTTTCAACCTGATTTAACACGCAACTCAGATGATGACTCAGATATTTGAAAATGTTTCATTTTCTACCCTTGTACTTGATAAAACATACGGTTTTGACCCGGCAAAAACACAAGTTTCCAATTAGTTGTCCTTTTTATTTTTCGGCGTTTTATTCTTGAAGAAGTATCATTACAATGAATTAGGTTTCCATCATCGGAAATCAAGAATAGCTAATCTACTAAAGTTTAGAAGGAAAATAAGTGAAAACACGAAAACAACTAACTGTACACTAACATATTTTTGCGAGTTTCAACTTAACTGTTGAAACTCGCAAAAATATGTTAGTGTACACGAAAACACTAAAGATTACAATGGATAGACAAATATTTTTGCCCAAATTATGTCTGATACTCAAGAAGAAGTTGAAGAGTGTCCAAGCCAGTCTGAAGCAGTTATTCCTGAAGTTGAAGCTTTGGACTGTGATTCTGATGAAGGGGTGGATCTGGAGGATTTGTTAGCTGAAGCAGACGCCTTGATTAGCAAAAGGTCGATTCTTGTGGATGCTGACTGTACAAAGAACAACCTTGCTGATTTCTTCGGATCAGTGAAGACGGCTGCTCATTATGCTTTGATGGCCATTACAGAGTCGTCTAATCAGGTACGTTCTTCCTCCAATCCTAAACCTGATTGTGTTGAATGTGGCAAGCTTAAGTACAGAATTGATGTCTTAACAGACGAAAATCTGAACTTGAAAGCAGACTTAAGTCAATGCCAAGAGAGCAATGAGGTTTTGAGAGCTAATGAGAAAGCCCTCAAAATCACCATTGATACTCTTAAGAAAGATTCCACTGAGTGTGATCAGCTTAAGTTCAGAATCAAAGAATTAACTGATGAGAATCTGAATTTAAAAGCTGATGTAGGTCCGTTGCAAAGGTCAAATGATTCCTTAAAACAGAAAGAGAAAAATTTTCTTAAGACTATTGAAAATTATAAGAAGGATGTTTCTGAATTGTCTAAAACTCTAGCTAACAAGCAAATTGCTATCAATAATTACATTAATGAGGTTGAAGACACTAAGAAACATGTGGCCATTATTAACTGTGACTATGAGAAGATCAAGAAGAAACTTGAGAGTTACCTGAACTGCAAGTATGTTCTTGATCATATCATTGAACACTCAGATAAGGACAACATTTCCACCAGTCCCAAATATGCTCAGTGTCCTCCTCCGGTGAGATTCGAAAATTATCACTATGATATCTTACCGAATGAAGAGTTTGTGGACTTGGCAGCAGAAGCAGCTAAAGCTGCAGAAGCGCCCAAAGTGATGGAAGCAGTTGAACCTGCCAAAGTCACTAAGGCTGCTCCTCCTGGGCTTGCACTTTCGGCGCAGGAGGAGCAGCCTTAGTGACTTTGGCAAGTTCAACTGCTTCCATCACTTTGGGCGCTTCTGCAGCTTTAGCTGCTTCTGCTGCCAAGTCCACAAACTCTTCCTTCGGTAAGATATCATAGTGATGATTTTCGAATCTCAACGGAGGAGGACACTGAGCATATTTGGGACTGGTGGAAATGCTGTCCTTATCTGAGTGTTCAATGATATGTTCAAGAACATACTTGCAGTTCAGGTAACTCTCAAGTTTCTTCTTGATCTTCTCATAGTCACAGTTAACAATGGCCACATGTTTCTTAGTGTCTTCAACCTCATTAATGTAATTATTGATAGCAATTTGCTTGTTAGCTAGAGTTTTAGACAATTCAGAAACACCCTTCTTATAATTTTCAACAGTCTTAAGAAAAGTTTTCTCTTTCTGTTTTAAGGAATCATTTGACCTTTGCAACGGACCTACATCAGCTTTTAAATTCAGATTCTCATTAGTTAATTCTTTGATTCTGAACTTAAGCTGATCACACTCAGTGGAATCTTTCTTAAGAGTATCAATGGTGATTTTGAGGGCTTTCTCATTAGCTCTCAAAACCTCATTGCTCTCTTGGCATTGACTTAAGTCTGCTTTCAAGTTTCAGATTTTCGTCTGTTAAGACATCAATTCTGTACTTAAGCTTGCCACATTCAACACAATCAGGTTTAGGATTGGAGGAAGAACGTACTTGATTAGACGACTCTGTAATGGCCATCAAAGCATAATGAGCAGCCGTCTTCACTGATCCGAAGAAATCAGCAAGGTTGTTCTTTGTACAGTCAGCATCCACAAGAATCGACCTTTTGCTAATCAAGGCGTCTGCTTCAGCTAACAAATCCTCCAGATCCACCCTTTCATCAGAATCACAGTCGGAGTCACAGTCCAAAGCTTCAACTTCAGGAATAACTGCTTCAGACTGGCTTGGACACTCTTCAACTTCTTCTTGAGTATCAGACATAATTTGGGCAAAAATATTTGTCTATCCATTGTAATCTTTAGTGTTTTCGTGTACACTAACATATTTTTGCGAGTTTCAATAGTTAAGTTGAAACTCACAAAAATATGTTAGTGTACAGTTAGTTGTTTTCGTGTTTTCACTTATTTTCCTTCTAAACTTTAGTAGATTAGCTATTCTTGATTGCCGATGATGGAAACCTAATCCATTGTAATCTTACTTCTTCAAGAATAAAAGCCGAAAAATAAAAAGGACAACTAATTGGAAACTTGTGTTTTTGCCGGGTCAAAACCGTATGTTTTATCAAGTACTAGGGTAGAAAATGAAACATTTTCAAATATCTGAGTCATCATCTGAGTCGCGTGTTAAATCGGGTTGAAAAACGCATGTTTTGAACCTTAACGGGTCAAAAATGTGAGATTTGGTGCTGCAGGGGCAATTTGGTAATTTGTGTAAAAGTTATAAGCAATTGTATCCCAATCGCCTTGGTCTGTAAGCGATTAGAGACTAATCGTGTATAAACTTTAGCGATTGAGTCCTACTCGTGCATTTCTATAGGCGATTAGCTAAGATTGCTCATAAGTTAAACCAAGTTCGTAATCGTGTGGAAGCATAAGCGATTGGGGCCTAATCGCTCATTCCTTTAGACGATTAGGATCCTACTCGTTTAGGTTATCAGGCGATTATGTGCCAATCGCACAACTGTAGGTAGCGATTAGGGAGAGGGTATATAAGGCACACTTAGTTTCTTTTCAACTCACTCTTTCAAAAACAAGGACCTGTCCACTCGTTTCCCTCTCATCCCGACCCTAAACCAAACTCTTGCAAAATTTTCTCTTGATCTTGAAACTTAATCTACATCATCTAAGGTAACTATTCTCTAGATTTCAGATCCTGAAAACGTGTTTTTAGGGGTTAAATCAGTGTGTTCTTGGCCGATACCCTAGCTTCCTTAAAACACTTGATTAATTCTTAAAACTAGTTTGTTGATGTGATTTCTTGATGAGGGTTTGTTTATCGGCTCGTATAGGATTTATCCATACCAAAATTTTAACCTAAAACATCCTAATCTGAAAAGCCCCAATTTTGAAACCATGAAGAACCCTAATTCTAAAACCGGTCAATTAACCTTTGAATCTGAGCTGTTTTTGAAATATGATAAAGGGGTTTTGCTAATCGGTTAGTTTAGGTTATAATGTAACCAAAATCAGACCCAACTTGACCCAATACAAGTTTTGACAAAGATTGGTGAAGTATACTAACCGTCACGCGATTAGCTTGGCTAATCGTGTGAACAGTTAAGCGTTTGGAGGTCCTTGTCTGCTAATCGCCTATGAATGATAGCGATTAGAACTCAAATGTGTACTGTTACTAGCGATTAACTTGGCTAATCGCATGTAACCTTCTGTTGACCAATTTCTTGTCAAACTTTGTCCGTTTTTTGTCCGTTTATCATATCTTGAACTGCTTTTGATGATCTTGTCGTGTGTTTGCCTTATAGAAATATGCAGTACGGTACGTCAGCCAAGCACAACTGTCTGGCATTTCTTGGACCTATAAAGAAGCCGGAATGCAAGCGGTTTGAAGGCATTATCGAGTACTTGAAGCGCTCGAAGATAAAGTATGCTATCTCTACAGAATATGCGGCTTACAAAGACATTATCCGGGAATTCTATCAGAATGCTAAGGTCGACAACAGCACAACTCCAGCAACAATCCGAAGTACTGTGCAACGAAAGGATGTTATTATCACTGAAGATTTAGTTCACGAGATTCTGAGATTTGAAGATGATAAAGATGATCCGTTCGTGTTCGATTCCATTTTGATACGTGGTGGATTCCTCAGGATGAAGTATACTGACGACGTACGTGCGCAGAAGATGTTGCAGAAAGGATGTTTACCTCCAGAGTTAAAGTACTTAACGCACGTTGTGCTAAAGTGCATCGGCCCTCGCAAAGGTACTTTCGATGCGATCCGGGACACTTTGGCATCAGCGATTGTTGCGTTGACGTTGAACAAGCCGTTCAACTTCTCTGGAATGATTATGCATCATCTTAAGGAAGTGATTCTGCAGAAACCGACAAAGAAGCTTTCATTGTCTATCCCCGATTTCTGCAGATGATCCTTGACAACCAGATCCCAAACATGGTGAAGCGTGTTGAAGAGCTGCTTGATATAAAGAAGATTGATGAAGTTGAGTTGAAAAGAATGCTGCAATACAAGAACAAGCCGAAGTCAGAGTATCCACCAAGTCGTAGATTGTATGCATTTCTTGCGAGAGATAACTATGAGGCACCTCCTGGTAATAGGTGGAGACACGACGACAGTGATTCAGAAGACGATGTTCAGGTTCACAGACAAGTGTTCAAAGATGATGATAACATTGGCAGACCTACTGTAGCTCTGGGAGCCAATGAACCGGGCAATACGGGTGATGCTGAGCTGAGACGCGATGATGATGTGTTTGATTCTGTGTCTCTGGATGTAGATGCACCATCCAGCTCAGGTAAAGGAAAGGATAAGTTGGATGAAGGCCCGGTTAACATAGAAGACATTGATGATGATGATGACGACTCAGAAGCTACAGAAGATGATTCACCTGATGTACTTAGTTTGGAAGAGGATAAAGCTCACGCAGCCGAGGCGAGAGATCTTGCAAGAGATCCCAGTTTCACTCCAGGAAGTGGTGATCTTGTTGCAGATATCGATGCTGATCTTAGCACGCCTCCTCCTCACAAAAGACAGAAAAATCGTGTGTGTGTGTTGTGATTACTCGTTTTCATTGTTTCAATCTCGTACCTGTTATTAGAACATACTAGAGGGATTCCGCTCCTCTGGTATAGACCCCGTGATTGTCGGATTACGCGTTTGCCGGTCCTAACAAGTGGTATCAGAGCCTAGGGACATCATGTACTAAGACATCTTAGGTTAGGTAGTCTCACGGCAACCCCCAAAACCTAGAATGATTTTGTTAGTACACGATGTCCCTAGGCTAGTATATTGGATGTTTGGACGTATTTCGGGGTGTTTGGAGACGTTTATAAGCGTTTTGGGGTGTACGAGAGGCTATAGGCGATTACAGAGTGGTATAGGCGATTAGGAGCCTATACCACACCACTGTAGCACACGATTGGGAGACTCTATAAGCGATTATGGCCCAATCGCCTATAGTAGGTTGCCTAATCGCCTTCGTGCTGCTGTACGTACCCGGGAGGTATAAATAGGCCTATTCTCAACCCTAGAGCTCAGTTTTTGCCACACACACTCTCCAAACACCCTCCCCTGGTCTGATACGTCTGATTTGATCATTGTAAACACTCGAGCTCTGTTATAGTGATTAATCTATAATCTTTTGACCCGTTTGTGTGTCGTGATTACTCGTTTGTCTTAGTTTCATTGTTGTTGCTGTTATTAAAGCATATTCAAGGGATTCCGCACTTTGAGTATAAACCCCGTGATTGTCGGGTGACGCGTTCGTCGGTCCTAACAAGTGGTATCAGAGCCGAGACTCTTATCACGGGTGTTTTAATAGCAAAAAGGAGTAAAAACAGGTTGTTTTTGGTGTAAAAGTTGATATTTTTAATCAAAAACCTGTTTGAACTTTTAAACTTTGAGTTTTTTTATCAAAAACCCATATTTTTCAAAATCTTAGTGTGTGCTTACGGTTAAAAACCTGTGTTTTTGATCAGGTTTTGTCCTAAAACTGTTTTGGTAACTTGTCTAATCATTTGGGATCAAAACACAATGTTTTAGATAAGATTTTGAGGCAAAATAGGTGATTTTTGAGCAAAAGTGCGGCTGCAGATCAGATTAGGCGATTACGCAGACCTAATCACATACAAATTTCATACGATTAGGTTATATAAGCGATTAGAGTACAATCGCTATCTACAGTATAGCGATTAGGTGTCTAATCGCATTCAGTTCCTTGTTTAACACACGATTAGGGTCTAATCGCCTATAAGGCTCAAACGATTAGCCCTAATCGCCTGGTAGACCCCTAATCGCCCCTATTCTCCTAATCGCCTATATAACTTGCAATTACAATCCTAATCGCCAATAGGGTTCTGGAACTGAAAATTTGACTAAGTATCGGACTATTATCGAACCTTAACATATGGCGAACCCTTGGGGACATCTGAATCAACCGAGACCTCAATATAACCAACAAATGAACAATCAAATGAACAATCAAACAAACGTACCCACGAACCCTTGGCAGTTCTCTGCAAAACGAAACACGCAACGGATGCAGCAAGCGCAAATGCAAGCGAATGTTGCCGGAATCAATCCGTGGGCGCTAGCTGCTCAACAACAAGCGATGAATACGAATCCATGGGCACTCGCTGCTGCTTCAAACTCACAGACAAATCATCTGTCTTCCGTTCTCATGAGTGACTTAGAGACGGGTAGTTCTAACAGGGCACCGAAACTGCAGTACATGTCAGACTACCATGGATGGAAGGGCAGATTTCAGACGCATGTTGAGGGTATCGATGGTTTAGTATGGTCAGCTATCAAGAATGGGTATGCGAGGCCGTTGGTTGAGAATTCTACTACTCCGATCTCTTTGGAAGATATGACTGAAGATCAGAGGAAGAAGTACAACTATGAGAAGAAGGCGACCGCAGCGTTAAAGCAAGCACTTCCCAAAGACATACTTCATCAGTTTGCACAGTGCACTACTTCGCAGATGCTTTGGTTGGCACTTGCTGAGCGAAATGAGGGCAATCAGAAGACGCGAAAGGTTAAGGTGGATCAGTTGAAGAAGGAGTTCGAGAACTTCAACGCGATGGGGAATGAATCGCTGAGAGATTTGACGGCTAGATACTATCACCTGATGTCCGAGATGTATCAGTATGGGGTTATATATTCTTCTGCAGAGCTCGTGGAAAGACTAGCAGAGGCGCTTCCTTCACACTGGCATCAATGGTTGGACATGCAGAAGGCCAACAATGTTTATCAGACAATCTCCATTAATGATTTCGTGGCAGAGCTGGAGAACAAGGAGATCGAAGAGATCAGAAGAGCGAACAAGCCGCCCGTTGTTCAGAATCCCAGTATCTACTACGGGAATCCAGCTCAGGACATCAGTGTGGGTGGAACCAAACCACAGACTGCTTTCGTGGTTAATCCTGATCCAGTCTTTGCGTTTGACAACTATGGTCCCCCATCTGACGTTCCTCCACCAGTCCTTCCTTGGGGTCAAGGAAACCAGTATCCTTTGAATTATAATACTAACCAATTTGGTGTTAATCCGTTTTCTCATCTTGCAGCACAAGCACAGGCAACCTCCAACTTTGGTGGATCTTCTTCGTCATGGTTTCGTGGTGCTCCTTCTACTAACTATGGTGGATATGGAGGTGCCTCGACTTCGAATCATGGTGGCTATCGAACGAATCTAGTTGCAGAGCAGCTGAACACCGCAGGTTTTGAGAAGGTGATTGTAGAGTTAGCCCAAGAACACATGGCTCTACTGTCAACCTTGGTCAATTCCTATAGTGGATTAGTTGCCAGGCAGATCGGGAATCCTTATCTCACTCAAGAAGATTATTCTCTGATCAACAAGGATGATATGGATTTGATAGACATCCAGTGGCACTTCGCTAGTGTTGTGAGAAGGGCAAAGGATTACATGGATAGAACTGGAAGGAGAGATGTGCTGATTAACAACAACACTAAGTTTGGGTTTGATAAAACAAAGGTCACCTGCTACAACTGTGGCAACAGAAGACACTTTGCCAAAGAATGTGACCGACCTAAGCAACAGGGAAATCAAAATCCCTTCAACAACAATAGAGGCAATCAGAATCAGAGGCAACAAGCTCAGACACAACCTAACCAAAATACTGAACGAGCTCTTGTCCCAGTAAACAACCAGAATCAGAACCAGAGGCCTCCTGCAAACAACAATCAAGCCCTGGTTATTCAAGAAGATGAAGGTTTTAACTGGCTTCACCTCATCAATGCAACAAATGGTGAACAAGCTCCGCAGGGTGGTGCAACATGTTTTGCCCAAATAATGTCTGATGCTCAAGAAGAAGTTGAAGAGTGTCCGAGTCAGTTTGAAGTTGTTATTTCTGAAGTTGAAGTTTCTGACTATGACTCCGACTGTGATTCTGATATGGGGATGGATTTGGAAGATTTGTCAGCTGAAGCAGATGCCTTGATCAGCAAAAGGTCGATTCTTGTTGATGCTGACTGTACAAAGAACAACCTTGCCGAATTCTTTGGATCAGTGAAGACGGCTGCTCATTATGCTTTGATGGCTATTACAGATTCGTCTGATAAGGTATGTTCTTCTTCCAATTCTAAACCTGAGTGTGTAGAATGTGGCAAGCTTAAGTACAGAATTGAAATCTTAACAGACGAAAATCTGAACTTTGAAGCAGACTTAAGTCAATACCAACAGAGCAATGATGTTTTGAGAGCTAATGAGAAGGCCCTCAAAATCACCATTGATACTCTGAAGAGAGACTCTACTGAGTGTGATCAACTTAAACTCACAATCAAAGAATTAACTGATGAGAATCTGAATTTAAAAGCTGATGTAGGTCCATTACAAAGGTCAAATGATTCCTTAAAACAAAAGGAGAAAAGTTTTTTTAGTACTGTTGAAAACTATAAAAAGGATGTTTCTGAATTGTCCAAAACTCTATCTAACAAGCAAATCGCTATCAATAATTACATTAATGAGTTAGAAGACATTAAGAAACATTTGGCCATTGTTAACTGTGACTATGAGAAGATCAAGAAGAAACTTGAAAGTTACCTGAACTGCAAGTATGTTCTTGATTATATCATTGAACACTCAGAAGAGGACAGCAACTCCACTCGTCCCAAATACTCTCAGTGTCCACCTCCGGTGAAATTCCAAAATCATAATTATGATATCCTACCGAAGGAAGAGTTTGTGGACTTGGCATCAGAAGCAGCTAAAGCTGCAGAAGCGCCCAAAGTGATTGAAGCAGCTAAACCTGCCAAAGTCACTAAGGATGCTCCTCCTACGCCCAAAGTGATAGAAGCAGCTAAACCTGCTGAAATCACTAAGGCTGCTCCCTCTGCTGTTGGTGCCAAAGCTGGTGAGATTGCTGATGATGCTAGTGTCTGCGAGACAGACTGTTCTGATGATGAGCTTGATGAACCAGAGAGGTATGCACCGGTAAAGAATTCGAATATTCCTATCCAAAATCACATTTTGTGTGATCCTGAACTGAAAGTGCAAACCCCCGTTGGTAAAAATGTCAAAGTGTTCTATAAATTAAAAGGATCTGATAAAATCTTTGCTGATGAGGTGAGGCCTCTAAGATTCAGAGCTGTTGGGACAAAGAGGATTGACGAAACCACCTTTTGATAACCTTAGTCTATTTCATATCTGCCTAAGTATAGAACTGCTGAAGAACAAAAAGAAGAAGTACTGAAGAACAAACACAAAGTACTGAAGAGTAAACTCATCAGAAGTTCTGAAGTCTAACCAGACATTTCACTGAAGAACTGCTGAAGACAAACTACTCATCAGCAGTTTGTCACTCATCAGCACTTTGCATCAGAAGCTTCTAACCGGCTGAAAGATCAGCAGTTTGATTATTATATAGTTTTGTTAAAGTCTTGATTTCAAGTTTCAATGTACAGACTGTAGTAAGCTTATCTTTGCATAATATCTTTGTTAAATATCTTAGATTACTTCAGACTACAGTTTAGTACATTAGTCTATAAATAGATGAGTTTGTTCATCTATTTTGATATATGTGATTTTGTGTAATATCTTTGAACTTATATTGAAATCCTTCGGGCTTTAAACTTATAATTCCATTTCACATCTGAGAAACATAAATTGCTATTACTGCTTTATACTTAAACTGTTTATTGTTTCTCATTTATTGTTCAGTCAAGGGGGAGTAATAACTCCTCATCAAAGTGATCTTTTAGACCTTTGAACACTTGTATTTCCGCTGCTTAATAACTCATATATAAATCTGATAAACACATAAGTGTTCATAAACATAGCCACTGATCCAACAATTGGTATCAGAGCTTCTGGTTAATCTGATCAAAATCAATCTAACAAATTGAGATTCAGACACAGGCTCAATATTGATATTCAATAAAAAGGATAAAAGGCTCACTTTTTAATCCATCACTTTAAGGAAGTATTGACAAATCCAAACTTCTTAAAAATGGATCCCTACAATACTGGATCTGCCAACAAACCTGCTATGTTAGTCAGAAATGAATATAACATATGGTCAAAAAGGTTGGCACATACTATTTCACAAACAAACACTGGATGTTGGAGGTCTGTAGTTTTTGGACCTCACAAACCAGTTGTTAGTGATCCAGAGGGTAAGACTGAAAGACCAAAAGACCCAAAAGAATACACGGAGGAAGATTTCCAAAAGTTTGAGCTTGATGCAAAAGCTTTCTCCATGTTGGCTATGGCTCTCCCAAATGAAATTTATGCTGGCCTTTTACACTGTGAAAGTGCCAAAGAGCTGTGGGATTGCCTAAAAGAGCAGTTTGCAGGAACTGCTGAGGTGATAGCCAACATCAGAGAAATATTGGCTCAACAATATGAAACTTATACTCATATAGAGGGTGAAACTTTAACTCAACAATTTGAAAGATTTTCTTCACTTATCTCTGAGTTAAAAATAAACAATCAGACCTATACAAATGAGTCTATGTTGCATAGATTTTTAAGGTCTTTACCTTCAAAATGGGAAACTTACTCTATAGTCCTCAGAACAAGTTCAGATTTTAACACCTTGAACCTAACTAGGTTACATGGTAAATTACTAACTTTTGAGAGAGAAATCAATCAAAAGAAAAAGTTGCAAGAATCTGGTAAAACTGCTGATGACTATACTCCGGGTAGCACAGCCTTATTAGGACATGACTCACCATCCTGTTCTAATAATTTTGGTTCTTTTGACCACATTGACATAACAGCTGGGATCTCATCAGATGGATCTTTCCCAGCTTATGACAATGAAGAACTGAGTCAAACTGCTGACAACATGTGTTTCATCATGGATGATTTAAAATACTTTAGCAGTGATGACTTAGAAGAAATGGAAATATTGCACCAACTGGCCTTGTTAAGCTTAAAAACTAACAAATTTTATAAAAGGTCAGGAAGGAAATTTCCAGGACTAAACAATTCAACAAAAGTTGGTTTTGACAAATCTAAACTGAGATGTCATAAGTGTCAAAAGTTGGGACACTTTGCTAGAGAGTGTAGAAGCTCTAGCTATAACCAACCAATGTCCTCTGGAAATCAATATAACCCCTCATATAATAGGAATAATGGAACTAATGGGAGTGCTCATTTTGTACAGGCACAAGCTCCAAATGTCCAATATGTGCCACAAGTACAATATGTCCAGATGCCTGCTCAACAACAACAGCAGCTCATGCCTCCATTTCCAACTGCTCAACTACCTGCACAAACTCAACAACCCCCTCAGCAACAAAGCTTATTTACCTCAGGGTATGTTGATTGGAGCAGTCTTCCTTATGACACATCAGAATGCAGTCAGGATGCAGACAATAAGGTCTATGATGTCAACTGGGGAGAACCTGATAATGGCAGAAAGAACTTTGCCTTAATGGCTTTTGAAGGATACTCTTCAAATTCTGCTCTCACACAGGTATCACAACAATCTCTGTTAAAGCTTTGCACTAAATCTTGCAAAGAATCATTTGCTTTAATTAGAGAAACTAATGTGCATTTACAAGGCAAATCCAATGACATGGAAAGAAAATACACACAAATGAAGTGTGATTTGGAAAGAAAGATTGTTTTGAAAAACAAAGAAATTTCCAAACTGAATGATAAATCCATTGAAACAGAAGCACAAATTAAAACAATGATAGACAGCCTAGGAAATGTCAGACAAGAGCTTGCTGACACCAAGGTTGATTGTGAAAAATGGGTTGAGTCTTGTAAAGGGTATCAAATGTTACTTAACAAACAAACTGCAGCCAATGTTAAGTTTGGCATTGGATATACCCACACTGAATCACCAACATATTTCACCCACAAAACTGATAATGATGGGAAGAAATTGATTCAAACTTCTGATATGGAGGAATGCACATCCTACCATCAGAACTTCCTCAAAAAGGGAAGTACTGCAGAAGTTAAAACTACTGACAATAAGCCATCAGCAGTTTCAACTACATCAGGAGTTGAGACCCTGAAAACTGCTGATGACCTATTTCAAAAATCAGATTTTGTCAGTAAATTGCCTTCCAGCTCTCTTGATCTATCTAAAAGGAAAGAGAAGGCAAAAGCATGTGAAATATGTGGTCTGTTTAACCACATAACTGAACTTTGCAAATTTAGAAAGGTAAATCAGTTAAATAAACAAAGACAACAACTGATTGTGGGAAAACAGATAAAACAAGATTATCAAAATACCTTTTTTCCCAACAAACAACAATCAAACAAAACCCTTTCTAAGAAGAAGCCTTTATCTCAACAAAGGTCATCTTCTCAAAGTTCAATTTCAGAAGTTTCACCTAACTCATCAGCAGTTTCACAAACTGCTGAAGTTAAAGATTTGATAAACCTGGTTAAACTTCTGATGACCAAAGTTGATGGTGGAAACCAAAAAGAACCCACCATTGTTCTTAATGACAAATCCATTGCCAAAAAGACATGGATTACTAAAAATGGTCCACAACAAGCTGCACCTGTTCTCAAGAGCAAACCCAAAGCCAAACTGGCTTGGGTTGCCAAAACTAACTAATTTGCTATCTTGTGCAGAGAGTCTCCAGAGGTTTGAACAGCATATGGTATGTGGATAGTGGAGGCTCAATGCACATGACTGGATGCAGATACCTGATAAACAATTTTATCAGCCAAAGAGAAGGATCTGTATCCTTTGGGAACAATGCCAAGGGATATGTGCTAGGATATGGCAATGTATCCTCAGGCAAAATGCAGTTTGACAAGGTCAATCTGGTTGAAAACCTTGAGTACAACTTGCTGAGTGTCTCACAAATGTGTGACAAAGGATATTCTTCCTTTTTCACAAAGACAGCATGCAAGATCATATCACCAGAAGGCCAGAAGTTGATAGAGAAGATTATTGAAGATCATACTTTGCTGATTGCCAAAAGGTGTGGCAATGTCTATGCAGTGGACATTGAAAAAGACAAAGTATTGAACAAGACTGCCTGTTTCTTCTCAAAGGCATCAACTTCAGAAAATGATCTCTGGCATAGGAGACTTGGCCATGTGAACTTTAAAACCATCAATAAAGTCACAAAAATGGGCTTGGTCAGAGGTCTACCTTTGAAGGAATATCAGTGCAAAGAACACTGTGTTTCCTGTCTTAAAGGTAAACAGCATAAGTCCTCCTATAAGTCTATTGAAGAATCAAAAACAACTGCATGTCTTCAACTACTCCATATGGACTTATTTGGACCAGTCAAAATCATGAGCCTTGGTAAGAAGAAGTACTGCTTGGTCATCATTGATGACTACTCAAGATTCACATGGGTCTTCTTCTTATATTCCAAGGATGAGGCAGCTGAGATCATCAAGTTCTTTATTCTACAAGTAGAGAAGCAATATTCTCTATCTGTCAAAGTCATCAGGAGTGACAATGGGACAGAGTTCAGGAACAAAACTCTGGATGAATTCTGTCTGTCTAAAGGGATTGTTAGACAGTTCAGCATTCCCAGAACTCCTGAACAAAATGGTGTGGTAGAAAGAAAGAACAGAACATTAATTGAAGCAGCCAGAACAATGTTAGCTGATTCAGGCCTACCTTTGTATTTTTGGGCTGAAGCAGTCAACACTGCATGTTATGTTCAGAATAGAGTTCTTATCAATAAGAGACATACCAAGACTGCCTATGAAATTCTTCATGGCATTAAGCCCCTTATCTCCTTCTTCAGGGCTTTTGGATGTCAATGTTTTATCCTCAACATCAAAGACTCTATCTCTAAGTTTGCTGCAAAAGTTTACACAGGTTATTTTCTTGGTTATTCTCCTTTGAGAAAAGCTTACAAAGTTTTTAATTCAAGAACCAAGATAGTGGAAGAAACACTGAATGTCAAGTTCAATGAATCAAAACACACTCTTATTCCAGCAAATCCTGCTGAATTATTTGATCTTGACAATTTTCATTTCGGACCTGAAAAGACTGCTGAATCATCCAAACCTCCTTAAAATGGTTTTCAAGGATTTGAAGATGATAGTCCTGCACCATGGACTCCAAACACAGTCAGAAGATCAACTATTAAACCTTCAGAAGTTTCAATAGCTTCAACTTCAGGAACTACTGATGAACATTTTGAAACTACTGATTCAGCTGAACCTAAAACTCCTGAAGTTCAAATAACAGCTGAACCAGATATTATCAATCTCAGTGGTTTATTTGAAGAACCTGTAGAGCCATCATCCAGTACAGGCTTACAACAACTGATTGAACACAAGGATCATCCATTGGATCAAATCATGGGTGATATTGCATCAGGGGTACTTACAAGAAACCAGCTTTCCAACTTTTGCTTATTCTCAGCATTCATCTCTCAGTTGGAACCAAAGAAGTATCAAGAAGCCCTCAAAGACAACAATTGGGTGCAAGCAATGCAAGAAGAGTTGCTTCAATTCAAGAAACAACAGGTTTGGGAAATCTGTCCCTTACCTGAAAACAAACAACCAATTGGAACAAGATGGGTCTTCAGAAACAAATCAGATGAGGCTGGTATGATCATCAAGAACAAAGCAAGACTAGTGGTACAAGGTTATTCCCAAGAGGAAGGAATTGATTATGATGAAACCTTTGCACCAGTTGCAAGACTAGAAGCTATCAGGTTATTTTTAGCTTATGCAATTTCCAACAACATTAAAGTTTATCAAATGGATGTCAAAAGTGCATTTCTGTATGGAAAAATAAAAGAGGAAGTGTATGTCTGTCAACCTCTAGGGTTTGAGGATCCTTCTCATCCTGATTGGGTTTACAGACTTGACAAAGCTCTTTATGGGCTAAAACAGGCTCCAAGAGCCTGGTATGAAACACTTTCAAACTTTTTACTTAAGAATCACTTCTCAAGGGGATCCATTGATAAAACTCTTTTCATAAAACATGTTGGAAATCATGTCTTACTTGTTCAAATCTATGTTGATGATATCATTTTTGGTTCAACAAATTCAAAACTGTGTGAAGAATTTAAGAAACTCATGCAATCAAAATTTGAAATGAGTACAATGGGAGAATTGCAGTACTTTTTGGGACTGCAAATCAAGCAACAGTCAAATGGAACATTTATACATCAATCAAAATATGTTAAAGAATTATTGAACAAATTCTCATTACAAGACTGTAAAACATGTTCCACTCCCATGACACCAATCACACAAGTTGAACCAGATGATCAAGGGAAACACATTGATCAAACCATGTATAGATGTATGATAGGTTCTCTTTTATATCTAACTGCTTCTAGACCAGATATCATGTTTTCAACTTGTGTCTGTGCTAGATACCAATCTGCACCAAGAGAATCTCATCTAATTGCAGTCAAAAGAATCTTCAGATATCTGAAAGGAACTCCTACTTTAGGAATTTGGTATCCTGCTTCAAGCAATACCAAGTTAACTGCTTTCTCAGATAGTGACTATGCAGGCTGCAAGATGTCAAGAAAATCAACATCTGGTGGTTGTCAATTCTTAGGAAACTGTCTGGTGTCCTGGCAATCAAAGAAACAAACATCTGTGGCAACTTCAAACAGCTGAAGCTGAATACATTGCTGCTGCAAGTTGTACTTCACAGATACAATGGCTCCAATATCAAATGCTTGATTATGGAATCAAAGAGACCAAGACCCCACTTTTAGTAGACAGCAAATCTGCCATTAGCATCATTCAAAATCCTGTTCAGTTTTCAAAAACTAAACACATTGAAATCAGGTATCATTTCATAAGAGATTGCTATGAAAAAGGTAAGATTGAGGTGAAGCATGTCACAACAGCTAATCAAATAGCTGACATTTTCACCAAACCCCTTGATTCAACAACTTTTCAGAGGTTAGTATCCATGCTTGGGATGTTAAACTTAGAAGAAAGTCTGTAAGTGTTTCACTTTTTAGTTCTGCACATATTTTATTTTTCACTTACATACTTATCTGTCACAAACCTCTGAAGACCAAAAATTTGAGAAAAAGAAAGTTCTGATGAACAAATTTTGAAAACTACTGATAAACATCAAAAATGGGATATTTTCAAAATGGATATAACTACTGATGAAAATCAGAAGTTTGAAAAGTGTTTTAAAAGTCATTTGCATCAGCAGTTGAAACTGCTGATGAGATAACTAAAACCACTGATGAAGAAACCTTTCTTCTTCAGCAGTTTGACTAAAAGGGTAAAACAGACTTTTCACTCATCAGAAGTTTGACCTAGTCGGTTAAAAACTTCTGATAAATACCCTGTTCCAACACTTATCCATTCAAAAAGCAAAATTCCCTCTTTCTCTCTCAAATTCAAAGCAAAACCCCTTCTCTAACCTAAAAATCACTGTTCGATCAAAAACATCCATGGCTCTCGTGTTAAAACAGGGACACAACCAAAGAGGCTACTTTGTTAAAGATGAAGCCTGGTCCCAGTATGATGAGATACTTGATCTCATCATGAAATCCCAATACTATGATGCTTTCACTATTGATCCACCCATTCATGAAGAAACTCTTAATGAGTTCTGGGCAAATTCAGAGACGGTGAAGGTAAACAATGAAGTGATTTCCCTCAGATCATCAATAAAAGGGAAAATGATGGCCA
Organism: Ambrosia artemisiifolia; assembly: GCA_032199755.1. Classification (NCBI taxonomy): domain Eukaryota; kingdom Viridiplantae; phylum Streptophyta; class Magnoliopsida; order Asterales; family Asteraceae; genus Ambrosia; species Ambrosia artemisiifolia. The sequence goes on along the minus strand of CM063529.1, from coordinate 4,864,896 downwards.
TCTCACCAGAAACACTAAGCATCAGGCTTGGTTTGAAGGATTCTGAGGCACCTGAGCATATTCCAACCTCAGATATTCATCTGACCATGACAGAATGTGGCTATCAAGGTACTTTGGCACAAGCAACAGTTTACAAAAAATATTTTGACCCACAATATAAACTGTTATTTCATTATATTATTATGTGTCTTAGTCCAAAAACTGGGTCAATAGATCAGATGCCTTCAACTTTTCAACCTATTTTTCATTCCATCATAAATGAAACTTCTTTCAAGGCATCAAAACTGTTTTTCAATGAACTGGTTTTACATCATGAAAATGATAAAAAGAAATTTTTGTTGTATCCAAGGTTTGTTATGCAATGCATAATAAAAGAGCTTGGAGAGGGAGTACTTGAGGGAGAAGCAACAACTTTAAACCCTTTAACTGCTCAAGTATTCTCTAGGCACAACAAACCAGCACTTTTGCTAGAAGATGACCAAGGGGAAGAACAACCCATCCCCAAGGAACCCACATCTTCCAAACCCAAAAAGAAAACTAAGAAGCCTAAACAACAAAAACCAAAAACAACCAAGTCAGTGAAAAAGAAAGTTCAGGAAGTGGAGAATCCTGAAACTACTGATGTGCAATCTGCACTTGAAAAGGAAGTGGCTGAAACATCCTCTCAGCACACTCCTTCTCCACCACCCAAAAGAAAACCTGTCACAGTTATCTTTCAAAGAAAAAGATTTAATAAACAAATAACTGTTGACCCTGCTTTTGAAACTGCTGAAACCATCCCTGAACCCATACAAACTCCTGAACACCAACCCATAACAACTACTGAACCTGAACCCTCACATACAACAATAGAAATTGCCCAACTTCTCTCAGGACTTAAAGGAACCCATTCACCACATGTCACTCCCCTAGCAACACATCAAATTGGGGAGATGCCTTCAGAAGTTGACATGAATGTGGATCCTCTTAGCCCAACCCAGAGAGATGAGGATGAACAAGAGTTTGTAAGCCCAAACTTGCAAACTTTTGATACTTTTGAGGCTGCTACTACTCACTTATCACCCAGTGGTGAACCTGAGGACAGTAGTAACATAGCTAAGACCTCAAACTTGGCAACTACTCATGAAGGCCTAAGGCCAGAAGTAGGAAAACCTCAGAACCAAGACAAAGAGGTTCATGAGACTACTGGTTTGGGTCCAGCTCATGATATAACTGATCCTGCCCTCTCTGAGGACACTATCAGGGATTCAGATGATTCCATTAAGTTGGTTGATGAATCAAACATTCCACAAACTGAATTGACGGTTGATATTGAAGGTCCTGCATCTAAGGTATCCAAGCTCAAGAAGCTGGTCACCAAAGATCAGGTTAAAGACCAGTTAGCCCAAAAATCCCCAAAACTGGCATCTTCAGAGCAATCTGAAGATCACCCAAAAAGCACCCCTTCACCAAAACAACCTACCCAATTCACTGGGCTCACAAGCATAGATCTGAACCAACTATGCAGCCCAGATGGTCCCCTGTACCAGGCACTCAAACAAATCATAACTGATCAACTCAAACCCTTCACAACTGCTTGGGAGTTAAAAGCTAACAATCAGTTTGGGTTGATCAACTCGAGACTTGCTGAGTTGAACAAGAAGATGGATCAAACACAAGATCAACTAGCAAGGTTGTCTGCTGCAACATCTCATTCTATTAGGCTTCCAGAAGTGGATGAAGCCAAAAAGGGGGAGATGATTAAGGAACCAACTGAAGTTGCTACACAAAGACAAACTCCTGATCAAGAAGCTGATATTCCAACACAAAGACCAGGAAAAGAAGTAGCACCAGAGTTCAAATTATATAAGGCATCAGAGGGAACTGCTGATTACATTTCTCAAACTACTGAAGACAATCCTTCAGCAGTTGTGACTCCAATTACCACATCAGCAGTTTTACCTCCTAAACCATCATCAGAAGTTCCTAAGGCAACTGAAAAAGAACCTGCTCCCACTCCTTTGCCTACAACAACTTCCACAGCTGTCTTAAACCCTACTCCCATCAGCATGTCAAAAGATTTATTGGAGAAGAGTTTAAAAGAAGCTGCAAAGAAGGCAAAAGAAGATAGAGTATGGAACAGCCTAGAAACCAGAGATGACTTGAGCTTTGAAGAAAAATTGATCAAGTACCAAGAGAAACTTGATGAGCTTGAGGCTGAAGAGAGAGCACTTGAAGCTGCTGCTGAAGAAGACAAAAGAGCACAGCTTATAGCATTTATTACAAAGAACTCCAAATCAAAGCAAGTGGCCCTCAAAAGACTCTCAACACAAGAGCTAACCAGAAGAGCACAAATGCTATCTGATAGAATAGCAACAGAAAATGAGAGGAAAGCCAAAAGAGCTGAAGTGATTGAAGAATTAGTGGCAAATGGCTATGGTTCAAAAGCCTCAATCAGCAAATGGAAAGAACAAACTCTTTATGAGGCTTACAAGAAATTTAAAGCAAAGAAAGTTGCTGAACCAGAGAGATTTGAAACTCCAGAAGTCCAAACAACTTCTATTGTCAGGAGATCATCTGGTGCATTAAGAAGGCCAGCCACCAAGAGAAAAGCAGATGGAGATCCCATTGTCAAGACTGACTTCAAAATGATTTTGCTAGAAGGAGATCAGCTTGTACATGGTGATTTTGATGTTGAAGAGAAACCCATCTTGACCCAATTCAGAGACAAGGCTACCTATGCTTATCAGTTACAACAATCCATCCAAGAGAAGACACATACAAGGGTTGTTACAGAGCATCACCTGCCCAACATGCCAATTCAAGGTGCTGCTGAACTACAAGGAAGTCAAGAATCTCACCTGAGAGTCACTGAAATAGAAGACATTCCTCAATCAGGTCAACCTAAGGAAACAGGCTTGGTTTCCTATGCCTCTGACTTTGACAGGTCAAAGGTAAACATTGTGAAATGGTCATTTACTGAATCCAACTCAGTACTTGTGACCAGGAGAGACCGTTCAAGTAAGGTCTATAGAAACTCAAAGGAGTTGAGTGTTTTATCGTCCAAAGACCTTCTCACCATTCAACATTTAACACCTGAACTTGGTCCTCTCACTGAGCAACAAAGATGTACTCTTACCACCCGGATGACAGCAGAGATCTGGAGGATGCTAGAAGAGAGAAAAGGACAACAATAAAGGATAGATAAGGTTTTGGCTTCATCAATCCAGGGGGAGATTGTTGGGACAAAGAGGATTGACGAAACCACCTTTTGATAACCTTAGTCTATTTCATATCTGCCTAAGTATAGAACTGCTGAAGAACAAAAAGAAGAAGTACTGAAGAACAAACACAAAGTACTGAAGAGTAAACTCATCAGAAGTTCTGAAGTCTAACCAGACATTTCACTGAAGAACTGCTGAAGACAAACTACTCATCAGCAGTTTGTCACTCATCAGCACTTTGCATCAGAAGCTTCTAACCGACTGAAAGATCAGCAGTTTGATTATTATATAGTTTTGTTAAAGTCTTGATTTCAAGTTTCAATGTACAGACTGTAGTAAGCTTATCTTTGCATAATATCTTTGTTAAATATCTTAGATTACTTCAGACTACAGTTTAGTACATTAGTCTATAAATAGATGAGTTTGTTCATCTATTTTGATATATGTGATTTTGTGTAATATCTTTGAACTTATATTGAAATCCTTCGGGCTTTAAACTTATAATTCCATTTCACATCTGAGAAACATAAATTGCTATTACTGCTTTATACTTAAACTGTTTATTGTTTCTCATTTATTGTTCAGTCAAGGGGGAGTAATAACTCCTCATCAAAGTGATCTTTTAGACCTTTGAACACTTGTATTTCCGCTGCTTAATAACTCATATATAAATCTGATAAACACATAAGTGTTCATAAACATAGCCACTGATCCAACAAGAGCACCTAGCTGTGTTGATAAAATCTGGCAAGAGTCCACCATTACTATTGAGAAAGAACAATGGGGACACCGGAAACAGGGTCAGGGTAATCAGTCCAAGAAAAACGAAAATAAAAATCAAAAGAAGAACACTTTGAACCCTAAGAATCAAGCTCAGGAGAGATCTCCTAAAAAGCATGTTACTCAGTTTGTTAGATCTTCGGGAAATGAGTATGATAATTATCCTAAAACTGACTGGCAAAAGGAATGTTTGAAGGATTTAAAACACAAAAACTCATTTGACACGAAGTCTAACAAAAGGAGCAAGGATGCAAATGCTCCACCATTTGAGAGTATAGATCCTGTCACAAGTGCGGGGAACATGGGCATTTAGTTGCTGCGTGCCCCGAATTGAGACGCAAGAGGATCGAGGCAAATGATGCTCCAAGTTCTAGCAAATCTAGACCACCTGTTTCTCCTAAGATGTCTGAAAGCCTAAATCTTGTTGATATGGTCTAAAAGCCTAAATCTTTTGATAGAATGCCAAAATCCGAGGTTTCTGGTCTTTAAGAGGCTGGTACATCCGGGGTGAACTAGACGTCTCTCAGAATAAAATGAGGTGGCATAAGTGACGTACGTTGGGTTCGCAGCCTACAACTGAGACACCTCTTTGCCATTCCCAGAGAAAAAGAAAAGAAAAACAAAAATAGAATAAATTCTGATTAGGAGACGTCTGGGAATCCTGTAAGAGCAAAAAGATCATGAATGCCAAAACCCTATTCTCTAAGAGAATCGATCTAAGGTATCAAATCAATCATATACCTAAAGCATCGTACCGTGAAAAATAAAAAATATACGGTATTTGACTTGAACCCTGGTCTGGATCTCACTGGTCTCTCTGCTGCAGCGTTCTTGCAGACCTGATCACCACTGAGTCCATTCCTTGTAAATACGGATGACAATAGCTTATTCACCGGTTACAAGGAAGCTTTGTGCATGCCTTGACGCAGGAATATGTCGCGTGTGCGGGGAACACCTTTAATCAGTCTTAATATTACCTTAACGTATCTAAAGTGCCTAGCGATAAAACTTGATTTTGAGTTTAGGTGGACAACAATACTGACAGTTGTTGTAGGATGCTTATTGGTAATTTTTAATCTAAAACTGATCGTATAAGGGTTCTAGTATAGTCCGTACACTGATATGATTCCCTAACTACTGAAACTCGCAAAAATATGATAGTGTATAGTTAGTTATTTTCGTGTTTTCGCTTATTTTCTATTTAATTTCATTAGATTAGCTATTCTTGATTGCCGATGATGGAAACCTAATCCATTGTAATCTACTTCTTCAAGAATAAAACACCGAAAATCAACTAATTGGAAAATTGTGTTTTTGCCGGGTCAAAACCGTACTTTCTCCAATCGCGTGTTTGTTTAGACGATTATACATCTAATCGTTTGACTTTACATATGGTTATGTCCTAATCGTGTTCAGCTATACGCGATTAGCAACATATTGTGTAAACGTTTGAACCTTAAGCGATTAGGTGTAATCGCTTGAAGCCTTCAGACGATTAGGCCATTTAACACACGATTACATCTACAATCGTGCAACTGTAGCATGCGAATATGAACAGGTATAAAAGGGAGCCTTAGCTTTTTGTTCTTCATAATTTTCAAATCACGAACACAGTTATCTTTTTCCCTCTAATCCGATCTTAAACAAAGTCTTGCCAAAATTTCCTTTGATCTTGAAACTTACTCTACATCTCTAAGGTAACAATCCTACAAAGTTTCAGATCCTAACATCAAGTTTTTAATGGTTAAATCTTCCCTTTTCTAACCGAAACCCTACGTTTCTTATACTTGACCATTAGGCTTGAAAAACGTGTTTGTTGATCCTAAATGTTGTTAAGGGTTTCTTAATCGGGGTCATAGGAAGGTGTGGGTACCAAAATCATAACCTAAGACACTCTAAATCAGAAAACCCCAAATTTGAAACTTGAAGAACCCTAAAATTGACAAAACCGTTCAATTGACCCCATATTTGATCTTGTAAATGTAAAATTTGTTGGGGGGTTTTGCTTACCGGTTAGTTTAGGTTGTAATGTGACAATAATATCAACCAAATTGACCCATTACAAGATTTTGACAAAAATGGTGAAGGAGATGAACTGTCACACGATTAGGCTTCCTAATCGTGTGAACAGTGACACGAATAGGGCATGATCTCTGCTGATCGCCTTCATTAGCTAGCGAATAGGCCTGATTCGTGTGATTGTGACATGCGATTACCACCGTAATCGCCTGTACCCTTCCGTTGACCAAAATTTGTCAAACTTGTGTCCGTTTTGTCCGTTTTTCATATCCTTGATCTATTTGTGATGAATTTGTCGTGTTCTGTCTTATAGAATCATGCAGTACGGTACGTCTCCCAAGCACAACTGCTATGCCTTTCTTGGAACTATCAAGAAGCCGAATTGCAAGCAGTTTGAAGGCGTGATCGAGTTTCTAAAGCGCTCGAAGATCAAATATGCTATATCAGTGGAACACGCGGCGTACAAGAATATTCTCCAGGAGTTCTATCAGAATGCAAGCGTTGATGTCAACACGAAGCCGCATACCATCAAAAGCACAGTGCAAAGAAAGGATGTGATAATCACTGAAGACTTGGTTCGTGAGATTCTCAAGTTCGAAGATGATAAAGACGATCCGATAGTGTTTGACTCAATTCTGATACGTGGTGGATTTCTAAGAATGAAGTATGCTGACGATGTTAGAGCGCAAAAGATGCTGCAAAAAGGGAATTTGCCTCCAGAGTTAAAGTACTTGACGCACGTTGTGCTGAAGTGTATCGGTCCTCGCAAAGGAACCTTCGATGCGATCTGAGACACTTTAGCTTCAGATATCGTAGCGTTGACGTTGAACAAGCCGTTCAACTTCTCTGGAATGATTATGCATCACTTGAAGGAAGTGATTCTGTAGAAAATGGCAAAGAAACCCTTCATTGTTTATCCTCGTTTTCTGCAGATGATCCTTGATAATCAGCTTCCCTACTTGGTGAAAGATCCTAGAGAACTGATTACAATCAAGAAGATAAGTGAAGCAGCGATGAGCAGAATGCTGTAATACAAGAACAAGCAGAAATCAGAATATCCTCCTAGTCGACGTCTGTATGGTCTTCTAGCTAAGGAGAATTATGAGGCACCACCAGGTAACAGGTGGAGGCATGATGACAGCGAATCAGAAGATGACATTCATATTCACATACAGGTGTTCAAGGATGGTGATAATATTGGCAGACCTACTGAGGTTTTGGGAGCCAATACTCCGGGCAATACGACTGATGCTGAATTGAGACATGACGATGACATGTTCGATCCTACGTCTCTAAATGCTGATGAACCCTCTAGTTCAGGCAAAGGTAAAGATAAGATGGATGACGACCCGGTTAATATCACAGATGTTGATAATGATGATGACGACTTTAAAGATACTGAAGATGATTCCCCTGATACATTCACTGCTAAGCAAGAGAGAATTAGAAAACAAGTTGAAGAGGAAAAAGCTCGCGCAGCTGAGGCGAGAGATCTTGCACGTGATCCCACTTTCACTATGGATAGTGGTGATATTGTTGCTGATATCGATGCTGAACTCAGCACGCCTCCTCCTCAGAAGAGACAAAAGTCTAAGGCAATGAAAGAAGGTAGGGGACAGAAAAGAATGGCAGGGAAACCACTTGCGGCTGAAAAGACTCCCAAGAGATCCAGGTCAAGGCGTGCGACTTTGAATCTCCCAGAGACTTTCGGTACTCCTGCTTCTCCTGCCGTTACAGCAACAACTACAGCAACAGAAACAACAACAACAGTAGCAGCAACCGCATCAGTCAGCGCAGCTATGCCTGCTAGTGTTACTATGTCTATGCCTTCATCGGTAATCTTCACTGAGCCTGCCTCAGTTACCGTTGAAGCAACTAGCTCGCAAATTGTGTCAAATCCGGTTGTGAGAAAATCCGGAAGTTAAGGGAAGCTGCTAGATCAAAGCCTACCGATCAACCTACTTCTTCTTCAGCTCCAGCAACAAATGAACAACTTCAACGCCATTTCAGCGAACTTACTGCCTTAGTTGCTGCTCAAGCGCGTGAGACAGCTGAGCTGAGAAGCAAGAACGCAACAATCGAAGAGAATGAAACGGCTATATTAGAGTTGATCGGTGAAACAATTACTTTAAACAAAGAGCTGCAAGCAACAGTCGACGCACTTACATTGTCAAACCAGCAAGTTATGGAGTCGAACAGGCAGCTTTTGGAATCACACCAGCAACTGATGCAGTCAAACCAAAGTACTCTGGCGAGACTCACAGGTGTTGAAGCGAAGTACAACGATCTTCAGCTCGCAAATGTGAACAACGAGCGATGAATCACCAGATACAAAAAGCAGAATACAAGGCTAAGGACTAGGTTAAATGAGTTAGCTGGAACTCAACCTAGACTCACAGGTGGTTCGGAAGCTAGAGCTAGTAGTGCTGGTGGTGATGATGAAGAAGATGATAGTGAAGAAGATGATGATGATGATGAGGATGACGATGATGAGTCTGATGATGATGGTGACGATTCGGGTAAAGGTGGAGATGGTGGTGATCCTGGAGCCATAGGTGGTGGCGGATCATCAGGTGGATCTGCATCGCGACGTTCTAGTAGTGCTGGTGGTGATTCTCTATGGCATGCATCGACGCCTTTTGTCCCCTCATCTCACCCTCGTAATTCGTAAAGCGCTCCTCATGCTGCTGGTAGCACTGCTCAGCGATGTGATTAGTATTAGAGGTGTTGGTAAGGAGCTGAGACATCATTTCCTCCAGCTTAGACATACCATGAGGGGCGTGTTGCTGGGAGCTGCTCCCGGCGCCCTGGTTCTGGTATTGGTTCGGTCTCTGCTGGGACGATTGACTATGAGACTGGTAAGGCGGTTGATTGGACTGGCAAGGCTGTTGGTGGGACTGTTGTGGTGCGGGGGCCCTCTGCTGGTATCCGAGCGGGTTCTGGTTAGAGGAACCAGATCTCCACCCGAAGTTCGGGTGATTTCTCCAACCCGGATTATAAGTGTTACTGTAGGGGTTATTCTGGGGTCTCGTCTGATTACCCATGTAGTCCACTTCTTCGTGGCCTGTATACATCACCCCCTGAGTACATGAGCCAGGCTCGTGAGAAACCCCGAATTGCTCACACAGACATTGGGCCTGCGCTACATGCTGCTGAGATTTATCAAACCTCGTAGACAGCGCCTCAATCTGTGCAGAAAGAGCCGTGGAATTATCTACGGCGTGTACACCAGACCTAGCAGATGAAGACTTAGATCTATCACTCTGCCGGGATTTAGATTTTTGGGACGCCTTTTCAATAATGCTCCACGCTTCCCTAGGAGTCTTTGTTCCGATGTCTCCCCCAGCGTATACATAAAGGTGTTCCTGAGACGCATACCCGAGTCCCTGATAAAAAAGTTTGCACCAAATGTCTTTTCGAAAGCTCATGGTGCGGGCAACTCAAGAGTAAGTCTTTAAACCTTTCCCAGGCCGTGTACAATGATTCATCGTCATCCTGACGAAAAGTCATGATGTGATTCCTCAGTTTTTGTGTCTTTTCAGGAGGAAAATACTGCTGCATGAATTGTTGGGATAACTCTTCCCAGGTCATGATCGACCCCGCGGGTTGTGACAGAAGCCAAGTCCGGGCTTTGTCCCGCAGTGAGAATGGGAAGAGTCTCAGACGGATAGCATCATCGGAGATGCCCGTCATCTTAAAGGTGGCTAAAACCTCTAAGAATGCAGCAATATGTCGGCCTGGATCCTCGTGCTCCAGTCCACCGAATTTCACCGAGTTTTGTATCATATTCATGATACTAGATTTGATCTCGAAATGGTCAGCCAAAATAGCCGGCCGGACAATACTCGGCGCGAGTCTCCTCCTAGACGACCACTATCATTCAGCGGAATGTCATCATCCGCCATGATAATGTCGCTTTGGGCGTCCGACCCGTCGTCGTCGGCCAGATCGTGCCTCGCCTCCTCAACTGGGACCTCAACTCTAGGAGCAGTAATAAGAATATCAGAAACAAGACGTAATTTATGAAGTCTAATCCGCTCGCTTCTCCTCAAGACACGCCTTCGCTCCTCGTCAGAAAGATCACCAGAAGGCCCGGGGTTCGTGGACATCAACCTGCAAATAAGAATGATACAGTTGCAGCAGGCGAATATATGATAAACCCAAAAGGCGATAAAAGATAGAAAAATAAATAAATAAAATAAAGAATCCATAAATTCATATGAAAATAAAGGAAAGCAATAAACTCGAGAAAATCAAATAGAAACAAATAGGATCAAGAGAATGAACAGAAATAAACAGACTAAGCCTAAAACTATACAAAGAATGAAATTAATAATTAGTCCAAATACGAACAAATAAATCTAATCAATCAAATAACGAACTAATTAAATTCATAGACAAACCAATCAATCCAACAATCAATCAATTAAATCTATCAACATCCTAATGAACAAATAATCAATCAAACAATCTTATAAGCAGATAAATGAACGAATCTATATACTAACCTATAAACCAACCTAGAATCAATCCAAAATATCAACAGACAGATAAATCAAATAAGCATTCAAAGAATCATATATGCAAATAAATGAACGAAATAACAAATCAAAGAAGTATAAACAAGTATTCACAAGTATGTACACTGGTAAAAAGTTGACTCGGTTCATTCCTAAAGCTCGTCGCGTCCCCGGCAATGGCGCCAAAAACTTGACGTGTGCGGATATACACATAATTTTACAATGGATTTTAACACGCGTTTCTGCTTTAATATTTATAAAAATGGTTTCGACCTTCATATTAAAACACACACAATAGGGCAAGTGTACCCTGTCATATATGTAGTAAGTACAAATAAGAACCAAGTATCGATCCATGGACGCGCGCGGAGCAATGGTACTAAAACTCTATCCCCGATTCACCAGTAAGTAAAAGATAAGTTTGAGTTTTGTTTAAAACTAAATTAATTCTAAAACATGTAAATAACATATATAAGACTCCAAATAGAAAATGTAACTATAAACACAATCCTAGCATGTTATCTACATATCATAAGAAACACAGGCGTGTGATCAACATTCCCATTTTCCGACAGTTAGTGTCCCTTTCGGGCATCCTAACATGACAACTATACAGAAAGCTAACACGAATACACACGTTAACCGCTTCAAGTTGTTCATTAGCGAGCAGCTGATATAATCTCATGTGGATCTTTAAATAAAGGTTAGTATCACCTTTCGGGAGTCCTCAACCGCACTAGTTCAGGAAAGCAATATCGAATACACGATACGACCACCTAGACTAGCATAAAGTAGAGCATTTCACAACCTATTCCATTTTACCAACTTTGAACACAAATCTACTAAGATCGCTATTTTCACCAAAATAACTAACAAAGATAATTAACCGTGTCAAAGATTGGTAACAACACCATTAAGCTTTTAAAACTCTTTTACGTGCCGGTAAACATTCATAATCGTTATTTAAGCGACTTTAACCAAACCAATACCCGGTTACAGTTTCATGGTGTAAACTTTATCAACAAGTTAACTAGTTTACTACCGGACGATTAAACGGACGGTTTCTACAACAAGTAATCCGCCTAACAGATTCGACAATCATCAAAGTCACTTAAACATAATCACAAATCCAACAACAATGAAACAAGGTTGCACTATGATCATCAAGATCCAAACATGAAAAACGCCAAATTCATACAAAACGCGATTTCATACAAACGATTGTTTTAACTACTAACGATTACTAGATATTATCCGTAGACTATAATACAATACATAAACGACACAAACAAGCCAAAATATTCAGATTTGAACAAACTTAAATTTTATAGATCAAACCATAAATCTTGAATGTGAAGGATTGGATGATGTTAGATGATTAGGATGAGATCCCGAGCTTGTCAAACGCCTCACCAGCAGCTTGGTTTGTCTAGAAAATCGCCCAAATTCGCTCTCCAAAATCCAATAATGAAATAGTGGGCTGTGTTCTGTATTTATGCTGATTTCGAAGGTGTGCACGGTCAGGTGCACGGCCGTGCTCCTGGCCGTGCACTTTTGCTTTGTTGAGATGACGTGCAAGTGGGCAAGTGGCTGGTTGATTCCTGAAAATATCTTGGTTTGGCACGGGCGTGCCATCAGGGTGCACGGCCGTGCAGGTCCAAGGGTTGCCGAGTAATCAGGGGTGCACTGCCTGTGCACCTGGCCGTGCACTTTTGTTCCCGAGCAGATTTGACCCGCAGGGGGGTGCACAGATTTGGCACCCCCGTGCACAACTTCCAAACTTAGTCAATTTTGTAGAAGTTGTCCGTCTTGTCCGTTTTTAGCCCGGTTTCTTCGAATTTGTCTTCGAGGCACCGTTTAAGACCTAAAATAAATATGTGAAGCGGTTAAGTACCAATTTCGTGCAATTAGGGTCGAAAACGCGTATTTTGGGAGTTTAATCGGGGATTTAAATATGTATATTTTAACGTATATCAAACCTCCCCACACTTGAACTTTGCTTGTCCTCAAGCAAACAACAAAACATAAATAAACGAAAAACTCGCCAAGAGGCAACAAAGACAAAATATAACCTGTACAAACGATAATAATCAAAGCCCATATAAGATATAAACAGGAGACAAGATACTAAAAAGCAACGACTCGCTTCCGATCCACAAAGCATGTAAACCCGTACACGACTCACAATGTTCACACACACTCGGTTTTATTTATGATACATACGTGTAATGTGTATGTGTAAATCGCTCTATTGCCAAGACGAATCGTGTAATATCATAAGCTTGTCAAAAGATCTAGTCTTCACCAACTAACGTGTGAAAAAGCACAAATCAAGAGGTCTTATGAGGGTTGTAATGTTAGGCAAGGGTAAGGGTGTGGAATGGAAATATAAACAGTGACGCAAAGGTTAAAACTCGGCGGTTAAGTCTAACTAAACTGAAGCAAAAACTACTATACAATACATACGCGAACATAACCATATTTTAATCAAATCGAGCTAAACTTAAACTCCCAAAATATGCGTTTTCGGCCCTAATTGCACAAAGATGTCAACATGACAACCGCGAACCATCTTCTTTTAGATCTCCTGACACAATCAAATAATTATCATGCTTCTTAACAGCAACATTTGACCACGTTTCGGATTCCATAATGAAACAAGGCCACCTGAACGACCCGCTGAAGGCACCCACTCGTATTGAAATTCACCATAACCCCAGAAATTGCCTAAGTCAATACCATCAATAGAAACAAGTTGTGATTCTTGTAACATAATCATCCCCAATTCGTTCTCTCTACGTAATCCCCGAACCCATTCGACTTTGAAATCGGACCCCATACCCCGTATATTAAGAGACATCACATTCATTGGGACACCGGTTGAAAGCCGTCTTCCCTAACCAAACTTCCGACCGACTGCTAAAATAACTCTATATTTTCCACACCCATCTTTTTTCCGAAAGCTATCGTAGCATTCACCTCATCCAAAACTAATCCATCATTCTTATCCTTGTCCACCGTTTCAACCGCAACATTCAAGTCTACCTTCTCCATCACATTTCCTTCATCCACTGTAACAGAATCCGTTGTCCCATTACCACCATTACTATCAAAAAGAGGATTAGAATTCACACAATAGATGAATCTATCTAAATCAAACAAATCTTCCCCATCCCGGAGTCTCTTTTTCGGCCTTTCATGACCCACCCGAGATCACGAAAGCTTCTTCCTAGATTTCTTCCTTAACCTCTCCCTTTCTTTTTGACCTCTTCCTTCTGCAATCCTACCACATTAACATTCTCTGGACTGACGTAATTATCGCCAATCCCCGTAGTATCAACCACCACATGAACATTATCCGTCTCAGTTGGGACATCCTCCATCTCAGTACTCACATTTTCCTCATGAACATCATTCATATGCCCGTCCCCAACCTCCTCCTCCTCTTCTCCATCCTCCACCTCACCATCAACCAAACAGTCGGGTATCCACTCCTCGCCATCCTCTTCAACCATAATAGGAAAAGCCATAGACTTCCACTTCAAGTTGACATCTTGCTGAATTCTATTAGTAGAACTTGTCAACACACCAACCATAACATAAGACATATCCTCATCACCATCAGCACTATTCGGCATTTGAATAATGTCCCCAAACTTGGATGCTACTTGAGAAATAACACTTTCAACATTTAAACAAAGAGGAATTCCCAATAACTTAATCCATGCAACCCTTTCATAATCCCATATCTGTCCTTCCCAAGCCTCAAGGTCTACAAACACCTTGTCCCACACCCTTTTTTATCAAAAAAACCAATCCTTGTCTTCAACAGACTCGAACACAAGAATGACCGACAGGCCTCCCGAATACTTTATACGAACCTTACAGCTAAAAGACTTACCCAACCATAACTGTAGATTAGTTACGGCAAGAAGGTCTTTAACCTTCCCCAACAAACCAAGCCCATTCCACGTATGCCAAACCATCACCTCGTCGCCAACAATAATCTCCATCACCTCCTTCCCCGGCTCAATATTCAGCAAAGTATCCCTGAAACTCCTAGTACCCATCCTGGATGATCCACTACCATCAGCAACCTTTTCCGATTCAACATTCGTTTCAGGGATCACCTCAGCCTATTTTTCACTCACCGGTTTCCAAGCCTTAGTCTCCTTTCGTTGAACTTTCTCACCATTTACCAATCCATACATCCTTTAAATCTTCTTCAAGTCTCACTGGGTCTTCAACATTAACGAATGAGACAAAACCAAACCGTTTCCCTAACTTATCATATTTCCGAGCAATGTACGTACCTTGAATCATCCCAAAACCCTTCATAACTTGAATAAGATCTGCCGAAGAACAACCCTCGGGAAGATTCGAAACAAAAACCTTAGTAATCTTGACGTTAGAACTAGAATCTCCATGATGTTTATGCCTTCTATCGTTCTTGAATGGTATATCATACCATGTATCAACCTTGAAACGCTCCTTAGCCGCCATGCAGAAAAACGGAAACCCTAATCGCCCAAATCGCCTCTCCGAACTTATCGGATCTCTTTGATATGTTTTAGGTAATGTTCCATGCTTCGTTTAGTTATTTTTACAAGTTCCTTTTTATTTTGGGTTTGGGATCTCGCGCTTTCTTGAATTGGGCCTAAACATGGATAAAATGAGAATACAAATCAGTGAATCACATATCTATGACTAAACACTTGTCTCATACACTTGTAAGGTAAACAATACATCACATTTATACTACTAAAAAAGAAGAAAAATCATATTAAAAAAGTGTTCTCATTTGCTCGGTTGACCATCACTGACTTTTTGGCCAATGTTGTCAAAAAGTCGGCTTTCATTTTCATTCCAACACAACAATATGGTCGTTCGTCCTTCACTCATTTTCGATTCAGCTTCACCTAATCTTTTGCTATACTAGCATTCCAACGAATCACTATCCTCAGTTTATCAAGTTTCCATATATTCCTCTTATCAATGTTAACCGATGACTTCCTAAAAACTTTATGTGGTTGTATTATATGCAACTTAATCACCATTTAAGGAATCAGGAAGCACATAACATAAACACATCACATAGATAGCAGTTACATCTCACATGGATTAGTGAGTTGGACACAAAAGCCAAATCTCAGCTTGAAGACAATGATCCTTTGCAATTGACTTTCAACATTGCAAGTCAACAGATCCACTTGTAAGTTTCATTGAAATTTGCTAAGATTTGAGAATTTGTGATTGGCTTACCATGCTTTTATATTGACTTAAAGCATTCTTGTACTCAATAGTGCTTTCATTACACATAACCCACAGATTGACTTTCTCATCAAGTTGACTTTTGAACCAAAAGTTTGTTTTTCTTTTTTATCATTGTAATACAATACTGGTATTTTACCGAAGGTCGCGCGTTGCTGCGACCAGCCTATTGTTTCCTACTTTGTTACATGCACTACGATAATATTAGCATTCGATCTTGTTATCCGCTTGAGTATATTATAGTAGTATTTATAAGATATACATTGCTAGCCATGATACAACACTTTTTACGTTGATGACATTTGTCTCATCTGAACACATGGTTATAATTATTTTTCCCCACGCGTTGCAGAGGATACATGATTTTCGTTGTCATTCGTAAACATCCCGAGAATACCTTTTAAACCCGTATCGTCCTAACCCGACTAAAAGTTGCCGTGAAATCAAATTGCTGTGAAATCATATTTACACATGAATTAATATTTTATAAATATATACATATAGTTGGTTGTCTAGATGCTGATTTTAAAAGATGGAATCTAAGGTTAAAATTGCACTAAAACCACTATGACAAAACCATTGGTAAGAAGGTAAAACAATCTTGGTTTTGTGAAACTATCCAATCTCGGTAGTCTTTGGTAAATAATTTTATTACTTAGACCCACCATAGTGGGCTTAAAATTGGGTGCTATATGGCGTGAGAAAAGGAAAATGGCGCCCCCCACACCGCTAGGGGGTGGGGGCGCTATGCGTCTGAATTCGGGGCAGGCGTTATATTTATAACGCTGGTTTGATTGTTCCTTGACCAATAGAGGGAGGACACCTCAGCACAGGTTTGTTTTTTTTCTAATTAGCGCCCCTCCAATTTGTTTCCCCCACTACACCCCTATTTTGAATTAAACCCCCGTGCTGACTCAGCTGCCACGTGAATCAATCAGAAAAAGAGGCTTTATAAATAAAGCCCCCCACTACACATGGTCTTAGTGGTTCTTTATACTTTTATTGACATTTATAACATTTGTATGATAATGAGAAGCTGCTGTTCAACATACTGCCACCAACTTCCTTGATTCAGAAGACTACACAGACATGAACTTCGATCATCCCCTCTCTCTAAATCCACATACTCCCACCACCGCCCCCCTCTCTCGCTCTTTAAAAACACCCTCTCTGTTCATGGCATTCAGGTTAGGGATGGCTTTGTTTGTTGCAGCAATAGTCCAGCAACAACTTTATGACTCGAGATCGGCCTTCAATCTAACAGATCTAGCCGTAGACGGGCATGCAGGCCGAATCAAACAACTGTCTCCGGCCGCCGTCTCAGAAACCACACTTTAATCGTCATCGCCGCCGCCACACATAACCGCATCTCAGATTGAAAAATTGGATCATGTGGTCGATTTTTGTTCAGATCCAGACGCTGGCTTCCAGATCCGGCTAAAAGTCGAAGTATTCGCCTGAAACAGTCACCACCCTTGACGGGTTTCCTTCTCAGCCCCAAGCTCCTTTCTCTGTTTCTGGTGGTGGTAGCATGTAAAAGGAAATAAAAAATTGTTAAACGACAAAAATAACCCAAAAAACCAATGAAAATTACAGAAGTTGCCACACCATACTATAGCCGATGTGACGTTTAGCTACAGTATTCGCCTCTCACAACCGAATCTTCAAATTGTATCTTTATATAATTTGCATTATACCCGTTAAAGACTTTTGTAACCATCAGTTCTTTGATTGAATGAATAAGATAATGAGTCATGTATAACATTCTATTCTCAACCAATCAATGAGATTTTTATTGTTGACCTTCAAGAATTTTTTACAGCAATTGACTATCCTGATTGACTTTTTCATGACCTTTTCTTTTCTTTGACCACATTCTTTTTATTTCATAATACAAGAAGGTTAAACAATTAATAAATAGGATATTAGGTTAGTAGGTCAAGCGGCTGTTTACGAGCCGAGCCAAACCGAACAGACTTTTACTCATGCTTAGCTTATTTACAAACCGAACAAGCTGAGCAGCTCATTTACAACCGAGCCGAAAAGTGAGCGAGCATTTTTTGAGCGAGTGTCGGGAGAGAAACGAGCAAATAGTAATTTGGACAACCATGAAACTGAGATGTTTTCATCAATGTTTCGTTGTCGAGTGACAACTAATGTCGAATTATCCGACCAGGACACTAATATTGAGGTCCGAGTGTTAGAGAATGAGGCTTACGTTGAGGCTGGTGAGGCAATGGGCATACTACAGAGAACGATTGTCGCATTGTGGCGTAGGGTGATATCAAGCGACAAACGACTAATAGCATAAAAAAGTCAAGGCTGCCATGTTACGACTTAGGGTTTTACTATAAAACTTAATGTTAAATTTTCATTTGATAAAGCTGGTTAATGATATTTTATTTGCATGCATTAGACCAAATATTATGTATAAAGCTATAAACATTACTATGATTTGTGGGTATATCTATACTATATATAATGCATGATGGAGGAGTATTTTAAGATACCCAAAAGTTACAAACTTTTTTCTCATTAATGCATAATGTACAACCCTAAAATGAGGGTAAAATAGTCATTAAACACTTTTACACTTTAATACCTCGTTTTAATTACATTTTAATTTCTTCAACTTTAATCAACATTAGCTTATTTAAATAATAATTATATTTTTCCTTGTTTTAAGACAACCACTCCACGACTTTTAAACAGCCATAAATTTTTTATACGTTAATTTTTTTTAAAAAAAAATTAATTAAATCATAAAAACGAACATTTTATTCTCTTTAGTTCGAGTTTCGCATTGCTAATATATATTATTTTAATTTTAAGAGTTGAGTGTAACGTTGTAACGTGATTACCCATGGCTGTCTCAACCATTTTTGGGGCCTAAAACGAATTTTAAATTTGAGCCCCTTTAGCTAAAATAAGTTCGATAGTTTGCTTTAAAACGTGATATGTTTGCTAAACTTGCATTCAGAAAATAGAACTAAAAGAGTTACCTAATCACTTTTTGGAGTTAAACATAAGAGAGACCATGGTCGAAAATCATAACACCATTTTTGTTGGTGCGAGAAAAACGAATCAAAGATACAAAAGAATGTTTTACCCTATAAGCTTTCACTGTACATTAATTTTCTTATTTCTTAATATGACATTTTGATAAACCTGATGCTTGGGTGCTGAGGGATTGTCAGAGCACTACGATGCTAAACAAAATTACAAACTGCATTGGATAATTTATGTAACCATTAATGAATTGTTGAAATGTGATAGTAAAAAGATAATCAATTATAGGTAGAATTATAACAGTTAATTTATAACACTAAAGATCGATAATATATAAAATACAAAGAGCACATGACATAAAAAACATCATAAAGTTGAAAGAAAAGTATGAATCAAAATCTAAGTCTCATCTATAATTATGATAATAATATAAATGTAATGAAATTTTAATCACATATGAATTCAATAAAGACATAGCATTTCAGTAAAAATATGAAGTTATAATCCACATTATGTCATAATTCATCTGCATAATTCGTAAGCTACAAAATCAACAACTGAATGATAAAAGTTAATAGATTGTCAATTTACCTTCAATAGATGCGTATAAAATCAACAATTAGATGCGTAGCAAATCAACAACTTTGAATGAGCTAAGTAGCTAATTACAACACCTTATATTTTGATTTCGGTCTCAATTTTAATTGTAAAACGAATCAGAACAAGAACGGAACAGAAGATAGTTGGACTTGGAAGATTGTGATTTTACGATTCGGATATACGACCTTTCACTGTTACTACAAGATTCAATTTTCAATCCTAACTTTCCCGCTTTCATATTTTAACTAACCGCCTTGCCATTTTTTTAGGAACGAGTTACAGTCCAATACCACACAAACATGGCCAATACATATATAAAATAACATCTTAGAATAGGTCCCCAAAAAGATGGGCTCTAAACCCTTGCTTTAGTAGAATTATACTTTAGCCAAAGTTTGGCTATTAACAAAATTAACTTTACCGGACTGAAAACCGACAATCTAATCAAATAAACCAAACCAATTAACTGATTGGTTAATAAGATTATTTAACCGATGCCTTTGGTTTTGTTTGAAGTTAACAACTAAATTGAACCGAACCATGCATACCTGTAAAAATGTGGTTTTGTTTCCCGCCGCATCGCGCGGGCACCGTGCTTATATAATTATATATATAATAGATAAATAATCTATTCGAGCCGAACCGAGTCGAGCGGACGTTTGCTCGTGCTTGGCTCGTTTACAAATCGACCTGATCCGATCGGCTCATTCAGAACCGAGCGGACGATCGGGCGAGCGAGCATTTTTCAAACGAGCGTTGAACGATTTGAACAACCCCTAAGTAGGTTCTTGCAAACTTAGGGTATAAGGGGCACTACTAGAATATGTATTTTCTTTCACTGATTTTAACCAGTTATACACTACCACATCACTTTACTGATTTACTTCACTGAAACACTTTTTTGTAGGCAGCACTCCACTGATTCTTTCATTATATTTCATTTAAGTTTGAGAAAACTAACCGTTATATAGGAAGACGGTAATTAATTTTGTTACCGTTACATTTAAATCGTTGCAACCATTTGGAATCTGTACCGTTTTGGTTTGGTCTATATAAACACCTTAAACTTCAATACAAAAAATCACACAATAAACCGATTATACTTTAATTGTTTTGTAAAAATGGACCCGTGGAATGCAAATGAGGATATCGCGTTAACGAGGGCGTACCTGATAGTGAGAAACACATGGGTTCATGAAGTCGATACCCTAATTTCGTTTTGGCACCGGGTGTCGGGGATATTCAATAATTTAACCGGCACAAATGACCGCTCCAAGGATTCGCTCGTTCGTAGGTGGATTCTTCTCTGGTCCACGTGTCTCCGTTAGAACATCCTGTATGAAGCCACGATGGAGAGGCACCCTAATGTTCAAGAAGACATTGCAATCCAACTCACTCGCAGCGACTACTACCGTGCACAAATGACTAACTTCACCCACTTTGTGTCATGGCGAATGTTGCGAGATTTATTTAATAATTAATGTTTACGGTTGTTTAATGTTTATTGTGTAATGGTGTTTAAATTTTTAATGAAAGTTAACCGTGTCAATTATTTTATGTGAATGTATGATTTATATAGGGGTAAAACATAAAACAAGGTCAAAATGTAAACGGTCAAAAAATAAAACACGGTCAAAATATCACGGTCAAAGGTGAAAGAAAAACGTGGCATATTATCATTGGTCAAGAAAATGACCGTTTCTTTGTACCAGCACGGTAACAAGAACCAGAAAACGGTCTACGAGAACCCTATCAACACATGTGGCGGCGGTATTACCGTGTTGGTAATGGGGTACCCGTGCCCAATTCTGGTAACGCCCTGTCCCCCCTTATGTTTTTGTCTTGATGGACTGGCCCAATATTTATATCAGATCTGATTCATCTGAATATTTAACAGGCCCAGACTTTAATCAGTATAACAATCAGCTACGGCTCTACATCGCTTCCTTGTCAAATCGTTTGAAAAAAAAACCCTAGAAACTCTTCAACAATCAAAGTCAAAATCACAATGTCAGGCAATATACCGTTCGAAATCCAAGTTGAAATCATGAAGCGGCTTCCTGTCAAATCCTTGATTCAGTTCCGAACCGTCTCCAAACCATGGAAGTCTGTGATCGATAGCTCTGATTTCATTACTCATTACAACACACAGCTGCATCATCTACTTTTAAGGTATGACTCTAAATCTAATCAAAACGAGGGAAAATATGTTTCAGTTGTTGACGATGACACTTTCCCCAAACAGATAGTTTCCCTCACTCTTCCCTCATTAGTTAAAATGCTTGTATTTCCTACCATAATCGGATGCTCTCATGGTCTGCTGTGTTTGTATGGGCATTTTCGTCAATCTCCCTTTCGGGGAACATGCATGGCCGTTCTTTGGAATATTGCAATCAGTAAAGCTGTTGGTGTTGTTGTGCCTAATGTGGCAGATCATGATACCGTGTTTGGTACGGTTTTAGGTTTTGGGGTTTGTGGTGAGACCGGTGATCCTAAGATTGTTAAGATTACACATATTGAAGATATGGAAAGTAGTAGTATACCTGACAGCATCCCATGGCAAGCTGAGGTTTTTACATTAAGCACCGGGGCGTGGAGAAGTCCTTACAACACAAATCTCCCTCGTAAATCAATTAGATTTGGCGATTTTAAGGTGGCTATAAATGGAGTTCTTTATTGGCTTGCTATTGATAAGATTACCATGGATGATGAAGACGACTATTTTAATCTGATTATTTCATTTGATCTGACAACTGAGGAATTTAAGGAAGTAAACATTCCGGATCTTTTAGCATACGAAACACATGATGAAGATTTGTGTATCGCTAAGCTCAGGAAGTCAACTGTTGTGCTTGAACGAGATGAAGACGAGAAGGTTTTCGTAGTATGGATAATGGAGGACGGTGTTCCTAAATCGTTTACGAAGCTATACACTATCTACACACATGATGAAACTGTACTAAAAGTACTGGAATTTAGGGAAAGTGGTGAACCTGTTATTGAATATGGTTCTGAAATGGTTTATGGTTCACCCCTTGCTGTTTATGACCCCTACTCAGAACAGTTAAGCGATCTTGGGTTTCATTTCAGAGGTTCATATTCTATGTATGCCTACACGGAAACAGTACTTCTGCTTGATCAGCCAAATTTTACTATTTATAACCAAGGTAAACGCCACATTCTAATGTGAAGCATACAAGCAATGTATAAACAAATAGCTTGGAAACAAGGATTGAAGCATACATGCGCAAGGTAAATGATTCTTGATATCAGTTGGTAGGAGTTTGAATGTCTTTCTTGTTGATTTTGATTATGGTGATTGTAGTTTCTTAAATCAATTAGTTGGAGTCTTGATGCACTTGTGTTGTCAGATTTTGATTTCTAATTTGTGTGTTATATTTTACTATCGTTTGGAAGTAGGGACATGTTTTAAATATCTAGTGAGGTAGCAGTCTAAAATCTGTTAAATGGAACAAAACCAAAAGAAGCATTGATTCTGTTGATAGGGTAATGGAAGGTGTGATAAGCAATACTAGCATACAAACTGTTTAGAAAAATCATGTTTGAACTAATACCTGCAATAGATTAAAAGATAATTGATAATTGAAGTGAATTCTCTATCTTGGACTTTTACTAAATCTTCATCTTTTCTGCTTTTATCTTTTACTGTCATGAGGCCTTTCAAAAAAGTATTTCAATTGACTTTTGTATATATTGTATACAACTATGAACTCACAAGTGCGTTTGACTTTACATTATGTTGACTTTATCCATCTTTTGACTGTTGAGTATTAACTCCCACTGAATCCTATAAAAGAATAGCAGGTTTACAATCATCTTGACGCATATATTGTCTTTGAGTGCCCCAGTAGAATTGACCACATCAATACATATTCCAAAAGCATTTGACTTTGACAACAGTTCAGTTTTAGCAACCGTTTTGGCCAGCAATCAATCTGTGATCCTTTTGATTTTAGCAGATACAAAATTCTCATTTTTATTGTCCTGATATCCATTTGTTGACATCATTCTATTTGTTGATTTTTTATGCATTTAAGTAAAGTCCATGTATTTAAAATCCGGTAAAATAAGCTCAGACCTGTTATATAGCAACTAAGACTTGATATCTTTATATTTGATTCAGTTGTTGACTTATTCTGCCTCAAGATGCACTGTCAATTCGTTGACTAAGATCTGCACTGGATTTATGCTATCATTTGACATATTAGTGCCTTTAATTTTGACTTCTTTATACTGCATTTAAATTACACCTGTTAAAACAGGCGGGTCGATTAGGGTCAAAAAGGGCCAATTAAATACGAATTGTATTGGTTCCGATCGGAGCAGGTTACAGGTCAAAATGAGTTTGGGATCGGGTTGGGTTAAAGTTATAGATTAGATGCTTCTGAGACAGTATCTCTACAACAGTTCATTAGGTGGGAGGACATAGTGTCCGACAAGTGCTAATTGTTAACTAAATCATGACAAAACCATGTGATATTGGTCCAATTCTTCATTAAATACCGCCATAAGAAATCTGGCCATATAATCTTTCATGTTTTTCTTGTGTTTGGATTTACCACTTCTGTATTCCCACCCAACCTGCAAAAGCAATACCTTGATTTGTTTCCTTGAAAATATGGCCATCCGTATGCCTCGGTTGGTTCAAGCAAAACAAATTATGAGACGATCATTCTCTAATGGAAGCAGGACTCCAACATATACGGACATCCCAAAAGGCTATTTTGTCATTTATGTTGAGGAACAAAAGAAGCAGAATGTAGTCTCTGTATCACACTATTAAACGAACCCATGTTAATACTTAATGCGTCAGGCGAAGTAAGAGTTTGGGTACAATCACCCAATGGGCGAATTCACGATTCCATGTAGTGAAGACGTATTCCTAGATCTTGCTTCTCGTTTGGGAGCATTTTGGTTTCTGTAGATTTATGTTTTTCTACCACAGTTCTGTAAACAACAATAGGAGCACTTTATAGTTGTAAATAGAGAATTGTTCCAGTAAAGAAAAATTGGATACATATATTTTAAGTTGAGTATTACAATGTGACTCAAACCGACCCTCCACTCAGTTCACTAATTTTTAAACCAACTAGAGACGTCCAACCATACAGGAGGCATTGAACTAAAATGAAGGATACACATGTACTACTGGTATTTTTTAGCAATATGGTCTCGGTCTAATGTTTTGCAGCCTGAAATTCAAATTATGATAATTACCTTGCTCAAAAAGGAATCTCACCTAATAGCATCTTACATGTTCTTGTATTAATAGTTAATGGTGTCCAAATAAGCATGCCACGTGAACAAACCCCACCCCTCCCAACTTTTCTGAGTATTAGAATTAATAGACATGAACAAAATTAACACACAACCTGACTATAATTTCTACACGTTCGATGATAAGATGTAACGGATATTCTAAAAGTTTGACTTGTCATATGTATGATCAACCTGAATGACGTAGTCAATGAAAATTTTCTTGGAGATTATTGTTTTTGCAGTACCTAACAAATCAAGAGATTATTTTTTTCAATGAAATATTCAACGGGTGACCTTTACATAGAGGGGAAGTACGATAAATTTTATTTTTTAATATCTCTATTTAGAGTTAAGGCTGTTGAAAGATGCTAGGGAGACGATTTGTACATGACTAATTTGGATAACCATCTTTACCATATGTCCTTAGGTGGTAAGACACAATGACCCACATATGGAATTTTAGATTGAAATTATTTTTAGACACAGGCATGTGACATTGGCCCCCTTCTTCACTAGTTACTGTGATAAGAACTCTAGGCATACAAATTTCATTGTATATATTAGTGGGGATTGGTGTCCACAAAAACATTCATAATTTTATGCTACGGAAACATAGCCATGTGCGGTTGCTCTCTCCTCCATATGTCATGATCTATTATGAAGGAACATTATAGCTGATTCTTATATAAAGCATTCAGTTTTCCCAATAAAACCACATCAAACTCATCTGCAACATCATATCATTCACCTAGAAGCATTACTTCAATTCATATCTTCCTTTATAAACATTTGTAAGTGAACAACCTCAAATTTCTTTAAAAATATGGCCATCCGTATGCCTCGTATCGTTCAAGCAAGACAAATTCTCAAACGATCCCTCTCTAATGGTAGCAGCACTCCTACATCTATGGGCATCCCAAAAGGCTATTTTGCTGTTTATGTTGGAGAACAAGGGAAGAAGCGGTTTGTGGTCCCTGTATCACTATTAAGTGAACCTAAATTTCAAGATTTACTACATTGGGCAGAGGAAGAGTTTGGGTACAACCATCCAATGGGCGGGCTTACGATTCCATGTAGTGAAGATGTATTCATGGATCTTGCTTCTCGTTTGGGGGCATTTTGACTTGTGTGCATGTGTCTTTATATACCACGGTTTTGTAAACAACTAACATGTAGAAACCATTAATAGTTGTAAATTTAGATTGTTGTTCCAAATGAATGAAATTTAATTTGGATATTATTTTGAGTTCATGGTATTCTATATGTTTTATAAGTTGGTTTTAGTTAAAAATAGAGCTAGTAAATAGCTGCATTACGTGCATATACAGTTTAATTCAACCTGACAATCAGCAAATATTAATTTATACATACTCCAGATCCAACCTTGTAAAAAGCATTGAAATAAAGCCAAGGTTACACAGGTCATGACCTTGTTAACACTTAACAACTTAACAATACAGTCTTAGTTTAAAGGGTTTCCTTGTATAAAATGTCAATTAAGATAATTCATATGGTCAAAGATTGAGCTCCTACTAGTAGAGTCTTAGATTTTATGAGATGAAGTGTTTGAGGTCTATGTAAACTTGTGACAGGACAAAAAAAAAAGCACGTTTTAGGTTCTTCACTGAGCTTCGCAAATTTTGAACATAAAAAAGCACATATAAATTTAAGGAAGTTTGGAAACGTTCCATGATATGATTTAACCCAGGCATTCTAAAATTTGTACTTGTCTTATATGAGGATATGCATGCGGGAGGCGGTGAATAAACTATTTATACAAGGTTTTGGTTACATGAAAACCTGATAATCAAACAAATTAAGACTTATATCATTACTTTCAGTCAGCTATCTTGAGTAAGAGGGAAATTTTGTTTTGTTATTTTGAAACATCTCAATTAAGGGTTAAAGCTATAGGTTAAGTGCTTTTTAAGATGATTTAACCATCTCTTCTTAGATCAATAGGTGCGTGGACACAATGTCTTATAAGTGATAATTGTTAACTCAATCATTAAGACAAAAACATTTGGCATCAGTCATATCCTTTACTAATTACTGTAAAAAAACATGTCATATAATCTTTCATGCATGTGTGCTGTTTGGATTTCCAATGAAGACTAGTGTCCACATATCATTCATGATTTTATTTTCAGGATACAAGACCAAGTGCGTTTGTTTTCTCCCCCATGCATGTCTAATAAGTACCTCATTACATCTTATATATGCCATTCAACATGTACAATGTAATCACATCTTCCTAGAAGCAATTATTTGATTTATATTTCTTCCATCACAAACATTTCCAAGTGAAACAGACAGCTATCGCCTATCTTTAAAATATGGCCATCCGCATTCCTTGTATGATTCAAGCAAAACAAATTCTAAGACAATCATTCTCTAATGGAAGCAGAACTCTTAACATATACAGACATCCCAAAAGGCTATTTTGTCATTTATGTTGGAGAACAAGAGAATAAGCGACACGTGTATCACTATTAAGCGAACCTATGTTTCAAGAGTTACTGCATCAGGTGGAGGAAGACTTTAGGTACAGTCACCCGATGTGTAGGCTCGCGATTTCATGTAGTGCAGCTGTATTCATTGATCTTGCTTGTCGTTTGGCAGCATTTTGAGTTGTATACATTTGTACTTTATACTGCAATTTTGTACACAACTAACAAGTAGGAACTCTTTATAGTTATAAATAGAGAATTGTACCAGTTGAATGAAATTTAACTTGGATCTATTTTTGAGTTGAAGGAAGTCTAACGTGTTTTTATAGCTAGTTAAATTGGGGATAGTTAAAACTAGAGTTACATTTCTTACCGTATCACTCAAATTGATGCTCCATTCAGTCAATTAATTTTTTACACCATTTAGACATCCAATCGTACAGAAGTCACATACCAAAAAGATACACATGAATCACTCATGACAATTTGTTAACACTATAGTCTTAATTAAATGTTTCATCCGTGTGGATTTGAATGTAGGATTTACATGGTCAAAAGAGAATCTCACCTTATACCATTTTACATGTTATTGTGTTCACTACTGACTCCTCCTGTCCACATAAGCATGTCACATGAATAACAAAGCCAAATTTTATGAGCATTATTATAATTATTAGACATGAAGAAAATTAGCAGACATCAAGTTTACTACATTCGTATAGGTTCGATTATAAGATCATAGTATCGTAACATGTAAAATAAAAGTACCTGTATGCCAGCCACAGAACTGAAGACCCATTGACCGTTCAATTTTGACACTCCCTCGAACTGTATATAATCTAAGTGTGGCTCGAGCTCGTTTATGAGCTATATCTTACGCTAATCCAAGCTTTTAATTGGTATCAAACAAAAATGGAGACAAGGCATGTGTAGATACTCCAACTCATGTGTGGCGTTCGTTCGCCTTTGAGCAACAAATGATATTAATATGTTAAAAGGTATGTTTGTCCTAACTTCGAAATCAAATGATTGTAAATATGTTGGGCTTGATTGGGCACCTCATCAAACGCGACAATGACTTGCCCATGTTACCAACATAGATTGTTTTAAACTCAAGTCAAGGACTCAAGGTCGGCTAAAACTACATTGGGTTCAACGATTATGGAGCATGGGTTATGTCGATTTAGGTTGCACATCTAAGCAGTAATAGGGTGCAAACGACTCAAGCAACTCGCGAGCTACTTGAGATCGGCTCGATAAAATGCTCGAAACGAGCCAAGCCTTATAGACCACGAGCCGAGCTTGAGTCTGAAACAAAGCTCATTTATTTATCGAGCCCGAGCTTGAGCCTCACATGTGAAGCTCGTCGAGCCTTAGTGTAATATAGTTGTATTAATATTTTATTATATTTACCCCTTATTTAAAGTTGTTTTGTAAACGAGCCGAGGTTTTCAGTTATCGAACCTGCAAATAATAAATGAGCTGAGTTGAGCTAAGCTCGAGCTTGAGAAACTACCAATGAGCCGAGCTTAAGCTTATAAACAAAGCTTGAACCAAACCGAGCTTGAGCTCTTATAAATTAATTGAGCTCGAGCTCGAGTCTGTGCCTTGTCAAGCTCGAGCTAGGGCTCAGCTCGGCTCCTTTGCACCCCTAAGCAGTAGGTCAAGTAGTGATCATATGAACACTTAACATATGAGCTTTTACCTCTTAGCATGCATAAATATATGAGCTCAACATAGGGAACATGCACTGTCAAGTTCCAAGCAACTTGTAACTATCGCATGCACATACATAGGTTTCAAGTTCAATCATGTGATGATAATGAAACAAACTATCCATATATCACCAATGATAACAAGCGAGCCACGTCATGTCAAATTATATTCAAAATATTTGAAGAAAAGAGTGTAAGAGGTTCAAACTACAAGCTAGGGTCAAATCGGCAAAATTGCTAGATGGAAAAGCAGAGACCTGATTCTGCATTTTAAGGCTAGCAAGATACATACTGATGTAGGTATAATTGCTAGATGGAAAGTAAACTGCTTTATGAGTTAGAAAGTTAAGAAAATCAAACTACAGGCTAGGGTCAAATCGGCAAAAGTCTTTTGTGGATACAAGTCAACAGAGAATGCAAATACAGGAAAGTGAAAGTCATGGTGCTATATTAATCATAATTATGAGAAATCTGTATATTGATGTGGGTAAATGAATTGGAATGCTGATAGTAGTTACTGTAGATAAAGATACATTGTGGGTATCTTATTGGGTGAGTGGAGAAGAGGTTAGAAGGTTAAAATGACAAACATTAACTACTGGAAATTGAATGGATCAAATAGGTCTAGATTGGGACATAAGGAAATTAAAAGAAGGGGAAAGTCTATTGCTAACAACAGTCAAACTGTTTGCAAGGTCTACTGGTGGGCAATTAGTAAAGAGGTCAAAAGGCTAGCCCGGTCTTTAGAAAACAGATGGTGACAGTGGAAAAAAGATCAAATCAGAAAATAATCGATGACGAAGAAAGTAATGATTAGAAAAGGAGCAGTCAATTTCAAAGAGAACGAAAGTCAATACTCAAATTATAAATGGTCAACTGGTAATAGTTCATAAAGCATTGAAGCTTAGTTTCAAAGATACATACTGATGCAATGGTTAATGGGTGAAGAATCATAAGTTCAAAAGTTCATTGGGAAATAACCAGGTCAACAACATGGGGGAGTGTTCTTATACATGAAATGCTTAGTTTAAGTCTAAGAAATGTTACCGTGTCATCCATCTGAGAGCTAATAATAAATACCAACTCCTGAATCCATGCAGTTCGGCGGTCCAATTTAATAGATAGGATGACTGGAATTAGTCATATGATGTGACGATCATCCACATGAACTGCCACGTAATCCATCCGCATGATTTGATTACGAGAGGGAAATGGTTGAAGTGGGTAAAGGAGGTAGTTATGATAATCACAATGTGATAAAGGATATCAAGTTGGTAATGATGGTGGAAGATATGCGAATCCGCTAGAGGGATCAATGGAATGGGAGAGTCTGACCAAAAGGTCAACTGATGAGAATTCATGTTCACAATTGTCAGTAATTAATTTGTTCCCAACTAAAAACCAAAACAAAAATACGCAGATGACTTTTCTCCCCCAAACTATGTTAACCAGATCTGCGTCATTGTTTCCGATTTCTAAGATTCAATCATTCACCCAAGATATGTTACCAATTACCACATATGTTTCCTATTCATTCCACCATTCTAAACTTACTTACAACCCCAAACTCATGGAGATTTTCTGTGAATCGAAAAATTTCTCGAATTTATGATTCAATATAGCACCAAGACTTTGCAAATATGGCCATAGCTAGATGTTTGCTTTTCTTAACCTTCCAACTCCTAAAGCAACTAAATGTTCATCTAGCAATTATCCATATCAACAGTAACCAAAGCAAAGCACCCCCCCCCCCCTCCTCTATGCCCACATTATGCAGATGGAAACACCAAATCTTATTCGCCAAAGTCGATTGATATGGAATTTTGATCTTCAATCCCATCAGTCAGATCTACGGTCTGCTAAATCTGACTGCATAGTTTCACAAAAGGCACAAGTTAAATTTCCCACCCCTTTTTATTATCAATCATCACATGATTAAACTTGACCCTACCTTTGCTGGGCATGTGATGGTTACTGGTTGCTCAGATGTTAGAGCTTATATGATATGTTGAGTTTGTATGATCCAAATAGAATATTGGTTCTGTTGGGATACAACCAGGTACTCACTTTGTACTCTTATTTTCAAAGTCACAGAGTGCAGGGTGAAAGAGGGTCCAGGCCTGTCTTATTTTGAACTTAGATCAGATAACTAGGAATTTTGCTATAAGCCATAAATGCGTGAAAAGTATTAGCAAGCAAACAGACATTCATTCCACATTCCAAACCTTACATAAACAAATTCATGGAATTTGTCTTTTGAAGAAAATAGACATACAATGACTGAAAATTCAATTCATGAAGCATGGGGTGATCGAAAGGCATAGATGATGTACCTTATGAAACCAGATCATCTAAATATTTGATTGCTTCCATCTAATTATAAGTTGTATGATTTTGCTGATCATACAAAAGCAGTGTTTCCATGTAGGGATGCATAGAAAAGGCTCCGCTCCATCAATCCCAAGACATTATAGTTCTAATCTTACAAACCCAAACTCATGGAGATTTCTGTATGAAAAAGCTAGACATTATAGTTCTAAGCATGAGACCTGTGGTTAAATCTAAACTGAAATTAAACCTAGAATAATTTACATACAATTCTTCAAACATGGGATGATTGAAGAGAATACCCAATATGAAGTTAATTAAACCAAATCATCTTGAACTTTGAAGATCATCTTGTTATAAGCAGGCAATAACTGAAAATCAGTTCCTGAAAACTCTTAGATTTGGCTGATCAAGCATAAGTAATGTTTCCATGTAGGGATATACAGAAGAAAATGTGAACCTTTGTCCATCAATCTCAAGTTCATCGACATGTTTTGAGTAAGGCTCGTAAACAACAAGTTGCCCATGAAGTTTGTGTTGTACAATTTCAATTATAGGTACACCTGTCTTCCTAAATCCTCTAAATCGACTTACTTGTGCAGGTGGTGCGTTAACATTTACATTGAATAGCTTTGTAAATGATTTTGGAACACCATCCTGCATCATCCATACATCCTCTACACCATTTTCAAGCACAACAAGAGACCCACTTACCTTAGACAAGGACAACGTATGAAAAGGGCCAAAAGGCAGATCGGCTAAATCATCTGGGAGGTTTACTTCTTTGAATTCTTCAGTTGTCATGTCAAACGAAATAATCAGATTATAAGATTTTAACCCACCATCCACGGTAATCCTATCCATAGCAAGCCAATAAAGACACCCATTTACAAACTGTGAACCGAAAAGTGTAATTGATTTACGAGGGAGATTGCCATATGGATTTCTCCAAGCCCCTAAGCTTAACGTAAAAACCTCAACCACACTTTCAATGTCCTCCAACCATGTATTAGTACCATATGTAATCTTGACGATCTTAGGATCAGTAGTCTCACGACAAACCCCGAAACCTATAATAGTTTGAAATATGCAATCATTTTCCAAATTGCTTGCCAGATCAATAGCAACAACTCTTTGAATAGAAGGATTCCAGAGAACAAGCCTGCGCATTACTTTACGAGTAGAATCAGCGTACAAACATAACAAGCCAGAAGAGCAGCCAATTATATCATATGTATTAAGCTGATTAGGCAACAGGGGAACAGTAAGGGAAACCCTCTGTCGGGGGAAAGTATGATCATCAACAATTGAAACATATTTTCGTTCACAACCCCCTAAACTAACATAACTTACAAGTAGATGTTGCGTCTGGTGGTAGCTATAACTCTTGATAAAAGCAGAGCTATCGATGAGAGACTTCCATGCTTTGGAGACTGATCGAAACTGAATCAAGGATTTGACAGGAAGCCTTTTCATGATTTCAGCTTGGATTTCGAACGGGATGTTGTCTGACATGTTTGAATTAAGCGATTGTTGCTAGCGAATTTCTAGGGTTTTTTGAAAAGGAAGATTTGGGGTAAAATGACTGTGTGCATAAGCAACACTGGAAATTATCAAGTATTGTTTTTTACTTGTTTGTCATTTTTTTTTCATTTTGTGTTTGAATTAATATTTATATTTTTGTGAAAAAAAAGTGCTATAAGCTTAGGGGCTGTTTGATAGCCTCTTAATGAGGCTCTTAACCATTCAGCGCTGAATGATTCAGCATTCAACGTGTTTTTTTCAGCTTCTGAATGGAATGGTTAAGTCTGAATCATTAAGATTTGGGATGTTGCTGAACCATTAAGCACTGAACTAGGCTGAACCTTAATGAGGCTCCCTTACCAACGTGGGACAAGAAAACTAACCATTAAAAGGTCCAACTTAATTATTCAGCGCTTAACCATTCAGACCGTTATCCATTCAGACCTCTTAATGATTCAGCATTTAATCAACCAAACAGCCCCTTAATGTTATACTAGTTAAATTTGTTATATTTAAACCATAAAAGTGTTGGATTTATTTATGTTAGTTTCAAACAAAGAGTAAACATAATGTAGTTTTCTATGTTTTCATTTGACATAGAAAATATTTGTGATATTTATTCAAGGGTGTGATTCTTACTTTTAATTACATCCTTCTATTGAAAGAATGAATTCGAGTTTGCTCATCCATATTCGATAAATTCTCATTTTGTTTAAGTCATGGTTCTGACAAGAAAAAGGAGTTGTGATACAGATTCGTTTTAAGATATTAAAAAAAGCCAAAAAAATATATACATTATTATTATTCTAACTTAAAATTTTAAATATTTAAGATAGTGAGACTAGTTAATAAAGTGTGGTCATGATGAACATAAAAACTGAAACATGATTTTAATCATACGTGTGTTATATTTTTAAATTCTTAAAATTTATATAATTACTTAGAATTAAAGTAGCTCAACTAGCATGTGGCTTGAAACTCGTTCAAAAAAAGTTTGATTGAAATCAATTCCAGTGTAAATTAACAGAGCCAAACTTGTTCATTTTCTAGACAAGCCGAACCAAGCTCGAATGTTTGTAAACTAGTTGAACTTGAATTGTCCTTGAATTGACTCAATTTACTTAATTTTAATTTATATATATGTGTGTATGTGAATTGTATTTGGGTAGGGCTGTTCATGAGCCGAACCGAGCCGAGCTAGGTCAAGCTCGCGCTTGGCTTGTTTTAAACCGAGCCGGCTCGGCTCGGCTCGGCTCGGATTTAAAACCGAGCTGAAAATCAAAGCTCAAGCTCGGCTTGGTTTTAAACCGAGCCGGCTCGGCTCGGCTTTGTTTGGCTTGAATTTAAAAAGAAAAAAGAAAAATTGGCTTTCAAAATTCAATAATCTAAAATATTATTCAATAGTTAACAATAAAAATTAAAATAAGCTCAACCTAATACATTACAAGCTATAATCAAGTTCAAAAAATACAAAATAAGTCTTAAAGTTCAAAGAAATAAAGTATAAGTTCATCAGTATACGAACTAACCTCCTAAATATGCAATATATGTCTGATTGAACTCCTAAATACTGACCTATTTGAAATCGAAAGCAGTATTGAGTTTGATAACTTTGACAATTATCATTATGCTATGGTTTATTTAAATAACTTGATTAGTTGTAACTTTAATCCCAAGCACACAACCTCCATGCTCTGATTACCAAATATTAAACATGTAACATATTCCCTAACTTTTTTAACATTTTTATAGTATATTATATGTATATAACAAAATATATTCAAAATTAGAAATATCCGAGCGAAACCGAGCCAGCTCGGCTCGTTACGAACCGAGCCGAGCTAGGCTCACTTTCCAACCGATCCGAGCCGGCTCGGCTCAGTTTCAAACCGAGCCATATCAAGCGAGCTTTTTTCGAGCTAAATCCAAGCGAGCTTCGAGCGAGCTCCGAGTCACGAGCTTTTTGGACAGCCCTATATTTGGGTAGTTTATAATAGCAAAATGACTCATGCGTATCACAAACATGGGGACATACTACGGTGGAAGGTGGGGCGGGATTTGGAGAGAGATCCACATTAGCAAATGGTACGACGGGGCTCGAAAAAAGCGTGGAGTGGTCACAACATAGGAGAAAGATTTTTGAAAATGAGAAAAGAAATCGGGATTCAGGTGATTGGGTGGAGCACTGCCGCACTCCTGCAACCCCGCTAAAAAAATCCTTCTCTTGAAGGCATCTCTTGGATACAACCAACCCCCCTCACTATTTTTATACTTCATAGCATGGCTTCCCACATTGTTCCCAAATGTGTAAGAATATTTATATTGTTTTGATAGAGCTTCTTTAGTCTTTTTATGAGATTTGGGTAGTTTCCAAGAATAACTGGTGATCGTAAGAATTAGACTACAAGGAACATTATATATAGGGAGGTTTTCAGAAGTACATAGTGTTTTTTTAGAGAGACGAAAGAACAAAATAAATCATTTATTTTTTTCAACTAAAAACTTTTTAGATATAAGAGAAAATAGTTGAAATACAATAGTTATTCATATCTCATTAAATTAGAAAATATATTAACAAATTTCATTTTTTTATAGACCATGGTAGATAACCTACACATTATTTCAAAAGAAGGAAATGGTAGTTGTAGCTCGTTCGGACAGGGACTGCGCCAATAACGAAACAAATTCCAGTACGGTTTTATTAGATTGATAAGAACACTAAACATTTCATCAATACTACTCAACCTCTACAAAATAGGCAATGTCAAATGTCAGCCTCACCACAGGAAAGAGAATCTCACTGTAACCACCCTTCTGTTTGAATAATTATCAGTTGTTTCAAAGTGAATATAGTAATGTACAAGTATGATGGAGCGTATGAGAGAGTTAACGGATTGCATTACATGGGTGGAGTAGTTATAAAGGGGAATTAGAGTGGATGTCACTGTCATGTGGTGTGGACCCGGATAAATGTGTAACCATTTGATAGTGACATTTTCTATCTTATTGGTGGAAATAACATTCCTTATCTCATGTTTGTACCATGCTTGCCATATAGGCGTAACAGTGGGTTTCAGCTGCATGGTGTGGGGCGTGGGAAATGAGTATATGAAGCCCCTCTATGCCACCAACACCTCCCCATTTGTGGTGTAGAAGCCGATGTGGGGCACCATGGCTGGAGATGTTCACCGGCGTGGGGGTGAGGGTGGCGACATGACGGACGCAAATTGGTTGGATTAATGTAGTCGTTGAACGCATTTCTATATAAATCAAACCCATTCACGCAATTTTTTTTCACAAATCTCTTCTACCCCACTTCAAACTTTAAAAATTCGGCTAGTGTTTAATAAAAATGAATCCACACAACCATAACTTGTGGTTGGGGGAATAATATGAACTGTCTTTGCAATTAGAATTACGTGACAGGTTTTAGAGAGAAAGTTGTTCATATGGAAGATTTCTTCTCTGTTTATCAAAGCTCATTTTACTTATTAAAATTTGTTTTAGGCAACCTTCAAAAGTTTTTCTCTTGCTCTATAAAGCTCCCGTTTAAGTTATTAACTTATTAATTTGATATTTATTTTTCTAATGTATATTTACAAATACTTTAAAATTACTATTTATATTTATTTTACGATTGTCATTTATTTAAAACTGATTTATGTAAATATTTAGGTTAGTTTAATATCTAATATGTAATTTGATGGACCAATAAAGACAAAGCGAAAGACTCTTGGCCGGTAATAAAGACAAAGCGGAAAGACTCTTGACCGGTTGTATCAAATACTGTCAAATCTTGAAAATGATAAAGTTACTAACAGAATCAACCAAGATTTGATGGATATGTTTGGCTAAGTGAGAATCAATGTAACATTAAAGATAATCCGATCTCCATCTTGTGGACTGCAGTCACAAGACTCATCGTTTGTCCTCCAAGCTGCTCCTGCAATCGTGTGTTCTCTAGCCAAGTCTAACAATAACCATTAGAAATTACTAGGACACCCTAAATCAAAACCATAGACTCTGCTTCTTCCGTCCTTCACGTTTGACCCCGAGTGCCCAATGCAACTTTTTAATTTTTAAAAACTAGGGCCTTCATTTTTTGGGGTCTAAAGATTAATTCAGCAGTGAGCCCAATAGGCGAAACTAATTGGACTAGTAAGATTTTGGCTTGCTACACATACCTATTTATCTACTACTACATGATGTCGAACAAATAATTTAAGGCTCAAATGACATCGGTTAATTTTTTTTTTGGATCTGTCTCTACTATCATTCTAAATATGAGAAGAAAACGTGGAAAATATTACATATGGTTTCTTCAAATATGATCTTAGTTTTCAAGTTTTCAATTTTTTTGATTTTTATCTTGTAGTTTTTAAAATTTGTGTTATATCATTCTGTCTTCTATGTTGAATTGTGTTTTTTCTTCATTTTTCATCATTGTGTCATTTTTGTGATTGATTGTGTCTTTTTTCCTTGGTATTGTGTTATATTCCGTGCTCCATTGTGTTGTGTTATTTTCATTATTGTGTCTCTTTTCCTACGTATTGTGTTATATTTTGTAACACATTGTGTTATTTTCATGATCCACTGTGTTGTATTTTTTGTATCATTCTCACTATTATTTTTTTAGAAGTATTCTATGAAAACTTGACCCACATTACTCATTCCCTTAAAAAAAAACAACTAAATGGGTCAATTTAACTTTTTTTTTTGTATTTTAACCATTAGTTTTATAGAAAATAGACTTTTTTATTAAAAAATTAATTAAATTAAAGTATTATCTTAAGGTAAACTAATTTAGTATAATTTTTTTTGGTGCAAATGATCATTTAGAAAAGTACTAGAGGGTTAAATGGGGTATTAAGTTAAGATGGAGCTGAATTATATCATAATTTTCTAACAACGATTTTTTTACACGAAAATACCATCTACCAGTGCACTTACAAAGGTTGGAACTCACATAACATTTGTGGGGGACAACACCGTACCACTAGACCACTAACTCACGGGCGAATTGTATTTATGGATGCTAAAGGAAACTCTGATCCGGATGAAAACTAGGATGTGACTAAAGGAAATTTGGTCAAAGAAAGGAATAGGTCAAAAAAGTGAAAAAGTCAACTGAGCAAATAGTCAAAACTGTTGTCAGCAGTTCTTTGGAGGTCAAAGATCATCTATACTATCTTATAAAGCATTTTAGAATGACCTCTTAATTTTTAAGTAATACAATTACAAATGTTTAAAGTACAACACATATGTCATATGTAGTAACTACTTTTTAAGGGCATTTATGTCCTTTTAAACATAACTTGCACATATCCTTATTAGTTACAATTTCCCCCTTTATCTATCTATACTATATTATAATTTTATACGATACTTACATATTTGCCGCTTTAACTTTACTCAATTTCTGTTTATTTAAATAGTAATTACACTTTTGCACATTTTTTTAACCAACTACCCCCACGATTTTTAAACATTCATAACTTTTTCAAACGATAATATTTTCTTAATATTTTTTCACACCGTATAAAAGAGCATTTTATTCCCTTTAATTTGAGTATAGTATTGCTTTAGTTTTTTAATTTTTAAAAAAATATATGTTAGGGTTAAGCAATAACCGAAACGAAAACAAGGGAAAAAAACGAAAACGAACAGAAACCATCTAAACTTTATTATAATATATTTCCTAATGATCTCTTAAATTCAAGTTTTACAAGTATATTGCTTAGAGTACAAAACACAATGCAAATATTAACTACTTTTTTTAGGGCAAACATGTCTTTTAAAAAATACTTACACATGTACCCCTTCATATTTACTCAACTTTTGTTTATTTAAATAGTAATTATACTTTTGCACCCTTAATTTAAACAACTATCCCCATGATTTTTATACGTCCATAACTTTTTCATGCATTAATAATTTCTTAATATTATTACACCATATAAACGGACATTTTATTCTTTTTTATTTGAGTATAGTATTGGTGTAGTTTTTTTATATAAAAAAATGATATGATAGGTTCAAGTAATAACTGGAACGAAAATGAACGGAATTAGACGAAAAATAATAGTTGCATGTTTTCCCTTGTTTTAAGGAAACTACCTCCCCCCCCCCCCCCCCCATTTTTAAACGGCCATAATTTTTTTTCATACGTTAATTTAAAAAAAAATATATATCATAAAAACGAGAAGTTTATTCTCTTTAATTTGAGTATAGTAATGCTAATTTTTTTTATTTTAAAAAGTTGAGGTATTATGTGATTTACCAGGGCCGACTTGACCATTTAGGGGCCTAAAACGAATTTTAAATTTGAGGCTCTTTTAGCATAACCGAGACCACTTAAAAAAAAATCATATCATTGTGTTCCCCGCCGCATCGCATGGACACACTACTAGTATGTGCTTAAAAGATAAAAGTCTCATAATTGGCAAATAATATAATATCAGACTCATTATCTTATTCATTATGCTGAAATGGAGCATTAATGGTTACATAAGTCTTTTAAATAATAAGAAATGCATTATGGGTATACATTGGAAATGAAGATGAGTGGTTTTAGGCAACAGTTTAGAATTGTTGTGTACAAGAATAGTATGGGTCAATATAAAAGCATGGTAGGAATGAGGAGAAAGTCCAATGATGACAAATATCATAACTGATTGAATCTTAGGAAACATCCATGGAACTTGTATGTGAATATGTTGACTTGCAAAATTAGGTAGGTCATCATCTTGAAGCTGAGAGATGGAGTTTACAGGTCACTGATTCGTGTGAGGGTACACATGTCCAACACACTAATCTGTGTGATGCCACTGCAGCACTGATGGTATAACTCAATGCTCACTAATCTACGTGCTTCCAATAATGGTGATTAAACTGAAGACTAAAACAAATGAAAGTTGTTAGAATATCGTCAGTTGGTCAACAACGCTAAGAGGAAACTGTGTAAATTTGATAAGATGGTGGTGATCAATTGGATAGCAAACCTAGCAAAAGATTGGATGAAGCTGAATGGAAAAGGAGGGAAGGAAGAAGGGCCAGAATATTTCATTGGAATGAAGCTAAAAAGCTTGTCAGAAATCGACGTGTACTTTTTGCCAACGTTGGCCAGAGAGTCAATGATAGTCAACAAAGGCAAATGGGAGCAAATTATGGATGTGATATATTTTGTGTTCTCATTTGAGCCAAGTTTAGGCCTGATTCGACAAAATGCGGGACTCCAAAATAAAAAGGAAATGTGTATAAAAAATAAAATGAAGCATGACAAAGGAAGGTGTAAGATCCTACATCACTAGTACATAAAGTGTGAGCTTGGTTTTTGAAATGAAAATCTAAAAGCAAAAATGCATCGCCTAAGATGATGTATAGTTGGTCAAGACGGGTTGATTTAAAAAAAAAGAAAAAAAAAGAAACATTTGGTTTGGTTCAGGTCACAAAATGGTTACCAACCAAAAGTGGATTTGGTTCAAGACAAAGATAAAAAAAGATCATGATGGCTTTTAAATAATCATAAAAACAAGAAAGGATGGAAAAACTGATATTAAAATTTAACCAAATGTCGGTTCTGGTGTCTCAATTATATGATCCATGTAAATAACTTTTCTAAGACCCTGCAAATTGCAAACAGAGTATTAAGAAACTACAAAACGATTAAAAATTAACAAAACCACAATTAACATTACATTTCGAAGGTCCAAATACCATGTATAAACAACTTTGAAATGCAGGAAGACATACAAGTGGCGTGGTCAAGATAAAGGTCTGCTCCAACTTTTAGGTGTGTGTTAAAGACTTTTTGCCAATCAACAAAAATGAGTGATGACAGAGTGATTCTTATGATTTAAACTGACAGAAAGCTTAGTACCCATGTTCAGGGTATACTAGATATTGGGGAAGAAGATATCATAACTGAGAAAAAAGTCGCAAAGTTATTTCACAATCCAGAACAGCCAACAATGTTTTTTTATGGCCCATCCTGACCCGTTCATTTCACTTCTATCTGGTTTGACCCATGGCAGATAATATCATAAGGTCCACACTAAGTCACTAACCAAAAATCATGGTGTTAAAAGTGCATTTAATGATGATTTATACTTGCTTCACATATATTAGTAAATAAAACCTTTAAAAGAAGTCTCATAAAGATTAATCAACATATTCAAGTTACATGCTTTCATGAAAATCATACCTCACAATGATTTAATGAATTTTATCTTCTCAAAACACAAACAAAATAACACCTGAGAGATAGTTTTATATTCTACCGTATAAGCTTACAAACCAGTCGCAATAATACATAAGAAACAGTAAACATAAGTAGAGTTCAATGAATCATATGACCATTAATTGAAAGATTATTGATGTGTTTTGAGTAGGGTTTATATACAACAAGTGCTCCAAGATGATATTTTTTAATTTCAACTATATGTTCACCTATCTTCCCAATTCCCTTACATATGCAGCCAATGCATCTGGTGTGCTTATAGTGAGTAGGCAATAGCTTTGCGAATGAGTTTGGAACACCATCCTCCATCATCCATACATAATAAACTAGTTTATTGTCCTCTACACCTAGTTCAAGCACAACAAGGGACTCCTTTAGCTTAGTCAAATACAAATTATATAAAGGCTTGTGTGCTAACCCATTAGGGAGGTTTACTTCTCTAAATTCTTCATTTGTCATATCGAATGATATAATCAAACCACCCATAGTATTCCTCTCAGTAGCAAGCCAAAAAACCCATCTACAACTTCCATTCATAGTCAAATCCAATTGATTTACGAGGGAGATTGTTGCTATATGGACTTCTCCAAGTCCCAATGCTTAATGTGAAAACCTCAACTTGCCTAGGGATGCAACTTATACTTTCCATATCCCTTTTATACCTAATATATCTAATGTGAGAACCCCAAAACCTAGAACGGTTTCATATACCTCATTTGCCACATTAGGCACAACAACACAATGACTTTTCTAATCGAAAGATTCCAAAGAACAACTCGATGATTACAGTATAAACACAACAAGCCATGAGAACTGCCAACTATGTAAGGATCAAAGTTTAAAAGAACGGAAAATCAAAGTTTAAAAGAACGGAAACGAGCCTCGAGGCGTTTTCCCCTTCGCCTCATGAGGCGCAAGCCCGAGGCGGAATAAAAAAATATAAAAAAATTATATCTTATAAAAATAAAGTAGTTGACCTAAAAAAATCTAAAACATCAAAAACACATATCAAAAATAAAATAAATGACCCAATAAGTCTAAAACATTAAAAATAAAACACACATCAAAAACACCCTAAACCACATGGGCGCACCTGAGGCGCATATTTTCTTAGCGCCTCAAACCTTAGAGGCGTATGAACAATCTGAACCCCATGAGGCACACCTCAAGGTCGTTTTCTTGGCATTTCGCTTTGAGGCGCACGCCTCAAACGTTTTTTAAAACCATGGTAAGGATATATAAGCGTCGTAACCACCGGTAGCGGTGTTCTTCAGATGCAGATCTTCATAATGTAAAAGAACCCGTTTTTTTTTTCAGTGACCCATCCTGACCCGCTGGCCTCTTCTATCCCGCTTGCTCTGTTTTAGACTTTAAAATCCACACATCATAACCCCTGTGAGAAATGAAGCTGAGCCAAAACAGCTCATAAGTTTTTTATCTGAAGTCCAAAACAGCCCAAA
Organism: Ambrosia artemisiifolia; assembly: GCA_032199755.1. Classification (NCBI taxonomy): domain Eukaryota; kingdom Viridiplantae; phylum Streptophyta; class Magnoliopsida; order Asterales; family Asteraceae; genus Ambrosia; species Ambrosia artemisiifolia. The sequence goes on along the minus strand of CM063529.1, from coordinate 4,822,498 downwards.
CTTGTTTAGTTGGGCCAGGATTGTCAGGTCTACTTTTGATCATTGAATGAACCTAGTAACAATTTGAAGGACAATATAATCATAAAACTCAAATAAGTTGGACCCAAAAGTGATGATGGGTCAATCAAACTGATCCATCTCAAGGTAGCCCACCATCAGTGGCCCAGCAGCAGCCCAACAAGAGGCCCGTTCATGAACAAAGGAAGCCAGCCCGTTTTAATTAGTTGAATGCTTTGTTTTATTTGTCAGTTATTTCCTTTTGCATATTCTAGATAGGTCACTGCATTGTTGCATTGTTGAGTTAGTGGGTTAGTGGAGCATGGTAGGAGTAGTGCATGCATGACTCCATCAAATAAGGAACATGGGCATCATGGCCTTGATCCATTGCATATTTATATTCTTGTAAGTTTGTTTGAGAAATACATCAGAAAATTGCTCCAAATCTCTCCTACTCTTAATTATTCTAGGAAGTTTGTAGGTTTTCTTTGTAAACCTATCATTTGGTGCTTTCATTCCCGAATCATGCCTCGCCGAGACAACACTTCGTCGTCCGACGACTTACCCACCACCGTATCCGACCAACTTACCCAGCTTATCACCATTTCATCCTCATCTGCAAACCACCAATCGGACATAAAAACCCAGCTGCAAGCTCTTGTTCAGGCCACCTCCAACCTCAACACCAAACTTGACTCTCAAACCGAAACAACCGCCCGCCTTGTTACCCATGTTGCACAACTTTCTGACCTCCTTGACCAAGAAAAGTCCGCTGATCAGACTCGTTCTCCGGTGAACAGCAGCAACGGCAATACAAACCCAAACAACAATAATCATCGCCAACCCAAAATTACCCTCCCATTGTTCGACGGGACCAATCCACTCGGTTGGATTTTTCAAGCCGATCAATTCTTTTCCTACTACCACATTGAACCAGCCGAAAGAGTAGCCCTCACAGCCTTTCATTTCATTGGCGACGCCCTTTCTTGGTACCAAAACCAAGCAAACAATGACCTTCTTGGTTCCTGGAACGAATTCAAACGAGCCGTCGAACTCCGTTTTGGCCCATCGACATATGAAAACCATGAATCAACCCTTTTCAAATTACACCAAACCAACTCCGTCACCGAATACACCACCGAATTCGAAAGAATTAGCAACCGAGTAACCGGCCTGTCACCACAAACTCTTCGTAACTGCTATACTTCGGGTCTCAAACCCGAAATCCAATCGGAATTGGCTGTTTTGAAACCAGCCACTCTTACTGAAGCTTGTGGCCTTGCAAAATTATTAGAGGACAAATTGTCGCATGGAGCCAAAACCAAGTCAACTTTTTTTCCTAAAAATTCTAACTACCCATCCCCTACACCTCTCACAACAGTTTCTCCACATTATTCGACTACCACCTCATCCATAACTAAATCTCCAACCAACTCTACCCCATCATCATCTCAAACACCACTTCTGCCATCACCACCTAAACCTCTCCCTTTCACCAAACTTTCGCCAGAGGCCATTCAACTTCGCCGCAAAGAAGGTCTTTGTTTTCGTTGTCAAGAAAAATTTTTTCCCAGTCATAAATGTTCGCCTCCACAATTCCTTTTGGTCGTTGATAATGATGACCAACAACCTTTAACCGAAATTTCAACACCCGATCTCGAAAACATGGCTCAACTAATGTCCTTGTCAGATGCGGCGTTCTTCGGATTAAGCTCCTTACAAACTCTTCGCGTTACCGGTTACATTCATGGTTTTCCCGTCACAGTCTTGATTGACTGTGGTAGCACCCATAACATAATTCAACCCCGAATTGCCGCATACCTTACCTTACCATTACAACCATTTTCTGTCATGGTAGGCAATGGCCAATTTATTCACTGTCAAGGATATTGTCCGGGTGTTGATGTGCAACTACAAAAAACAAACTTTACTATACCGTTTTTTATCTTCCCGGTTCAAGGAGCAGACATTGTTCTTGGTATAGCATGGTTAAGCACTCTCGGGTCTATCGTTGCTAACTTCGCCATCCCAGAAATCTCGTTTAACCACCATGGTATTTCAGCCACACTTCGAGGCGAGCCATTTACACGTTCTTTGTCCCCAAGTTCCTTAACCACCCTTCTCAAACATAGTTCCATCGAGTCCCTTCACACCCTCACCATTGAACCAACAACCATTCCCTCACCCGACAATCTCACTGTCACCAATTCTGACCCAAAAATCACCACCTTACTTGATCTTTTCCAACCCATTTTCAAAGAACCAACAACCCTTCCTCCACCAAGACCACATGACCACCATATACCCCTTGTCAATGACCAACCAATCAACGTCAAACCTTACCGATATCCGCATTTTCAGAAGCAAATCATGACACAACTTATCACTGAAATGTTAAACAATGGTATTATCCAACCTAGCCAAAGCCCGTTTTCCTCGCCGGTCCTATTATTCAAAAAGAAAGATGGAACTTGGCGCTTTTGTGTAGATTATCGAGCCCTCAATGCCGTCACAATATGTGACCGCTTTCCTATTCCTACAATAGATGAGCTACTCGATGAACTACATGGTGCTACCGTTTTTTCAAAAATTGATTTACGCTCCGGCTATCACCAAATCCGAGTTGCACCCAAAGACATACCCAAAACTGCATTTCGTACCATGGATGGTCATTATGAATTCTTCGTAATGCCATTCGGTTTAACGAACGCCCCATCAACCTTTCAATCCGCCATGAATGATCTCTTTAGAAATGTGCTTCGAAAATTTGTCTTGGTTTTTTTTTTGACGATATCCTCATTTACAGTTACACTCGTGAGGATCACTATAACCATCTCAAGTTTGTTTTCCAAACCCTTCACCAACATCAGTTTCATGTCAAAGCCTCAAAGTGCACTTTTGGCGTTTCCGAAATATCCTTTTTAGGCCATCGGATATCCGCACATGGAGTTGCACCGAAACCGGACAAGATCGATGCCATTCGACGATGGCCGGCTCCTCATTCCTTCACTACCCTTCGTGCCTTTCTCGGCCTTACCGGTTACTACCGGCGTTTTGTACCGAGTTATGCCCAAATTGCCTCGCCTTTAACCGATTTATTGAAGTCCAAAGAATTTAATTGGTCTTCAAAAGCCACTGAAGCCTTTTTAAAACTCAAAGACCATATGCAACAACTTGCCACCCTTGCCTTACCCAATTTCAACGACTCTTTTGATGTCACGACTGACGCATCCGGTCAAGCGATTGGTGCCGTTTTGTCTCAAAACAATCACCCAATTGCCTTTTTCAGCAAGAAACTTTGTTCAACCTTACAGGCCCAATCAACCTACACAAAAGAACTATATGTCATTACCGAAGCCGTAAAAAAATGGCGTCAATACCTTTTGGGTCGTCGTTTTCGCATCTTCACCGACCATCATAGTTTGAAACACATTCTCTCCCAAACCATACAAACTCCCGAACAACAAAAGTGGCTCACCAAACTTATGGGTTATGATTTCGAAATTCATTTTAAACCGGGTAAAGAAAACACCGTTGCCGATGCTTTAAGTCGAATGGATATTCCATCACTTTTAGCGATTTCATACCCTACCGCCACTTGGTTAGCCGAACTTCGTTCCTATTACATTTCTGACCCCACTGGTTCACAGCTTGTCCACCAAGTCAAAACTGATCCCTCTTCATTTCCCCACCATAATTTTCGTGATGGTCTTTTATATATGCATGGCAAGCTTTTCATCCCTCCAATCACTGACTTGCGTCTTCGTTTACTCGAAGAGTTCCACGCATCCTTTACAGGAGGACATTCTGGGGTTAACGCCATAGCCAAACGTTTAGCGAGTGCCTTCACATGGCTCGGCTTACGTAAGGATGTTGCTAAATTCGTTAAGGAATGTACGGTGTGCCAAACTATTAAAACACCCAACCACAAACCTTATGGTCTTTTACAGCCCCTTCCAACTCCGGAATTCCCTTGGGTCGACATATCCATGGATTTCATTACTGGGTTACCGAGTTCGAAAGGAAAAACCACTATATGGGTAGTCGTTGATCGTTTATCTAAGTTTGCTCATTTTATTTCGTTACCGACTACCTATACGGCTATTTCCCTGGCCTCCATTTTTATGCGGGAAATCTATCGGTTACATGGCTTGCCAAAAACAATTGTCTTGCCAAAAACAATTGTCTCAGACCGTGATCCGATTTTTGTGAGTCATTTTTGGAAGGAACTTTTCAAGCAAATGGGCACGAAATTACTTCACTCAAGTGCTTATCATCCCCAAACCGACGGCCAAACCGAGGTTGTCAATCGATGTTTGGAAATGTATCTTCGGGCGTTTGTGTTTGATGCGCCTAAATCATGGGAGCGCTACCTATATTTAGCCGAGTTCTCGTACAATACGAGTCATCATTCTTCCATTAACATGACACCATTCGAAGCTTTGTACGGGAGGAAAGTGACTACTATCCATGAATATATTCCGGGGTCAGCCAAATCGGGTTCTATTGAGGCTTCATTGGTCCAACATCAACGCCTCCTACAAGCTTTGAAGACGTCTATTGCAGCCGCTAAAGACCGAATGGTTAAGCAAGCTAATAAAAAAAGATCGGACAAGGAGTTTTCTGTGGGAGATATGGTCTTTTTGAGGCTTCATAAATATCGCCAGCAATCGGTTCATCATCGTTCGAATCAAAAACGATCCAGGCGTTATTATGGACCTTATAAAGTCATGGAGAAGATTGGCAATGTCGCTTACAAGCTAGAGCTTCCACCCGGCTTGAAGATTCACCCGGTGTTTCACGTTTCGTTACTCAAACAATGTCACGGGGACGTTCCAGCTGCATCCGGAGATCTTTCGAAGGTTTATTCTGATATGGACATTGGTTCGCTTCCAGAAACGATCATGGACCACCGCCTAGATAACGGTAAACATCAGATTTTAATTAAGTGGGAAAACAAACCACTTGAAGAGGCAACCTGGGAAGACTTTGAAGCTATGCTCGACTACTTTCCTGAGTTGGACGACATTGAGGCCAATGTTTATTCTCAAGGGGAAGGGGATGATCCATCTCAAGGTAGCCCACCATCAGTGGCCCAGCAGCAGCCCAACAAGAGGCCCGTTCGTGAACAAAGGAAGCCAGCCCGTTTTAATTAGTTGAATGCTTTGTTTTATTTGTCAGTTATTTCCTTTTGCATATTCTAGATAGGTCACTGCATTGTTGCATTGTTGAGTTAGTGGGTTAGTGGAGCATGGTAGGAGTAGTGCATGCATGACTCCATCAAATAAGGAACATGGGCATCATGGCCTTGATCCATTGCATATTTATATTCTTGTAAGTTTGTTTGAGAAATACATCAGAAAATTGCCCCAAAGTATTCTCTCCTACTCTTAATTATTCTAGGAAGTTTGTAGGTTTTCTTTGTAAACCTATCACAAACCATCTGGTTATCTACTGCAAGAATTAACTGGATAGTGATTTCTAACGTGTATATTAAAAGATAAATGACTATTTAATTAAACGAGTGAAAATCAGTCGATGTGAACACATTTGTATATGTACAAACGACAACCCAAAGTTTGATTACATTCATGTTGTGTAGGAAGTGACACCCCTAGTCATGGCCCATGGGAGCCTTTGATGCTCATTAACTAACTCACACCCCACTTTTTTGCCAGAGAAGTATCAATGAAGTTATAAAAACCTTCTACGAATCAGTTTACCATATGGACAGGTAGGCTTCAGTTTCCTTCAAGGTGTTTACTGAAATCTGAGCAAACTCAGCATCCTTTGTTGGACATAATATTGATTTATAGCCTAAGTTAGAGGTTAGTTAATACCGGTTATGTGACACACCGGTTAGTAGAATAATTATGTCCTAAGTATTATATAGATTGAAAGGTTGCGTCTGTTAGTATGTGCCGGTCCAGAAACTATAAATAGGAACCGAACACTTCATTTGTAGTGTGTAAAAGTATAAGTTTGTTTCTTACATAACTAACTTTCAACATTCCCTCTCTCTTTTCCCTCCAAACTATAACCGTCACATACCAAAACCAATTACCGAAGACCTGTGCAGAGTTTTAACATGGCATCAGAGCGCAAGGTTCCGAAATCATGAACGAAGAAGACAAAGTAGATCATACTCTGTTTTTGACGAACAAACGCAGAACCGATTTGGATCAAGAATCATTGATAAAGAACATCCTTTTCGATTCAGAAAACAAAGACATACATAACCAAACTCTAAGGATCAAGGAAGTAACCCATAACCGCTTCAAAGAACCAAATCGGAAAAGAAGAAAAATCCGGCAAGTGATTCCGGCAAGTCAAAAACACAAACGAACACTCACAAATCGTCAATCAAACGGTTTCAATTCCTATCCCCTGTTTATACATCGCAAATCGAATACATAATTGTTGTTCTTAGAAATCAAAAATCGTTTTTTGTAATACTCTGTTTTTCCAAAAGTTTTGAAAATAACTTTACAAATCTTGTTTCTATAAAAAACCTTTAAGATTTATGTTTTAAAAACAACAAAAAAAACTTGGTTTCATTCGAATCATCCTAAAAAAATATACAGTGGGAAATTTAGTTTTTGGCAGTTTGACTTTTTTGAAAGTCAAAGATTAGCATATTTATTAAAAAAAGGGGGAAACGGATTTTGTTCGAAAAATGTTAGCAGTTAGACTTTTGGAAGTCAACTTAACAGATTTTATAAAGAATCATATATTCATATCTTGAGTTTTTTTGTAAAGTCAAAAAAAAAAAATTCGTTTTTTTAAAAAGAGAAATCAAATCAGTTTTTGAATATTATAATCGAAAGTCAATACTGACTTAAAAGTTTTGAAGGATTTTAAGAAGTATAGTAACAAATATTTTGTTTTCTTAAAAACAAATAGAATTTTTTGTTTTGAATACATATTAAGTTTGTTTTATAAAAGAAAAAAACAAATAGAATTGTTTGTTTAAAGTCAAACATAATTTGACTATAGAAAAGACAAAATTATTGAAAGTTACACAATAGCAAGTCAAAATTGAATCACACCGATTCGTATAGCAAGCACTCCGAACCCATCTTGGTTTGTTGAGAAAAATAGCAAGTGACTCCGAGACTTCATGACTCGTTGAGTATATCAAGAAAATTTAGACCTTTGTGGCGAGTTAGACCTTTGTGGCAAGTTAGACCTTTGTGGCGATTTAGACCTTTGTGGCAATTTAGACCTTTGTGGCAAGTTAGACCTTTGTGGCAAGTTAGACCTTTGTGGCAAGTTAGACCTTTGTGGCAAATTAGACCTTCGTGGCGAATTCGACCTGTGTGGCAAAACAAGAAAGAAAACCTTTGCTTTAAACTAAGCAAGCAAGAGAGTTTAGTAAGTCAGAAAGTTAGCAAGAAAGCAAGATTGGAAAGAAAAAGTCGAAGAAAGTAAAGCAAGAAAACATGGCAGAGAAAGTTGACAAAAACGCGTCTAGCAGTTCAATAACATCTCGTGAGCAAGGAAATGTATCACTACAATGCCCGAAATTGACAGAGACAAATTATACCTCATGGGCACTATTAATGGAAACAATCTTAAAGGCGTATGGTCTTTGGGAAACAATTGACGCGAAAGAAGGAACAGAAGCAGCAGATGAAAAGAAAGTAAATACTACGAAAGCAATGATTCTCCAAACATTACCAGAAGATATCTTAATGCAAGTAGCACAATGTCAAAATGCGAAAGAAGTTTGGGAATCAATCAAAGTTAGATACGTTGGAGCAGATATGGTTCAGAAAGCACGATTACAAACATTGAGAAGTGAGTTAGAAAATCTAAAGATGAAAGAAAATGAACCAGTAAGTGACTTTGCAAGCAAGTTAGCCAACATAAGAGCAAAATTCAAAAGCCTTGGCACAACTCTTAAAGACAAAGCAATAGTGAGAAAACTACTCAACTCTGTTCCGAAGAAGTTCCTACCTATTGTAGCAACTATTGAGCAATATTCAGAGATAGACACAATGCCATTTGAAGAAGCAGTGGGGAGAATAACAGCATTTGAAGAACGCCTCAAAAGTCAAGATAAATCAGAGGAAAATCATCAAACGAAACTCCTAATGGCAACCTCAAGTAATTATCATTCTGGAAGTTTGCACTATGGTAGAGGACGTGGTAATCATAACCGTGGTAGAGGTCGTGGAAGAACCTTTAACAATAGACGAGGAAGAAACTTTAGTGAAGAAAGGAAAGAGTATGAGAGAAATATAAGTCAAGGAGACAAAAGCAAATTCAGATGCTTCGAATGTGACAACTATGGTCACTTATCGTATGAATGCACAAAATGGAAAGACAAGAAAGATAAGAACGAGCAAGTATCTCTTCTCGTTCATGAAGAAGAAGATCCAACCCTACTCTGAAGCAAGAAAGGATAAATCAAAATTAGGGGGGAGAATGTTGGACATAATATTGATTTATAGCCTAAGTTAGAGGTTAGTTAATACCGGTTATGTGACACACCGGTTAGTAGAATAATTATGTCCTAAGTATTATATAGATTGAAAGGTTGCGTCTGTTAGTATGTGCCGGTTCAGAAACTATAAATAGGAACCGAACACTTCATTTGTAGTGTGTAAAAGTATAAGTTTGTTTCTTACATAACTAACTTTCAACATTCCCTCTCTCTTTTCCCTCCAAACTATAACCGTCACATACCAAAACCAATTACCGAAGACCTGTGCAGAGTTTTAACATCCTTTTCTCAACCATTGATTCTATTTTTTGTATGATAAGTTGTGGTTTCTTGACTCTACATTAATATCCAGGCATGTATTTTTCATCCCAAAAAGAACAATCCTTTTAACAATTTTTTCATCAAATTCAGCTAAAGGAAGAGTTTTCCTATTGTTAAATGATTTATTAATTGCTTACGCTTTTTGAGCAATAGCTGAGACAGTTTCATATGATAAAACTAAAAGGCATTTGTAAGTAATTTAATTACTATATTTTTATTCTTCGATTCAAAAGTATCTTTTTCATCAAAGCAAACCAATAAAGATAAATATGTAAAATGCTCAGTTTGTCCTGCACTCCTATGGATCTTTTAGACTGATTGTTTTTGGGTTTTTGAATGTACCATTTGAGGCTCTCTTCTTTTAATTTGTGTTTTTCATGGTACATTAAAATGTAAAGCTGCCACAAACTAAACTATTATTAAAAAACGGCATCTATGGCAGTTTGGTTGGGCATATACGATACTAATGAGGTTTAAGGTGGGGGGGGGGGGGGGATACGAAATTATCTGTTTAAGTAAATACTAATATGATTGATATTGATGTTCATTCCGCACTCCCAACCATGACAAATGGTTTCTTATCATGTCCATATACAATTACCATAACATAATTCTACTTTCTTCTACAGTTCTACCAGAGATCATCAGCTTACCTATACTCAAGTATGACCAAAAAAATGGATTTTTTCTTGTGTAATTATGTATACTATTTTGTCTCGTAGTGAATAATAATAGTCTTCATTTATAGTTAATCGCAATATTGTATCAGAATTCAGAACATCGATACAAGATACTGCACACATATTATGAGTTATGACAAACATTATGGAATTAACAGTTGAACATCTTTCATCAAAGCCATATCTTGTATAAAAAAAACTATTTTGGAGTTAAATCAATGAGTAGCATTACATATTAGTTCCATTTGTCGTGTCACACTGATAAACTTCATGAACTAGAAAATTGACTTTCAGAAGAGTTTTTCACTCTCCGTGCCAACTTGAAAACCTCTAATAGTCATCATTGACCATTGTAATACATTTTTAAAAACTAACTAATAACAGCTCTAAACTTGCTACAAGCACATGCATAACAGAGATTGTGTTCTAACTCTCCACTAAAGGCACTTACGCAAACTTCACAGTTAACAACATATTTGTACATAATCTCCAATAAAATATCAGATTCTTCATTATAATATAAGCAAATATCTGTTGGGGAAAAGTGTGATCAACCACAAATGAAACAAAATACCTTACATGTTACAAGCAAAAGACCTTGAGCTGAATCTGAGGTTGAAATAAAACTAAGATTCAGTTCTTAATCTCCACTTTCAAATTTCATAAGTTGTAAGATCCGGTTGATCAAGCATAAGTAGTGTTTCCATGTAGGAATGCAAAGAAAATGAACACATTCCAATCATCACAAGACAGCTTTCCATGTAGGATGATAAATAAAATGAACACACTCCACTAATCCCAAGATTAGTGATGTGTTTTGAGTAGGGTTCATAAACAACAAGCGATGCAGCATCTTCATATGGGTCACAAGAATTGTCCAAAATTTCAAGTACAGGTTCACCAGTCTTCCTGAATTCCAGTACTGCTAGAATTACTGAACCTGGTGTGCAAATAGTGAACATCTTTGTAAACAATTTTGGAACACCATCCTCCATCATCCATACATGAAAAACTTGATCATTGGATAGTCTACCTTGAATCACAACAAGAGATTCTCGCAGTTTAGACATGGACAAGTTCTCATGATAACGTTGGAGATGTGCTAAAGCATCTGGGAGGTTTAGTTCTCTAAATTCTTCACTTGTTATATCAAATGAAATAATCAAATTTAAAGACCTAAGTCCACCATCCATAGTAATCCTATTAGTAGCAAGCCAATAAAAAGCTCCATCTACAGATACACCAGACTTAGTACAATCGAATTTTAATGATGTACGTGTTAGTGATCGGGAATTCTGCACAGGTCTGAATAATCTGATAATTGTTTCTGATGGGGCTTCGGGTTGTTGAGGCGCTTTGGCGGTTAACAGAAAATATGGAGGGAAAGGTTTTGAAAGTTAGTTAAACAACATAAACTTTCTTATATTATAAAATGAAACATCCGGTGCCTATTTATACAATCTGAACCGGTGCCTCATCAAACAGACGCGTCCCTTACGAATTACAAACTTAGGATATTGTTTTCTATGAACCGGTGTGTCACATAACCGGTTTCTAACACAACTAGACTTAGGATATAATAATCTAACATATGTTTAATAATTACATAACATAAGAATAAATCAAGTTTACTTTTATATCTCTAACAATCTCCCCCTTAAACTTGATTTCTTCAACTTTTCTTCATTCGTCACTTGATGATGATGATCGGCTCCTCTTCTTAGGCGGCATATCTTCATCCTTCCATTTGTTGCCTTCACTTGTGCTACCTTCTTCATTGTTGACTTCAACAACCAACTCGCGGCCTTTGTATTTGAGATGGTACCATTCCATCATCTCTAGATATCTAACAAACACAAGCCGAAGTGTAGTTGCTATCTCTTCTTTCTTTGCGAGACTAGGCAGCCCTCTTCCATATCCCATACTCATTGCAACAATCGCCCAATTTTCATCTCTAGTGACTTTCTCATATCCACCAAACACTTGAACTTTTGTATATAAGTCCAAAAGACTAATAGGATAGCCGGTTGTGTCTCGTGGTGGTATAGGGGCTTCAATTCTTATTTTCAAGAAATCTTGCATGAACCATTTTACAATTTTCTCAAATTCTAATTCGAACTTACGTTTGTACCTTTCAACCGTTGTTGTAACATGGAGCATATCCATGAAAACTAAGCAATCTTGTATGCGAGAACCATTGGTTGGGTACATGGTAGGACCTTTCTCCATAACGCCTTCATAATTGTCCTTATCGATAGAGAATTCTTGAAATTGCTTGAACATGTAAGCCCTTTCTTTATCTTCAACACTTAGTGATTCTTTTATGCCTTCAAATCTGACCCGTTTGGTTGAGAACCTTTCTAGTGGTCCATTTCCATCTTTCTTAACAATATTTTTCCTTTCGGGGCATTTAAATGTAAAGTGACTTTCACTATCACAAATTCGGCATAGAATCAACTTTCTTTTCTCTTGTAGGATCGGTCGATGTATGTGACAAGTGTCACCATCGAATTCTACTTCTAGGCCTTCTTGATTTAATTTTTCTATACTTAGCACATTTTTTCTAAGTGTAGGGACATAGTATACCTTCTTGATCTTGTGAACTTGCCCTCCACTTGTGATGATTACCGATCCTCTTCCTCTAAAATATTCCCTCCTATATCCGCTTGGTTGGCCTTCTACTCCAAACGATTTTGTGAATATGGCGAATTGGTCCTTGAAACCACAACCATGTTCTTTTCTTGTTAAGCTTGCGTACCAAACATCATCCCATCCTTTTCCTTCCGTTCCTTTTACCATGAATTCTGTTTTACCCATCTTCTTTGGGCAATTTCTTCTATAGTGGAAGGGTTCTTTACATTTACCGCAACACATCGCGTGTGGGTATTCGGGGGCATCTTTTACTTGATTGTTGTACTCCTTTTGCGCATGTTTCTTCCTTTCTACACGCGTCTTTGGGCCTGATCCGATGTGAAATTTGGAGAAGTTGATGTTCGAAGGGTCCATACACTCCTTCTTAAATTCTGCGATCTTCTTATCGAGAACAATTTGATCCACACGATCATCTTCACTATATGGAGACATCGGCCGCTTGCCTTTGTCTTCGGGAACATCTTCGGACTTCTCCTCGTAATCGAACATACCGTATATCTTCTTTTGATCGGGCTCTGATGCCATGTTAGTGATCGGGAATTCTGCACAGGTCTGAATAATCTGATAATTGTTTCTGATGGGGCTTCGGGTTGTTGAGGCGCTTTGGCGGTTAACAGAAAATATGGAGGGAAAGGTTTTGAAAGTTAGTTAAACAACATAAACTTTCTTATATTATAAAATGAAACATCCGGTGCCTATTTATACAATCTGAACCGGTGCCTCATCAAACAGACGCGTCCCTTACGAATTACAAACTTAGGATATTGTTTTCTATGAACCGGTGTGTCACATAACCGGTTTCTAACACAACTAGACTTAGGATATAATAATCTAACATATGTTTAATAATTACATAACATAAGAATAAATCAAGTTTACTTTTATATCTCTAACAGTACGAGGGAGATTCCTGCTGTTTGGAGGTCTCCAAGCCTGTGTGCTTAAGGTAAAAACCTCAACTTGCCAAGGGATAACACTTGTACTTTCCATACCCTTCGATATATCATTATACGCAATCTTGACAATCTTAGGGTCATTAGTCTGATCACAAACCCCAAAACCTAGTACGGTGCTATATCTCCCAAATGAAACATTAGGCACAGTAACAGCTACAACTTTTCTAATTGAAGGATTCCAAAGAACGGCTTTGCCTATGGGATTACATCATCATCAACGCCATGGTCGTAAAAGCGATACAAACACAACAAGCCATGAGAGCAGCCGATTATGTTGGAGTTTTCAAGCATGTTAACCAGTACTGGAGTAGTCAGAGAAACTTTATTTGTAGGAAAAGTATGATCATCAACAATTGAGACGTATTTTCTTGGCAAAACAACTGAATCATGAAAAGTTACAAGTAGATGTGGCTGTTGGCCGCTATAATGTTTAATAAAATCAGGGCTATCAATGAGAGTCTTCCATGGTTTAGAGACGGAGCGGAATTGAAGCAACGATTTGACAGGAAGCCTTTTCATTATTTCCGATTGGATTTCAATTGGTAAGTAGTCTGACATTTTGTTGTTGATTTTGACGGGTATGGATTTCTAGGGTTTATGTAACTGAGATGGAAGGGAAGAGTTGGTGGAGCGGTTAATATATGTTTTGTAGGAAGAAATAAGATTTTCAAAATTATTTGTATCAAGCAAAACGACGTTGGGCTACTGATTATCCAGCTCGGGCCACCACTATAACTCTACGAGTATAATGCAAATATGAGATTTTTATGCAATCTTGTTGTCAGTTTTATATAATACTATCGTTTTGTTATTTCTTTTATTTAATCACCATCAGATAAGACATGTTTAGAAAGACATATATATTTTTTTCTATATTTTATAAGAAAATTTTGGTTTAATCACCCTGGATTTTCTAACTGTCATCCCGATTAACGGTTTGGATCAAAGCAGGTCCGCGGTAGAATACATGGCCATTCTTAAATATCGTTTGATGGTCCTTTGAAGACGAAACCTGTCCGATCTACCGTAAGGCCTACCTGGATGAGTACAAGGAGTATGCGGTTCAATGCAAGGAGTTGCATGGGTTTAAATACCATCATGACCGGGTGTGGGACGTCCTTTGGGACATTTTAAGGCGAGCCGGGATTTCAGCCAATAAGGAGGCCCCTGTGAACTTCCTCACGGACCCCACGAAAGAGATATCCACTCTGCAACTAGCAGATTTGCTCGTCTTTGGTTGGGCCGAGGGAAAACACGTTTGCGTTGATCTCACAGGGTATACCCTCTAGCTGGGTTGAGGGATAATGGATTAATGGGTTTGTAGTTAGGCAAGCGGTGAAAAGGGCAGAAACAAAGAAAGTGGAACAGCATGCTAAAGCTTGCGAAGAGAATCAACATGTTTTCGTCCCCTGGCTTTTGATACCTTTTCAGCCAACGGGTTATACATTGCATTATCTTGACTCCAAAGATGCAGGGGTTCGTCTTTAGTATATAAGGGTTTCCAATTCAGAAGGGTGTGGTGATGCAGCTTGTTGCCCGCCTGCCTCATATCTTGATGTAATTTTTACAATTATATATAGATGATAAAAAAGATATATTTAAAGCTGACACATATAACATTTCCCGTATATGTTTCAAATATTATAATATTTTACATCACTTTCTAATGGAATATTAATCTAGAATATTCTAATTGTAATTTAGGAAGATTATTCTATAATTAGTTTGTTATTATCTCTTCCCTTATTCAAGGGATTGTATTTTGTATATAAACCATATCATATCAATGAAAGAGGCAATGATTGATCCATATTATTCTACATGGTATCAAGAGCCTAAACCCTAATCTTTTTTCTTCATCCCCAACCGTCGCATACCCTCTGTCCGGCTTTAATTTTTTTTTCGGCCGAACACCTTTTTCCTTCCACTCACCCTGCTGTCACAGTTACCAACATCAAAAAGTTTATCCCCATCATCCTAGACAGTCAAACCGAAAACTATAACACGTGGGCCGAACTATTAACCATCCACTGCAAAAGCCTATGAAGTTTACGACCACCTTCAACCCCATCCCGCCACCTCCTCTTCCTCCACCGAAAAAGGCAAAGAACCGGCAAAACCACCCCATCTTGAGTCATGGGAACGTATCGATGCCATTGTTTTACAATGGATTCACGGCACCATCACTAAAGATCTTGTCCATACCATCATGATAACCAACACAACCACCTACGACGCTTGGTGTCGTCTCAGAAATTTATTCCTTTATAACCAAGCCGCCCGTACAATCACCCTACAAAACAAATTTTTCAATACCCACCAAGAACAATTTCCCAACATCTCCGCCTAATGTTAAGCTATGAAACTCTATTATGATCAATTGACTAGTCTTGGTTCCACCATCACCGAAAACCAACTCGGGCAGAATGGTTGCTTCTTAATTCAGCTCTTGATTCGGTTAGTGTTCGAGAAAAAGGTGAGGTTTGGAAATGGACTCGAAATAATGAGAGCAGCTTTATTGTGAAGGATGTAAAGGAAATGATGAGGGCCGAGATCGATGAGCAGATTCACATAACTTTCAAGTGGCTTTCTTGGGTTCCATTAAAATGTAACATATCGGCCTGGCATGCAGAGATGGATCGTATCCCAACAGTTGACGCGCTCAAAAGTAGAGGTGTAAAAATTGATGATGAAGTTTGTGTCTTATGCAATTATGATTCGGAAAGTTCGCTACACATCTTTACTTCCTGTTGGTTTGCTTCTGAGGTTTGGAGATGGATTAGTAGATGGTGTCGAGTAGATCCTATACTTGCGTTTCACGTTCAAGACTTACTGACTGTTTATAAGACCGCTAGCAGTGAAAAAAGAGCCAAGAAGATTATGCATGGGATTGTTTTGGTCGCGTGTTGGGTGATATAGAGGGCTAGAAACGACATTAGATTCGACCGGAAGGAGATTAGTGCCATGGAGGCGGTGGAGAGTGTCAAGTCGATGTTGTTCCTTTGGATTAGAAATAGATAGAATGAGAAAGGCATTGTATGGAAAAATTAGGTTGAATATCCTTTGTATATGTTGTAGTTTTTGTGGCCTCCTCGGCTAGAGGCGGTGCACGTGTAATGAAAGTTAATTTTCAAAAAAGCTTTTGATATTAGCCGTGACTTCGTATCATTGATCCTGTTGAGCAATTCTATGACCTATAACATGAAAACAACAATAAAACATTAACAGGTATTTCATCAAACACCTTATGAGCACACCAACAAACACAAAGAATTAGAAACGGATCATACACTTGACGTCGAAGCAGAGAGTAAGAATGATATTCATCAATACATACACATGTATAGCAGTAGATCTACAAAACATAAAATTGCCCCGAAAAATGAAGTAAAAATACCTTCTTTAGCTTTATAATTGGTTCCCGATTCAAGTCTAGATGCATCAGGACACGAGATGAAGGTATAGAGCAGATTCATGTGTCTTGTTTAGCCTACAAAAATAACGATGGGAGGAAGAAGAAATAGAGAGATGAAGCTTGAAGAGATTATGTCAAGATTCTCCATGGTGAATCCACGAATAGTTTGAGAGAGAGAGAAAGAGCGAGAGAGCAGACGTATATTATTTGAGAGAGAGAGAGAGAGAATGAGAGTAGATTTATATATTGGTATTAGGGGTTTTGATTTTGAAATTTGAAATTTGAATTTTGAGATTAAATTTGAACTAACAGATGTTGGTATTGTTTTGAGCTCAACATATGTGAAATAAATGAGTGGCCCACATATTTTATTGAATATTTTAAGCAGATTAATGATATCATTATTCGCATCATCAAGGCATTGTTGGCTCACCTCTATGATTGACACCTCAGCTTTCTTACGTCACGCAAGACTCTCCTATAATAGTAAGTATAGATATATAGAATGGATTCATTGTACAAGTAATAGAAAGAAAATCTCACTGCCTGGAAAAGTTCTATTGCAATTTCACGAGGCAATCCACAATGATGTAATGAAGGTGAAATCACTGACAGCCATGAATAATCAACTCGTTTACCAAGTAGAGTCACATGAGGTACTATTTGTACTTATTGTTATTTAGATTTTATTTATATTTGAGTTAAATGCCAAAATGGCCCCTGTGGTTTGGCCCAAATTGCCACTTTGGTCACTTTTTTGAATTTTTTGCCAAAACCACCCCTCAAATATCGAAAAGTGCCAAAATGACCCATATTTAACTGAGTTTTTAACTGAGGATGGAAAGTCAGTTAAGTATCAGGGGCATTTTCGTCATTTCATCTGTACTTCATCTTCTACATATAAAAACCCCCAAACCTATCATCTTCTCCATATATTTTATGTTTTATAATTAAATCAGAGATAATTTAAATCCTTATTCAGTATACAACATCAAGTCGTTGCTGTGAATTTTCAATGACCTCCATCTCTATCTCTTCCCTATCCTCTCTCTCTCACACAAACTCTGTAAA
Organism: Ambrosia artemisiifolia; assembly: GCA_032199755.1. Classification (NCBI taxonomy): domain Eukaryota; kingdom Viridiplantae; phylum Streptophyta; class Magnoliopsida; order Asterales; family Asteraceae; genus Ambrosia; species Ambrosia artemisiifolia. Next base: position 4,804,957 of record CM063529.1, on the reverse strand, counting down.
TATATATACAACAACCACCTCCATCGTTGCCATCAAAACACCACGACACCATCAACCACCGCCCCCTCCATAATCACCATCTTCTTCTTCTGTTCTTCAACAAACAGGACCCCGGCTGCCTTCCACCACCGTATCCCACACCTGAGCTTTAATCTCTTTTCCATCAATATCCATGACCTGGGTCAGAAATTCAACTCCAATTGTGGCCTTTGAGTGCAGATCAAACTCGTCTCTAGCGAATCGGGTTCCAGTGATGATTGTTATGTTGGTCTCGAGTCTTGTTGATGATGAGTCTTGGTTATTTTGTGGTTAATAGAAAGTAATTAGTGATGAAGTTGTGGGATTAGTGGGAAGAAATTTGTGGATGAAGAAGCTAGGGTTTACTATGGTGGTGGTTAGGGGTGGGAGGGTGAAGGGTGGTGGTCATGTTTATTGGTGACCGCCGGAGGGACAGACCAACCGGAGAAGATGACCGGAGCCGGTCACTCCCTTTCCGTACACCTCTCATCTCTTTCTCTCTCTTCGTAACCTTCTCTATCTCTCTATATTAATGCAGATCGATGTGCAGCTTGATATATAATATATGTGTGTAACTCCGGTAGTGTCTCCGACGACTCTGCAACTCCGGTCACCATCTCCGGTGACCTGGATAGCAACAATGAATCAATGAAATGGGTAATTATATTAAATCTTGAGGAATGTAGGGGTTTATGTTTATGGGTATGTATGTATGTAGGGGTTTATGTTTATGGGTATGTATGTATGTACAGAGGGAGGTTATAAGAGGGTTGGGTTGGGTTGATCTGTGAAGAAGGGAATAATTCAAAAGCATGTATTTCTTGTTTGTGTGCTCGTTATAGATCCAGATCCATTTGAAGTGTAAATTGCAAAGAGTGAAGCTTTGTTGACAGATTCAATTCAAGGGAGGTTGGAGAAGATGAACAGATGAAATGACGAAAATGCCCCTGATACTTAACTGACTTTCCATCCTCAGTTAGAAACTCAGTTAAATATGGGTCATTTTGGCACTTTTCGATATTTGAGGGGTGGTTTTGGCAAAAAATTCAAAAAAGTGACCAAAGTGGCAATTTGGGCCAAACCACAGGGGCCATTTTGGCATTTAACTCTTTATATTTATTATTGATAATATAAAGATATCTTTTTATATATAAGGATATCTTACTTATTATAATTTGATAATTCTAAATTAGAATTACTATTACTCAAATTATTATTGCTTAAATAGATATAAGTATCTATCTGAGTATATAATGTATATGAGCCTCTTAAAACATGGGTTATTGCTATTGATTCAATGATTCCCATAGGACGTGGTCAGTGAGAATTAATTATTCGGGACAGACAGACCGGTAAAACAGTAGTAGCAAACAGATACAATTGAAGGCAAAGAAGGAAGAGTTCGATCAACATGCAATGTGATGCTTGCCTACTCCAAAAGAAATTGTGGACTTCTATCCATTAGGGTCTTGAAAATGGTTTTCTTTGAATTTGTTTGTGGTTTTATATATTAATTGGAACCAAACCAGTCTATGGATAACTGGAAAAGTGCAATATCAATTTTGTTTGTTGTTTTATAATTAAATTACCTGTTAACAAACTAATACATAGTTATGTCATAAAATAGTAAGTGTAATAATCACATTAGAAACCTAAAAAATAAAAGGAAACACAAACAAGATGCCAAAGTTTTGAGTGAAGTGAGTGCTCCCTGGCATAAGGAGATGTCTACAAGAGGGATCAAAACACCCCGTGGCATCACCCGGTTATATGCGGATGGATTTTAAAACTTGGGATGTTACAAAGGGTGAGCAGTGAGGTAGTAAATTCCGGGACCTGCTTGGTCCTTAAAGAACATGTCCATTTGACTGATTTAAGATTGCCAAGACATTGTTAGGGACTTTCCAAGCTTATTTCCAGATCAAGTTGACATTATTAAACTTAATAATGTGTATATTACTTATCCATTTTCTTAATTGACATAAACCATTGTCGACCCGACCAAGCCTCCATAAATTCAACAGCTATTTAATAGTCTGAAACACAACTTGATAGTTCTACACAAACAACCATTTGCAACCGCCTATTATAGAATACATACCTTTTAACTTCAGTAACTATTTAAAGCCTGCCTCTACTTCTTATAGCATTAATCAAAATATGTTCAACACAAGAAGGAATAATAATAACAAAATCATCAAGAAAGTCACTCAAACTTCCAAAAAGTTGTAAACAAATTTGCCATCAATATCTAAAACCATAGTGAATGAGTTCGACACATCAGAAAAGACATTAATATCCTATCCACAATTTCATGTCTATCAAATAGAAAAAGGAATCGATACCCTATCCACGCGAAGGAATGAGTTTGACTCATCGAAACTTGTTAGTGGAAGCTGCAAAAGCCAGAAAAAAAAACACTAGACATGGTCAATTCTGCTGGGCAGTCAAAGCCAATATATGGGTTATGATGATCTTAAATTGCAATTATTTTACACAATTTAGTGGGAGTTATATTCAAAAGTCAAAAGCACCTCAAACATCATATAAGATTGAAAGATAAAAACAGGAAGAAATGAGGGTGTAAATGGGCAAGACAGAAAATTCACATCCAGTCAAAATGTCAATGTTGACCAGAAAGTTAAGGATGGTCAACAAGATAAAGTGAACAGAATTTGGACTTGCATTTTTTGGTTTGTAAGCTTGTGTTGTATTGTTTCCCATACAATAGTTGTATAGAATGTAAATAGGTGTAGGTGGACTTTTATTCTAAATTGAGCTATGTTTGGGTCCAATATAAGAAATATATAGTATTGTGTTTCATTTCTAAATGGATTTTTAAAAAGTCTTGGACAGGATTATCACTCATTTTGTACAGGACCCAAAGTATGTCTTAATAGGACAAGTCTGTGTGGCTGATCTGTCAGGCCAAATGTTAGGTTTCCTTGATCCCAAGCAAATTGTATTTCAATGTCACAGTTCCTAGTTTTTACTTGATCCAAAGCAAATTGTATATAGTATGATTATTGTAAACTAAGATATTCTCAAATCTCAATTATCTTTCAATCTATTGCTGATTTAGTTCAAACATGATTTTTCTTACCACTTCGTATACAACAACACTTATCACACCTTCCATTATCCTATCAACATAATCAAAGTGTTTTGTTTTTTGTTCCATTTCACAGATTTCATGTAGTTACTTTATACCTTACAAAACCTACAACTTCAATACCTAATTAATGTCCACCCACTGCCCCTACTCAAACTTATTAATGATTTTATAGCATTAATCAAAGTAAACCTTTCAAAGTTCATCATTCCAAATAGTAGTGAAATAATAGTACACAAATTAGATAAAAATCAAAAAGCACCAGTGCATGAAGACTCTACCAAGTGAGATTAAGAATCATTTACCTTGATTATGCTTCAATCCTTGTTTCCAAGCTATTGATTTATACCTCTACGCATTTGAATGTAGCGTTTACCATTGTTATAAATAGTAAAATTTGGCTGGTCAAGCAAAAGTAACGTTTCCATGTAGGCATACACTAAATATGAACCTCTTCCGTTAATCTCAACATTATTGAAGTGCTTCAAGTTGGCTTCATAAACAAAAAGAAACGGATCATCAACCCGTTCAAAACCATATTCAATTATGAGTTCACCACTCTTGCTAAATTCCAATACTGTTAATTTAGTGTCAACAGGTGTGTAAATGGTGTAAAGCTTTTTAAACACGTTTTGAATACCGCCCTCCATCATCCATAGAACAGTTCCATCTACATCGCGTTCAAGCAAAACAAGATTCTTCCTTAGCTTAGAAACGTACAAGTCGTCTTGATATCTGTCAAATGCTAAACTCTCGGGGAGGCTTAATTCTTTAAATTCCTCACTTGTTATATCAAATGAAATAATCAGATTATATTCTTCAAATCCACCATCCGTGGCAACCCTATCAATAGCAAGACAATAAAGAAACCCATTTACAACCACCTGAGAACAATCAAATTTAGCAGATTTAGGAGGGAGATTGCCATAAGGACTTCTCCATGCGCTGGTACTTAATGTGAAAACCTCAACTTGCCCTGGGATGTTGTCAGGTGTAGTCTCTAGCCCGGTCCAATCACCAAGATGTGTAGTCTTGACAATCTTAGGATCACTAGTCTAACCACAAACCCCAAAACCTAAAACAGTGCTATATTTTCCAAATGTAACGTTAGGCACGACAACAGCATCAGCTTTTCTAACTGAAAGATTCCAAAGAACTGCCATGTGGGTTTCAGATAAGGGAGCATCACAATACGAACCATAGACACACAACAAGCCATGAGAACTGCCGAGTACTCTATGAAAGCTAAGCATGTTAACGATTATTCTATATAAACACTAATCAAATTTACTATAAACTTCCACCATCTACAGGACAGAACAGAATGCTCATCAAAGGACCCATATACACTTTTATTACTGAGATATCTAGCACAATCAGAATTAATATGTTTAAATCAAATAACCACAATTAGAACATTAATCCATAACTCCCATAAAAACACACAACAGTGATAAGTGTCATACTAAAAATACACTTGATAGCCCAGTGAGAACACATCACCTAAATCGCCCAAGTCATTCTATGTGTTGATTGTCTTGAGTATTAGTTGCATAATTTTCCGATTTGACTTCAATAATATTCCGCTATTGAGTAGCCGTTGACTTGTGATAAAACATAAGTCTCACAACCAACATATCCATTAACTAAATTCTATCACTCTTAACCAGCAATTGCATCAAAACTGCTCATTCCAATATCTTTCGCATTTATTAAAGCATAAAGAGCTGATATCCCATGACCAACTTCTTTGACAATTAATTTTTTGACTTGCCTTTGACTTTCATAATGGCATATATCCTTGCCTAGTTTATTGGCTACCCCCAAACTATTGTCAAACTGCAAAATTTACACAGTTTTACCTTTCAACTGTTGCTGACTTTTATTCTATTTGACCTGCCAGTAACATTGACTGCAATTAGCTTGACTTTGAATCATGTTGACATGTAGACTCAAACCACCATTGATATCGAAACTAAAAAACCAGATTCCTCTGCAAAAAGTTTAGCAGACATAGATCCAAAATATACTGACCCAATTTAGATATCAAGTATTTCTCACTAAATTCAATTGACGGGCTATAACCTGTATTTCATGATCATCTTGCTCCACTAATTTATTCACAACCAATGCCAATGCAACCAAATATAACTCTTATGGCAGATTATTCAATCTTGACTCAACATAATCTTTTTCCAAAAAAAAAAAACTTACCTTGAACAGTTTACTTAGACTCACCTTACCTTTACAACAGCTCAACTTTAATGATCAAAGTTTGCATTGCAATCTTTATACTCATGAACTGCATTGACTTTTAAATCAAATAGTCGACCTTCTGAATTATTACCCACGTATAATCAGGATTACAATCTTTATACTCATGAACTGCATTGACTTTTTCTCCATTGACACCCGTTGACACATTCATCTCATTTTTTACTATTATTGATCTGGCCAATTTCACTTTGGCGGTTAGTAAATTTGTAATTTAAGAATTTGGGTTTGAATAAAAGGAACAAATCTGGAGGTGTATTATCACAGTTGTTAGAAGTTAAAATATAATCATAAAAACCACACCTGTTCTTTTACACTTCAGTTTCCATATCTTATCCGTTTGACCCGTTGTCAGCGAATTGGGTTGAAATGCCACACCCCATTTCTCTTTTAGTTATATAATTTAATCAAATGCAAATGTTAATCAGTGTCCAACAGCCATTGATAAGTTTTTATGCATATATTTATGTTCAAAACCTTCCCTTGAACATCATGAACTCTACACCAAAACATCAAGAAGTCAATTTATGTTTGACGTGGGGACTGCACAATGTGATACTACAATGTAGGAGACTGACTTTAAATGAAAAATTATTGTCCCAGCAGTTTCTTTATCTTTCTTTTGCTTGTATCAAGTGCTTGTTCGCTATTACTTTAAAGCATGTCACACACATATATGACACAAACACATGGATATGCTAACGAACATGTATGCATGTGTGTATCTACATGTACATACAACATATATGTTAGAATAACCTTATGAAGGATGTTCAATAAGACTTTGACAACTTCAACTATAATATCTCTGTATGCAATTCTGGCATCCTGCAGCCAATTATAAACACTATATTACAACATCTTGGACTACATTTTTTTCATCCATCATGCTAGCAAATTTGAGTGTAAGTAGTAACCTAACAGTATTTGGTGAAAGGAAAGTATACCATCTTGGCATCAATAGAATGCCGATAATTATTTTCTTAATAGTCTCCACTTGTTCATTAAGTTATATTGTGTTTATTGTATTTGCTAGATTCTAGAACAAAAAAAAAAAAGAAAAAAAAAACGTTTCAGGTAGGACCATGGTATCAACATCCTATCAGGTAATCAATCCTTTTACTTGATTAAGTGTAGAGGTTTACAATAGCTACTTTGATGCTATTCATCAAACAGAGTGATTGTTAGACCATTTCTAGCAAGTCAAACTCCAAAAATTCAAATCAACCTTAAATACACTAGAAAAGTAACATGCAGAACAGAAACGTAAATGTGCAGATGCAATTGTCACTATATGGGGAACATGGATGATAATACAACTAATTAAACTCCTAACTTAATGCATATAATAAAATAAAGGAACTGAGGAGTGGTGTTTGACTTGGTTTTAATCCCTTAACGAAGTGGACTTCTTTTGTCGAGTATGGGTCATAAACCTCCATGGGCTTGTGCATCGTTCTTGTCTCTCGCAGTCTGAGACTCTGAGTAACCATGATCGTATCAATGACCATACTACAAGAATGCTACCAAATGTTGGTTCAGCCCCAAGATATACACACACTACACAACACACAAACTCACACTAAAAATCACGTACTGAAGGTTTGTGTTTTACTGCTTGTTTTATTATTAAAGAAAACATGGCTTTATATAGCCTACATGACCCAACGTATATAAACAAAACTCTCTAAATAACTAACCACTACCCCTAGAGAATAGGAAACTACAATGACCAACTAATCCACCAATAATTTTCTTCCCATAAATCCGGTCAATACTAGACCGCTTCTTTAGCTATAAACCATTACCTGTTCAATGACCCATATCACGTCTGATCCGCTTCGGATCCGACCCGTTTTCTCCGTAACTTGGCCCGCACTTGACCCGAACAATCAAGATTACACCGAACAACCTTTTATGAGAAAATATAAAAAAAGTTTCTGCTACCTAACATCATTTGTAATATGCTTACCATGCATAACTTGTATGAAAGATGTTCACTAATATTTTTTTTTAGACTAAGGAAATCTTATTATTATAAGATATACCAAGAAACTAGATAGATGAAGCATACAAAACAGTTAAAACATAAAAGAAGGTTAACAAAGCTGAATCATAATTCCATGATGATGCTAACTGTGTCTAAATCTTATCCGAACATAAGAGGAATCACAAATTGCATGATACACATTAGCAATAACCCGACATGTGTTCTTTCCATTCCACCATTCCAATTTTATACTACCCCAAAGACTTGCGATTACAAAATCCAGCTCCTCAAAACAGACCATCTTCGAATTGGAGGGTTCCCCTTTCATTATAAAATGTATAACCTGGCTTATCAAGAAGAAGTAGTGTTTCCATGTAAGGGTAGACATTAAATGAACGTTCTCTCTTATTCATCCCAGCAAGATTATCAATGTGTTTTGTGCAGGGCTCATAAACAACAAGCTGTCCGCAATTATCTTTTTCATATTCAATTATAGGTTCACCGCTCTTCCTAAACCCATGTACTTGTATGGATGAAGATGCATCTGGCATGTTAACATTAAAAGTGAATTTCTTTGTAAACAATTTTTGAAAACGATCCTCCATCATCCACACAGCGAAAACATCTTTGTTGGACTGTAAATCTTGTTGAAGCAAAACAAGAGACTCCCTTCGCTTAAACATGGACAACAAATTATGTTGTGCTAGACTTTCTGGGAGGTGTACTTCTAAAAATTCTTCACTTGTCAAATCAAATGAAATAATCAAATTATGATGCCTAAGCCCATCATCCTTAATCCAGTCAGTAGCTAGCCAATAAAGAAACCCTTCTATAACTACCTGATAATCTTCAAAGTGAATTGATATACGAGGGAGATTAGTGCTATATAGAGTTCTCCAAACCCCTGTGCTTAAGGTAAAAACCTCAACTTGCCTAGGGATGCAAGCTACATTTTTTAGATGGCTCCTCCTACAAATATGTGTAATCTTGAGAATCTTAGGGTCTCTAGTCTCATGACAAACCCCAAAACCTATATCAGTTTGAAATAACCTATTATTTACCACATTAGGCACAACAAGAGCAACCACTTTTCTAATTGATATATTCCAAAGAGCAGCCATGAACTCTTCAGGATCATATGCACGATAACCGTACAAACACAACAAGCCATGAGAGCTGCTGATTATTCTAGGAAAATAAAGCAAGAATGAATGTTTAGGCAGATAAACTTTATGTTGGGAGAGAGTATGGTCATCAACAATGGAAACATATTTAGTCTTAGTACAGTACCGGAAATCAGAGAGATAGAGCCGAGAGTTTACCAGTAGACGTTGTGGCTGTGTGCGGTGGCCGCTATAACCAGCAATAAAATCAGGGCTATCAATCAGAGACCTCAATGATTTTGAGACGGATCGGAACTGAAGCAATGATCTCACAGGAAGCCATCTCATGATTTCCTCTTGGATTTCAAATGGTAGGTTTGTTTCAATTCTGAATGAATGAATTTCTAGGTTTTGTTGTTACAAGGAGGAGGGAGGCAAAAACATGATTATACGATCTACTAGATTATACCTCGAGAGCGTCCCGGGGTTGAGAAATCTAATATGACACATCAATTTTACGTATGAAATAGACTGATGCGCTTTACAGTTACATGCAAAAAAAGCTTCATGTAGCACCTAACCTAAAACAATTAACAATGTATCTCCAATGTTAATGCCTAACCTTAAACAATGTATAACTCTAATATTAATATCTAACCTAAAACAATGTATAACTCCAATGCTAACGCATGTTGAAAATAGAATTCATATTTAATGATTTGAACATAATTAGTGACTTGCCTATACATGATTAATGATTTACCTGAACACTTTGTGTTTTTTTCCTGTTTGAACAAAACCCAACAAAAAATTGTCGTTTTTTTTTCTCCGTTTTTTATATAGCATTATGGTACTCGTTGGAAAGATAATAAAACGTTCGTTAATTTAGTGTAATTTTTTTTTAAAAATCTCGTATATAAAAGATATTAACGTTTAAAAATTATGGGAGGAAACATAAGAGAGAAAAATCTTATTTTGTTTTTAAATTATTTTTTTCCTAAAATATCTCAATGCCACATGGGATGACACATGGTACACTCAAGGAGGAGAATGTCTATTTAAGTGCCATGTCATTAAAATGGCTTTGGTTTATTATATGTATAGATATATCGAGTATACAGAAGCAAAAGATAGAAATATTGTAGTTTGGGTCGATCTAATTGTTCCAATAAGCGTGGGCCAGATTATTAGTAAAATAAAACCTGTATCACCTTGTTTGTTCACCTTTGCAGTTGCAAGGACCCAACCATTTTCAGTGATTCTAATTTCTGGGTTTCAAAGGAGTATAATAAAATTATAGTTTAATTATTGAAAAAGAGCAACTTTTGCTTCTCATTTGTGTAAAATAATTATCATTGTAATCTATCTATACTTTCAATAATAGGAGAGTCGTGCGTGACGTCACAAAGCTGATGTGTCAACACTTTAGGCAGGCCACCAATGTCTGCGTGATGCAAAAACTGACGTCACTAACCCCCTTAAAATATTCACAAAAAATACGTGGGCCACGTTAAAGCACCGTTGTTGACTTTAAAACCATCTGTTTGTTGCCCACTTGCCTGAACAGTGGTAAGAATCCCACTTACTTCAACAGAGTTTTGAAGGGTTGTTGGTTTTAAATTTGAGCTCCAAATTCAGATTTCAAATTCGACACCTCATTACACAACTATATAAAGGCATCATGTCCCTCTCTTTCTCTCAGACAATTATTAAATCTCTCCGATAATTTTGAAACCGTAACAGCTGCTTCTCTCACATTCAAGTTCATGTTGAAAGATTCGACTATCAGGTAAATTAATTCTAACCGATCATATCAATAACAATAAAATTAATCCGTTTTGTTTTTCAGTGACCCTCAATCTTTTATCTCCTTAATCAGCAAACAGATTATTTACGTTGAAAAAGGTTTCCAGTTGGGAAGATTTTTACAACCAAAGGAAAATATTCGTTATACGATTACCAACGGTTGTAGATCGGCAGCGTCAAACTCAAGATGGGTATGTCTTTACCTTTTTAAAGCCATCTATGCGAGTGTTTAATGCGTGATAATCTTTTTGTGTTCAACACGTGTGTTTGATTAATTTGAGTGATGTTTGATTTAGTATTTTTGTCAATATTTGACCGTAAACAGGTAGAGGCGTTAGCTTTAAGCACTCGGGAGTCTTTCCAGATTGTTATTAAGCTTTTACACCACTATGCCAGTATCTTTTGAGGAAGTCGTCTGCGTCTACTTCTGCTTTTGTGGTTCCCGCTGTTGTGCTTGTCAATAGGTATGTTTGTTGAAATTCTTATTTCTTAACTTTTTTTTCAAGGCTTGTGGTTGAAGCATAACCGTGAATGTTTTTTTCTGTTCTGTTAGCAAGCATAGTCTGTGAGGAACCACCTTGAGTATGTTGAATATTCAAGGTTGATCTTTTTGAGATTCTATACAGCCAAAGAAACAAATATGTGTTCAAGACTGATGGGTGTATAAAGACATGTTATATTCAAAGTTGATTTGAATGTATTAGTTGCGTCAGTTTCAAGTTTTCTGAAGATTAGTAAAGAATTATTTTCATTTTGTTAGTAGTTTTCTGTAATATCTGTCTATGTTCAAAACATCTTTGTAAATATTATGTAGTATATTCTCTGTAGTATAAACATGAAATTGTGTTAGAGATGTTTTTTTTAAGATCTGTTGAAAAGTAAACAGATGTTGTAAAACAGATCTTCCCATTAATAATACAAATAAGTCTTAACTATCCATGATTTGGAGACGGATCGGAATTGAAGCAATGGTCTCACAGGAAGCCATCTCATGATTTCCTCTTGGATTTCAAATGGTATGTGGTCTGACATCGTGGTTTCGATTCGGAATGAATTTCTAGGTTTTCTTGTTACAAGGAGGAGGGAGGCAGAAATTATACGATCTATATCTGACAAAAGCAAAAGAAAGAAATATTGTAGTTTGGGCCGATCTAATTAGTCCAAAAAAAAAAAGAGTTAAATGCCAATTTCATCCCTGAGGTTTGGTCCAGTTTGCCACTTCAGTACAAAAAAGATTTTTTTTTTGCAAATCAACACCTGAAGTTTGGATTTTTTTTTTTTTTTTTTTTGCCAAATTCGTCCTTTTCACTAACTTAGTTAAAAAATCTCGTTAAGTCAGGGGTATTTTTGTCATTTTACCTACAATTTAAAATTTTAATAAAAAAATCTTACCCCACCACACCCCTATCTCTCTCTCTCTCTCTTTCACTCTTACTCATTCTCTCTCTCTCTATATATAGTATAAGTACTCCCAAATGGAAAAACCCCAAGAAACCCATCACTTAACCCATATTGTGCCACATCATCCAAGCCAATCTCACTCTATATTATATTAAGAAGGGCATAATTGACATTTCAACTCCACCCCTTCTCTCTCTCCTTATATATATGTTTCCCCCCTCTCTCTCCATATTATTTTTCAAAATCAAATTCAAATTCAGATATCTTTCTACCCTCTCCTCTCTTTATCACTCCACCTGAAACCACCACCTGCACTCCTCCATCCACTCGATAGCAACCATCGTCATCATCTAGTGGGCCGGTTCAGATCTCCGGCCACCACGACCTGACACCATCACTGGCCACCACCTGCATCCCCTCTCTCTATCTCTCTGTTCAGATCCCCGACATCAACCATTTTCATCATATCGTCATCATCTCGTCACCATCATCTAGTGGGCCGGTTGGATGTCCGTAATCAAGAAAACAAATGCTCTGTTCAGATCTCTGATTGATGCTGTTGGTATGATCTCCGGCTGATGCTCTTGACAACCATCGGTAAGATCTAACATATTCCAACATCGACTGATGCTTTGATTGAAGTTGTTAGGACCCATGGTGACTTTTAAACGGTTATGAAGGCGTCATTGTGATGAAGGTAGTCACGGAGGTGGTGGTAGTTGGTGTGTTGGGCGGCGGCTGGTGGTTGAGGTATTTACAGGTTTTGTTTTTCGTAATGGTATTTTCACATATGGTGACTTTAAGAGTTCCAATCCTTTTCATTTTATATTGCTTTTTTAATGGTATTTGTTTTTTTTTTCAATTGCTTTTCCTAACTGTAACTTTTGAAAGTTATATCTATTTCATAATTTGGATTGGTCAAATAAAAAAAAAGAACTTAACAATTCTACCATTTTTCATTTTTTTACCGATGCATTCAATAATTAGATTTTTCATTTGATTTTTGTGTTTGTTTTGCGTGTTTGTGTGAATGAAATGTGTGGATAGGATCTGTGCAATTGATGAGGAAAATACCAATGGTTTTGGACATATGATTGGGATATTACAAGCTACTTTTTTTGTTAGGCTTTGGGTTTTGTTAGAATAATAATAACAGTTTTGGGGATAGTTTTTGGTCGCATACCAAATGTTCGATCAAATGCTTGAATGAAAAAAAAAAAACTTATGTTAACCTTTTTTATTTTTTTTATTATTATTATTTTGTTTATGTTAGATTTTTATTGGATTTGGGACATGAGGTTGATAGATCACATGTGATTGATGAATAAATTTGTAGTCTTTTTATGTTAGTATATGCTAACACATGTTAGTGATGCCCATTATGTGTTTGAGGATCTCAAACTAACATGTGTATCTGTTTCAGTGTTGGTTTTCACAAGTAGGCTATTGGAAGAAGGCGGCGTTGGTGATGTGGCTGTGGTAAGTGATGTTTTTTTATTAAGATTGTAAATTTTTAATCTTTTGGTGAATAGGGTGTTTAAATAATTTTTGTATTCTATTTAATAAATTTTTGCAAGTGAAATTGTTATAAACTCGTATAGAGTACATGTCTATTTTTTGCGGTCCGAGTCTTGTATGCTCACACACGTTAGTGATGCTAACACATGCTAGTATATACCCAACTAACAGTTGTTAGGGTCCATATGACATACACTATTTTCAGTAAAACATATGTTTTAGAATATGCTAACACATGCTACTGATGTCTTTTATTATATTATATATTTCATGAATATGAGGATAATTTTTTGGTATATGGATTTGGATTGGTTATGATTTGCTTTTTTAAATTTATTATTGTTGGATTTCAAACCCTATTAATCGTATTTGAGTAGTTGTATTAACATAGTTGTAAAATTGAGTATGATACACTTGGCACTGCAGATTTTTGGTGTTGTTTATACACATGTTAGCGATGCTAACACATGCTAGTATATGCCTAACTAACAGGTGTTAGGGTTCATATGACATACATTAGTATGTGCCCAACTAACATGTGTTAGCGTTCATATGACATACGTTATTTCAGTAAAACATATGTTTTTAGAATACACTACACGTGTCAGTGATGTCTCATTATGTGTTTTGGAGAGGCCAACTAACACGTGTTATCTTTTTTGTAGGTGAAGAGATGTTTTTGTGTTAAAGATGAAGATGGGTATCAAGAACGAAGCATAGCTAAATTTTTTTTATGTTGTTATGATAGTTTTTTTGAAAATTCACAAATAATTATGTTTGTATGAACCATTTTTTTATATGTTTTAGTGTTGATTGTAATGATCATTTTTATCAATTCTTAAATAAATACACATTTTATGTGTTCTTTTATTATGTTCTTTTAGTATATGTTTGTTAACACATGTTAGCGATGTCTCACACGAGGTCAGAATTTTGTATCACCACACTAACGTACGTTATTTTTGGTGCTGGAAAAAGTGCCATAAAGTATGAGAGAGGTGACTTGACAAGTGTCAAATCAACCTTTTTAAACCTAGGATTTAGAAAATTAAAGTTGCCCACTTGCTTATTTAAGATTACCTTAATGCCCTTATTCCTATTTTTTATTATAGTGACCCACTTGCTTTTGAATATTATATACAAATTAATTATGAACCATTGATCAAACTTGATCAATGGTCACAATAGAGTTTGCAAGGTTTTTCCAAAAGATAGGGTTTCCATATTATCCACACCCTATATATATATATATATATATATAGGATTGGGATCAAATAGGAACTACATGCATAGTTGGGAACCTTAGGAACTTATCATGACCGTTGATCTAGTTTTTAATAATAAAGGATAGGATAGTAATTAGTTAAATAATCAATTACTTATATTAAATTACTAATCTAGGAATTATTTTGTAACTCCTAAATAATAGCGGAAATCGTGGCAGTTAATACTCCTATTATCATGGCTTTTTCAAACCAACATAAGATTCATTCAACATCTATGAATATTTTTTCAAACCTGCAACCATCGTAAATACGATCAAGAACAAACCAGTAGCTATCATTGAAAAATAAAAAATTCAAGAACAGGTAAATATCGATTGATCAACAATATTCCGATTGAACAACCTACATCTCGTTTCCGATCCTCTCTATACAAACAAAATTTCCTTTCATGTTTGGCGGAACACACGGCGGCGACAGAATAAACAACCATGAGGGAGAGAGAGACGGGGAAGAAGGATCCTGGCACCCGGTCCCTAACTGGCCGGCGCTGTGGATGACGACGATGGAAACGGTGGGTTATCCAAGTCTCCGATAAAAAGGATAAGGTGGAAGACGAACGGTGAGGGTTATCGATGACGGGTTTCAGTGGTTACTGATCAGATGTCAGGGTAACTGAGATTCCAGTTGGATTCGGTAATGGCGAGTCTTAAAAAAAAGTCTAATTATGGTCTATTTCTTTGTGAAATCCCATTTTGTTTGTACGTATTTATATGTATGATGTAAATTGGATTATGTATTTTAATATATGTTCTTTATACCTGATGTACAAATGCAAAGATGATGAATAATCTAATCAACATGAGGCTAGATTTTCAACATCGAATAATATGAGATATGTACACCGAAGATAAATATATACATACAATGAAGCAATTGATGGTTCTGGGCATGGTTTTATTAGTCATGTGTACATTGTTAAAAATCCATTTCCGAAACATATTATACACATATGTATAATGGTTAACCGTGTCGGGAACGCATTATATACATATATACAATGCTGTACAGTCATCTCAGTAATATGTTATATTATGCTTTTATTGACAGATTAAACATCTGTGTCAGAGGGCAAAGGGCAAAGGGTGTTTGATCATATACACATGTGTATTCATTTTCACATAGGTTCCAGCTTAGATATACACTAATGTATATTTCGTTGATACATAAAAAGGAAGAAACATGAACGTCTATTTATGGTGTACACTGATGTATTTAACTTACATTTCAACAAAGATATAGGTGTATTCAGATTCATATAGATTCCAGCCCAGATATACACCAATTTATATTTCGTTCATATACCAAAAGGAAGAAACCTCAACATCTATTATGGTGTACTCTGATGTAATTAACTTACATTTCGACAAAGATATACACCAATGTATATGTGTCCAAACTATAGTCATGTAAGATGGAAAAAAAACGAATATACATCAATGTATATATGTGTTGATGTTGATGAAATGAAAGAAAAAAAAGAAAGTGATATACACCAATGTATATCTGTGTCTACGATTATGATGATAAATAAAAAAAAACAAAAAAGAAATTGATGTACACCATTGTATATATGTGTCGTTGATGATGATGAATGAACAAAAAAAGAAACTGATATACACCAATGTATATCTGTGTTGATGATGATGAATGAAAAAACAAAAAATAAACTGATATACATGTGTGTACATTAACAATGTGAATACATAATATTTAAAAAACTAATTGTAAGTGTGAATGATAAAAAACAGTTAGAAACGTCACATAAACAAAAATGTTGATGAATTTTATAATAAGGAATTAGAATATCTAGAAAGCTTAAGAATTAAATTGAGGGTCAACGCATACCTCAATCAAATAAAACATGCAAACAAATTTAAAAAAAAAAACGTATAATAAAAGAATTCAAAAACTAAATATATAAAATTAATTAAAAATCCTAATTTAATTAATTAATTAATTAACTTCCTATTTTGGTGGGTGGAGAAAAGTACAAAATTACTCTTAATCTAATTTAATTAATTAAATGAAGTTGCATTTAATTACAATCATGCCATTAGAGATCAATGGCTAAGATTGGTTCCTATAGTTCCTACTTAAGGTATGGTTCCTATTTGAACCCTACCCTATATATATATATATATATATATATATATATATATATATATATATATGGTAGGGATCATACGAGAACCAACTTTTGGGAGAGAACCAAGGAACCAATGTGAACAGGGGCATTATTGTAAATATATAGCTAGATTTAAAACTCAATGGGTTATAAAAAGAGATCAAAAGAGGCAGACATATTTTTTTTCCAAAACCCTAGTTCATCTCAATCTCCTCCATCGTCATCCACTACAACCATGACAACCGTAATCCGCCTCAAAATAATACTCACCGTCTTCTCCGACGACCTCATCCAACAATCCCTATTAACAACCGCCCACCTGGCGTCATCCCGGTGGCCACCTGCCTTCCTGTCAAAGGCGCTGAAGATGTTATTAATATACAGTTCGCATTTGAGCCGTCTACGAGATCTGAGACTATGTATTTTATTGTTCACTTATTATGCTTTCTTGATTAGTTATTGATTCAGTTTCCTGAAAGAATTAGGTTTTGTTTTCAATTTGTTAGTCTGTTCATTGTATATTAAGTAAGTTTTTGAAATGGTGGATATTATTAAGGTGAATTAGTGTCAATTGTTTGTTACCGGTAATCATTGCTGTTAGGAGGATTTCACATCGTCTTGACAGAGCAAATACTTGTAATACAACTTCAGGTATCTTATCATTATTATTACTACTCATCAGTTATATTATATTCATTTTAGTTCAGCACTACAGATCTGTTATTGCTATGAGGTCATTGATTATGATAGTAATAATTGTTGATTTGGTTTTGTTAAATATATATGTAAAATTGAGTATTGTGTGATGCCTCTTTTGTTTAGTTATGAATCAAATTATTGCTTTTCTTATTATTATTATTATTATTATTATTATTATTATTATTATTATTATTATTATTATTATTATTATTATGATTTTGAGTGTTTTGTTAGATCATTTAAGGTCTTGAATTTATTGATTTCTTTAGGTCTGATGTTTGGGTTAGAAATTATTTTTTTTTATTATTTCATCTCAAAACCCTAGATCTAGGTCATGTAGCAGCTGGTTCATCAATCTTTAGTTTGAATAGGATGAATAAAGCGATTACGTTTCTTTCAACGGTTCATTTAGAAGCACATGCTAAGATATCTAATATTTAATTAACTAAAACCGATAACTTTTACAAGTGGGAGGCAGATAAACGGGCTACAAGTTGCGCCGCTACCTCCTTTTGAATAGAAAAACCTACTCTATTAAAATTAAAACTTACGTCCTTCGTCGCTGGGTAGTTACTCTGCACCACCTTTTGAACTCTTTTTAAGAACCGGATTGCTTCGGGGGCTAGACCTCCAAATGTATCAAAAGCAAACGACACAAAGACGTGTTGGTTCTCCAGACAGGCAACTTCATGTTTGGAAACTTTTTGGGATTCTGCTCTCAAGGCTGCTTGCCCTACCACAAACCGCGAATCTCGAAGTCCCACCAACGGAGATACCCCTGTGAGATCAATGCACGCATAATTGCCTTGTGCCCACCCGAACACGAGGACATATGCTGGCCTTAGGGTAGACCGCCCTTCCAAGGAGTCCGTCAAAAAGTTAACTAGGGCTTCTTTCCTAGCCGAAATCCCTGCCCTTCGCAAGATGTTCCATAAAACATCCCTGGCCAGATCATGTCTATATTTAAATCCGGGCAGCTCCTTACAGTGAAGGGCACGTTCCCCAAACTTATCTAAACATGCTTTTTTACACACCGGACACGGCTCATCAACTGGAAACATGGGAATCATGAGCCTGTATTTAAGGATAGCTCGGTATTCAACAGCTGACATGTGTTGCCCAAGCCACTCAATAGGAAGGACAACCAAGAAATCTTGAGCATGCGCTACTTTGAGGCAATGAAAATATGTTATATTATATTTCAAAACTGTAATGAAATTATATTTAGTCAAGGAGTAAATGGCTAAATTCGTCCCTGAGGTTTGGTCAATATTGCTAGATCCATCCAAAATAAGAATATTTGACAAATGAGCCACTAACATTAGAAATCTAGTGCTAAATCCGTCCAATTTACAAACTCTGTTAAATATCATTGTTAACTCGAGGGCATTTTGGTCATTTTCAATATATTTTTTATCCCTCAAATCTTAAATTCTTTTCTTTTCTCTTTTTCTTTTTTTGTTCACTTGCTTTCTTTCTTCTTCACACTAGCAGACACACACACAGTCACACACTGCTTTCTTTCTTCTTCAGTAACACACACACCACCCAACTCCCCACTTTCTTTATCTCTCTCTCTCTCTCTAATTTTTGGATCTGGATCGTTCAACCACCACCATCAGTAGCCATAACCACCGTCACCATGAGCAACATCCACCACCTCCTCCACCCACTCTCCCGACGTGCCTCTCTGTCTTTCCCCATCTCAAGAAGATGGTCCACCAACGCCGCCACCCACGCCAACCCTCTCTTCTTGCTGTAGACACCATCAACCATCAATACCCACCTCTTGTTTAGAGATAGAAGGGTTTTGGGGTTTTCAGACCTACACCCCACCTTTTGAACATCTTTGAATCACAAGGGCAACGGTCAAGAGTGTGATTCTAATATGTGAAAGATGGATCGGAGTTGGAGTATGAATGTCGTCTGCATCACGATCATCTTATTCATCTCACCCTTTGAACAGTTACCTCACGACCATCTTCTTCATCTCAAGTTAGTGTTTTGATGCAAATTAGTTGAGTTTAGGATTTTGTGTTTTAGAGTTACGGTTTAATTAGTCATCAATTTGTGATTCAAAGATATTCTATTTGATTCAGAGATTGTGTTAAAGTAGGTCCTAAACTGTTTAAAACTGTAATTTATTATATATTTTGATGATTAAATAGACTTGATTGGATAAATTTGTTGGTGGTTGTAATGTTGGTGGTTGTAATGTTGGTGGTGGTGGCAAGTGGTGGGTTGGTGGTGATTGGTCATGGATATGGTGGAGACGGTGGTTGAGGTGGTGATTGGGGGAGGGAATTTAATGGATAAAAATATTGGAAATGACTAAAATGCCCTCGAGTCAACGTTAGTATTTAACAGAGTTTGCAAATTGGACGAATTTAGCATTAGATTTCAAACGTTAGCGGCTCATTTGTCAAAAAATTTTATTTTGGATGGATCTAGCAATATTGATTAAACCTCAGGGACGAATTTGGCAATTTACTCTTAGTCAAGTATAACTTTTTTTCTTTGGAAATAAAATGGAAAATTTCACCAAATTTTTATGAGTAACCCTTCTAAATGTTGCTGAAGTATTTTTTTTTCTTGTGAAATTCAAATTGCATTGTTGCTTTACCAAATTATGACATGTTAAGTCTATGATAATCTATAATCTAGACAAAATTAAATAGATTGTCCTTTATTTATTACCTAAATTTCATCCTATGTCCATTGTCTTTCATTTGCATTGGTTATGTCCTTTATTTTCTTAATTTGCTACATCCTCTGTTTTTTAGCCTAACTAAGTTAAAAAAGTTGGTTAACTTTATTTTCTAACTTTACACTTTTAGCCCATGTAGTTTTAAATCTCACCTTCACTGCTTTAAGTCTCACCTTCACTGCAACCCTGATTGCCTTGGCCACCGCCACCACTCTGACCACCTCTCGGCATCTAGTGACGCAGTCACGGAGGTGGCGGTGTTTGGGTTGGCGGATGTGGGGGCGCAGACGGTGATGGTGATGGTGATGAAGGTGGCGAAACAATTTGCGTCTAAAATGTGTTGAAAATCCATAAAAGATGTGTTAGAAATGCTTCTATGCGACGAATTTTGACGAAAAAGTGTCGCAAAAAACGTCTTCTACGCAATTCTAAGGAACTTTCTTAATCGAAAAAACTCAGTTTTCTAGCATTGCATTATGAATTAGTTGTAGATAATTTAATCAAATTTGTAAGAAAGCAGAGCAAGAAAAATAAATAAATAAATAAATAAACGTATGACATATCTTTTACAATCCTACGAGTCCCTCTTTAAAACAACTTACTTTAACCCAAACTCATTACGATACCTAATTCGAAGTTTGGAACTTACCTATTTCCAGGCTTATATTAATATCCATATATTAAAAAATAAAATAAAGTATACACATATATAAACTTTATCATCTGTACACAACAAAAACATAGCAACTTAAAAACCTTGTCAAGGATTTTAACTTGATAAAAAAAAGTTATTCCTTTTTCATCAAATTCACCAACCCAAAAAGAATATATCAATAAAAAAACTGTATAGATAAATAATAATAATAATAACAACCAAGTGATCTTGAACAAACATGTTCTTCAGCAATGAAAGTGAGACTTAAAGTAGTGAAGGTGAGATTTAAAACTACAGGGGCTAAAAGTGTAAAGTTAGAAAATAAAGTTAACCAACTTTTTTAACTTAGTTAGGCTAAAGGATAGAGGATGTAGCAAATTGAGAAAATAAAGGACATAACCAATGCAAATGAAAGACAAGAGACATAGAATGAAATTTGAGTAATAAATAAAGGACAATCTGTGTAATTTTATCTATAATCTATAATCTATAATATATTATATATACACTAGTGCAAATGCCCGCGCGTTGCCGCGGGTATGTATGTTTTATTTCAAGAAATTTATGTACAACATATTGAAGCAATGCAAACGTTTCTATAATTTTGTCACAACCTGAGTTTCACCAAAAAGAATAAAGTTATGAAACTCAAGGAAAATTTGCACGCCTAACTTTTTAACCAGGCCGGCCACAAGAAACCACCAATATTTGACCAATTTGAACAAATTAGTTGTAGTACCGAGTTGGAGTAACTTGTCACAGATTTGAAACTCTAAAGAATAAGAACAAGAAACTTGGTGATAAATTTCTTAAAGCTTTTTCTCAGTTTTAGGACGTTTGGACCCATTGGATATATTGTTTTTTGCTCTAACAAGGCTCAAAATGATCTAGTTTTCTCCGTTTAGGATCAAATATGTCCACTGTAACCTTGGGCATAAAGTATGATATGGTGGTATATAAACTCTAGAGAACATCTGAATATCTAATATCGTCAGACAGTTGGTCATACAATTAAAGTTTCCCCTAGGCCCTAGATCCAAAGGCTTATTATCATCTGATACTCCTGATGAAATCAAGGACGCAAACTCAGCCATCCACTTTTCATCTAAAGAACCCAAGGATAAAAACTGTTACAGTTCAACAATTAGTGCAAAAGGTAAATTCATATTAATGATCATCTAACTACAGAACAAAATGATTTAGGAGGTTTTATGCTTAGAAAAAATATACATGCGGGAAATTTCGACCATGTCACGTTCCTCCTCAGCTTGTATATATATATATATATATATATATAGGATTGGGTTCATTTGAGAACCTCCTTGAGTTAAGAGAACTTGAGAACCCTCCTTGACCAATAACATGATGACACATACACCACCCACCATTATAATATTAAAGGGTAGCAAAGTAATTTAACCCCACCCCAACCCCACCCCAACCCTTTTCATCAGATTATTAATCTGATTTTTTTTTTGTTTTTTTCAAAACAAACACACACACACACTCCTCTCTCTCTCTCTCTCTTCTCTCACACCTCTCTCTTTCTCTCTCTATCAGACTCTCTCTCTCACTCACGTCTCTCTCTCTATCTCTCTCTCTCTCTTTCTTCTTTCTCACTCACGTTTCTCTCTCTCTCTCTCTCTCTCTCTTTCTCTCTCTACATAGACGACGAGGGGTGGGGTTGGGTGGGGGCTGTGGTGGTGGATGTGTGGTGGTTGTGGGGGGTTTGGAGGGGATCTGAACGTTGGTGGTTTGGGGGGTGGTGATGATGGGGGTGGTGAAGGGGGAGACGGGGGGTGGTTTAGGGTGGAGGAGACAGCGGGGACGGCAGAGACGGCGGTGGTGGGGGGTTTTCAGCGGTGGTTCGTGGTGGGGTTTTTCAGCGGTGGTTCGTGGTGGGGGTTTTCGGCGGTGGTTCGTGGTGGGGGGTTATCAGGTATATTATTATTATTATTATTATTATTCTTATTCTTATTATTATTATTGTTGTGTGTTTGTTTGTTTTTTAGATGATGATGATGGTTGGGATTTGAGGGAGGCGTTTGGTGGTCGACGATGGCCATTTTTTGGAGGTCACGGCGATGGTTTTTTTGGTGGTGGGGTTTGGATCTGAACAGATCTGGAGCAGAGGGGGTGGTTTTTGGTGAGGTAGGAGGCAGAGGGGGTGGAGGAGATGGTTAAGGGTGGCGGAGGACGGCGGGAGACGGCGGAGGACGGCGGGAGAACAGGTATGTAATGTTTTTATTATTATTATTATTATTATTATTATTATTATTATTATTATTATTTCTGTTATTATATTATTATTATTATTTCTGTTATTATTATTTCTGTTATTATTTTATTAATATTTTTTATTTATTTTCTGTTATTATTATTATTATTATTATCAGGTTTTATTGTTATTATTATTTATTATTATTATTATTATGATTGTAAAAGATAGGGTTTTTTATGTTGAAATGTTTTTTAGGGGTTTTTTTTGCAGGAGATGACTGTGAAGATGATGTTTTGTAGGTTTTTGGGGTTTTACACTAGTGTAATTTCTGTATAACTTGTGGTATATATGTTGTTTTTTGGGGTTTTTTACACTGGCGTAATACGAAATGTTTTTGCAATTGTAGGTTGTGTTTTGGTAGATTTTACACTGGTTGTAAATAATCTACACTGGTGTAATATGAATGTTTTGTAGTGTGTAGTGTATATTTACACTGGTGTAAGGATTATGAATGTATAGATGTTATTTTTTTGTTTTTTTACACTAGTGTTTGTGTGTAGTAGTTTGTGTATGGCAGATTACCCCGGTATAAATCATGGTAGAATTACGCTGGTGTAAAAATTACACCAGTGTAAAATCGTCTCATCTAGATTCATCTGAGTTTTTGTTAAAAAAAGCAAAGAAATTAAAAAATAAATATAGTTTAAAAAATATTATATTTAAATAATTAACAAGAAATTAATTATAATATTACTTTCTCTCTCCATGGTGTTTTTACTAAAACACCCCTAATTTGTACTTAATTATATTATATTATCATGTGAGGACAAAAGGATTAGCATGTGAAGACAAAAAGGATTAGATGTAATCTCAACTCTTGATTGGTCAAGATCAATGGCTTACAATAGTTCCTATGGTTCTCACAACTCACTAAGGTTCTCAAAATAACCCATCCCTATATATATATATATATATATAGGGGATGGTTAAAATGGAAACCACAAAAAGTTGAAAAAACCTTGCAAACTCAATGTGAGCCCTTGATCAAACAAGATGGAGGGTGTAGATTGAATCTAGATTATTTTAATATATTTATGTAGGTAGATGACAAAAAAAGGGCATAATGGTCAAATGGCATTTTTCTGAAAAAGCACATATGACAAGTGGACCCCATACATGTCACATCATCTCTCTCATACTTTTGTGACCATGGTTTTAAATCTGTCAGCACGTCATGTTACATATGTAACATATGCAAATGTTGCGTACGTTAAAGTTGCACAGACTCTGGTCTCATATCTGATTTTTTGTTGCATACGTTAAAACACATAGATTGTATATAATCAATTAAAAACTTTATAGATCAAATAACATTCAAATGTACACAAGAAGTGTTTCTTACAAAGTGATAAAAACAAACAAAACGGACATTACAAATCGACAAATGCTTAAAAAAACTATCATAACTAAAAAATATTGTCTACACTTCATTCTTGATAATCATCTTCATCCCTAATGCAAAAAAATATGCTCACCTGCAAAAATAAAACAAAAATCATCAATTTACATGTAAAGCCCCCCCCCCCCCCCCCCCCGCGGTCGTAACGTATGTTAACCATCTGGATTACAAAAAAACATACAAAACTGATACAAACAAACATTGTTTTATCCATTTAGTTATCAAGATTATCAAACATACGAAACTGATAGCAACTTAGTTCTGCTGTTACATACGAAACAGACGCAAAACATATATTTGATCCCGTGGTTAGTGACTTGTTTTAATCAATATATGGTAAAAAAATCAGAAGCTAATTTATACCAACTTAGTTCTGCTGTTACATACGAAAAACATACGAAAACTGATACAAAAAAAATGTTTTATACATTTAGTTATCAAACTTAAAAAATCAAAACTTTGTATCTGGTAACAAAATCAGAAACTAATTTATACCAACTTAGTGGTGCTGTTACATACGAAACAGACGCAAACATAGATTCACCCATGATCAATGACATTAAATTAAACCTTTGTATCTGGTAAAAAAAATCGGTAACAAATTTATACCAACTTAGTTCTGTTGTTACATACGAAACAGACGCAATATAGAAAACAGATGCAAACATAGATTCCACACATTATAATACTCATACAAACATGCACATACTGGTTAAAAAACAAATCAGACATATTGTTGCATATGTTAAGGGACATTAAAATTCACCAATTTTGATTAAAAAAAAATATATTAGTAATAATAACATATAAAAAGGTTAATTAAGATGTATACATTTTCAAAACCATGACAAACAACTTCTTATTACCAAACACTAATTAGCTCAATTTCAAACTCTAACCATTAATTGTTTTCTAACCCCTTTCAAAATCATATTAAAAATGTTTTATGCTGTTACATACGAAACATAGAACAGAGGAAGTTTCAAAATTAGAGGTCTACAAACCAAATTCAAAAAAACCTTATTACTTCAAAACGATAAAAGCTTCGTATCTCAACAAAATACCCTTAGACCCAAAACTTATTACTTCAAAACGATAAAAGCTTCGTATCTCAACAAAAAAAATTGATCCACTACCATAGCTAATATCCACTAAAAATAGAGCCAAATCATTGAACAATAATTTAATAAAAAAAAGAAAGAACCTGAAATTTAAAATTGAACAATAATTTAATAAAAAATTGATCCACTACCATTGCTAATATCTAGAATCTAGATACAAACAAAACGGGCACATATACCAAATATATATGCTTTTTTTTTAAATCGACTATAAAGGTATCTCATAGGATCTAATGACTGTAAATGCATTAACAAGAAAAGGATCTAATGAAGGATCAATAAAAAAAAAAACACAGAAAATGCATCATTAATGACTGTAACTGTAATCATACCTCAGGCCTCTCTTGTTTGTCAAGCTCAGAAGCCATAGAATCAAGCATCATGCCTTCAAGAGTGAGCTTTACAGAGTGTTCCATCCAGTAACTCTTCTGAACCTCACGTTCATCACCACCTGTATGTGAATCTGGTTCAGGTCCCAATCAAGTGAATCGGGTTCAAGATTGTTGATACAGGGTTCAGATCGGTGGCAGGAGCAGCAGCTGTTGATACAGGGGTATGTGAATCGGGTTCAGATCGGTGGCAGGAGCAGCAGCAGCTGGTGGTGGTGGTGGTTCGACAGTCGCTTGTGGTGGTGGTTCGATTGGGGTCACGATGGTGATTTGGTGGACTAAAGTAATTAATGGTGGTGTTTTTGGGGTTAACTAGGTCAGTCAGGTCAGGGTTTCGGGTCAAGGACGAGGTGACACGTTCGTCGAAGGAATGGTGGTGGTGGTGGTCAGGTGTGGTGGTGGTGGTGGTGGTGGTGGTCAGGTATGGTGGTGGTGGTCAGGAATGGTGGTGGTGGTGATAATCTGCAGGGGTTTGAGAAAAATGGAGAGAGAGAGTATGGGGGTTGTTTATATAGGAGGGAGAAAGAGAAAGATTCAAAATATTTAATGGGGGGAAAAAGAAAATGTCTAAAATACCCTCAAGACAATAAAATAATATTTCTAATAATGAGTGATGTGGAACCATGAGAACCACTAGTTGGGTTTTCGGGAGTTTTTTCGTTTTAGAGGGTTTCCTCCCTACCTTTAGCCTATATATATATATATATATATATATATATATTACTTGTTTGATCCTTAATAGATAAAACATAGTCTGAATAGAATAGACCAATTGATATGTAAACGTCTCAAGTAATAGATAAACATAGCCTGAATAGACCCATTCATAAGTAAATGCGTCAAAATTGCTACAGTAAAAACAGGATGTATGCTCCATACCTGATATATAAGTGGTGAGTTTTGGAGTTCTTTTTCAAAAAACACAATCATGTAGAAGTGAGCAAATCTTCATGTATCCTCATTTCTTAATATTGGAACCAGAATGATATCCAGGTACAGAAGCGATTAACCTTACTTGAAATTTGTGGGCACAACTATACAAATTTATAAAACCACACAAAAAATGAGATTGTTTTCCAACTCACCTTTAATCCAACTGCAGCCAATGTTTCTGCAACATGTTCTTTAATTCTATCCTCGGGCATTCTTGAATGCTCATACCTTTTTTTTTGAACAAAAACTTTCATTAACAAAGGTCGGCCCTCAAATAAAGGACCGCCAGGAAGGGCCTACAATGCTCATACCTATTACACTTAAAGAAGCAGTTACAAATAAGAAACAAGGAACAAGTCAAAGGAGTTTCATCAGTACAAGGAACTAACAACAGAAAACTAACATTCTCCCATACCATATCAAAAAGTGCTGCACTTTAAAACACAACAAAAATCTTGACAAAACTGTTTAGTTCGTGGAATCCACCACCTCATGAGGCCAATTTGAAGGCCGAACATATTATCATATCATATTAATCCATGCATTTTATGTCCTCGGATGTAAACCTCTCCATGCTTGAATGCAATTAAAAACTCAAGATTGTGGCTATTTCAAAAAAACGATACAAAATAGTTGAGCAAAACAAAATTTTCTTTTAGATTGTTAAATTAACTACGACATTAAATTAGCGGACCAAAACAGATTTTCCTTTTTCATATTGACATGTCAAATTCGCTTAATATTACTATCCATTTATTGGAGTCATGTGACCCGTGACAAACACATCTATACAGAACAATCACCACTATTGTTAAGCAAAAACCGAAACCATTTAACTTGAATTTAAACCTTACAAAGCCTTAAAGTTTTGAGAAACCTGATGCAACCATAAAAGACATTTATGTTGACCATGGTTATAACTATTCGACTTTCATCATAAACTGAACATGCAGCAAAATGGGCAAAGACAGGTAATTTGATTCTCAGAGATGCTTCTAAGTGAACAAAACCAACAAATACCACAGGAAAAAGTATAAATCCCACTGCTTTATTTAAAGTCTCACCTTGTCATTCTTGTGATCTTGTCTATTAGCTTGGAAAATCAATCCACCTAAAATTACTTTGAAATGAAACAAATTGTTATTAGGTTCATCACACACACACACACACACACACACACATTTAAGAGAGATATGAAAGTGAACCAAAATATTTGGTGCAACAATACCCCTTGCTATTACCATCTTATTTGAACAGTAACAACTTTAATGGATGAGTCTACCAAATATTCCTTAGGAAACAACTGACAGCTCACATTCCCAATCCTTGCTAGTTTATAACAATGATATTTAACAGACTAAATAAAGTTGTTCCTTAATATTCAGTTGTTCAAACAGAACAAAGGGTAATTAAAAAAATACCTAAAAATTGGCTGCAACCCATGTAAAGCAATCAATATAATATATGGACCAACTCTCTGTTTAGACTCTGGAAGGGGATGAAAGATAACAAGGAAAATTAGACAATTTAAACTGCAAAACTAAGTTTTACTTCAGGTTCTGCAAACAGCCAAAGTTTGACTTATAAAAGTTATATGTGATACTTTTAAGCTCGAGATTTATGTTAATCATTCCATCACCTTGACACAAAAGATATCCTAAGTTGTGGAACTTGATGGGGTTGTTAATATGTTTTCAGTTTCACAAAGTCATTACCTTTATTAGTTCTAAAAGTGTATGGTCTTCCAGATCGACTTTCAAAAGTAAAATCTAGACCGTACCACAGTGAAGGTGACACACATAAAAAGAAGAGATTCAATAAACTCACATCTATGCTGAACCGGCAAAACTTCTCTTGCGCAAATTGAATCTGTTGGTTCAGGCCCCAACCCAAACTCTACACACAACACCCTACGTATGTTTGTATGTAAAGTAGAAGAAAATAAATGTAGAAGGTGTACAAAGGAAATGAATGGCTGCTATTATTCAACATATGGGGCTCTTTAAATAGCCAATTACAATACACAAAAGAATAAATCAACTAACAAACTTATCAACAAAACTAACGACTAAGTAGGACCTATCCTACTGACTCTTTCTCTTGCCAACTTATACTCCAACGGTTCAACAGAAGACCAAGTCTAAGCTACTAAATACCATATTATTAAATAAACTATTAAACATAAACCCATTTGTAGTAATGCTTGACCCGTTAGTTCCTAACCCGTGACTCAACGACCCACGAACAAACCCGAGTAAACCCAACAGAATCCTGGTCTGCAACATATTTCGAAAGGGTTAATAAGAAAGCTAAAATTTAAATTAAGAATTACTGCACGTCAATTCACAAACTTGCAGCAAAGTTAGAGGAGGGTTAAAATCTTAAATTTTAATACGAAAACCAAATATATCTACCTTCAACTATATTGTAAACTAACTAAAATTAACACTTTTCATCTTGATCTGGTCAACATATCGTCTCCATGTAAATTTCATGTGATTGAAATGGTGCATAAAATAAGAATGTAAGCTAAATGAGCGAGATTTGTATGTATTCATCCACTTTTAGTCAACAATAATACATAATGATGGAAGATTATAAAAAAGAAATCTTATAAATGGCCGTAAATTGCGCCCCACTTACGGTGTGCGCATATAATGTATATATGTGTGGCCCTCGGGGGGCAAAAGTAAAGTTGCACTAGTTTTAACGTTATTTTAAAAGACAAAGGGGTACATGCACCGATCGCCGATCGGGTTTGTTCTGATTGCTAAGTGTTTTGTGCCTTATATGTCCAAGGCTTGATACCAAACCCCATCGAGCCGGGGGTCTCACCGGAAGCAGCCTCTCTATTCTTAGGGGTAGAGGTAAGGCTGTCTACATCTTACCCTCCTCAGACCCTACCTTAGCTTTGCTATAGGTGGGATTAACTGAGTATGATGATGATGATGATAAATGGCCGTAAATCATGCATTAAAAAAGCTAATTACTGGTTTGGAACAGAATGACTTAATAAGAAGCTTTACTACAAGTTATTAACAAGAAGCTTAATTACAATTTTATGTTTTCCTAAATCATAGGAATTTTATGTTTCCCTAATTCATAAAAAGCTTTACTGTAAATCATGCATTAAAAAAGTTAATTACAATTTATGTTTCCCTGAATCGTAAGAATTACCTAGTCGATCAAATGTGTGAATACACTGAAACAATTCCGATCCCTTGTTTTTAGTTGTTTTTGCATAGATTCACAAATCTGTCTCTTAATTTCAACAGCCCCATAAGTGATAACTTCAAAGGACACTACCAAATAGATTGGTAGAAACCTGAAACTTATTGATGACCACATCAGTATTGTAAACTACCCCATAGAAGTTGTATATCCAAATAAATATTTTATGATAACCTTACATGGTATTTGAAGATAAATTTGTACTCGACCATGTAAGAACAAACGTTTCATGTAGTAAATCCAACTTCCCTGGTTCTCGCTTTTGTTGGTAAGATTAAAGAACCGTGATTTAATCGATGATCAGCAAAAGTTCCATAATCAAGAGACGCAAACCCCTAACAGACCAAAATCAATCAAATGTAAAAAAAATATAAGCATTCAGATTTAAGACAAAGTGAAGTGAAGTGAAATCAATGCATAAATCAAACATAAGCTTACCAACAAGAGATGTTTCATAATCAAGAAACGCAAAACCCTAACAGACCAAAACCAATCAAATGTAAAAAAAATATAAGCATTCAGATTTAAGACAAACTGAAGTGAAATCAATGCAAAAATCGAACATAAGCGTACCTTAGTTCTGTGCACGAGTTTAAGACATTTCTTCAAATCAGAATCTTAACAGGGGGGAGCGAGACACTTCATTTGCAGGCAATTGATTTCGCATTTATAAAACTTGATGTGATGTAAAATGTTGGTGAAAATAATCAATATCTATGACAGAGGCATCACCATTTCAGTCAGTTAACCCTGCTACACCTGCTTCTTACTCTTCTGTGAACATTCGTTTATGTCCATTTTGTTCTATCATTTGTGCGGGTGGCTTATGACTCGGTTCCTTGGAACCAAGGTGGTTTACAAAACCGATAAGTGCAAAGGGTGTCGTTTTCGTGAGCCTTTTCTTACACGTCAAATGAAAAATGTGAACCGGGTGCAGTCGGGACTACATTTTGTTCAGAAATTGTCGACTCTGCAGATGCTTATCTCTTCGCTGGGCCCATATTCAACGACTGCAGTTCGGTTGGTTACTCATTGTTGCTCAAGAGAGAAAAAGCCATCATCGTGTAGCCTGATCGCGTGGTTATTGCCAACGGGCATGCTTTCGGGACAGTTCTAATGAAATTTTTCTTGAAGGCCTTGCAAAAGTAATCACCAAAAACACTACAGCATATGAGAACTATGAGCGGATCTTTGTTCCCGATGGTACACCGAATGCCCCTGAGCCTAATGAGCCGTTACACGTCAATATTTTGTTCCAGCATATACAGAAAATGCTCTCTGATAACACGGCAATTCTTGTTGAAACCGGAGACTCATGGTTTAACTGCCAGAAGTTGAATCTACCTGCAGGATGTGGGTACGATAACTGATGAAATACTTTTATGAAAAATGGTTTCAAATATTTATTGTAATTCTTGCATATAAAGATGGAGAAAAGTTTGTGTTACAATGCCAGGTACGAGTTCCAAATGCAGCATGGGTCGATCGGGTGGTCTGTTAGTGCTCTTCTTGGCTATGTCCAGTCTATACCCGACAAACGGGTCATTGCTTGCATCGGTGATGGTAGTTTCCAGGTAAAAGTTATCATATTGTGTATACAGAGTTGATATGAGTGGGTTGTATAACGGGTCGGGTTGGCATGAACTAGTTTTAGTCAAAATGGTTAAATCTTTAATGACACTTTGGCCTGACCTATTTTGACCCGTTCAACCTATATGACATGTTTAACCTATCTGACCTGTTTAACCTTTATATGCACATGCAGGTAACAGCACAAGATGTGTCAACAATGATAAGAAACGAGCAAAACAGCATAATATTTTTGATAAACAATGGGAGCTACACCATAGAAGTTGAGATCCATGACGGGCCTTATAATGTGATCAACAACTGGAACTACACGGGTGTCGTGGAAGCCTTCCATAACGATGAAGGCAAGCTTTGGACAACAAAGGTAATAATATAAATAGACCTGACCTTGGTTTTAAAAAGTGCGCATCACCCCATTTGACCAGTTTTCTTATTGGTTATGTTTCATAATTTTGCAGGTAGGACACAACATGCAAAGGCATGTAAACTTGCTTTACAGCATTGGATGGAAGCTGTAAGTCTTTACGTTCTTGATTACTTGAAGTTGAAGTGTCTTTTTGGAATTTGATTTTAGTGATATAAAACTACTTCTTTATGAAACAGATTGATCCCCGACATCGCCGCGGTCATAATCTTCATTTTTATTATGTCAAATGGCTTCATTGCCAAAGTAGGCAGCCCTTTTTCTACTGGTAAGATCAGATCTTACTGTGCAAAATATAAACGCTGGATAGATATGGGTTGCGTATTATCTCAAATGAGTCAAGTCAAAAGTTTAGCTAAATGTGGAACTGTATAATGGTGGGCATCAAGAAAGAAGTGATGTGATGAAGAAGGGTTATTCTATGAAAAATGTAACCTTGTCAAATACAAAGCCATGAGAAATATTTCATTCTGTTTCGAGTTT
Source organism: Ambrosia artemisiifolia (assembly GCA_032199755.1). Taxonomy (NCBI): domain Eukaryota; kingdom Viridiplantae; phylum Streptophyta; class Magnoliopsida; order Asterales; family Asteraceae; genus Ambrosia; species Ambrosia artemisiifolia. The sequence goes on along the minus strand of CM063529.1, from coordinate 4,772,412 downwards.
TTAAGACACCTTCAAAATTAGCGTGTATACGGCTGTTATGTGAAAACAACCAAAACGATGAAGAGATTATGAGTGATTTACTCGATAAGAAGACTAATATGTAAATAAAGCGATGTAACTTTTGGTTGTATAGAGTACCGTCTAGCATACATCAAGCTCTTGCAATTCGGATTTTTACATCTTAACGTCTCGAAGCCTGGCCCTTCTAAAACCAAGACACTTAATATGTTCCACATATTGCCATAACTTGAGTTCTCTGAAACCATCAAACATTGATGCCACTAAACAAGAAGTCAACCTTCATCTTTCTCTGGAAGTCTACTCTTAAATTTGTAGCGAGGATACATTTTAAGCTTTTATTTCAACTTTTCCAGTGGTTCAGGTTATAAATTATGGTATTTTTTGAATTTGTGGCTAATTTGAGGTGTTGTATTGATAGGCTTAGACATTTTACGGGTTTCAAATTACCATGGAGAATGTTTACTTTGGTGGAGCTTTTTACATTTGGCAGTTTAGTTCGTATATGTTCATTTGAGTTCTCTTTAATTATTTTTGTGTATTTACTATTATTAGGGGGGACTAGGCGTTTACCGATTTGATCACGGGTACCCCACTACCAGCATGGTAACACCGCCGCCACCAGTGCTGGTAGGGGTCCTGTGGACCAAATTATGGTTCTATTTAACGCACGGTAATCAAACACGGGTAGTGGTTTTGTGTGTGGATTTTTTTTTTTGTTTTTTATGGGTTAGGTAGTTCAGAGTAGTGATGCCTCTAAAAAAGTGTTTCAGTGAAGTGATGTGGAAAGTACATAATTGGTGTAAATCAGTCAAGTTGAAAATGTTTCAATGGAGCACCCCCCCCCCCCCCCCCCCCCCTAGTTTTTTATAGAAACGTGTACTCTGCTTTTGGAAACATTCATTAAGAATTCTAAGGAAAAGTGCATATTGTTTAATGCAATTGAAAACATTCCTTATGTTGCAAGAAAGGATTAGTGGGCTTTGAGCTAGATTAAAAGGTAGTTTTCTTACTACTCACTTAACTGAGTTGAAACATTTGATTACTATATGTGCTTGCAATTATGTGCATCTCCAATTCATTTGGCGTAAGGCTGTCGGTGTTCTTCTAGAAGAGTCAGAACATGCTAAGGTATATCTCAATTTCACACAAACACTTATGCGTTTTTAATAGCTAAATTCAACCGGCCGCATAAAAAATATTGTTTAAAAAACTTAATAGAAAGCGAGTCACGGGGGCTTGTAAATTGTACAGCCCACCACGGGGTGCAGAACAAACTTCAATAGAGAGTGGCAACATCAAGCGCACCCTGATTTACCCTAGAATAGTCACTATATAAAGAGAAGAACAAAGTTCAGTATGTTGTACCATTTGGAGAAGATAGATACCATTTGCTTCAACATAGCAATATTCTTTTACAATTTTACCCATTTCGTATGATCAATTTACTTTCAAATGGATCTGGAGAAGAAGGTTAATAGACAAGCTTTTATTTTGTGTCGTGTAGCATAATTTCCATTATCATGCTTCATTTAGCCTTATAAACATTGGTTTTGAGCTCTATGCATATCAATGTCTTTTATATCAAATGGTTTTAAATTATCTTTTGTCTTATTGAATGAAAAAATGTCAGGAAGATGTAATGTGTATACTATTTTAATAACTTTTCTCATAGATTTCACCCATTTAGCTTGTTGGAGATAAAATAAATTCCAAATCGACTCATTTTTAGGTAAATGAGTCAAAATTGACATCTCTTCATGCATATGATAGATTTCTAATGATGTGCATTGCATCTACTTGCAGCTTATAACTGGAGAAAGTGCTGCAAATTGTCGTCGTTGCTGCATCGCGCAAGTTTCCTACTAAGATAATGACTATAGGAACAAAGACATGATGCGCAGTTTTGTAATTGTTTGTATATGCATAATGTCCTCTACCATCAATTATATTCTTGTGTTTTTATGTCAGTTCTTTGGTTGATACTCAATTACTCTTCGTGAATTGATATATTACTTGTATTAGCAAATAAATTTTATAAATATGATACGTGAAACGAGCCGCACAACATATGGCAAAAAAACATAAATACCCGCGGCAACGCGTGGGCATTCTCACTAGTACAAAACTAAGATAATAATGACGATGACTCATCTACACAGGTTTCTCTTTTTTACACCAACACAAATTAACAGATGGGTCTGCTAAAATATTACTAGCATAGTTTGAATTCTAAGCTGGGCCGATACTTGTAAGACGAAATAGAGGAGTGGCCCATATTTCATATCACTGCCTGCTTTGTTTTGGTTTAAACAGCTCTACCGTCTCCCCCCTTATAGAAAAACCCTAGAAATTGATCACAGTAACCAAGCAAAATCCAAATGTCTGACAACATACCGTTCGAAATGCAAGTGGAAATCATGAAAAGGCTTCCTGTCAAATCACTGATTCAGTTCCGATCCGTCTCTAAACCATGGAAGTCTCTCATCGACAGCTCTTCTTTTATAAAGCATTACAGCAGCCAACATACAGAGATGCAACGTCTACTTGTTTCGTATGACGATCCAGTTGATTCTAAGAAACAATATGTTTCAATTGCTGATGATGATACCTTCCCGCAACAAAAGGTCTTCTACTCTTTTCCCCTATTAGCTAACCTACTTAAATACTCTTCCATAATCGGTTCCTCTCACGGGTTGTTATGTTTGTATGGTCGTGATGCTCTTGACAAGGACATGGCTGTAATTTTCAATCCTTCAGTTAAAAAAGCTGCTGCTGTTGTTGTGCCTAATCTGCTAAGTTGGACCACATACGAAATAGTTGTAGGTTTTGGGGTTTGTCGTGAGACTACTGACCCTAAGATTGTCAAGATTACTTATATTATGGATTGGGAGGATATGGAATGTATAACTAGCATCCCTTCACAGGTTGAGGTTTTTACATTAAGCACCGGGGCTTGGAGGCGTCCTTATAGCAACAATCTCCCTCGTAAATCGTTTCACTTTGATACGGATTCGGTAGTCATAGATGGAGTTCTTTATTGGCTTGTTGCGGATGGAGTTAATACGCCTCGTGGATATAACTATTATAACCTGATTGTTTCATTTGATTTGACAACTGAAGAGTTTGGAGAAATATACCTTCCGGATAGTTTAGCCCATGTAGACGATTATAATTTGTCCATCTCTAGGCTAAGGAATTCTCTTGTTGTGTTAATTAGTTGCCTTATAGATGATAAAGGTATTAGTGTGTGGATGATGCTTGATGATGATGTTCCACAGTCGTTTATAAAGATATTTACTGTTAAATCTTCACATTTATTAGTAAAGGGATTTAGGAAGAATGGTGAATATATATTGGATGTATTTGCAGGTTCATTTTGTGTCTATCCCTATGTTGAAACACTCCTTCTACTTGATCAACCAGATTTTGTTATTTATGATGAAGGTAAAGCTACATTGAAAAGTGGAGAGCCAAGAGTAGAAGGTAAAAACCAATAGCTTGGAAACACTTCTGGTACTCTATTTATGCAATTGTCAAGTCTCAAGATGCTTTGGTTTCATTATATGCATCGCTTCATGTTTGGTATGCCCTTGAAATACCCCATGTTTCAGGACTGAAGTTAATACTATTCTGTGCTTTATTTGAAATTTTGCCTATAACTAAAAAACACATGTTTGTGTATTGTAGTATGCTTTTATTATCTCTCTATTTATGCCACGCACTTATGATCCATCTTGTATTGACTATAAGGTCTAGTATTATTGCTCATCATGGCTTACAATAGTACTCCCAGACCAAGACTGTACATTAACTTTTGTTCATGGGAGTCTTGACTCTTGATCAACCTGTGCTTTTAGATATTGATGACAAACCTGTTTGGTACTATATGGAAATTTGAGTGACTTTTTTGATGATTTCTTAATAGCTACTGAAGTTGGAGGGTATGTATTCTCTAATAAAAGTTGCAAAGTGGGTGTTTGGGTCGGGTACTCAGGTCAAGTGGCCAACACTGGTTAGGTAAAAAATAAATTAAAGGAAAATCAATATGCTCATTATTTAGTCAAAATCATCTGAAAAATTATGGAATTAAAAAAATCAGATAAAGGTTTCAAAATGGCTGTTTGTATAGAACTATCAGCTTGATAAATAGCTACCGAAGTTGTGGAGGTTGGCAGCTATACAGGGGCGGACCTTAGTATGGGCCAGCCCGGGCCTCCCCCCCCCCCCCCCCCCCCCCCCCCCCGCTTTTTCGCCCAGAAGCACTGATTTTCGGACTTTTTTTCGAAAAATAAATTATGTAATGAGTCCGCCCCCGCCCCCACTGGTTTTTTGAATCCGGCCCACCCTAATTAAAAAAAACGTTTAGGTTCAATAACCATTATCACTCGTTTTATTTATTTAGTGATTAGTCTATATTGTAACCTACTAAACATTTAACCCAATGTTTTAGTTAACCGTTAAAGCCCAAACACTAAACATTTAACCCAATGTATTATGGATTCTTCTTTGTTTATTAATGATTGAGTTTAGCCTACTAAATATTTAATCCAATTTTTAGTCAACTCCTAAAGCCCAAACACTAAACATTTAACCCAATGTATTATGGACTCTTCTTTGTTTATTAATGATTATCATACCAAATTTTCCAACCCCAAATTAATTGCCAATTTATTGAAAATTAAATTTCTAATGCATTTTTAACAAAGCAATTTAACCCAATTTTTTTTCCAAGCTGACCTATCAGCTCGACCCCAGCCAGGGGCTGCCGCCCATGGACCCCGCCCCCGGGGGCACTGCCCCCGGACCCCCGCCAAGGTGTGATTTCCCCCCCCCCCCCCCCCCCCCCCCCCCCCCGCGTCTAACGTTCAAGATCCTCCACTGCAGCTATAGTAGTGATACAAATAGAGGTGAAAAAATGGTGGTCAACACTGGGTTGGGTAAAAACTAAAATGAATGATAATAACTTTACACATTACCCAAGGCATTATAGCCTAGTGGTATCTTGGTGGTGAGATAAGCCTTAGGAGCCATAAGGTCCTGGGTTCGAATCTCACAAGGGGGGTTTTCTCATAATTATGAGTTTCCTCCTGAATTGGTGACTTGGTGGTGGAAGATGATCGCGTGGCAACACTGGTGGCACGATGATACTCCAGTATTCCGTGAGTGATTCCAATTTGTTGGCCGTTCAAAAAAAAAAAAAATAACTTTACACATTAGTAAGTCAAAATAATGTGGAAAATGATTGTAATTTCATTAATATTTTAATAATGTTGTTTAGTTGACTTTAAACCATGTTAGGATGAATGACTCGATCATTTAAATTTGCTAGTGTTTAATGCTTGGGTGTTCGGATTCCTCTTAATCAGACATGTTAAGATAATTCATGGCAGTCACACAATCTTAAATGATCTCCTTCTTTATACCCTTTAAGTCTCCCATTGTACTACCTCATTAGCTCACGTTTGTAACATCCCCTGTTTCAGGATCCATTCAACTAGTTCCTTTCCTTGCTTCATTTAATTATTTTATCACTTTCTACTCAGTGAATTACAAGACATACAAAATATAGGTATACACCCTAAATAGTAAAACAAGCAAAAAAAACTCAAGAGGCATAGGTTAATACACTGAGAGTTATATACTCAAAATAATAAAACAATATCATAAGTCTTTAGTTTGGGTTAGCCTTCAGTCCCTCACTTTGTTAAACGAATACATATACATTGAGATTCATTCTGTAGCAATGGAAGACATGAATCACAAGAACGATATAGATTTTTACTTCAATATATATGTGTTGTTACTTGTTAGGTTTTACTTTCTGATCTGAACAGTGAGAAACAGAGAATTGCTTAGAGCTTGTAGTTTCCTCACTTTGTGAAGCAGGGGTGTGATTCATCTTATTAAGGGGATTTGCAATGTTTTTTTATGAATGACATTCTTTTATTTAAAGTAATGACTCATCTTCGTTTAATCATAGAACTAACCATAACAATTGATCAATCATCTCTTTCTCAAAATGCATTCGCATTAAAAAAAACAATCAGCTCAACTGTTATTGGAATTTTGATGTAGAACATAGGTATAAAAAATGATCTTGAGAGTAAATGCGGAAGGAAAACATCAACCTCATCACTGATTATGCCAATAACAAAATCGTTTGATCAGCGGGAGCACTTGCTTCACTCAAAATTTTGTCACGTTGTTTGTGTTTCCTTGTTTTTTAGGTTTATGATGTGATTAATACACTTTATTATAAAACTCTACAGTTTCTTTTAAGGTAAAATGTTTGATTTCATAAGTTGTTAACACATCATAGCCCTCAGCTGATACAACCTTGGCCCACACACACCAGAAGCGTCAATAATTAAACTGAGATGTAAGAAGAATGGTGCCTATATGTAAAGTCAAGATGGAGAGGTTGTACTTATTGTTTATGAATTCTACTCACTGCTGACCCATTAATGTTCTTGGAATATATGGAAAAAAAATGTGTTCACTGTTAGTATTTTTTTACATGGAATCCTGGCTTCTTGTTCAGCTTGATCCCAACTTATAAATTTTGGATCAGCCAAGCAAGGCATAGAGATTGAATTTCAGGTTTCACATTCACATCATCGTGTATTGGGCTTTCCTTTTGCCCATTTTATATTAATGCAGATTAGCATCACATTTTACGTTGATGCTTATATAAGCCGTGAGTTATTTGTTTCTATTACTTATAACTGTGATTAATGCTATAAGAAGTAGAGGCAGACATTAAGTAGCTATTGAAGTTGGAGGGCATGTATTGTTAGAAGATTATAATCAAGAAATTATGTTGACTTCAAAAAGTCAAACGACACAAAGAATAGGCGCCAAAAGTGAAACGTTTTGTCGGTTGTAGTATAGTCAAGTCAGTTATTATGGTATTTAACCGTCATTATGTATGTATAAATAGGCTTACTATGTATCATTTTCATTGTGTGGAAATATTATCATTGTGTGTGATACACAAAGTTCCTCCCACCCTTTGTTCTTCCTTTGCGAGTCACTGCACATTCAGATTGTGCATACTCAAACAATCATATAATGTTCATCATTTAACCATGTAGTATAGTATGCGAAACAGGCCAGAATTCGAACATGTATTCTGTAATAGGAGGTTGCATAATGTCGGGTCAACATTGGTTCAGGATAAATATGAAAATAAAGGAAAATCAATCTACAAATCACCTGTGGAAAATCATGGAATTTGAGAAATCAGCGAAGGAGCTCTTGGAGGTCGAGTTCTCTAATGAGGAAATTAAGCAAGCTGTTTTCGAATGTGGCAGTGATCGTGCTCCAGGCCCAGACGGTTTTAATTTCTCTTTTTTGAAGCATTTTTGGGCTTTCTTTGAAGACGATTTCTTTAATCTTTTTGCTGAATTTTTTAGATCGGGTTCTATTAATCATGGTTACAGTGCGGCTTTTATCACTCTTATTCCTAAGATTAAGAACCCAACGGATCTTAAAGACTATAGGCCCATTACCTTGATTGGTATTATTTCTAAAGTTATTTCTAAAGTTTTGGCATATAGAATAAAGAAGGTGATGAATTCTATTATTTTCGAGAATCAAAGTGGCTTTTTATCGGAGAGATTCATTCTTGACGGACCTCTTATTATTAATGAAATTTTATCTTGGTTGAAGAAAAGAGGCGAAAAGGCTTTTATGTTCAAGATTGATTTTCAAAAAGCTTATGATAACGTTGATTGGTCCTTCTTATTATCTATCTTGAAGCAAATGGACTTCCCGGATCGATGGTGTATGTGGATAGAAAGATTCTTGAAATCGGCTCGATCTTCGGTGCTTGTTAACGGGTCACCTACCTACATTTTCCAATGCGAGAAAGGTTTAAGGCAAGGCGATCCTCTCTCTCCTTTCCGTTTCCTTATTGTTATGGAAGCCTTTACTTGTTTGATAAATAAGGCTACGGAGGTAGGTGTTTTTTATTGCATTAATATCGGGTTTAATGGGCCGAGAGTTTCTCATTTGCTTTATGCGGATGATGCTCTTATCGTGGGGAAATGGTCTGTTGATAATTTCAAGATTATGATTCGGATTCTCCGTTTATTTCACCTTTGTTCGGGTTTAAAGATCAACCTCCACAAGTCTAACTTTTTTGGCATCAGTAGCTCCGAAGTAGAGGTGAGTGAATTAGCCGATTTATGTGGTTGCAAAGTTGGGAACTTTCCTTTGGAATACCTTGGGATAAAAGTGGGCGCCAACATGAATAGAATTCGAAATTGGGATGTTGTTGTTAATAAATGTAAATCGAGGCTTAAACTATGGAAGGCAAAGTTTCTCTCAATTGGTGGGCGTCTCATTCTTTTGAAATCGGTTTTGTCTAGCTTACCGATTTATTATTTTTCGCTTTATAAGGCGCCGGCTAAGGTGATTGAAAATTTGGAAACCATTATGAAGCGTTTCTTGTGGGCGGGTGACGAGAATGTCAAGAAAATCCATTGGGTCGCTTGGGATATTGTCACGGCGCCAAAAAAAGATGGTGGTTTGGGGGTGGCGAAGTTAGTTGAGGTGAATTTGGCCCTCCTTGTTAAGTGGGTTTGGAGATATAGGATAGAGCCTAACAGTTTATGGAGAAAAATCATTAACTATTGTCACAAAAGTACTAAAGCATGGAATTTGCTTCCTGTTAATAACACTTTGACAGGTGGGAGGAAATCTTTAGTCGCTTACCTTAATAAATTGGACCTGCAGTCTAACATTATTAGTTCGAGGCTTAAAGGAGTTGTTGGGAATGGGTTTGACATCAGATTTTGGCTCGATAGATGGCGAGGGGAGGTTCCTTTTAAAGAAGTGTATCCTGATTATTTTGACCAGGTGATTTTGTTGATAAGAAAGTCTCCGTTGCTATGGCTTGGTCTTCCGAATCCAACTCCATTCTCTGCAGGTGGAGACAGCCTCCTATTTCTGATGCGGAACAGCAAGATCTTTTCCAGCTCAATGCAGCGCTTCAAGGGCTGCAGTTTTCAGATTCTGTAGACAGCTGGGTGTGGGATAAAGGTGAGGATGGTCGTTTTTCTGTGGCGTCTTTCAGGAATCTCTTGATTCAAAATCGGGTTCAAAGCAGATTATCCAATATGAGCTGGATTCATTGGGTACCTTTAAAGATTAAAGTTTTTATATGCAGGTTAGAAATGGACAGAATTCCTACCCGTGCAGCGCTTCGTAGAAGACAAATCTATATTCCGAATGACAGTTGTGTGCTTTGTGAGTCGAAGATGGAAACGTCTGAGCATGTTTTTACTGGTTGCGAGTGGAGCTTCGGGGTATGGTCAGCCATCAGTTCATGGTGCAAAATAGCCCCCATATTCGCGTTCGATGTCAAAGACTTGTTAATGCTTGAGAAGAGGAATAATAGTAAGGAAGCGCGGAAGATCATTCAAGGGATTGTCATGGTTACGATGTGGGCTATATGGATTGCGAGGAATGACAAGATTTTCAATAACAAAGAGTCTAAAGTTATAGAGGTTATCGCTAAAGTTAAGTCTCTTTCTTTTCTTTGGCTAAGAGCTAGATATAAGTTCAAGAATTTGATGTGAAGAAATTGGGCGTCATACCCATTGTATATGTTGTAATCCTTTTTGTTGCGTCGGGCCTTGTCTTAAGGTCCGGGCGCGTGTTTTTATGAAGTTCACCTTTAAAAAAAATAGAGGTTAAAATTTGACTTTTGTTGACTCTCAGTTGAGAGTTGACTTCCACATTTTATTGACTTACCCATCTTTTGACTGTTGAAATCCTTAGGCTTCACCCATTTGTTGACTATATGTTATAGTTGACTTTTCACCATGACATTTATAAACTTGGTGTCTGTCATTCTTCTTATGTCCACGCCACGACCGATATCACTTCTTCTAACCCATATCCAAGCTTTTAAATTTTGACTGCCAATGACTTCTAAGTTCATCTGATTGTTGACACAGGAGACTTTTGAATGCTTTTGACTATACTATACAGTTGGTGTTTTCCTCTCTTTGACCACATTCCCATTATTAACAACCCAATTTCCACACCAATTACAACTTCCATTTAGTATCCAAATATGATACTGGTTTACCTTTAAACATTACAAATCTGTTGTTACATTTAACCCATTCTTCAATAATACCTCCATCTATCATCACCATTATTGCTATTTAACCACATAAAGTTGCTGCAAATATATAGCCATTATCAACTCAATCCAAGTATCTATCTATTCACAACTATTTTATAATATAGTGAGATGATCATTACAACAATTAAGTAATTCCAACTACTAGAAGTAAATTGCATTCCACTTGATCCAACTGTTAGCACTAAGTTCTCCATTTTCTCTTTTGCACAAGTAGCACCAGCTGTAGTTTTTTTAAGACAAACGAGGTCACTAAACATCAGCAACTCAAAAGGATTCATGTCAACATTAAAATTGCACCAGATCATTCTTCAAATAAACATGTATCCTAAATCGATTAAAAGCAGCATAATCACGAATTCAACAGGATCAACAAGTACATGGTCGGTTCATGCACTGGAATGTAGTGCTTAGAAAGAGTTTGTTGAATCTGCTGATGTTCCTTTTGAAGTTGATGGTTATGATTTCTGAAGCTGGCTTATTCAAAACCCATGGCCCACTTAGTTTCCTCAAGGTAAATAGAATTTTAGTTTTGACAAGTCAAAATATCCTACTTTTAACTTCTGAAGCATTTAGAAATTGTTTGTATAGATTTAAAGAATCGCCATAGCTAAAAAACAATGTTAACAGTCCCTGTTGAATTTGGAAAACAAAAAAAATGTTAAAAAGTGGCAAAATATCACAGGTATAGATTGTGAAGTACACATGTGGAATAACCAAAGAGGTGGACAAGGGGATCACTTTCTGAAAGTGCAGCTAAGCCTGAATCCTTTGTTTATTCTGTGTAATGTGATGTCAGCGACCAGCTAGATGGTGCACCTAACTGCATGTAAATAAATCATCTATGGAAATTGTAATTTTGCGGCGTATGGATGTCTAAAACTTTGTACCTGGTTTTTGAATATATGGACCACTAGAGTGCAGGATGCCTTTCGATTGAATTATTGGCCAAGGAGTATATCCTGGTTATTCATACCGAGGTATCTCGGTTCGAAAATATGGTGACACAAATCACACAAACTGTTTTATAATTCCTTTAACCATTCTAATCATCTTCGTTTGCATTCCAACGCCCAATAATAACCATAATCCACTTGTTGATCTCATGGAAAAAAAATATAATCCCAACTTCAAGTAAAAAACAATACAAATTGACAGATTAAAACCATCAAATTCCCATGTGTATTATGTTGACTTCTACTTAACTTGCTGTTGACTATTGCAAGCGATTTGACTTTTTTTCATCTTATAACTTTAACTATCATTCTCCTCTGACTTCGTTCAAGTATTACTTGAATTAATCTACTTCTGGTTGCTGACTCTTGAAAAAATTTGACATTGAACTTCTATATATTGTGTCCGGCTGTTGACTCTAAGTTTTAGTTGACTTTTACATTCAGTTGACTTTTTGACTATTACATCCATATTTAAGTATTCACATTTTGATTTCTGATCTTTGACCCCCGAAGACTTCTGGCTGCATTTGAGTACACTGTATAGTTGACATTTTCCTTTCTTTGACCACATTCCCATTACTAACAAGTAACAACCCAATTCCCATACGAATTACAGCTTCCCTTTAGCATCCATATATGATATGGGTTACATTCAAACATGACAAACTATCTATCTTTATCCCATTCTAAATCAACAACATTATAGATTTAGCATCCCAAATCAGCATGTATCCCAAATCCATTGAAATCAGCATAATCATGGATTCAGCAGGCTCAACAAGGATATTAGAAATATTAAAATTTTGAACTAATTTGTGTAATGTGATGGAGTGATCAGAGAAGAGTTTCAGCAGGCTTATTCATTGGACCACTTAGTTTCCTCAAGCTAGACCTTATTTTATTTTTGACCAAATTTTCCACTAATTTTCCACTACGCGCGCGAAGTTGAGCCGCAACGTCCGCACCCCCTCCCCATGAACTAGATCCGCCCCTGATAGAAAGTCAACACATCCTACTTAACTTCCGAATCACTAAAAATCATTTAAGCTTAGTTAAAAGACTGCCATAGCTAAACTAAAATGTTAAAAAAAAATGGAGGGTTTTTTTAGATAGTGTTTAAAAGTACAAAAAGATCATGAGAATTATGTACAAAAAGATCAAAGTTGACATTGATTAGCGCATATAACAGGTATTGGATCATGCCTTGGTTTACACACACTATGGGGCGGATTTTTTATGTTATAAAACTCTCAAAATATTGCTTACGAAGGAAATAAAAGAGTTTTTTTGAAGAAATGGTAGTTTTTGCAAGATTTTTTGTGCCTTTGGTAGATGTCAGAAACAAGTTTGAAAAATGGAAGATCCGCAATCTAAGATTGCGGGAGTCAGAGAACTTTCTGCCACCGTGTACTCGAATGCATACGTGGACGAGTGACTGGATTCAGTCCCGCAATCTAAGATTGCGGGAGTCGCGACTTGTTTTTTTGGAGTGGGTTTGGACAAAATGAGACAACTATGGAGAAGAGATGGCAGATTGAAGATACTTCAATCACTTAATTACTGGAAGCTTCAATTTTGTGGTGTATACAAATAGAAGAATCGAAGCTTTATCAGTTGACGAATTGCAAAGTTCCCTGCTTGTTCATGAACAAAAGCTGAAAAGAAGCACCATTGATGAACAAGCCCTGAAGGTGCAAAATGATATATGTTTTCAAAAGTGAGATTGACACCCGCAATCTTAGATTGCGGGACTGCAGATCATCCGAGTCAGCAAGCTGTTCAGCCACGTCTGCCTCCGAGTCTTCCACGTCTTTCATCTCGTCCACGGTGCCGGTGGCAGCCTCTTCTCCAACTCCCGCAATCTTAGATTGCGGGTCTTCCAGTTTGCAAAAATCAACTCTGACATCTACCAAAGGAACAAACATTCTTGCAAAAACTACTATTTTGGCAAAAAAACTCGGAAATAAAAACTGGAGTTGAGACAAGCCGCTGCAACTATGCTATTTATTGAAAACAATCAAAAGCCATATGCCAAATATACTAAGTCCACCACGTACTTGTTTTAATCGGCAACAAATTTGCTGGTTCAACCTTTCAAACAGCCCCCCCCCCCCTAAACTCCATGTTCAGCTTCTACTTTTCCAGTAAACCAAGACCATTTCTTCATTAACCCATTGGCTGATTAAAGTCCCATGTAGACCCAATCTGCTGCTGACCCGAATCCATAGACTCAACCCCTATCCGACTACCCAAGTTTGACCCTGCCCATCAAGATCAATCCGACAACAGGTTCATGACGCTAGGCACATGGTTCCCATGGATCAACCAAAGAGGTGAACAAGGAGATTACTTTATGAAACTCCAACGGAGCCCCAATCAATTGTTTCTTCCATGTAATGTGATGTCGGCATTCAGCTGAATGATGCATCTAACCACTTGATAAATTATCCGTGGTCTTAACCGAGTTGAACAACAAGAGCATCACTAGTAATAAATTACCACGTAAACAATCATGTGGTTCTCTTTCATTAGTTAGTACATTAGCTTTAACAAATTCTAAAAAAAAATATTTACTTTTGAAATAGAAACTACATAAGTGAGTGATGAGATATCAAGCAAGTGTGAAGTGACTCACTCACTTGAACATAGGCAGTAAGTGGCGCTGGTTGCGGTTTGTCGATTCCCGAACTCACATACTGATACAGGCTAGAAGTTAAATCATAAGTGCATGATATATATTAGCAATTAACAAACATATGTTCTTTTCATTGCAAAATCACTGTAAGTGCATTATCTGTATGTCCCTAGCTAGTGATAGGTCTCTATAGGTCGTTGGCTAGGTTAATCGAGCAGTTTATGGCTCGTAATCGTATACTAGCCTGGTCCAAGGGGAGTCTGTTGATACATGATGTCCCTAGGCTTGTATACAATGTTATTGGACGGCTCCAAACAAGCAAGCTCCAAACAATAAAACTGCACACAAACTACAACTTATATTAGATCGACAAAAAATCCGGACTCAATCAAATTTTTGAAGTTTATCATTTGATGAACTTTCAAGATTTGTCCATTTTGACCACCAATTTGAGAAAGTAGTCATTCTCCCCCTGAACATTTAGATCTTTTCAAATTTCACCCTGAACTCTCACGATTGACAATTTGTGACCCTGAAAGTGATATTTGACCCTTGAAATTTTGTAAAAATTTAGATTTTATTTGTGTTTCGGCTTCGGATCTGAGATTCCAATTGAAGAATACATGTATTCCAACATCGGTCAATCAAAAATAAAGACAAAATAAAATCTTTTTTTTTGTTTTTTTTAAAGATAATCAACCAGAAATTAAAAAAAATTGCATGAAAAGTAATAACTATTCAAAAGCATATTTTTTTTGTGAGTTTCATCTGTTAGGGAAACATATCAGTGTACGGACTATGCTAGAACCCTTATTCTATCAGTTTTTGATTAAAATTACCAATAAGCATCCTACAACAACTGTCAGTATTGTTGTCCACCTAAACTCAAAATCAAGTTTTATCGCTAGGCACTTTAGATACGTTTAAGGTAATATTAGACTGATCAAAGGTGTTCCCCGCACACGCGACACATTCCCGTATCAAGGCATGCACAAAGCTTCCTCGTAACCGGTGAATAAGCTGTTGTCATCCGTATTTACAAGGAATGGGCTCAGTGGTGATCAGGTCTGCAAGAACGCTGCAACAGAGAGACCAGTGAGATCTAGACCAGGGTTCGAGTCAAATACCGTATATTTTTTATTTTTCACCGTACGATGCTTTAGGTATATGATTGATTTGATACCTTAGAGCGATTCTCTTTGAGAATAGGGTTTTGGCATTCACGATCTTTTTGCTCTTACAGGATTCCCAGACGTCTTCTTATCAGAATTTATTCTATTTTTTTTTGTTTTTTTTTTTTTTTTGAGAATGGCAAAGAGGTGTCTCAGTTGTAGGCTGCGAACCTAACGTACGTCACTTATGCCACCCCAGTTATTCTGAGAGACGTCCAGTTCACCCCGGATGTCCCAACCTCTTACAGACCAGAAACCTAGGATTTTGGCATTCTATCAACAAGATTTAGGCTTTTAGACCATATGCCAACGCGACGTTAAACCACACAATTCTCAGTTGATTTAGGTTTATATCACCGTGTCGAGCCTGGAAATGATTTCGAGCCTACCAACACATCATTGTAGAGGCTACTTATCAGATCCAATATTTTTAAGATGATAAAGGTTCAGACAGTCCGACTGATTGGTTGATATCATTTTCCCATTTTCACCAAAGAAACTCATTTTTGCATTTTTCATTTTTTTGATTTTTGCTTTTTCTCATTTTTTTTTTGGATTTTTGCATTTTCTGATGTTTTTGTATTTTTTTTTGAATTTTCTCCCCCTAAAAATCTAAAAATTTGCAAAAGGAAATTTTTAATAAAAATATTAAAAATAATTTTCCGATGTGGTTTACTCAGATTTTCCCAAAATGCCTTTTACCTTTCAAAGATAGTCAAATTTAAATTTGTCAAATGGTTTGGTAAAACTTTTAATGTGATCATTTAGATCGACAATAAAATTAAATAGAAACTAAACGAAAACGCGAAAACAACTAACTTTACACTATCATATTTTTGCCTGTTTGTCGATCTAATATCGTTTTGATCATTTAGACCTGTTTGGAGGATTCCGCACTCCAAACAAGCAAGCTCGTGATTGTCGGTTGACCCGAGTGTCGATCCTACAATCACATACCAAAATTCATGGAGTTTTTTTTTCAAGGAAGATAGTCATTCTAGGTATAAGCAAAAGGGTTAACTAAATCACTAACTGAAATTTGGTTCCTAAAACATGGGCAATCGAAGAGCATACCCATAATGAAGTGTTGTACCTTATGAAACCAAATCATCATGAAATTTGAGGCTTTATATTTCATTATAAACCGTAAGATTTGGTTGATCAAGTAGAAGTAGTGTTTCCATGTAGGAATGCACATAAAATGAAGACTCGTCTCCGCCAATCCCAAGATTACTTATGTGTTTAGTGCAGGACTCGTAACTAAATAGTTGTCCGTGATCATCATCCATAATTTCAATTATAGCTTCACCTGTCTTCCTAAATCCTCTAGCCATAACTATCGTATCAAGTGATGTGTTAACACTTATACTGAATAGCTTTGTAAATGCTTTCGGATCACCATCCTCCATCAACCATACACCACATGCCGTATTGTTAGCCTCTTCACCGTGTTCAAGCACAACAAGAGACCCCCTTAGCTTAGACATGGACAACTTACATTCAAATATGTCTGCTAAACTATTCTGGAGGTTTACTTCTGTAAATTCTTCACTTGTCATATCTAATGAAATAATAAGATTACAAGACCTAGATCCACCATCCATAGTAATCTTATCAGTAGCCAGCCAGTAAAGAAATCCATCTACAAATTGTTGTGATTCGGAAATTCGAATTGAATCACGAGGGAGATTGTTACAACTTCTCCAAGCCCCAGTGCTCAATGTAAAAATCTGAACTTCCCAACCATTATTATGTGTAATTTTGACAATCTTAGGGTCATTAGTCTGACGACAGACCCCAAAACCTATATCAGACCCGGAATACCAATATGGCACAACAACAGCCACAGCTTTTCTAATAGAAAGATTCCAAAGAACAACGGTCTCCGTTTCATAGAAAGCGTCATCACAGTCTACTTCATACTCACCGAACAAACACAACAAGCCGTGAGAGCTTCCGATTATTCTAGGATCTTGAAGCAGCAGAGGAATGGTGAGGGAAACTTTGTTTTGAGGGAAAGTCTGGTCATCAGCAATTGAAACATATTTTCGCTCATAATCAACTGGATCTTCATAACTTACAAGTAGCTGCGTGGATTGGGCGCTATAATGGTTAATAAATTCAGCACTATCGATGAGAGACTTCCATGTTTTGGAGAGTGTTCGGCACTGAATCAAGGATTTGACAGGAAGCCGTTTCAAGATGTTCAGTTGGAGTTCAAGTGGTAAGTAGTCAGACATTGTGATTTTAGTTAGACCACCCGTAATGGTGTGTGGAATGGGCGCTAAAGGGGCAAATTAGCGCCCCATTCACCCAGCTACACCACCCCCGTGCAAGTTAAAGGGGCCTGAATTGATCCCACGTGAAAAATTTAGCTCAAGTGAAATGTTTAGCCCAGCCAATGGTATGCTGCCACGTGGCAGCTTTGATTAAAAAAAAAGGAACGGTCCATTTGCAAGTTGCAACGGTAGGAAAGGCATATAGCCGTTGGGATATTTTAAAAAAAAAAACTTATTTAATTAACCTATATATAATAACATCCAGCCCTTTATATTTTTTCACTACTAATTTCACTCACCTACATCAAATATTTTATACAATTCTACTATTTTTTCAACCCATCAATCCAAAAAATGCAACCATGGAGCCAACCTTTCGGTACACCATCTCGCCCGCGCAACCCAAACACTATTCGCCCAAATACTACCCAAGCTCAACAATCGTTTAATTTTCAAGATGTGGACACAACCAACATGGGGTTTTCGCAGTTACTAAATATGCCCCAACAATTCTTCCAAGGTCCTATGTGATACGCTAATATGAATATTAGCGTTGGGGGTATGTCGGAGTCTCAACAAGAACCCGAGCAAGTACCGGAGACGCAAGCTGAGCGACCACCCGAGAGTTCCCAACCAAAAAAACGGTCGCATAAAAAAAGGGGAGAGCAAGCCAAACCGAGATCAAGAAATGCGTATCAACCGTGGACCATAGACGAGGTGCTCGCACTCGCCCGAGCGTGGTTAGACATTTCGGAGGATCCCGAAGTTGGTATGTTTTTTTAAAAAAATCGTAACTTTTAATTTATATTTTAAATACTGTAACTTGTATACTAATATATGTTATATATTTTTTGTAGCGAACTACCAAACTTTACCTCTCTTTTGGATAAAGATTCGCAAGACGTTTTTCAACGCCATGGGTAGAGGCGAATATCGGCATAAAGACTCGATTTCGGGAAAGTGGACGGACATCAATCAAAAATGCCATGGGTTTCAAGAATATTATCAGCGTTTGTTTGATAATTGGGGTAGCGGTCGTAGCGATGCTGATATTTTGACGAGAGCGTTGCAGGAGTACAATGCCGATCGTGGGACATTCCCGTACATGAGGTGTTGGGAGCTTCTAAAAGAAAGTCCTAAATGGGCAAACGTACCAACCATGACGGGGGAAGGCGCAAAGTCAAACGGTCGAAAACCTCTTCTTCGATTGATCCAGACACGCCCACTTCGGACGCTCGGACCGTGGGTTTAAATGAAGAGGGTGATGATGAAGAAGAAGAAGAGTTGCCTCGACCGCCAGGAAGAAGAAGCGTGCGAAAGGGTGGTCGTGCGGAGTCGTCTTCGACGACAGTCGTCGAGTTGAAAGACGACTTTGAAGAAATGAATCGACGTCTTCAAGATATACGAGACCTTGGAGCGAAGCGGTTGGAGACCATGCAAGAGAGAGCCGCTGAAAACAAGAAGTTCGTCGAGATTCAAGAGGCGCGCCAAATGGAGAAGGACATCGAGTTCCTTTCGAGATCGTCCGAGGGACTCACAGAGGAGGCGCTATATATGTTTAACCTTCGCAAGCAACAAATCAGAGCAAAATATAATATTAATTTTTAGATTGTATTTTTAGGATGATCGTTATGTTTTATTATTTTCCGTATTTTTTTTTAATTTTAGGTAATTTAGGGAATTAATGTAATTTTTTTATGTTTTTTCTAGTTAAATATTTAAATTAAATATTAATTTGTTTATTTAAATTAAAAAAAATATAAAATGGCATGTGGCCCACATGCCACGTGTCAAAAAATGCCCCACTCCAAATTTCACCCACCATTACACCCCTTGCCCCTTTAATGCCCCTTTCACCCACCAACATGGTCCCACATGCCACATGTCATAAAATGCCTCTTTAATGCCCCTTTAACCCACCAATTTAACCCACCATTACACATGGTCTTATGAATTTCTTGGGTTTACTTACGAGTGATGAAAGAGAAGATTTGGGATGCATTCTTCACAGAGGTAGGTGCAGCGATTTATTTATTTATTTTTTTATGGGTGTTGTACAATAACTAGAAAACCCACCACCACCACCGACGACTAACCGCTAATGTTAAAACGGCTCGGATGAAAGACGTTAAGAAGACAAAGTCACCTTCGGTGGTTGTACAGCCGTCATCGTCTGAGCAACAGTGCGGGTTCTTAGAGCGAAAGAAGCTCGACAGATGCATCTCCTCGTTTAGAGGGAGACTACACAGAGAGAAGATGCTGGAAAAAACGACCAGCCAAGCAAAATTGAACCTTGTACTGAGTACAGAGTCTGTAGTACAGAGGGTAGCGGTGGGCCGAGAGAGTGAGACGGTTGGTGGCTGAGCTACCGTTCGGAATACAAACAACCTGCAACACCCTCGTCGCCACTGCTAACCCAAATAAATTTCCATCCGATAGTGATACACGGAGCATGAGAATCATTTTGAGGGTAGGCTTTTGTGGGAGAGATCAGAAGAGAGAGAGAGAGTGAGAGAGAGAGAGAGAGGAAGGGGGAGAGATGAAAATATCATTGAACGGTGAAGTTTGGTAGGGCGGAGAGATGCGAACACGTGGGCAAGTTTCAACCGTGTGATAGCTACAGGAAACCTCCCTCACATAGAAATCTAGTAATTGTATATATATACAATGTGGTTTGATAGTGACTAGTGGTAATAAGGAAAAAAAATATTTAGGAATTATACACCCTATTTAGAATTGGGGAGAGATAACGTATAAAGCCCCCTTAACGTAAGAAGCGTAAGAAGCAATCTCAGCCATTAGATTAAGGATGCAGATTAAAAACCCTAACCATACCTGGGTTAAAAGAGACGCACTCATTAAAATTCAGACGCACTCATTAAATTTCAGACACACTCATTAAAATTTCAGACGCACTCATCAAAAATTCAGACGCACTCATCAAAAATTTCAGACGCACTCATCAAAACTCAAAAAAAAAATCAAACGCACCTTTGCCATAAATCAAACGCACCCTTCAAATATATATATCTTTCAATCAGAAATCAAACGCACCCTTTCAATTCAAACGCATCCCTTCAAATATATATATCTTTATTTATGTACAGGTAACACCATCAACCAAACTCTGCCCTGACCTTCACATCCCAACCAAACTCCACTGCCCTAACGCATACATATCTTCTTCTATTTCTTCCTTCGATAACGATATCCATAACCTCTTTTTCTTCACATACTCTTCGTTACTGTTACCGTTACCGTTAACGGGATCGATCAGTAACTTCCTGGGTCTGAGATTCCATGGCTTAACGTCTCCGTCACCTGACGGTATTACGACGTCATCATGGATGATGATTGTAGAGTTGTTGTTTTGTTTTGGTAAGACGACGTCGTTTGTATGGTTTTGTTGGTCGGAGGAGTGGGTGGGAGGGGAGTTACGGTGGCGACGGTGGTGGTGGTGGTGGTGGTGGTGGTGGTCGTGGTGTTGGTTGTGGTTGTCAGATCTAGATTGGTATGTTTTAAAATGAGAATGGGTTAAGATTTGAACAGGGAAGATAGGATTTATTGTGTTTAACTGTGGTTAGTTGTGGTTAGGTTAGATTGACAGGTGTAATATCTGGTGGCTTCTTATGCTTCTTATTTTAAGGGGCTTTATACCATATACTTTCTCTTTAGAATTTGTATACTCTGGCTCATGTTACACATTAATAGGAGGCTATCAAATATCCTAAAATGGCAGAATGTGATGTCACACCCTAGAATACGACGTAACGGGGTGTATAAAACCCAAGACAAAAAAAACGCCCATTTCCTCTTTGATTGGCTCATTAAAAACAAGGCATTTTTACGCCACTCTTTGGCGTGAAAAATCACGCTCAACCCATTTTATGAAGGAAAACGCCTCCAGAGGCGATCTTCGGTGCATTTTGGGTCGTTTTAGGGCGTTTTCACGCCCAACTTTTGTACCACTATGAGTGGTCTTAGAAGCATTCTTGGTACAATTGTAAATAGTTTTCTTTACAAAATTTATAAAATAAAGTACCAAGTCATATCATTTAAAATAAATGCCGAAGGTAATATTATTATATTTTTTTTGAACAACCAAACCCAACATTTTATTCATTTCGCCAATAGTTTACAATCGCCAAAAAACGGCACCCAAAAGGTAATATTATTATAAACATTTTTTTACATCAATACATAGGATGTCTATATGATTTTATAATAATATATGATTATGTTACTCATTAGTTGATAAATATACTTTGACTTAAGTAGGGATGAGCATGGTAGCAGTTGGTTTGCGGAGCTATGAATTATGGATGAGCATGGTACCGGTCCGGTAACGAAATTCCCAAAAAATGGGTACCGATATCGGTACCAAAAACAACCAGTACGGTACCGGTTCGGCACCTGTACAGGGATTGATTTGTGTGAAGATTCTAAGTTGAAGAATTCTAAAACCATCAGAAAACTCTTCATTTTCAGATTTGTGTGAAGATTCTAAGTTGAAGAATGAACAAGGATCATTAGGAAGAAAATTGTGAGTTTTAGTTATACCTTATGACTTGAAAATGGATTGATTTGCAAGATAAAAACACCTACAATATTATGATCCTTGCTCCTAGACTTGAATCTTCAACATTACGGATTTAATCTTAGGAAAATAGATGGTTTCTATAGGGTTTTTGAAAGACAAGAGAGATGTGTGAGAGAGAGAGAGGGTGGTGGCGGATGGGTTAAGGTGGTGATGAAAGTGAAAGAGTGGTGGTGGAAGATGAGAGGTAGTGTATAATGTTATATAATCATTATGCATACATGAATCATCATGATAGACTAAAGTGGCAGCCCAAATTCACGACACATACACATATTTAGGTTTGATGAGCTGTCTTGATTTATGAATATAATATTTAGTGGGTATTAGGTGTAAATTGGCGGGTATATTACTAGTTAACGCGTTACAAGCTCCTAACTATTTTTAATACCCGACACACCCACAAATAATATTTTTAACTCATGACATAATATTATAGAAGTTGAGTTAATATTAGGTGCTATTTGGTGTAAAAACATCAAAGTTTCATAGCATATGCGCGCAGATTGCGCGGTATCGTGCGTTGCGACTAAAAATCACAATTTTTAGTTTTTACTTTATTTCTCCATATTTTTCAACCAAATATGACTAGAAATATTAATTCAAGCATATATTTTAAATTTCGGACTAGAAATATCACCAACGATCGTTTTCGCGCGCAAAATCGCTACGCAACAAGATTTTAAGTATGACAGCTCTAGTCATATTTCTACATATAAAATAAGCTTTTGGACTAAAATTTCACTTTATTAACTTTAAATATTATTCATAAACCCATACTTAACTTTACATAAATATGGTTACTTATCTGCTAAATTGCCAGGTGTCACACAAAGGTAATCCCACCACTTTTAACCAAGTGATACGATCAAAAGCAATCGGTTCATCTTCCCAAATCTTCGGATCAACAAAGATATCCGTCCTACCACCAAGTTCATCCTTCGCCATGATAGCATGTTCTTTAGAGTCGAAACCAGTCAACACAGTCAATCCTCCGAAGCAACGAACCTTTCCTTCGGACAGCTTCATCCCCTTCGAAATACATTTAATATTTTGCAAGGCATACAGAGATGCCAAACAACCACTATCACCCTACCATGCAAATGATCAAACGCTTGCAGCTTATCATCCACTTCTACCACCCTACCGCTAACCACTCCTGTAAAGGCATCCTTAAAGGACATCTTATTAACTTTCGGATCTTTCTTTACATAAAAACCTTGCCCCATCCCGTGGGTATTGTAATTCTTTCCTCAATCCTGATCCTTGAAAGGTTTTTGTTGATTAATCTCCCCCTCCTCCAAAACATACCTAGCAATATTGAACTTTAACTTGAAGTCACCCAACCGTATATTGGAGAGATAACTCTCCATCTCCTTTAGATCTTTCACGTGCACCATCAAAATGAAACCAAACCGTTTGCCGTCTTTACTTCTTTTACAAGCAATGTAAATATCATAGATAGTACCATACCCTCTGATAGCGGCAGCCAGATCCGCCCCACTACACCTATCCAGGAAGATTTGACACGAAAAACTTTGTTAATCTAGCCTGAAGTTCTACCGGAATCGTTTTCCGGCAAAAACTCCAATATTTAGCTTTCTCCATGTTTCCACATTGAGCCCTCAACTTACATATTTAACAATCAAACCTAAAACCACACATTCATACTTAATATAATAAATATGAACTTTTAATCTAATTCATAATTTTAACTTTTATCCTTGAACCATGTTACGACAACAAGAAAATGACCGAGTTTTAGGTTTGAGATTATATGGGTTTAGAGGGTTCTTAAGCTCCTAGATCGATCCACATAAAGAAGCAAACACCGTTAGCCTCAACGCATGAAGGGACCCCTACGTTCAAACTCCGGCGTGAGAATAAGTATGCATTCATTATGGAGTTTAGAAATATGAAGGTAAGCATGTAAGACTGAAAGAGTGGAGTAAGAATAAGTGTGTGGATTACTTAACTAAGGATCTCCTTATATAGGCAGTAAGTCCTGCCAAGGAGCTCCCTTAGGGAAGCAATCCTTCTATACCTGGTAAGCTTTGATCCTTCTTCTTTATCCCTGCAGACAAGTCTTGCCTTTTTGGTTACATGATATTTGTTCATGGGAGTAACCCTATCCTTGCTGACTTCTACTACTACTATGATTAAAGGTTTGTTTTTATTTTAGTTTCTTGGAATCTTTTTTTTTTTCTAATTTTGTTCATTGCGTGGTGATAATATTTTTAATTATGATTTCATTGAGTGTGGTTGTTGTATTATCGGGACAAAAGTGAGCAGGGACTAATAATTGTCAAAATAGAGATAGCAAGCAACATGTATGTTTATGGTTTTGCTTTTGCTTTTCTAAGGAAGTTAGAGGCTTCAAACATAAAGGAGACTTAAATCAGCCCAAAATGGCCATTCAATAAGAAAATTGTTAAATATTTCAATACTAGACAAGATAGTATAATGAATTCAACAAATAAGTTTTTGTTTTTTTTGTCTTTCGTACGGTTTCTGATGTATTGTGTAATGTGTGCTCTTAATAGAAGTGGCAAAATTGATCCAAAGAGTAAGTTTTGGGTTTATTCAGACATTAATTTTAAGATGATGGGTCATTTTGGGTTAAATATAAGATTTTTTTTTTTTTTTTTTTTTTGTGGGTCACAATGGGCAAAACTGGAAGTAGGAAAAAGAAGAAAAAGAAAAAGGGGTCAGGATGGGAAATGGTTTTCTCATTTCCCTCAAAATCAAATCCCATGGTATGTCGTCAGCCAAAACAAATGTCATCGATTTCAGATTCCATGGTATGCGGTATCTGCTATAATGCCATCAGTTTTGATTTATACCAACATCATCGTTCTGTGTCTGTCTAGTGTGGTTTGAGTTCGATTTTAGACCTCCGGGTATGTGATCCAGAATTTTTTTATTTGTTAATTTGGGTTTAATCATTTTCTTTGTGGTTTTGGTCGATCTTATGATTTCTTCATTTGATTTCAATGTAATGGTATTGATAGAATGAAATCGATGCATTTATCTTTTTAATAGATTCTTGTAACAGAAGTTTAAAAAACTGCATTAAACAATGAAATAGAAGTTAGATCAGATTATGGACCATAAGTTGAAATATAGACGATGATTGTCAGCAAATAGCTAAAATGAACAAGTTCAATTAAGAAGGCGTGAATCTTGGTTATGCATTCTTTATAGACCAGGAACGTCCCATTGTTGCAGATGCATTTACATACAGAATGATCTGTAGCCATTTCTTTCAAAAACATATTCCGATCTGGCATCAAAATGACAATTTGTTAAGAGAACACTATTAGAGGAGCATATCTTTAGCATATGTCTCTTTCAATGTATTTGTAATTTTTTTGTATAATCACCTATATTTAGAAGATCTAGTTTACTTCATATCTCTTAAAATTCAAGTAAAAAATTTCAACTTGGTTTAGGTCGCATAATAAATACAATAAATACATGCTATTAAAAAAATATAGTTATAGCATTATCATTTAAACAATAAATAACAACTTTCAAGATTGTGTTGTTTTTATGGATTTGATCCATATTACCACGATGGTGGAAAGATACAAACGAAGATTCGAACTCGAATTTGAAAGAACCATAGAATGGTTTATGAAAGAATTCTTAAAGATCAAGATCAAAGCACTGATTCCACCAAAAGATACCGGATATCCAGTAAGTCTATTAGATTTGGACACTAAAGTTCAAGTGTTCGGTGGCTACAACAAAGTGACGAATGATGACAATTGGGCGATAGTCGCTATGTCAATGGGATACGGACAAGGGCTACCAAGTTTGGCAAAGAAAGAAGATAT
This sequence comes from Ambrosia artemisiifolia, assembly GCA_032199755.1. Lineage (NCBI taxonomy): Eukaryota > Viridiplantae > Streptophyta > Magnoliopsida > Asterales > Asteraceae > Ambrosia > Ambrosia artemisiifolia. The sequence continues at coordinate 4,746,757 of CM063529.1, read as the reverse complement.
TGCAAGGACTCCTAGGCAAGTGTATGTTCGATACCTAGAGATGATGGAGTGGTACCATCTAAAATATAAAGGCTGAGAGTTAGTGGTTGAAATGAAGGACCAAGAAGGTAGCACAAGTGGAAAGATGAAAGAAACCAAGTGGAATGATGAAGATTTACCACCAAAGAAAAGATCTCATTCATCCTCAAGCGAAGATTGAAGACAAAGAACAAGAATAATTAAATCAAGATTAGAGGGGAGATTGTTAGATGATTAATCTTGATTTATAAACTTATGTTAATATTATTTGTACATATGTTAATATTAGATATCCTAAGTTAGGAAAAATAAACTTGATCGGTTATCTGACATGCTGATTCAAGAGTTAGTTATTGTTAGCTGTAGTGTTAATCTAGGGACACACCGGTTCACTAACATACCGGTTAGTATGTATAAATAGGCCCTTGTATTGTACATTTATAGTATATGAAAGTGTGTGTATCTTATAACCAACTTTCAAAACTCCCTCAATCCTTTTCCCTCCAAAACCGTTCACTATCAAACAAACTTCAAGTGCATACCGAAATTCAACATCATATACATTATATACTCACTTAGATAGATACTTATATCTATTTAAGTAATAATAATTTAAGTAATAATAATTCCAATTTAGAATTACCAAATTATAATAAGTAAGAGTATTCACAGTAGAGCCTCCATATTATTGTGAGAGGGGCCTCCATATTATATAGAGTGTGTATAAGTGGTTGTGAGTAGAAGAGATAGAGAATATATAGAGAAGTTACTGTTCATCAGTAAATTTGGTAAATTTGATATGGAACTGTTCATCCTCCATAATTGTTTAATATTTTTTAAAGTGGTTCTGAGTAGAGGAGAGAGAAAAGGTAATAATAAAAGTATAGAATAAATATTTTTAAATAGAAAGAAGTGAGAAAAAGTAGTGTTTTTAAAGTAATTATGGAGAAAATATGGAGAAGCTACTGGGAATGCTCTAAGATATCATATAATTTATTAATATATATATAAAAGAATAGATGTTTGATGAAGTGACATTCATTGGTGGCATCATCCCCCCTTGAATGTACCACGTGGCATAATGGGGTGCAATTAATTTATTTTATTTTTTGTTTTTATTAAATCTAAATTAATAAAAAAATTAATAAATATATAACCCCCTGTATAAACTTTTTCTCCTCTCCCAAACCCTAAAAACTCATCCCTTCCTCTACCCTCTCCTCCCTCTCCTTCTGCCACCACCGCTGCCGCCTCCTCCTGGCACCACCGCTGCCACCTCCTCCTGCCACCACCACCGCCTCCTCCTGTTCTTCCTCTCTGCCACCAGCCTTCCATCTCCCTTATCATCGTCTTCATCTGTAATCTTTATCCGCTTATCTCAAATTGTCATCATCTTTTATCGGAGATCGACATAATACCCCATCTTCTTCTTCTTCCTTCGGTGGTTGCATGAGTGCCTTTTTTAATCTATTTGATATTCACAATCATCACCTTCCCTTTCATGAACCTTCTTTCATCTCAGAATCTTCTGTTAACTTACCTGAAGAAGAACCCAACATAATCCTCAAAGGTATTTTTTTGTCATGATATCATATTAGAATTGGCTTAAAATTGCAGCTATCTAAAACCATTTACATGTCTGTTTGTTTTGTATCTTTTTCCCAATTGAGAATAATATGTCAATTTATATGAGACAATGGTAGGGTCTAAATTGGGTAGTCTTTTGCCATACTCCTTAATAGTCACACAAACTTATTATTAAATTAAATTGTGATTGGATGTTCAATATTAAATACAGAAAATTGATATGGATTTTAATAGGGATGCATTGTTGTTGGATTTTCAAATTGTGTTACTGGAATAATTCAAGATGGTTCGCGTGACAGATTCCAGAGATGTGATAAGTTTTTCAATGGTTGCAACTTCCAACTAGTTGATTAGGTTAGGAATTATAGGAGTCATTTGAATATAAGAGATTAGAGAGATGTGATGAGTTTTTAATAGTTGCAGCTTACTTAAGTGATTGTTTATCTGATTAGTTATTAGGTTTTAGGTTAGCAAATATGAGTTATTACTGATTATTATACTATAGACATGTAGTGATTGAATGTGAGGGATTGGAGAGATGTGATTATGTTTTTGTACTTTGAGACTTTGAGTAGATCTTTGCTAGCAATAAGTTTGAATTCAGTTGTATTGATGTTAAACAACTATAACTAAATGATTATTGGTAACTGGTAAGTTTAGTTTTGGTTGATAAGGGTTTGAAATAGAAGTTTTTATAGTTTGTTGGTTGTTGAGGGTTGACAATAGGTGTAGAAAAGTATTGACGGACACTCATGATTGAGCCAACTGAAAGTGAAACCAAGGTATGGTGGAGGGTAAAGTCTTTATTTTTAGATTGAGAAAGGAACGGTTGATCTCAACAACAATGTCATCAAGGTATTTTAGCAGTCTGATTATGATTGCTTTGGAGTAATTTATTCTCGAATATTATTAGTGATATTAGAAAATTATTATGTTTGCAGGGTGCTCCTTGCTCGCCACAACTCCTCATGGCTGATAAGTGGACCAAACTGTACCCTAGAGAATACACAGCGTACCCTGCTCCATTGCTTCGTGCTGCTAAGTTCTGGCCTACCACATGTTCGTCTCTCTCACCCATCTTCAAAACTCCTATTCTAAACACTGTTTTTTTTTCTTTTCCTTATATTCTGATGTGTTTTATTGTAACAGGCCGTGTATACAATGTGTATGGAGACTGCAACCTCATCTGTACTCTTCAGCCACCATATGAGTATGAAGAGAAAGCAGAAGCTACTGCTTAAGTGAGCTATGAATCGCTACATTTGCTTTAAGCTTCAGGTTAGTGAACGCTAATGGGAATTAATGATCTGTATGATTGATTTTACGATTGGTATGTTTTCTACTTTTATCATTTTTATTAAGTAATATTATATTTTCAACACCGGGACACTCCTGGGGTAATCAGCTAGTAAGATATATAATAAGATATCTCTATATTATCAATATAAAAAAAATCTAAATAATAATAAGTACAAATAGTACCTCATAAGCACCGACATGCAATGTGATGCTTGCCTACTCCAAAAGTCACATTTTGGGATCGAATTGAACAAGAAGCAATGATTCCATGTAAAAATCACAAATAATGAACAAGCTTTTCCATAAATTTCAAGAACATTTGAGTCTCTACTAAGTAGGATTCGTAATTCATAAACAATAAGTGCAAACTCTACATCTTGATTCTACATTATGGGCACCCTCCTTCTTATTAATACTTATGGTGTCAACATAATATGAATGTCAACATGCTACCTTAAAAGAAATTGTGGACTTCTAGAGTCTTAAAGATGGTTTTCTTTGAATTTGTTTGTGGTTTTATATATTAATCGGAACCAAACTAGTCTCTGGAAAAGTGGAAAAGTACAATATCAATTTTGTTTGTTGTTTTATAATTAAATTACCTATTAACAAACTAAGGGCACAAGAGGTGCATAACTGATTTTTTTTTTCACTTAACTGATTTTAACCAATCCTGCATTGGCACATCACTTCACAGATTTACTTCACTGAAACACCTTTTTTGTAGACAACACTCCACTGATTCTTTTATTTATTTTTTATAATTTCATTAAACCTTTTATTATTATTATTATTATTATTATTATTTCACACGGTTTAAAGGTTAAATATTAATTACTTTTACTATTTCAACCGTCCCACAACCTCACGGTCAATGAATTCAATATGGAAACCATTCAATCGAATTCAATGGCATTGATACCGTTCCACCAAACCGTTTGAAGTTTTTATATATAAACATACCACACCGTGGGGTTAAAACACACTTTTACCACCATAGATACAAACAAACACACACGAAGATGACTCGTTGGACCCCCGAAGAAGAGATTGCATTGGTGATATGCTACAAAGATGCCTCGAACGACCCTGCACTTCAACAACGTCGATTCTTGAGGGCCTCGGGCTCCCATCCGGAAGGCTTTTTGGAACGTGTGCTGTCCGATTTCAACCGCCACGTTGGCATCAATGACGAGACAACCGTCAGCCTGCAGCGGAAGTGGACGGATCTCAACAATAAGTGTGATCGGTGGACCACCATGTACCAGAACACGTTGAGGGAGGAGCCGGGCATTGACTCGGAGTTGACTATCGAGCTCACGCAACCCTAGGTTTTTTTATTTCTTTTAATGTATTTTATTTTTAGTTTTTTATGTTTAATAGTAATGAATTTTAGTTTTTTATGTTTATCTTTAATGTTTTTATTATTTAAGTAAATTTTAAACAAACGGTCAAAACAAGGTAAACATATTTATAAAACAAACGGTGAAAATAATAAAAAAAAAGTATAAAACAAACGGTAAAAAGACAAAAAAAAGTATATATAAAACTCAAAAACAAGATACCGGTAGCAGCCCGTTAGATAGAACCAGCAAAACGGTCCACAATACCACTACCAGCATGGGTGGCGGCGATATTACTGTGCTGGTAGTTGGTACCCGTGGACAATTCAGGTGGCACTCCGTCCCCCCTAATACATAGTTATGTCATAAAATAATAAGTGTAATAATCACATTAGAAATCTAAAAATAAAAGGAAACACAAACAACATGCCAATGCTTTGAGTGAAGTGAGTGCTCCCTGGCATAAGGAGATGTCTGCAAGAGGGATCAAAACACCCCCTGGCATCACCCGGTTATATGAGGATGGATTTTAAAACTTGGGATGTTACAAAGGGTGAGCAGTGAGGTAGTAAATTCGGAGACTGATTTAAGATTGTGTTGGCTGCATAATTATCTTAACAGGTCCAACTAAGAAAAAACCGCCTAACTTATTTATATGGGTAAAGGGACTTTCCAAGCTTATTTCCAGATCAAGTTAACTTAATAATGTGTATATTACTTATCCATTGTCCTAATTTTGACATAAACCATTGTCGACCACTCGACCCGACCAAAACTACCAATTTGGCACCTCTATTTGTACTCTAATACAGCTGCAAAACCTCCATAAATTCAACAGCTATTTAATAGTCGGAAACACAACTTATAGTTCTACACAAACAACTATTTGCAACCGCCTGTTAGAGAATACATACCTTTCAACTTCAGTAACTATTTAAAGCCTGCCTCTACTTCTTATAGCATTAATCAAAATATGTTCAACACAAGAAGGAATAATAATAACAAAATCATCAAGAAAGTCACTCAAACTTCCAAAAAGTTGTAAACAAATTTGCCATCAATATCTAAAACCATAGTGAACGAGTTCGACTCATCAGAAAAGACATTAATATCCTATCCACAATTTCATGTCTATCAAATAGAAAAAGGAATCGATACCCTATCCACGCGAAGGAATGAGTTTGACTCATCGAAACTTGTTAGTGGAAGCTGCAAAAGCCAGAAAAAAAACACTAGACATGGTCAATCCTGCTGGGCAGTCAATGCCAATATATGGGTTATGATGATCTTAAACAATTTAGTGGGCAGTCACATCCGGTCAAAATGTCAATGTTGACCAGAAAGTTAAGGATGGTCAACAAGATAAAGTGAACAGAATTTGGACTTGCATTTTTTGGTTTGTAAGCTTGTGTTGTATTGTTTCCCTTACAATAGTTGTATAGAATGTAAATAGGTGTAGGTGGACTTTTATTCTAAATTGAGCTATGTTTGGGTCCAATATAAGAAATATATAGTATTGTGTTTCATTTCTAAATGGATTTTTTAAAAAGTCTTGGACCCAAAGTATGTCTGTGTGGCTGATCTGTCAGGCCAAATGTTAGGTTTCCTTGATCCCAAGCAAAATGTATTTCAATATCACAGTTCCTAATTTTGAGTTGATCCAAAGCAAATTGTATATACTAAGATTATTGTAAACTAAGATATTCTCAAATCTCAATTATCTTTCAATCTATTGCTGATTTAGTTCAAACATGATTTTTCTTAACACTTTGTATACAACAACACTTATCACACCTTCCATTATCCTATCAACGTAATCAAAGTGTTTTGTTTTTGTTCCATTCACAGATTTCATGCAGTTACTTTATACCTTACAAAACCTACAACTTCAATACCTAATTAATGTCCACCCACTGCCCCTACTCAAACATATTAATGATTTTATAGCATTAATCAAAGTAAGCCTTTCAAAGTTCAACATTCCAAATAGTAGTGAAATATATTACACAAATTAGATAAAAATCAAAAAGCAGCAGTGCATGAAGACTCTACCAAGTGAGATTAAAAATCATTTACCTTGATTGTGCTTCATTCCTTGTTTCCAAGCTATTGATTTACACCTCTATGCGTTTGAATGTAGCGTTTACCATTGTTATAAATAGTAAAATTTGGCTGGTCAAGCAAAAGTAACGTTTCCATGTAGGCATACACTAAATATGAACCTCTTCCGTTAATCTCAACATTATTGAAGTGCTTCAAGTTGGGTTCATAAACAAAAAGAAACGGATCATCAACCCGTTCAAAACCATATTCAATTATGAGTTCACCACTCTTCCTAAATTCCAACACTGTTAATTCAGTGTCAACAGGTGTGTAAATGGTGTAAAGCTTTGTAAACACGTTTTGAATACCACCCTCCATCATCCATAGAACAGTCCCATCTTCATCGCGTTCAAGCAAAACAAGATTCTTCCTTAGCTTAGAAACGTACAAGTCATCTTGATATCTGTCAAATGCTAAACTCTCCGGGAGGCTTAATTCTTTAAATTCCTCACTTGTTATATCAAATGAAATAATCAGATTATATTCTTCAAATCCACCATCCGTGGCAACCCTATCAATAGCAAGCCAATAAAGAAACCCATTTACAACCACTTGAGAGCAATCAAATTTAGCAGACTTAGGAGGGAGATTGCCATAAGGACTTCTCCATGCGCCGGTGCTTAATGTGAAAACCTCAACTTGCCATGGGATGTTGTCAGGTATAGTCTCTACCCCGGTCCAATCACCAAGATGTGTAGTCTTGACAATCTTAGGATCACTCGTCTCATCACAAACCCCAAAACCTAGTAGAGTTATATATTTTTCGAATGTGACGTTAGGGACAACAACAGCAACAGCTTTCCTGTTGATTTCTGATGTTGGTTGATCTGAGAATTAGTATGCGGTTGTTTTGTTTATGGTTTGTGTTTGGAGGGAAAATAAAAGAGAGAGAGAACTAATCTGTTTTATAAACAAGAATAGTCAGACAAGTTATAAATGATACATGTTGACCCTATTTATACTTAAGTAATCGGTGGGAGTGAATCATCACAACCATTAACCGATTGTAACCGCTATAACTACCTATTGAACACACCGGTTCATTAATCCTAACTAGACTTAGGATATACATTAATATTTACATGTGACACTACATATTTACATAATAATAAATCGGTCTTGTATCTTGTTTGATGCAAAGCATTACGTCCAACAATCTCCCCCTTAATCTTTGCATCAAACGCTTCTTGCAGCCTTTAGTTTCTGGATCGCTTCTTTGGTGGAAGATCATTATCTTCCAGCCCATTCTTCTTCTTGTTGTCGACTGCGTTGCTTGTTTCACCAACTTCTATCACGAGTTCTCGGCCTTTATACTTTAGGTGATACCATTCTAACATTTCCAAGTACAAGACGTAGATCATTCTTAGATCCTTCACAATTGGGTCATTTTGGGTGAGCATTGGTCCTTCCTTTCCATATCCCATTAGCGTAGCAATCTTTGGCCAATTTGACTCCCCACACACTTTGTTATAGCCCCCCATTTTCTGCACTAACATATAGAGATCTAGGAGATCGACTGGATACCCGAATATGTCTAGGGGAGGCATTTCCACTCGAACTCTTGATTCTAGAAACTCTTTCACGAACCACTTTACCAACCTTTCAAACTCAACTTGAAACTTCTCTTTATGTTCTTCAATCTTAGTTGCTATATGGATCAAATCCATAAACAATAGGCAATCGTTGATTGAAGAAATCTCGGTTGGATACATAACTTCGGCTTGTTCCATAAACCCGTTTTGATCATCTTTGTGCATAGCGAATGTCTCAAAGTTCCTATACATCGATGCTTTCTCTATGTCTTCATACGTGAGACCATTGTACTTTTCTTCCATATTCAAATCGGGTTTCTTTCCTTTATCTTCATGCGCCTTTTCTGCGCCTTTTGCTTCTTGGATGTTCTTTTGTTTAAGAGGACACATAAACGTGGGATGATCCTCTTCCTTGCATATCCAACATCGTTCTTCTTTGAGTCTAACTTCTGCCCTTGGGTTATTCGGTTGGGTGATGTGACAAATATCACCATCAAACTCAATTTCGTAACCATTTTGAGTCAATCTTTCTATACTTAGAACATTCTTCTTAAGCGTAGGGACATAGTAAACATTTTTGATTTTGTGCATCTGTCCGCTGCTATAGATGAGAACCGAACCTTTTCCCCTAAAGTATTCTTTGGGAAATCCTTGTGGGCAGCCCTCTATTCCAAAGGAATTACATAAAACCATAAACAGATCTTTCTTACCACAACAGTGTTCTTTTCGGGTAAGACTAACGAACCACATGTCATCCCATCCTTGTAAATCGGTGCCCTTTATCATAAATTCTGTTTTACCGATTCGTTTGGGACAATCCCTTCTATAGTGGAAGGGTTCTTGACAATAACTACAACACATACCCTTAGGGTAATCAGAAACATACTTTTTCTTCTTCACTTGTCGGTTAAATTCTTCCTGAGCGGCCCTTTTCTTTTCTGGCAGACTACTACTCGAACCAAGTTTGGTATTTGCGACCCTTTTGTGCATCAAATCTTCTGTGGCCCTCTGATCCTTCTGATCTGCCACGGTTGTTCTCTCTTGACTCTCTCGGCCATTGAACAACGAAGGAAACATTGGGGAAACATCACCCCCACTTCTTGTTTCACGGTGATACACGTCTTGAAAATCGAAGATACCATATGTTCTTGAACGAGAATCCTTGTATGAGTAACCGCCGTTCCTATGATGCTCTTGTTCTTTCTGCAACATAAAACTCCTTGATGCATCCATAAACGGGGAACGGTAGAAATCATCTTTTCTGCCAACACTCTTCTGATCATCACGATCAATTTCTTTTCCTTTGCCACAGGTCTTTGGATTTGTCTCTGATGCCATGTTGATTTCTGATGTTGGTTGATCTGAGAATTAGTATGCGGTTGTTTTGTTTATGGTTTGTGTTTGGAGGGAAAATAAAAGAGAGAGAGAACTAATCTGTTTTATAAACAAGAATAGTCAGACAAGTTATAAATGATACATGTTGACCCTATTTATACTTAAGGAATCGGTGGGAGTGAATCATCACAACCATTAACCGATTGTAACCGCTATAACTACCTATTGAACACACCGGTTCATTAATCCTAACTAGACTTAGGATATACATTAATATTTACATGTGACACTACATATTTACATAATAATAAATCGGTCTTGTATCTTGTTTGATGCAAAGCATTACGTCCAACATTTCCTAACTGAAGGATTCCAAAGAACAGCCATGTGGGTTTCAGATAAGGGAGGATCACAATACGAACCATAGACACACAACAAGCCATGAGAGCTGCCGATTATTCTATGAAAGGGAAGCATGTTAACGAGTAAGGGAGGAGTAAGGGAAACTTTGTGCATGGGAAAAGTATCATCATCCACAACTGAAAAGTATTGTTGCTTATCATTACAACCTGATTCATTATATTTATCATACCTTACAAGCAGATGTTGCTGCTGCCCACTGTAATGCAGACGTTGCTGCTGGGCGCTATAATGAAGAATGAAATCAGCGCTGTCAATCAGATGCTTCCATGCTTTCGAGACGGTACGGGATCGGATCAACGATCTGATAGGAAGCCGCTTGATTATTTCCCCTTGGAGCTCGAAAGGTATGTTATCTGACATTCCTATTACGATTACGTGATTGATAATTTTTATATATAGGGTTTTTTTTTTCCTTATAACATAGACATAGTGGAATGGAAGATATTGGATAGACTGCAGAGGAGGTGAAGAAGCGATATATTGTTTCAAGATCCACTTTAACTCATCAAACAAGTCTGAGTCGATCCAATAATATGAATTTTTGGGCCGTTTTGTGGGCCCTTTTAAAAGTAAAAATCTTATTACCATCTCGTCAAATGGCAATTGTAACTTTGGGCTACTAACACTATAGGTACACAAAGAGAGTAATTTTAATAATTAGTTCCGGATATTGATACAACCGTTTAGTTCTGGTACGATTATTGGACCAAAAATACGCCGGGTCTTGGTAGGGTTTGATTCTAGTTCTTAACATACCCTATTTCGGGTTTCTATTACCCCATTTTTGGCTTTTTTTTCTAGTTTAATATTATTAGATACGCATTGTACAATGTAAAATGATTAAAAATGAGGTCGCATCTAATCTTGTTTTTTCTATCTTAAGTTTGGAGTACATGTTGAGGCTCGCATCTAATCTTGATCCTCCATTTATGGTTATTTACATGAAAACAATGGTTTAAACGTCATTAAGTGGGACATACAATTTATAAAAATTACCAACTTAGAGGTTGGTTTTTTTTTTTTTTTTTTGCTAAAACCTCTTCTGTTCCTCTTTTGTCTACGCCAATAAGAGGGCGGGCAGACGTTTGCTTGTTTGTTTTTTAGAAGATCTACCCTTTAAAATGTCCGTGCGTCCTCTTCTTGCAGCAGACATGGTTCAACCTCTTCTCTCATTTTTTTCATTTGTCAGACCGTCTCAAACCTCATTTCCTCTCAAACCCTAGAGCCTCTTCCCCCTCAGCCCGTCCCGACCTCCCTCCTCCTCCAGCCTACCCCTCTTCTTCTACAGGTATGTTCGTTTCTTTTTTTAGTCCGTGTTTTTAATCAGGTATGTTTGTTTTTTTTGTGTTACTTTTTTTTTAATTAGTGTTTTTTTTTGTATTTTTGTTTGTGAGTATTGTATTATTATTTACTGTATAAATATTTTTTTTGTTTGTGAGTATCCTTGTCAATATTAGTTGTTCATGAAGCATTTTGATTTTAGTTGTTAGTAACTTAGTATATATGCTTGTCGATATTAGTTGTGAGTATTGTATACTTTTTGTGTGTTTGTTTAGATGATGGGATTGATATTAGTTGTGAGTATATATGATTGTCGATATTAGTTGTGAGTATATATGCTTGTCGATATTAGTTGTTCATGAAGCATTTTGATTTTATGTTTGTCGATATTAGTTGTGAATATTGTATACTTTTTTATTTTAGTTGTGAGTATTGTATATTTTTGTGTGTGTTTAGATAATGAGATTGATACTAGTTGTGATTATATATGCTTGTGGATATTAGTTGTTCATGATTCATTTTGATTTCTAGATTATATAGCATTTTGATTATATAGCACTTTGATTTGGACAAAAATTTAAGGACATAACAAGAGGCTACGACGGGTTTTTAAAGGTGCGGTTTGTGCACTAGATGGAACTTTGATAAATATTAGCAATTTGTAACTTCAACATGATTTTTACGTTCGTTGTGGACGGCTGGGAAGGGGTAGCACATGAAGCTAGAATTTTGTCAGAGGCATTATCAGATCTGCATGCACCATTCCTGATTCCACAACCAGGTATGTTTATGGTTTGTTAAATATTTCTATCTTAATTTAATACCTCAACTAATTGTATTTCTTTACAGAGAAATATTATCTTTGTGAAGCTGCATATGCTCACATACGAGGATTTATGGCTCCAGATCGTAATGTGAGGTATTGGATCGGAGATTTTTGATGGAAACGTGCATTGACCAATAAAGAGAAATTTTACCATGCACGTGCAAAACTTCGGAACGTCATTGAGGGTGCTTTTGGTGTCTTGAAAACCTAATTCCCTATATTGAAGAGGATGACACCATTTTTGTTGGTTACACAAAGGAACATTACCATTGCATGTTTCACGCTACATAATTTTATAGGGAAATAGGGCTTGAGCGATGAGTTCTTTCTAGAATACGATTAACCCAATCTGTCGTTAGGAAATAGGCACGTGCACGTTGATGCTGATGAAGAAGAGATTAAAGTACATGGTATCGCATCGAATCGGGAATATATGACTCAGTTACATGATGAAATTACCGAACAATTAATGCAAAGTATGGAATAAATTATTTGAAAAATTGTTATTGTTGTTATTTGAAAAAAATATTATTGTTGTTATTTCAATGTTGAAAAAATATTGATTGCTTTAAAAAAGCAATTTATTTTAGCAGACTGCAGAGGTTTAGTCCACCTGTTCTTCTACATATCTCTGCAGATGTGATTCACAGATTGCAGACCTTTTACCTCTGAAAAACAAACAGCACCTTAAAACACTTCAAAAAATGTTAATTAAATCACAATAGAATTTGGAAAAAAAAAATCCATTAGTTGTCACATGTGAACTTCCTCTTTGAAAACCATACTTCCACTGTGTTTTAAAGAGTTGACTTTTATTTTGGGAGATTGTTGGGTTAATATGTTTCCATATACATGGCATCAAAATGTTTGGATTACTACAACATTACCAATTTGATTCTTTTAAGATCCTAAGATCCCACTATAAGTAAAAATAAAATAAAAAATATAACCTTCTATTTGTATAAAACTAATAGTTTGAATGCTGCAACTACATACCTATGTATCAATTGTAAAACCCATGCAAAAGAAATTCAATAGTCCCTGAGTTCAACTTCAGGCTAAAGGGGGGATATTCGAGACTAAAACCAAAGCCACCAATGAAATATCGAATGTTTAGGGAGCGTGTAGTGGCCTCAGTTCAACACCTTGAAGTGGTGTCGAAGGAAGAGAGAATCGTGTTGAGTTTGGTTCCTCTTTTGTGAGATGAGAAGTCCTCGAAAGATTTAATTAGTGTTTTCACCTTCAAATTGTTAGCTCGTTGTTCAGAAAAAAAAAAGGTATAAGGAAATGCTTCAAGCGTTGATATATGTTGACCATAGTAAAGAAGGCTTTCATTGCATAGCGCTATTGAATGATTTTTCACCATGTGACTATCAAGAGAGTGCTGGATAAGTCATTTAAGACTAGTGTGAAGGTGGTGAAGGAGTCCTCGGTGGAGTATTCCGGTGTGGACTTTCTACTGTTGTTCTTGGGTGCAACAGCAAGTTTTTGATCAAATTGTTGCTGGGTTATTATGGTTAAAACAAACCGTTTTAAAATGACAGTTATTTTGGCTTATGTTCTTTTGATTAGTCACATAAACTATTGCTGCCGACTCAAGAAAGTGTAACACCCTAATAAAACTGACCATTTTTAAAACGGCTTGTTTTAACCTGTATCAAATTTTGTCAAAACCGTTCTGACCGAACAAAAACGAGCATTTTTTAAATGACATGTTATGACATGAACCTGTTTTGACCCTTAACCTAGCCGTCCTGCATTACCCATTTTGCCAGGCAAAAAAAAACTATATTTACTATTTGAAAATTGTGGTTCGAAAAACATTTTATATTTTTTGGTTATAATTTGTAAACAAACAAAAATCTAGGTTTAACTTTATACGAGCGAGCCAATTAGGCAGCCACAAGGCGAGCTTACCTTGAATCAGGCTCGGCTAGTTTACAAACTGAGCTGAAATAGAGCAAGCATTTTTAAAGCAAGCCTCGATCTTTTTGTACAGCCCTAATTCATTTCAAGTCTTAAAACATAATGGATTCCAAGCCTTATACCAGCAAAAGATTGTACGTTTTGCACAGGTATTTTCGCCAAAACACTTATATCAAAACTCAGCCAGATTGACCAGAGTTGACCAAGAGGATAAATCCATTAAATTTTGGAAGACTGAGCATTCAGAATTAATGTTGGCATAATAAAAAATTGAGCTTGACCCTTCCAACATTTGGCTTTCTTCTGCTGTTGACTATGACCCTCCACCCACCAACAATTGACAATCTCTGACTATCTCTGTCTGTGAGCCGCAGAACGACCAAGACATTAAAGGTTCCGCAAATGACCAATTTATCTTAAAGTTGGCTTTTATTGACTGGCTCAACCAACAGCTGCATAGACAATTTAGCAGTAACACAATCGGATATAATGGAGGGATAATCTGTAATAACATTCAGCTGCACCTGATAATCTGAAAGGGTTCTTTTGTATTCTAAACTATTAAAGATCATAATGTAAAATCTACGGTATAATTAATAGTCTGAGAAACAGGTTGGTGAAGAAATTGAACCCAAACCAAGGAACACCCCTAAATTCTATGCAATTAAATGAGAGGATATAATAAAGTTAAGGCTCAAAACATCTACTGAAGTGGGAGAACCTGCAGGTTGTTTGGGGTAGTATAAAATTATCATAACAGGTCCATTCAGGACAGATCAAACCACCCCTTAAAACCGTACAAATCGGCAGATTTATATAGTCAGATTCAGATCAACTGACTATGGTTCATCCTACGGTTAAAAGTCAACAGAACAATTTTCTTGATTATTCTGACTAAATCATACCCTGCAAAACCTCCAGCTTCAACATTACTACCTGTTTAAGTTTGCCCTTCTTGAATATATTTTAGTAGCAGATAAAGTAATTATGTTTGAAGTAATAACAAGAAAGCCATTCTCACTTCCAGCATCTTAAAGCACAAGTGGGTCATATACAGTCCTAATGAGCCAGAAATCATAGAGTAATTCACAACATGATCACAAAAACAACAATATAAAGTTTGTTGTTTCTTTTTTTATATAAAATAAAACAGGACATATTTTTATCAAATGGGCAGGATAAGAAAATCTCTCAAATAAAATTTATTATATTCTTGTAATGACTTGTATACTTGATTGAAACTTGTTATTTATTGTTTACAATGATAATTAATTATAACTATATATTTTTTAATAGCATTGTATTTATTATGCGACCCAAACAAAGTTGAACTTTTTGGCGTCGAGTTATAAGAGATATAAAGTAAACTTGATTTCCTAAATATAGGAGACTATACAAACTAATTACAAATGAATAGAAAGAGATATATGCAAAATGTATGCTCCTCTAATAGCGCCCTCTTAACAAATTGTCATTATGGTCCCAGATCGGAACATGTTCTAACAAAAATGGCTACGGATCATTCTGTATGAAATGCATCTGTGACAATGTGACGTTCCTGGTCTATAGAGAATGTATAACCCAGATTCACGTCTTCTTAATTGAACTTGTCCTGTTTCGCTATTTGGTGTCAATCATCGTTGTCTATATTTCAACTTATGGTCCATAATCTGATCTAACTTCTATTCATTGTATGATGCAGTTTCTTAAACTGTTGTTACAAGAATCTGTTAAAAAGATAAATGCATCGATTTCATTCCAGCAATACCGTTACGTCCAAATGAAAAAATCAAAAGATTGACCCAGCTAACAAACCCACAAAGAAAACGATTAAACCAAGACGAAAAAATTAAAAATCAAACAATTATGTAGGTATAAATCAAAACTGATAGCAATATAGCAGATATCGCATACCATGGAATCTGAAATCAATGGCGTTCGTTCTGGCCAGCGGCATACCATGGGATTTGATGTTGAGGGAGATGATAAAAACTTTTGCCTATCCTAACCCGTTTTTCATTTTTTTTTCCTATTTTCAGTTTTGCCCACTATGACCCACTAAAACTTATATCTAACCCAACATGACCCATAACCTTAAAATTAATGTCCGAATAAACCCAAAACTTAGTCATTGGATCAATTTTGCCACTTCTATGGAGCACACATTACACAATTCGTGAGACATCAAATGAAATACAAAAAAAAATGAAAAGTTTTTTGTTGAATTCTTTATACTATATAGTTCGACGCTTACTCCTAGAGTTATGCTTAGTAAAACACAATAGTGATGGGGAAATTAAACAATATGCCTGATTCTTGGAATCAAGTTATAGCTAAATGCACAAAATCACTGCTAAGAAGAATGTTTGGAACATCCTCAACGATTGGCCATTGCTGCTACGCTTATTAAATACGGTAATAAAGAAACCACAGATTGCTTCAAGATCAACAAAGAAGTGGCATTGATTTGACTACTGGGCTAAAAGCTGAAATTTAATAGTTAAACTGAAGATGTTGCAGAGTTGTAAGTTTTCATAATCTTAGGATAAAAATGTTGGGTAATGGAAGTAGATAAGAAAATCAGAAACAACAGGTGTGTTCAATATGGGTATTCGTGCAGTGACCACAAAATGGGAATGGAATGTCTAACAGGATAAAGTGGTTAGAGATCTTTTTATTTTCTTTTGCGGAAATCTATGAAATATATAGAAATGGGTCAGCAAGAAGTGAAAAAATCAGAACAAAGACAAGTTACATTACTAAAATCTATACATGTAATATTTAGAAGCAATTTTGGACACTTGGCAATCATTTACCTCCCTAGCAATTATCTCTCCTTCATTTGTGAAGCCACATGGCACCTTTAGAGAATTAATAAAATTTTCTTTTTTTTAAATCAAAAATCATTATAATTAATTAATATGTTGACTTTTGGAGGAGACAATTCTCATTTATCACAATTATTAACTTTCCTAATTTTTAAAAGAATTCTTCCCTTATACTCTTCTTTTACAAAGCTTTCTTCCCTTACAAAATTTAGATGATTAAATAATCAGATGGAACATAACCTGTATCTCAAATTCGTGTCATCATCCTCTCCATTTCCACAAACCCTAATCAGGCGATCGTTCGAATCAACCATTATTTTACTGTGTTCTTCATCTTCAATCCAAGGTTTTATCTCTTCCATTCTTTATTAATCAATCGTTCTTCATGTCAATGTTTTCTCTTTATTTTTTTCGTGTTTTTTCCAGATTTCTTTGTCGATTAAGGTATGTTGTCTCTGTTTTGACTGATTTCAATTATTTATATACTTGATTTTGTATTGATGTTCTTGGTTTTTGTTTATTATTGTTCAGTCATGTTAATTGTTTTGATTTTGTATTGATGTTTTAGGGTTTATATTTTAGCTTTCGATTTAGGGGTTTTTAGGGTTCGACTGATAAGATTAAGTTTTGATTGATTGTTCTTTATTTTTTGATGGATTATTATTAAGACTGATTAGGGTTAATGAGTGATTAGTGTTCGACTGATAAGACTAAGGTTTATGTGTTAGGTTTCAAATTAGGGTTAATGTTTTAGGTTTCGGTTTAGGGTTAAATTGATGTTTTAAAAAAGCTACGAATGGATTGTTATGATTTAGGTTTCGATTAGTGGTTTATGTTTTAGGTATCGATTTAGGGGTTTTTAGGGTTCAACTGATGTTATAAGGTTTCATTGATTGTTCTTTATTTTTCGTTTATTATTATTGAGAATGATTCTGGATTTATGTTTTAGGTTTGTATTTAGGAAAAATGTTTTAGGTTTCGATTTACGGTTCAATTGATGTTTTAAGAAAGCTACGAATGGATTGTTATGATTTAGGTTTCGATTAGGGGTTTATGTTTTAGGTATCGACTTAGGGGATTTTAGGGTTCAATTGATGTTATAAGGTTTGACTAATTGTTATTTAGTTTTCGTTTATTATTATTCAGAATAATTCTGCCTTTATGTTTTAAGTTTGTATTTAGGAAAAATGTTTTAGGTTTCGAGTTAGGGTTCAATTGATGTTTTAAGAAAGCTACGAATGGATTTGTGTTTTAGGTTTCGATGTAGTGGTTTATGTTTTACTTTTCAGATTTGTGCGATTATGGTTCATGTTTCTCATTTACTTCAATGTTTAGGTGTTTTTTGTTGTTCTTTATGGTTTTGATGATCATCTTCTCACTATGTACAGTTTCTATATATTCATTTACACATTCTTCTAAGCCTAAAATTGATCAATAGAACAAAAACTATTATCTGTTCGAACTTAAACTTTCTCATGAATGCATGACTTATATAAATGACTTTACCCTTGGTAGAATAGGGCTCCGATTAAGTGGTTCTTAAAAAAGTCAGAATGTCAAGTCTTGGGCTCAACTCATCAAATATAATGGCTTGGCTGTCAAGTGTTCATATAGGTTCTAGCCTTGCATAAGTTGGTACATATGAGATCATTATAATACTCTACGTAGAATGGTTCCTTTGATTTTATTTTTATTTTGATTATTTTTTTTAGAAGGGAGCATACTAGGCAAAGGTTAATCACAAGAGGGTACTTGAAGGTGAAATGCCTAGGAAAACTTTCTGTTCCACATCTAGAAGGCACTTTTCAGATATACCAACATTTGTATATCATACATTACATATGTGTTGCACAGTTGTCAAATTACACTTAAGGCTGCTATGATGCTATCATGTACTTGCCGAGAATATGTTGTAATGTTTTGTTTTAATGGAGTAATATTTGTTAATGACTAAATGGATCTGTTATGAGCTTTAGTGTTTGTTTCCTTTTCATTTCGAAATTGTTACGATGCTAATTATAGCGAGTATGGTTAACGTTACAGTTTTATAGGTTGTTTGATTGTTCTTTCTCTTAATTTGGTTGTTTGGTTGAAGGCTCCAACGAAAAGGAAATATCATTGAGGTTCAATGTAAGGCATAGTACAACCAAAAGAATAGGTGAGACAACTAATAAGCAAATCGAGCAAGGTGGTTATTAAGTCTTTTTTTGTGATCAATATATCTAAGGTGGTTACTAATTTGGCCTTAAGACTTGCAAAATGGAAGGGTCAAAATAGGTTATTTTAAGTTTTTTACAGAAGAAAGTCTGCAATAGGATTTGTTGTTTTCTTGATTCCAATAAGGATTTGATTGGAATACTTATTAGTGATATGCCGTAGGAAACTAAATCTTTGTGATTTGTTGGGTCATTTGAGACGTACTCTAGGTGTTCGATAAAATCTCTCAATAGGATTTGTTAATGTTTGACGTAAGGTTTTGTTATTTTTTTTTAGTAAACCTGATTAACGAATTCGAGCCCTTTTTCGAGAGTATGGGATTGGAACCGTGTGCGTTTTCGATGCTTTTGAAAGCTATTTTAGTTGTTTTAGACATGTTTACCTAGGTGCAAGGATCGAATAAAACGGCACTTCAGATAGGCATGACGCACACCAATCCAGATTATTTTGGTTGTTATGTCACTTAGGTGTATAATATGCGAATAAGACGAGCATTGAGGACAGGCATGGTGCATGCCTATTGAAGGCGATTTTAGCTATTGAAGGCTCCAATTCGTCTTCTTCATTCCTTCAATCCACCATTGGTGTTCATTCAAAAGGTTTGATTTTTTTATGTTCATATCAGTGTCTTTGTTGATTCATTGATTTTATTCCTATTTTGTCACTGATTTTTGTATCTCTTTAGCTTTCATGAAATTATCCCCGTCTTCTCTGGATATTTATGTGGTTGTCTAATCGTAGGTATGATTCTAATATTCACTTAAATCTAATTGTTGATTTTGTTATGTGCATTTTTTATTGTAATATAGTTTTTGATTTAGGGTCTTCCTTATATGTTGTTACCCCCTTTCATCCCAATCTGATGTTTCAATTATCAATGTTTTTATATGTTTCATATGGTTTCAACTCTTAATTCGGATGTTTTCTTTCAATCTAGAGTTAATAGCCATTTTCGTCCTTGTGGTTTGGTCCAGTTTGCCACTTCAGTACAAAAGTTTTTTTTTTTTTGCAATTCCTTACCTGTGGTTTGGATTTTTTTTGCCAAATTCGTCCTTTTGACTAACTCAGTTAAAAAATGTCGTTAGTGTCAGGGGTAGTGTTGTCTTTTTACACCTCAGGGACGAATTTGGCATTTAAAATTCAGTATAAAAACCCAATCCACCCCTTTCCTTGACTCCTGATGAAAACCAACATACACCACCACTTTACAGTGAGAGAGAGAGAGAGATGACCGAGAGGTGAAGAACCAGAGGAGCTCCGGCCACCGCTCCCGGCCGCAGCTCACGGCGGAGCTCCTGCCTCGATCAACGCAACCCTCACACCTCTCACCCAACTATATAACAGAGAGGAGATCAGATTTAGAGAAAAGAATCCGGACGAGAAGAGAGAGAGACGTGACAGAGAGAGAAACAGAGGAGAGAGAGAGAAACAGTCGGAGAAGAGGAAGACGCGACGGCGATGGCGATCTGGGTTCTGATTCAGGGTTCCGATTAGGGTTCTGATGTGGTGGTTCAGGGGGTACCACACGACGTCGGTAGCGGCTGAAGCCTAGGGTTCCGATTAGGATTCCGAGTAAGCAGGTATGAAACCAAAGATCCTTGATTCTTGATAAAGGTGTAGTTATTATTATTGAGGTGGTTATCGATGGTATTGATGGTGGTCTGAGATGATGATTGAAGGATGATGTTGTTGTTGAGTAAGGGTTCAGATAGGCTCACAGAGGAGGTCATCGGGTGGGGTTATGTGGTGGTGTTAAGTGACAGTGATGGTTGGTCTGGTAGCGTTGGGATTCGATGGACGATAGATGATGTTTAGGTTGTCATGGTGATTACAATTAAGATCAGAAATGGTTACGGGATAGAGTAATTGTACTAGGAAGGGACGGCTCGGGTCCGGGTCAATGCTCGGAACAACTTGGTCAACTGACCAGCCAATGTAATCAACCGAAGATGGGTTAGAAGGTATATTATCACAAGAGCTAATTAGATTAGTATCCTTTTTGTATAACTATCGTAGGCTACACGTGTGGGACTTGGATTAATTATTGAACCCAAATCGACCATATAGACCAAATAACTGATTGTTATTATGAATATACATTGGACAAACTAATAATAGTATGTCTTTAACACAATAATTGTATACGCCTAGTTGGATATATGGGCGATTAAGAGATAGAAACATAGCTAGACGACCAAGGTATTAAACGAGTCCCTTTAGCACCAATTTTGAGTTCTTTTTTTTTTAGAAAACATAATTGTAAAATAAAAATAAATATGTTTAAATGCCAAATTCGTCCCTGAGGTGTAAAAAGACAACACTACCCCTGACACTGACGACATTTTTTAACTGAGTTAGTCAAAAGGACGAATTTGGCAAAAAAATCCAAACCACAGGTAAGGAATTGCAAAAAAAAAACTTTTGTACTGGAGTGGCAAACTGGACCAAACCACAGGGACGAAAATGGCTATTTACTCTTCAATCTAAAATGTGTTATTCCAAATTATTGAATTGCTTTATTGAGTCTGCTTGCTATTCCATTAGTTAAAATTCGAAATAGTTTGGTCACTGATTCCAGCATGTGACTTCTGTTTTTTATATTGTAAAGTGATATCTCTGCGTGATCATTGTCAAACAGATTGATCTGTTGTTATTTACTTTAATCTTGAGTCAAGCTGTTGACTTTTAACAGGCACATCGTTTTTGTTTTTTTTTTCTTTCTTAGATCCCTGTTTGGCCGTTTTCACTGCAGAATGAATGAATGATACAAGAAGGAAAAACCAAATTGCAAATAACTGTTCGTTGCCATTACAACCAGCTGGTGGTGGAGTAGCAACTTTTGTCTATATCATCAAACTATGTTAAAAAATTACACAGGTATGTGTATATATAGGTATGTGTATATATGTGCAAATCTTCATTTATTCATTGAACATTCATACAAATTAAATTACTTCTTTGTTTTAGTGCAGTTGGAAATTGTCGCACGAATCAAGGAAACTAAAGAAGAGAAATGTTCAATCCCAAAAGGTCAAAATTTGACTCTTAAGAATATAGATCGTTAAAAGGATCGCTCAAAACTGGTTAGATAAAAACAATAATAATAAAAACTAATAAATTAACATGACCAATGAATCTAACATAAATATTAAATTTATCATAAAGAAATAGTTTAATAACAAACACTTGATATAAACAAAAAAAGTTATAGTTTGTAAAAAAAAACCTCATGCAGTATTGGATGGGTTGTAACATGGTTTGATGCTGATGGGAAAGTGAAGACTAAAACAAAAAATGTGGTGTATAAAGAAATATTTAGTGATATTTGAATACAATGTGTATTGGTTTCTTTTAAATCTTAATAAAATATTTCTGCTACATTTTTTTATATGTTTTACCCCTCAAAATAATTGTACGTTGGTGAACCGCGTGTAACGTGGGCAAAGATCTAGTATAAAATATAGAGATCTTTTTATGGATTATGAAACTCCTTTTATATACTCATTGCTCTTACATCCTTAAGTGGAGTGATGTGTTGGTATGAGTTGGGCAAGTTTGGAGTCTGGTGAGTTTCTGGGTGGTAGGGTCAAACAAATTAGAGATATCTTTTTTAAATATACTTTCAAGTGTTGCGACTTACGTGTAGAGTATGTGAGGTAGGATGGGATTGGGGTATATGGGGTTGCATTGGTGTTATAAGGAGATATCGGATATTATAAAAATCTTTGGTCCCTTTTTAACTCTCACCTGATCATGTATGATTAAATCCATTAGTTTACAAGAGGATGTTGAGGGTTTCTAAGGACATTTCTTGTGCTAGGAGGTAGTACAAGTATTGGAAAGATAAAGTTGGATTATGCCAAAGGTTTTTTTTATGATTAATGATTTAACTAATTTGATAGTACAACCTTTGGCATAAAACCAAGTTTGGTCCATCAACTGAAAGTCCAAAACTTTTATCTTTTCCCTTAAGTCGGTCATGAGTCAGTCCTTGTGCGACAATAATGGATCAATGCCTTGTTTATGGTTGTAACAGGCAAATGAGAAATTGTTGACCTGATTATAAGGTCAACTGCCATTTCAATTGCACTAGTAAAAAGGTCAAAATCCAACTTACAGACAATATGACTATAGTTACCGTCATTTGAATTCAATGGAAATGGTGGATGGGTGAAATGTCAGTCAATGGTTAGTGAGGCATCTTATGGAAACCATACCTCTTGCAGGGCAGTGGTATATCTTAGGGCTGATCATGAGCCGAACCGAGCCGAGCCAGGCTAAGCTCGCGCTCGGCTTGGTTATAAACCGAGCCAGCTCGGCTCGGCTCGGATTTGAAACCGAGCTGAAAATCAAAGCTCGAGCTCGGCTTGGTTTTAAACCGAGCCGACTCGGCTCGGCTTGGTTTGACTCGAATTTAAAAAGAAAAAATAAAAATGTCTTTCAAAATTCAATAGTTTAAACTAATATTCAATAGTTAAAAATAACACAATTAAAATAAGTTCAACCTTATACATTGCATGCTAAAATCAAGTTCAAGCAAGTACAAAATAAGTCTCAAATTTTAACGGAATACAGTATAAGTTCATCAACATACGAATTAACTTGAGTACTTGGATAAAAAGTAGTATTGAGTTTATTTAAATAACTTGAATAGCTATAACTTCAATCCCATGCAAAGAATCTTCATGCCACTGTTACCAAATATTAAATTTGTATCATATTCTCCATCTTGTTTTACATTTTGGTAATATATTATATGTATATAAAAAATATATATATATTAAAAATTAGAATTATTCGAGCCAAACCGAGCCAGCTCGGCTCGTTACGAACCGAGCCGAGCTAGGCTCACTTTCTAACCGATCCGAGCCGGCTCGGCTCAGTTTCAAACCGAGCCATATTGAGCGAGCTTTTTTCGAGCTAAATCCGAGCGATTTTCGAGCGAGCTCCGAGCCACGAGCTTTTTGGACAGCCCTAGTATATCTATTCAGATTAAAAAGTGAAACTTTTTTTTTTCTCAAATGTAGAAATGGATTATTACATGAGAACATGTAGCAAGATTAATCAAGTTGAAATATGCATTTTTACAATGTATTTTCATGTCACAGTTACTAGTTTTACTTAATCCCTTGTAAATTGTATAAACAAGAATTAAATATAAACTAATTTATTCTCAATTCTCTTTCATTTCATTGTGGTCTTAGTTCAAACATGATTTATTCTAAACAGTTTGTATGCAGTAATGCTTATCACACCTTCCATTATCCTATCAACATAATCAAAGCTTATTTTGCTTTTGTTCAATTGTTCCATTTCACCGCTTTCATGTTGTCACTTCATGCCTTATAATTTCCATTAACAACTATGGGTCATTTGTATTGTTTTCTCCTAAAATAGCTAAACTCAACAGAATTATTAGTCACCTTCTTGGTTCAAGTAGGTAAGTTCCAAGCTGTTTTAGTGATTATTTAGAACATGTCCCTACTACTTAAATTTATCATAGCTTTAATCAAAGTAAGCCCATCAAACTTCCATAAAGTAGTGAAATATAGCACACAAACTAGAAATCAAAATCTACAAGCACAAGTGCATTCTCCTACCAATTGAGATCAAGAATCATGTAACCTGTAAGTAATTACAGCTCCAAGTCAACAAGAAAGCCACTTCAAACTCCTACAAACTGAGATCAAGAGCCAATGAACCGTTCGCCTTGCCTGTATGCTTCAATCCGTGTTTCCATGCTATTGGTTTATTCCTTGTCTGTGTGCTACAAAATCCATGTGTTCTTAGCTCCACGCATTAGACTGCAGCGTTTACCACTGTTATAAATAGTAAATTCTGGCTGATCAAGCAGAAGTAGCATTTCCGTGTAGGCATACACAGAATATAATGAATCTCTTTCGCTAATCTCAACATCATTGAAGTGTTTCAAGTGGGGGTCGTAAACAACAAGCGATGAACCCTCAACCAGTCCAGAACGGTATTCAATTACAGGTTCACCAGTTTTCTTGAATTCAAGTACTTTTAGTACGGCTTCGTTTATAGCACGTGTCTTAATGGTGAATAGCTTTGTGAACGTTTCTGAAACACCGTCCTCCAATATCCATACGACGGTCTCATTTTCATTTTCTTCAAGCACAACAAGAGACTTCCTCAGCTTAGATATGTACAAATCGTTTCGACGATGTGCTAAACCATGTGGGAGGTTTACTTCTTTAAATTCCTCATTACTCAAATCAAATGAAACAATCAGATTATAAGCAATACGTCTAGCATCCTTGAACTTCCAATCAACAGCAAGCCAATAAAGAAACCCATCTACAGCTACATGTATCTGTGAAAATTGAATTGTTTTACGAAGGAGAATGCTGCTATAAGGACTCCTCCAGGTCCCCGTGCTTAATGTAAAAACCTCAAATTGCCTTGGCATGCTGCTATCAGGTACATGTCTAATTTTGACTATCTTAGGATCCCAAGTCTCACCACAAACCCCAAAACCTAAAACAGTATCATATGCTGCACATCCAACGTTAGGGACAACAACAGCAACAGCTTTACTAATAGAAACATTCCAAATAACAGCAATGTCCTTTCCAAGACCACGTCCGAACAAACACAACAAGCCTTTGGATATGCCGATTATCCTACTAAACTGAAACATGCTAACCAAGAGGGGAATAGCTGGGGAAACTCTTTGTTGCGGGAAGGTATGATCATCAACAATTGAAACATATTCTCGCTCAACATTAACTGTGTCTTCATCTGCATCTACATAACTTACAAGTAAATGTTGCAGCTGTGTGTCATAACCAGTAATGAAGTCAGAGCTGTCGATGAGGGCCTTCCATGCTTTGCAGACGGTACGGAATTGAATCAGCGATCTGGCAGGAAGCCTTTTCAATATTACCTCTTGGATTTCGATTGGTATGTTGTCTGACATTTTGATTTCAGAATGAATTTCTAGGGTTTTTTTTTCAATATTACCTCTTGGATTTCGAATGGGAAGATTATGTAGAAGCAAACCACATAGTGTTAGGAAATTTGGGCTGTTTATTCAGATCCAATTGAATAAGCTTATTGAGATATCATATGAACTAATTTTTGCTGCTTTATTGGGCCATTTTAAAAGTTAAAAGTAAAATCTTATTTACTATTGGGCCATAGTGAAATCTTATTGAAGATTTTACTATACAATTTATGGGTAATGTAATATTGTTATAAAATCCTATACTTTACCTATATTTTTAATCTTTAAAACGAGAGACGTGTTAATTTACATTTGAAGGTACCATCTTCGAACTAAATGCTTTTATCAAGAATGTGAATAGGTAGGGGTTGAATAGCTGACTTCGGGTGTTATAGTATATTTTAAAAATTATAAATTTGTCAAGCTATGATTCAAATAAGAAAAAGAACTGAATTAAAAACCAATTTGCTACATACTATTAGAGAGAGGATAAATACATTATAATGATCTTAAGAATTATTCTTAAATGCTTAAGAAAATGAGATTGATTAATCAAGTGTGGTAGTGAATTAGTGATGTACATTTGGAAAATCTATAAAACTGAACAAGATGGATCCATAACACAAGAAAGACTTATGAGACTACATAAGATATTCTAGTCTCTAGATTATGCGTGTACATGCGAAGCATGCAAGTGTGTTACCAATGCGATGTAACTGTGTCATTACATAAACAGGAAAAATAGTTAAGTTTGCAATGATACGTTACATTAAGACTCACACACAATCGCTACACATGAAGTACTTAGCCTAGTAGTTTTGAATAATAAATTTTGTTTTTAAATCCAAGCCTAGCCATCTTAGTTATAAAACAAGGTGAGCTCGAGCTTGGATTTTCAACTGACTTCTAAATCTTATTTGAGCCGAGCCGGCTTGGTTTATAATCGAGCCGATCTCGAGACTGCCCTAGCATGGCTTGACTTGGCTCGTGAATAACCCTACTTCGGCCACCTCTGCAGTCCCACCTCTAGCCACGCTCCACCACGCACCACTCCACCACAGCACACCACTATTGCACTTCTCGGGGCCTCCACCAATTGATTCAAAATACGACAATTTTTTTAAACGTTACCCTTGAAGTTTTGGTCTAGATCCGCCACTGATAACAAGTTAGTGATACTTGTAAATGGCCATACTAGTTTACAGTGAAAGTTCAAAACTACACCAACTATTCCATTCTAATAGACCGAAAGTCAATTTATTTTTTAGCAACAATAAAGGTTTGCTTTTACCTCTTCCAACACCTTCTCGGGCTTCTTCTTGGTTTTATTGAGGATTTGCCCGTTCCTTGTTTTTCAAGGACTCCACATCGTTGTAAGTATGATCCTTAATTTGGTCCATTGTATAGCTTACTTCTCCTAGTTTTTTCTTCAAATTGCATGGTTTCCTTCACTAAGCGTTGTGGTTTCTGATCCAACTGCTTCAGCAAATTGACAATTAATTATAAATGGTCAGAGGGTTCAATTGCAACTCCACACTCATCACATATCATGGTCAAAACCTACACGTTCTTCCATTTTTTTCAGAATTTTATCTAATCCCAAACCACCAAACCGAACCATGTTAGCAATTTACGGCAACCCAGTCGGTTCCGTTTAATTCTCCCATAAAAAATAACGTAGCTATCAGTTCAGCCACCGATCCTGTCAAAAACCAACTCGTGAACATTAAGGCACCCCTTGTCACAACTACCCATCCAAACTAGCATATTTGTATATGTTAGTTTCATCCTAGAATGGCTCAAGTCAACATAACATCTATATGATTTTCCTTTATTTTTATTTTGATCCAACCCAAACAGTCACTTTGCATGTTACAGAATACAAACTATAAGTGAATTAATAGATGAATATTGAATATACATACTAGAAGTGAAGAATAGATGAATACCTAGATCATATTCAGTAACTGTTATTATAGCTTGAAACCCAAGTTGGTAGTTGATCCGTACAACTAAAGCCATGTTCTTAAGCATATAACATATCAACTACATCTATAAACTTGAGTTATGGTCTCCATTCTACATTACAAAAACATAGGTGGTTATTATCCGAATATCAAATATAAAAAATGATAAATCATTTAAAAAGGTATAGTCACAGCATCCATATAGGAAGCATCAAAAGTCAAAACACCCCTTGGCTGCAGTTAGCACAAAACATTTATAAATGCCAACATTCTTGGTGTAAACGCGAAAATTCCAAGTCTTTTCCAGACTAATTTGACTAAGCATAATGTGTACAATGATTTTCATTTAGACCTAAACCGATGTAGACCCAACCCAAACAGTCATTTTGCAACCTCTATTATATAACACATACTCTGTAAAACCTCCCATTTCACTAGGTACATAATGTTTGTCTTTACTTCCTAAATCAATTATAACATTAATCAAAGTATCCACGCATGCAGGGAATAATAGTAAAATCATGTCAAAAGAATTAAAACATTAATCTATATCTAAAATCACAAATGCATCAACATTCCTACCAATTGAGACCAAGAATCTTGTACTCACATGAACGACGATCATAATGGCTGGGACTTTTGCGAATAGCTGTTGAATCGAACTCCAAAATACACATGGGAATTACTGAACACAGCTAGGTAGCATATGACAACAGATTCAAACAGCAATTTATTGTCGAGAAGCAATAAAAGTGGGTAAACAAAGTCGAACAACTGAGAAATGGAGCATGTTGTTGGTTCACGTCCCACTCCACACACTCACAACTCTCGTATGTGTTGAACTCTCAAAATATGGAAATGAGAAAGCTACTGTACATGCAACATATTTTTTTTTTTGACCAACCAAACGGAACATCTTATTCAACATCGCCAAAAATTACAAAGACATAAAGTCACACAAAAACGCCCCAAGCCCATTAAGCCAGAGGCTACCTGGGGCTAGCAAAAAATCACCCACAATTACACGAGATACATTGCATAAATAAAGCTAATAGCTACCCGTTGTCAAAGACCGTGAAATTAGACCATGAGATCATATCCATATCCGAGCGTTTCGCTCTTTTTATCATCCACCAAAACGACTCCATCTTTACCTCCTCAACGATCTTCTGCGTGGCCACATCTACATGGTTGAAAATCTTTTCGTTTCGGGATAACCATAATTTCCACACCACTAACAATACTATCGCATAAATCGCCTTAACCTTTTCTTTATTACATTGTAAAAACCTGCACCTTTCCAAAATTTGCAGCAAAGAGCTATCATCATCAGCTATCTTCAGTTTTAACCATTCGTTAATGTTTCGCCACGTCGCCCTAGCCCATAGACATTTAACAAAAATGTGATCAGTTGTTTCCGGTTCAGCCCCACAGCGTTTACACAGCCCATCAGAAAACTGCAGCCCACGAAACGCCAAAGCCTCCGCCGTAGGAATCTTGTTATCGATTGCCCTCCATACAAAACAATTAACTTTGGGTACTGCAATTTTACTCCACCAAAATTTTGCAGCCTGATTATTCGTGTTACTTTCCAGCAGCAATGCTTCTCGGACACCCTTAACAGAGAAAGTGGTCACCGCATCACCCGAACGCCACTTCCAAACATCAGCCGATGAGTTCAGTTTGACCGTACAGAGACGGTTGTTTAGTTCTATCAACTGAGCACACTCCACTGCAGACGATGGAAGCCGTTTCCAACCCGGATTCCAGCTGATTATTCCATCCGAAATTTTATAACACTTCGCCACGGTAATTCGCCTTTTTTTGCATAATTCAAATAAACTAGGGAAGTCATCCTTCAACGCACTTGATCCGCACCAAATTTCATCCCAAAAACTAACTGATTCACCGTTGCCTACATTACACTTAAAGCTCATATTCAGGTCAATACCCCTATTCGTGAAGCAACTGTTCAGCTTGCCAATGGAAAGCCAAGTGCCCGGGATTGAATTCTTGTGAGGAACAAAGCTGAACCTATTGCTCCCACCATGTATCGCTTTTATAACCTTGCACCACAACTGATCTGGCGAACTCTTGTAGCGCCACCACCACTTGGCTAGGAGCCCGAGATTTAAGTCCTCAATGCTCCCAACTCCGAGTCCGCCATACTTCTTCGGTTTGAGAATTTTATCCCAAGCTACCCATCTGATTTTGTTTGTGTTCGAGTTTCCGCCCCATAAGAATTTTCTCCTTATTCCTTCCAAGACCTTGATGACCCTGCAAGGAGCTTTAAACAAGGATAAAAAATAGTTAGGTAACGAGCCAAGGACAGCCTTGACAAGCACGATTCTGCCAGCAAAAGACAATGATCTGGCCTTCCAAGAATTCAGTTTAGAATTAAATTTGTCAACCACCGTCTTCCAGCTCTTGATTCGTTTCATATTGTCACCCACCGGGAGTCCGAGATACATAAACGGCAATGAATCTTTCTTGCAGTTAAGTAGCCTTGCCATAGAAACAACTTCCTCCTCCCGAACATTAACCCCAAATAGATTACTTTTATGAAGGTTCACCTTCAAACCGGATGCAATTGAGAACCCACGCAGGATCCGATTAAGGTTGGATATGTTACTCTCAGACCACGACCCAATGAAGAGAGCATCGTCAGCATAAAAAAGATGGGATAAAACCGGACCATTTTTCGGTAGCTGAATACCAGAAAAAACCTCACTCGAAGCCGCATTCGCCATCATGACATGAAGGGCCTCCATGACAATTGAGAAGAGGAAAGGCGATAAGGGATCACCCTGTCGCAACCCCCTTTTCAGCTGAAAATCATCCGTAGGTGAACCGTTTATCATAATAGACGCTTTCCCGTGAATAATAGACCCATCATCCAATTTTTCCACCTAGTAGGGAAGCCCATATGGTGCATAGTGTTGATTAGAAATTTCCAGGAGACACAGTCGTATGCTTTTTCGAAGTCAGCTTTAAACAGGAGTAACTCTGCTTTAGATTTTTTGGCCCAAGAAATAACCTCATTGACGATCAAAGGCCCGTCAAAGATGTTTCTACCCTCAATAAAAGCGGACTGTTCGGCAGAAATCACAGATCCGAGAACTCTTTTCAGCCTTGACACCAAAACTTTAGAGATGATCTTCCCAATAATGCCGATTAAAGTAATGGGTCTAAAGTCCGACCACGTCATGGGATCTTGACACTTAGGTATAAGTGCCACAAACGAGGAATTGCACGACTGATGTAACGACCCGTGCAGGTGGAATTCATTTAGAATGTTGAACATATACTCTTCCAAATCCCCCCAGTAATGTTTTACAAATCCAAACGAGAAACCGTCGGGTCCATGGGACTTTTCACTTCCACACTCCCACACCGCCTCCTTAATTTCTTTCTTGGAAAAAGGTTCAACAAGGCTGTTTGAATCAGCGTCCGACAACCTTTTGAAACCCGCACCCGACATCTTCGGCCTATGCTCCACCGGTTCATCAAATTTCTTCTTAAAAGCATCCACCGTTTTGTCCATGATGGTCTTTAAATCAGAAACCCAAAGCCCGTCAATCAACAACCCATTTACTTTATTTCTCGCTTGTCTGCTAT
Organism: Ambrosia artemisiifolia; assembly: GCA_032199755.1. Taxonomy (NCBI): domain Eukaryota; kingdom Viridiplantae; phylum Streptophyta; class Magnoliopsida; order Asterales; family Asteraceae; genus Ambrosia; species Ambrosia artemisiifolia. The sequence continues at coordinate 4,715,487 of CM063529.1, read as the reverse complement.
TAATCACACCATGAAAATAACCGGAATTTTCATCGCCGTTCACGGTCCATTGTAGCTTTGACCTTTGATTCAAATCCTTTAAGTTATCCCATTCCTTTTGTTTTATTGTCAGTTTCGCATCTTTCCAAACCACCCTTTCTTCCTCTGTGAGCAATCTTGTTTCCGCCATATCATCCAACCTTTTGATGTTTACTTTCGCCGTTTTAATTGCCGCCGGTTCCGTCTCAAAATGTTTTGACTTCCAGACCTTGATGCATCTTTTTGTTTCTTTTAGTTTTTGCAGCAATAAAACGTCACTTCTACAGGCCTCAACAGTACTTTCGAGCCCGTTAATAATCGCGTCATGCAGGCCATCTTTCCCAATCCAAGAATTGAAAAACCTGAAAGGGAAAGGGCCCGTATTCGACTCCACGCAAGATAAAACAAGAGGCAAATGGTCCGACACATCCCTGTTTAAAGCAGTAAGTTTCGCGCTAGGCCACTTGTTCATAAAATCAACATTTACAAAAATTCTATCGATATATATGAAGAAAGCTAGCTTTTACTATCAAAATAATAAGGGTACATTTAATGAACAATAAGACTATTTATAATTAAACAAACACATAAGAAAACTTCAACGTGCTCCTGTTTGACAGCAACCACAGCCCACATTCGGTCAACCTTGACTAGTCCTCGCCCATGGACTTGGCAATTTCTGACCTATTATTACTTGACCCGTACCCGTGACCCAATGACCCATAAACGAACCCGAATAACCCAAAACGTGTTTCTCATAGAAAAGTACAAAATATTTATTTTTATTTTTATTAATGCCATATACATAGTATACCATCATAAAAAATAAAAAAACACACATTATATTGGAGTTAAAACAATTCGAGTAACATCACATATTAGTTCCATTTGCTCTGTAACACTGATAAACACTGTGAACCGGAATATTGACTTTCAAATGAAGTTTTCACTCTCCGTGCCAACTAGGAAACCCCTAATAGTATTCAATGTCCATTGTGTATTCCCTGTTAAACACTAACGAGTAACTGCCCTAAAGCTGCTACATACATTAATTGATAAATAAGTTGTGTGGATTTATATAACTATATGAATAAAATAAATTGTGTTGTGCCTCCACCAAAGGCCCTTACACGAATATATTTGTACATAATCACCATAAAAATACCAGATTCATCATAACTCATAAGTAATAAAAACAAATATCTCACAGCTAGCATAAGCACTGACCTATGATGCGACACATTTCAAATATAGGAACTAATCTGCACATATAGAAATTGGCAAAACGACATACCAATAGATAATGACTTGAATACGAAAAATGAAATTCAATCTCTATACCGTGTTTATCTTCTGCAAAAATGATATATGCATCCTTGATTATGTCAGAAACAAATTATCAGGAACAAACTGACTAAGAAGCAGTGCTTCCATGTAGAATCTCACAAAGAATGAACCAAGTTTTCCATGAATCCCAGGTGTCAACAGTTGGCAGGTTCATAACTTATCTTTTTACATGAAGTGTTGCAAAATTTTGTAAAGAATGAGTGATCGAAATTTTCTATACCACAACTGAAATACATTCACATAAAAACATTGAAATTTTGTAAACGATGAGTGATTAAAAATTGGGATAAAAAGATTATGAGGCTCGGATCCTTAATCTAAGCAATCAAACAAAGAGGATAAATCCGCCATGGCTGCATACTTACCGGTTGCCATGTGAGATTAGAGTCAATCACATGACCGTCCCGGCAGACCCGCCAAGATGTGTGTGTGTGTGTTATCTATGACAAACTGTAAAAGCTCATGCAGGCTGCTAAATGAAACTTACAGCAATGATATTAAAACTGAATAAATTGTCCTCAAGATTCTAACTTGCCAAATGAAGCTTATAGCAATCAGTCAAAGTCACAGGACACACAAAGCTTTGTAATATATAAAAGACCTACATTGCCAAATTCTTAACCCATTATATGAAATAGCATAAGCAATTCATCAATAAAACATATCTTGGGAAAAAGTGTGATCATACCGTACAAGTTACTAGCAAAAGACCTATAGCTAGAGTTGAATCAGAAATTAAAATAAAACACAGAATAACTAAAATTCAGTTCTTGCTCCCCACTTTCAAAGGTCATAAATTGTGAGATCTGGTTGATCAAGCAGAAGTAGTGTTTCCATGTAAGAATACACATAAAGTGAACACCACCATCCACTAATCCCAAGATTTCTGATGTTTTCTGAGTACGGTTCGTAAACAACAAGCGATGATACATAATCATGTGGCTCACAAGAATCATCTACAATTTGAATTATAGGTTCACCACTCTTCCTAAATTCTGGTATTGTTAGAATTCTTGCACCTGGTGTGCAAATAGTGAATATCTTTGTACACGATTTTGCAACGCCAACCTCCATCATCCATAGATTGAAAACACGATCTTTGACCTCTCCACAACGTTGAAACACAACAAGAGACCCCCTTAGCTTAGACATTGAAAACTCCCAATAAAGTTGGTGTTGTGCTAAAGCATCTGGGAGGTTTATCTCTGTAAATTCTTCACTTGTTATATCAAATGAAATAATCAGATTTAAACACCTAAGTTCACCATCTGTAGTAATCCAATCAGTAGCAATCCAATAAAGAAACCCATCTAGAACTACCTGATCACGGTTAAATGTAATTGATTTACGAGGGAGATTGCTACTATAAGGATTTCTCCAAGCCCTAGTGCTTAATGTAAAAACCTCAACTTGCCACGGGATGCTATCAGGTATTTCCATATGCTTCCAAATTTCCATATGACTCCAACTATGATCAATATATGTAATCTTGACAATCTTAGGATCACAAGTCTCACGACAAACCCCAAAACCTAGAATTGTTGTATATTTCTGATATGCAACATTAGGCACTTTATCAGCAACAGCTTTTCTGATAGAAACATTCCAAAGAACAGCCACTTCAACCCGGCCAAAATAACCGAACAAACACAACAAGCCATGAGAGCTGCCGGTTACGCTAGAACGCTCAAGCATGTTAACTAGTGTGGGAATAGTGGGAGAAACTTTCTGTCCGGGGAATGTATTATCATCAACAATTGAAAGATAGTCTGGCTCATCATTAAGATAGTGACGGTCATACCTAACAAGTAGATGTTGTTGGCTTGTGTAAGCCTTAATAAAATCAGCGCTATCGATGAGAGACTTCCATGCTTTGCAGATGGATCGGAATTGAATCAAGGATTTGACAGGAAGCCTTTTCATGATTTCCATCTGCATTTCGAATGGAATATTATTGTCTGACATCCTGATTCTGAATTTCTGATTATGGAAGATGGGTAGGGTTTACGAGAGAGATATGAAAGGGACGATATATATTTATTGATTTGAGAATCCCTTTAGAAGCATAAAGTCTTGGGCCGGTGTTACAGTGAGTCTTTATCACCTTGTTGGGCCTCACCTATGTTTATTAAAAAAATATTAACTATTATTATTATTATTATTATTATTATTATTATTATTATTATTATTATTATTATTATTATTATTATTATTTACTATTGATATTTCTCTTGTTTTCTGATAAATACTTGAATATGAATTAGTTGTTCAGATAATGAATAGTTTTACTTTCAAAACTTTTTCATCATAGTAGGTTGTATGCACAGAATCTGATTTTGTTTTGGTGGGAGAAATATACAAAGTGATGGTAGTGTAGGGGCGGATATAGCTAAGAACCAGGAGGGACGTATGTTACCCCTCGATTATACAGACGAAGCGGAAAAAAATTGTTTTTAAGGTACTTTATAAAATTTTACCTCTAAAACATTTGTTTCCCCTTAAAATATTTTTTTATAAAATGTTACCCCTTATTTTATTTTATACATCCGCCACTGTTGTAGTGTGTAGTCCGTAGTGTGCTGCTAGAAGCCTACTGATACATTTGCAAGTTTTATTAAGTCACCTTTTTGTGGATGGAAATTTGGTTATCCCAATAAGTTCATCATTTTCTTTATCTAGAATTTCAACCAACGCCTTTACGAAAATTTAAAGAGCAAACAAAAACTTATCTTTTATCGTGGTGTAGATTCAAAAGCTTAAACATCTCAATCTAATGCAAGTATGGAAGTTTTCTCATTCATGCTATAAGACTGTCCGTTGTGGTCCGCGAGCAGCCTGCCGCAAGCCACAACTTTGTCCACATGGCTAGCGCCAACGACAAAATAATTTTTCAACCACCAAAATTTATTATCCCCAATTATTTACCTATGTTTACCTCATTCTTCTTCTTCACACAATTCCCATACTTTTTCATCACAATTCTCCTACATTAAACCTTCAATCTTCAAACCAAGTTCATCATGGTGCAGTGGACCGAAGAGGAAGAGCTAGCACTCGTCATCGCGCACCAACAAGCGCACGGTGACGCTGTTTCGTCAAGTCGGGGATATGGTGCCCGCGGACCACAGTGGCATAGGGTCCTAGCCGAGTTTGGTACCCTTGTCGGGGGTACCAACCGTACCAATGACTCCATCCCCCACAAGTTTGTGGACTTGAAATCGAAGTGTAAAAACTTCGAAATCGCGTACAGAGAGGTGAAGAGTGATATGCCCAGCAAAACCGAAGACGTGCTCATCGCCTTCGCCAAAGTGGAGTACCTTCATAAGGTTGGCCATAACTTTCACCACGTTTCGGCGTGGCAAATGTTACGCTCAAATCAACGTTAGGTTTTTTTAGTGTAATCGTTTTTTTTTATTTTAGTATAATTTTCTTTTTATTTTAGTGTAATTTTCTTTTCTTTTTAGTTTAATGTTTTTTTTATTTAATGTAAGTTTTCTTTTATTTTTAGTTTAATGTTTTTTATAAAAAATGTGGTAAATATTTAAATATATTTGGTAAAAAAAATCCACTCACCTTGACCCACAACACCTTCTCGTGAGCAACCGACAACCGCTACCCAGTGCCACGTAAGCGTTGACGTGGCAAAATATTATTCGATAAATCTCTCATTTACCTCTACCCACAACGGATAGTTTAAACAAAAGAGTTGTACGTAGTTACTTAATCCAGTTTATTTAAAATCTAAAGGATATTAATTAGCACAAGGAGCATCCTGTAGTTATGTAATTCATAATCAATAGCTAACATGAGAACAATTTCATATCTTTTTTTTAATGAATGATAGCATTAAGGTTATTACGTTTCTCGACCCGAACCAAAAAATTCTAACATTTGGTTGTTAGAAATCTGACCACCGCAATATGGTGAACCCAAAGGAAAACAATATTACTGGCTTGAGTGGCAGATTTACTAATGCGAACAACGTGTTTGATCAAATGATTAAATGAATAAAATGTTGTTTTGTCATGATAATTATAAAACCTACAATCATGGTTAATGTTAATTGTTAGTTGCTAGCGTGCTGCTGCTCAAGAGGCCAAGACCAAGACGCTAAATCGGAAATAAGATTTTTCTTTTACGAGGACCCAATAACACAGCCCAAAAGTTCATATTAGATCTAAATATTGGGCTGACCCAAACTTATTTATTAGTTTATTGACAACTTCTTACTACGGTGTTGTTTGCCTCTACATCTTAAAACACCACGGGCCAACCCATTAGGCAACTTTTTACTATGGTGTTGTTTGCCTCTACATCTTAAAACTAGAGGTGCAAACGAGCTAAGCCTGAGCTTGAGCTTGATTAGCTTATGAGAGCTCAAGTTCAGTTCGGGCCCGACCCATTTATTACTATTAGTTAATATATTAAATAAAAATGATATAAATAATAAGCTCGTTTAGGCTCGCGACCTCGATAAGTGAAACTCGGGCTCACACTCGTTTACTAAACAACTTTAAATGAGGGGTAAATATTTTTAAATATTAGTAAAATTAATATTACACGAGGCTCGATAAGGCTCGACGAGCCTAACGAGCCCTACATGTCAGGCTCATGCTTGGCTCATCAATAACGTTTCAAGCTCGAGCTTGACTTGTATATTATATACAAGTTATTTATATATGTTCCATAACTAATATATAAATTTTCTTTTCAACTAACTAATGATGTTTACTAATATCTTAAAATTACATATACCAAAGTAAAATGCAATAATAATTTTCTTATTATTTAAGTCTTACCTCTAGTTTGTCTTTAAATTTTTGTATAATTTCTTATTTAATAGTTAAGATAATAGCTAAAAAAATGTATATAAAGGGGGAAGTCGGGAAGGGCACTACCCTTTTTTTTTTCTAGTTCACTGATTTTTACCAATCCTGCATTGCCACATCACTTCACTCATTTATTTCACTAAAACAGTTTTTTTGGAGGCATCACTTCATTTTTTCACTTCATTGAATTTTTTTTTCCTATTTTTGTAGAAAAAACATTAATTAAACATATTATTCAACTAATGAAATAAACTTACAATATTAAAACTAAATAAAACATTGAAATGCAAACACACATAAATTAAAAATAAAATAGATAAAGAAAAAATATTCAGCATCTACTTAGCGGTAGATCAAGTGCGGTTAGATGTTGCACCAGATCATTTCGAAGTCGAAAATGCATATCGGAATTTCTCAACACCACAAGGGCATCGTCATCGAACACTGGTTGGACTAGGGGATCTCTTATGTGGACCAGCGATATCGCACGATCCTCGTCTTTAATGATCATGTTGTGCATGATGCTCCGCAAGGGCATCGTCATCAAACACCGGTTGGATTGGAGGTTCTCTTATGTGGACAGGTGATATTGCATGATCCTCGTCTTTAATGATCATGTTCCGCGATATCATGACCGTATAGACGATGACTCTACACCTATCAACGGTCGTCGGCCTCAAAGGTCAGTTGACCATGCCCTATTTCCCCTTTAATGCACCGAACGATCGTTACACATCCTTGCTTACCGCCTCTTGCGCCCTAAATGAATTTCTTTTCCTTTGGATCGGTCGAATATTAAAACACTTTCACAAATGGACACTTAAAGTGACCCTAGTGTCACACCCCGACAGCGCACAGCGGAAAGCAAGTCATGAGTTAACGGAAGTTGTTACCATAAAGTTTAGCAACACACATTTAGTTACGTATGAACATCTTGCTAACACCCTCTAGTTTTAACATATTTTATTTTCATGGTCAGTGAAATTTGTTTAGAAACAAGAAAACATGTTTCACCAAGATGAAGCGAAAGTAAAAGTTACATTGTTTTACAAATTAAAAGAAAACATTGTTTTTATAGATTAATGGTCCCAACATCATATCCATAGTAGTGCCCTACCAAACCCACTCTCAAACCCCTAAGCATCAGTACCTCAAAAACATGTTTAAAAATATCAACAAAATGTTGACGAATTCACAGGTTTTGTGACAATTTAACAAAAGTTTTTATTTAAAGCATAAGTATGTATTTGTATGATCAACTAAGGCTCCTAATCAAGCCACAACTTTGTCATCCCGGTGCTCAACCCTAATTAAAGAGGAATGGTTTGGGTTATGTTTTTCCATTAGACCCACTCTACTGGTCTGGAAAGGGGCGTCAACCCAATAGATCTACTAACATAAACCACTGCTCTATACGTAATTAATGATTAAGAAGTGCAGGGAAGTGTTCTTCCGGTGGGACTTACGAGGTACTCGGAGTAACAACTCGTACACCTGCCTAAGGCCATCAAATGTCCTACAATTCTAGTCCTACTAATCATACAGCATGTTAATCCCCCGATGTTTAAAACGTTCAATAACATTTAAAGAAAAGGGGATGTGAAACTCACCTTAGCGTAGCAATCAACGTATCCAACTAATCCAATTCGCAATCCTTCCTTATAACACCATATAATCCATATAGCTAATTTAACAACCATTCTAAGTCTATCAAGTTACTCACCAAACTTCCTCGACTTAGATTAATTCCAAGGATTGAATTTCTATTAACCCTTACCCTATTGACCCATTGGTGATATCGACGATTAGTTAAGTTTTAGACCTCGTGTGCATGCATTTAGTGTTAATCAATCTATTCCACTTAATTACACTTAGGTATTCACATAAATATCATTCCAAGGTAGACCTTATATTCTTAGTAAAATCAACCTAAAGTTTCATACACATCAACATGCACATTCAATGCACAATTGCACACATTCTAGCAATTTTCATACCAAACAAGTTTCCAACACTTCATGTCAACCTATGGACATCCTATAAACTTAATTTAGACTTTTGGATCTGCATATAAACTACAAAACAAGATCATTTTGCTGTTCTAATCCAGCTACAAAAATCTATTCGTCATATGCCTTAAAAGTCACGTTTCGGCGACTTTTATGGCATAGTTTTACACTGTAAACACTCGTTATCATGGTAAACATATTATACATCACAAATAATGATTTTTGTACACATTTAAATACCAAATAAGCCATTTTACATCAGACCTGAATTTTAGTGTTCTAACACGTTAAACTTGCCGAAAACATGCGTTTTTGCGGATCTTTTGCAAACATACGTAGGTTTTAACTTAGGCCTCTTATATATTCCTTATTACATGTAGAATCGACACAAGAATTGAATATCGCACGCGTATCGGATTGAGGGCGGAATCAACGATCCGGTTAATTGTTATAAGTGGGTGTTTAAGGATAAGATAATAATAATAATAATAATAATATGAGAGCACACACACAAAAACACACACAAAGGATTGCACTTGTATTGGAATGGGCAAAAGTTTGGCAAAAGTTACAAAATGACTAAGGCATGGGGTATTTATAGTAGAACTCATACACCTCTCTTTCATGTACACTTATCACTCATACATGTGGGGGGTACATGTATGACTCTCATACATGTGGGGGTACATGTATGAGATAACAAATGAGGTGTATGTTACACAATAAATTTCTAAAATACCCCTAAGCCTATAAAAACACTATAATGCAACCCTAAAACGTCTAAAACGCTATACAATCATGCCTACGACTATTATGGACCAATCACTAGCTGGGGACACACACGAAGTACACTAACAATAGGTGATTGAATTGTTTTTCAAATCAATTTTCCTTAAGTTATCATGTTAGGAATTTGACAAATTACTAACTCGTGTTTAAAGAATGACTTAGACCATACTAATGAGCTTGAAAGAATGATTTTAGGTGATTAAAATGTTTTGGTCATTTTAATTTCCCAAATAATTATAAATATTAAGCAGCCTTGATAGTTTTGTCTTGCTATCATTTCTTACCTTAGGATAGTTACGAGTCATTAGCATAATCTTAGCTTATATGACTTTTAATTAATGTCGTGTTTAACTCCATTTAATTTTAGTGTCATTTAATATACCGTAACTTTTTTTTGAAAGATAAATTTCATTCTAACAAACAAACGCACCAAGCAGTCCTCAAAGCGAGGACCACTGGGCAAAAAACGAATTACATCAATTCTAAAGGATATTTACACCACTTGTTCCGGTCTAAACCTTTCAATCTAGATCTATTTTGGATAAAAAAAAAACCAACTCAAAGGCTTTATAGTAACAAAAGTTTATTATTGAGAAATCACGTCCACGGATTTATATCCACTTCTTACTGTTTAAAGTATATTACTTTTCGATAGGTCAACTTAACTTAGAAAAATTAAAACCAACTCAAAGGCTTTATAGTAACAAAAGTTTAATATTGAGAAATCACGTCCACGGATTTATATCCACTTCTTACTGTTTAAAGTATATTACTTTTCGATAGGTCTACTTAACTTAGAAAAATTAAAACCAACTCAAAGGCTTTATAGTAACAAAAGTTTATTATTGAGAAATCACGTCCACGGATTTATATCCACTTCTTACTCCATAAGTCTACTTGCCTTTCTTGTGTGTGGTTTATTTTAGGAAATATATATACTTCACACATATCATTTTCATAGAGTGTGTACATTTCTATAGGTATGTGTATTTTGTCTATGGAAAGGAGATTAATAAAAAAACATGGCAGTTTAAATAATATTATGTATGGTTAATTTTGAGCTAATGGTTTGATTTTTTTTTATTACAATCCTTAATTGTACTTTTTATTAAAACATAATCGCGAAAAATTACATCAAGATAGCGGGGAGGCGGGCAACAAGCTGCGCCGCCACCCCTTTCTGGATAGCAAACCCTAGCCTACTAAAAACGAACCCCTGCCCCCTGGAGTTGAGACACTGCTATGAATAACCTGTTGGACTCTGGACAGGAAACAGATCGCTTCCGGTGCCAAAGAGCCGAAGGTATCAAAAGCCACGGGTACGAAAACATGTTGGTTCTCCTCACAAGCTTTAGCATGCTTCTCAACTTTCTTCACTTTTGCTTTCCACACCGCTTTCCCTACTACAAAACCATTATCCCTCAAACCAACCAGGGGGGATACACCTGTTAGGTCGACACAAGCGTGTTTCCCCCCGGCCCACCCAAAGACAAGCAGGTCTGCTGGACGTAGGGTGGATCTCCCTTCTGCGGGGTCCGAGAGGAAATTCACTGGAGCCTCCTTCTTGGCTGAGATCCCAGCCCTTCTTAAAATGTCCCAAAGAACGTCCCGGACCCAGTCATGCCTATATTTGAAACCAGGCAGCTCCTTACAGTGGACCGCGTGTTCCCCGTATTTGTCCAGACATGCCTTACGGCAAATCGGACATACTTCATCTTCGTGGTACATGGGGATCACCAAACGATATTTAAGAATTGCCCTATATTCAACCCTAGACATGGTTTGGCCCAAACCTTCGATTGGGATAACATTCAGGAAATCTTGGGCATGGGGGCTTTGCAAGCATTGAATCACTGCCTTTTGGCGGGGGACAGATCAAAAGTTTCACCCAGGCTCTGTGCGATTTTGCCAAAAAGGTCATCCGCCAAAGTTTTCTGAGGCTTTGGGGGGCGGTGTCCTTGTTAGAAAAACTGCCAATATCAAAACCTGGGAGATAGTCATTTATCCTTTCGAGGGCCTGTACGTAGTCCAAGTCCATGTCGGCAACCCCGCTATTCCTTAAGATGTGGTCTTGGAGATTCCAAGACTGAGCTCGCGATGCCACAAAAGCATACACACCAACATCCTTTGCTGAGAGGAGCCCTAATCCTCCCAAACGCAACGGCAAGGCTGCCAGTCGCCATTGTAGGTCACCAAAGAACGGACCCCCACATACCACTATGTCTTCGATGGCTCCCCGCAGACCCTTGTCAAAACATGATACCGCATCATCCATCATGGCGGGTTGGCAGGTCCGCAAACCAAAAAGCAGCTTAGCGACCCCCATACAAGATCTGAGCAAGAGGAGTTCACTCTGGGGATCCCTGAGGCAGGGCAAAAGTTTCATAAGATCAACCGCACGCGAGGCTCTCCGCCCTGCCAATTCCCGTATAAAGTAAGAGTCCCGACTAACAGCCCCTCCAAGGAGCTTCACCCCCTTTTCTGGCCTGCCATTCTCACTAGGTAAAAGCCCATCCCTAAGTTTCACCCCATTACAAGACGGCCAAAAAACCTCTGTTTTCTTAATATTCAGTTGAAGCCCCAGGGATAGCCCCTCATTCTGGATGATGTCTAAGGCATTCGCAACATCGGTGGCATCACCAATAATCGTCCCATCATCAAGGTACCACGCATGAAATGGGAGGTTACAATTTTCTTGCACCCGGAGAACCATAGGGTGTAATGCGAAGGCCTATAATAATTAAAGAACTCTTATTCTAAAACTAGAATTTTAGAGAACAACATCAATGTTCATCTTAGACTTATTTTTGGGTTCTACCCGCTATTTTGATCACGTTTTTGGATAAACAATTAAGCTTCACGTTTCGAAGCCATTAGCCTTTGTCAAAGTGTTGCAACATGCGGCGGACACAACGCGCTAGTGTAAATACTATTTAGTTTAAATCCAGGGGTGAAATATTTCTCTCAATAATTCAAAATGCATGTTTTATTTATCATACTATAATGTTATAAGTTATTGTTCTTCCGTTTATGCACTTAGTGGGCATTTGGAAGGTAGTGAGGATATTCGAAGTTTTTAGATATTTTGTTTACTCAATGTAATGTAATTTTTATTCAATTCTTTTTACATTGGATATCGAAATGTTGATCTTTTTAATTATTATTATTATTTACGGAGTTATGTTTTGTCTATGAGTCTAGGGTGGAATCAATTTTAAGACATTCTCCTAGGAATACAACAAAGTTCTTCTAAGACATTGCACAATGACATTAAACCACTGGTAGGTAGTTGCTCCCTTAGGTTTGGCACTTAACACACTTGTTGGTCTGGAAAAGGCGAGGCCCAACAATTTAAATATTATTTCACTGTGGACCAGAAAAATAATATAATAGTTTTTACTTTTATAGGGCCCAATAAAGACCAGATAGGCCCAGACTTGTTGATCAGTTTGTTTTTGTTTCATACTTTCGGCCATGTTTGGCTTTCCTTATTTTGCCTCCTTATAACTTATTGACTTAATCAAAAAGTCAATAAGGAGCTAAGTTTGTTTGGGTAATGAGTTGAAAATGAGGTTTTTGTGGGTTGAAAAGGAGATAAGTTATTGTTGGGTCTACTCACCTGGAGAAGAACAGATGATTGAAAAGCCAAAATATACTAAGTGTTGATCCTTGAATAAAACAGTTGTTATAATGAAGCTTTCCTCAAAAGTCTGTTGATTCCTAACTGCTGCTGCTTCTATCAACTGTTAAAAACAACTGCTGTTGAAGAAAGGTCTGATGAACAAAGGTCTGAAGAATAAAAGTCTGATGAAGAACAACTGCTGATCAAAGAACTGAAGAACAGAGGTCTGTTGAACCAACAACACTTTTGTTCAACAGATGATAGAAGACATCAGAGTTTTACTTTAACAGAGTTTTGTATTATCAGTGTTTTCAATGTAACAGTAGTTATAGCTTAGCAGATGTTAGAAGTTGTTAGTCAGTTAGAGGTCACTGTCTTAGGTGACGTCAACACTGATCATCAGAGGTTTGAGTCTGTCTATAAATAGAACAGTACTTGCACTGTTCTATTCATCACTCGTCATTCTCTTTGAGACAAACATTCTCTGAGTGATCAGGCTGAGGGGGAGTTTAGTTGTACAATTGTAATCTTTCGATTAATGAAAGCTTTCGATTAAAAACAATTATTCTCCATGTTTTGATTTATAGTTTATTCCGCTGCACTTTCCATTTATATTTCATTCCATTTATTCATACTTAGTTAAACAATCAAAACAACCAGAACTCAGATCCTAACAATTGGTATCAGAGCTTGGTCAATTAAATTCGATCTAATCAATCAATTTAATACACAGATCAGCTCATAAATATTGATATCGTTTGTTTATCGGATTTAAAACAGAGTAATAGTTTATTTTCGTTTCAACAGTTAGTAAACAGACTTTGTTTTTGAAAAATCAAGAGAATGACTTCACTCAATCAACATCCACACAACACTGGCACACATAACAAGCCTCCGATGCTTGTCAGGTCAGAATACAACATCTGGCAGCGTCGGGTGGCTCATGTGTTAGCACAACAGAACACAGGGTGCTGGAAATCGGTAGTATTTGGACCACATGTTCCAATGGTACCGAGTGCCGAGGATCCAAAGATCCAAGTACCAAAGAGTGTTGAGAACTACTCAGAGCAAGATTTTCAAAAAATCGAGCTAGATGCCAAGGCTTTCAGCATAGTAGCTATGGCACTGCCGAATGATATCTATGCCGGTCTCTTGCACTGCAATAGTGCTAAAGAACTGTGGGATGCTCTTAAAGAGCAGTTCGGGGGAACTGATGATGTGATTGAAAACAACCGTGAAATACTTAACCAACAATATGAAACGTTTAGTCACATAAAAGGGGAGTCGTTAACACAACAGTTTGAAAGGTTTAATTGTCTCATTAGTGAACTAAAACTGGTTGGTCTAACTTTTCCTAATTCAACACTGAATCATAGGTTCCTTAGATCACTTCAGGACAAATGGGACACTATAGCTATAGTCATGAGAAACTCTATCGGATTCAAAGACCTGACCCTGACCCAGCTTCATGGTAAGCTCCTGACTTATGAAAGGGAGCTTAACCAGAAAAAGAAGCTCCAGGACTCTGGCAAAGTGTCAGATGACTATGTATTTGGGAATACTGCACTGTTGGGTCAGGATGAAGGTTCTGGAAGTAGTAAGGATCAGAGTTATGATCACTACATTGACATAACCACTGGTTTTAACAATGATCCTTACTCATCACCAAACAACTATGCTTTCACAGCTAGTGGTGATATCCAGGCTTCTAATAATTCATCTTTTGTGTACAATGACCTGCAATATATTGACCCTTTGGACTTAGAAGAAATGGACATCTTACATCAGGTTGCCCTGCTCAGTATTAGAACTAATAATTTCTATAAGAAAACTGGCAGGAGGTATCCAGGTTTACATGGTGGGTCAAAGGTGGGGTTGGATAAATCAAAGATAAAGTGTTACAAGTGTCATAGAATGGGTCACTTTGCTAGGGAATGTAGGAGTCAAAATGGAGTTCCTATGATTACCTATCCAAACCAAAGACCACAGACCAACACTTATCAAACCATCCCTAATGTACCTAATGTGCAAAACACTGCTCACTTTGCACAAACCCAAACCACTGTTCCTGTGCATTATGTCCAAACCACTGTTCCTCAGTATCACTATGTCCAAACACCTGTTACTCAGGCACCAGTGCCAATGACTGCTGCTCCACCCTCTGCTCCTGCAGAGACCAGTCAACCAAGTCAACAGAGTTTCTTTACTCAGGGCTTTGTTGATTGGAGCAGTCTGCCAGATGAGATAACAGATGACAACATTGCTTTAGTTGCCAACTCAGAAAATGAATTTTGTTTTATGGCACTAGAAATAATTGTTGAAGAGACTGATTCTGAGGATGTGGTGTCTTTGTCTGAAAATGTGACTGATGGTGTTGTTGGTGAAGTTGTTTCAGCTGAAGAATCTGAAGTGGAGGTTGTGAATCTCTCAGACCCCTGGGGTAGTGATGATTGTGATTGCCAGTGTAACTGTGCCTTGATGGCTGCTGCTAAGGTATCTCCTCAAATCTTAAATGACTTATGCTCAGACAAATGTATTGTGGCATTTGCTAAGATAAAAGAGGTGAATGAAAACTTTAGAAAGAAAATTTTGGATTATGAAATTCAGTTTGAAAAACTCACTAAAGAGTTAAAATCAAAAATAACTGAAAAAGAGTCTAAAATCAGCAGTTTAAAACATGAAGCAAGCATAACCAAAGACCAGCTTCAGACTATGATAACAAAATATCATAGTTGTAAAAAGGAGCTTGAGTCCACCCAAGTTGAATGTCAGAAATGGGTGGAATCATCTAAAGGTTTTGAGATGATTGTCAACCAACAATCTAAAAGTCATGTGAAATTTGGGTTTGGTTATCAAGAAACCACTGCCCAAAGTTCACAAACCACTGACAAAAAAGAACCACAGTTGGTTGAAGTCATTCCTACCAATTCAAAAGGTCAAGAAATGAAGGTTACTGAACCCAATGGCAAGAAAATCATTCTTGAAAAGTTGGAAGGTACACCCTCATTTGATGAAATTGAGAAATATCAATTCAAACCAACATGGTCAGATGAGTGTGAAGTCCTTGAAAATTTCCAACCAATGACCTTTAAAACCCTTGATGGTAAAATGGCACCACAGGCCAAAGTCATCCCTCTGAAAGATCTTCCAACAGATGATCAAACATCTGTTGAAAAGAAGAAAGAAAAAGGGAAAGCCAAAAACAACTTGTTTTGTGATTTTTGTGAAAAGAAGAACCATGTCACCAAAAACTGTTTTCTTCTAAAAGCATATGACATCAACAAAACAACAAGTTTAAATGATTCTAAAACAAATGAATGTTCAGTCTGTAAGAAAAAGAATCACAAAACAAAAGAGTGCCTGTATCTCAAAAATTTTGATGAAAAGATAAAAGAGTATAAGGCTAAAACTCTTGAAAGTCAAGTGGTGAGTACTCCAAAAGGAAAACCCAAACAGACTTTTGAACCAGTCCAAACAGCTGTTACCAAAAGTCTGAACAAAAACTCTGCTCCCAGAGATGTTCAGGTAACAGATGTTCCACCAGTTAACAGATTACCAAGAGGATATGGACAACCCACTTGTCATCGTCTGCCACATGTTTATGAAGAGCCCAAAAGTCCTTCAAAACCAAAAGTGAACAGACATCCTCATGGTTTTCAGCATCTGACAGGAAATAATCAAACATCTGTTGGACCAAGTGTTGACATTCAAGCACTAGCAAATGGTCAATTACAGCTGTTGAACTTAGTCCAAAAGCTAGTTCTAACCACTGATCATTCTCCTCAACTTAAGGCTGAGACATCCAAGGACCCATCCAAAGCCAACTTGGCTTTGGATACTCACCAAAACTAAAATCTTTACTGATATGCAGGGAGCTTCTGCTTGCTTAGATAGTTTATGGTATGTAGATAGTGGAGGCTCCAGGCACATGACTGGATGTAGAGCCCTTCTTCTGGACTTTCTTGCACATGGAGGGGGTGATATATCCTTTGGTAATGATTCTAAAGGTAAAGTGTTGGGTTCTGGTACTGTCAAAGCAGGGAGGCTTAAGTTTGAAAATGTTAATCTAATAGACAATCTAAAATTTAATCTACTTAGTGTGTCTCAAATGAGTGACAAAGGATTTGGGTCATTCTTCACTAAGCAAACATGTAAGATTGTTGGCCCAGAGGCTGTTGAAAAGATTAACACCATCATTGCTGAGAGCAAAGCACAACTTGTTGCTCATAGAAGTGGCAATGTGTATGTAGTTGATATGTTGAAGGATAACCCTATGGCAAATGTCTGTCTGTTCTCTGCTGCCTCTACCAAAGAGACAGAATTGTGGCATAGGAGACTTGGTCACACCAACCTTCAAACTATCAACTCACTCTCTAAACAAAACCTTGTCAGAGGTTTACCATCAAAAGAATTTAAATGTGATGAGCATTGTGTTTCCTGTCTAAAAGGAAAACAACATAAAAGCTCTTACAAATCAATTGATGAGTCCAAAACCAGTCAGTGTTTACAATTGTTGCAAATGGACTTGTTTGGCCCTGTAAAAATCATGAGTCTAAGAAGAAAGAGATCCTGTCTTGTCATAGTTGATGATTTTTCTAGGTTTACATGGACTTACTTTTTACACTCTAAGGATGAGACTGCAGGTATTTTGAAGGACTTTGTCACCAAAGTTGAGAAACAATATGACTTGCCAGTAAAAGTCTTTAGAAGTGACAATGGAACAGAGTTTAAGAATAAGGAGTTGGAAGATTTCTGTGTGTCAAAAGGGATTGTAAGGCAGTACAGTATCCCAAGAACACCAGAGCAGAATGGGGTGGTTGAAAGGAAGAACAGGACTCTCATTGAGGCTGCAAGAACAATGCTAGCAGATTCTGGTTTGCCTCTGTCCTTTTGGGCAGAAGCTGTAAACACTGCTTGCTATGTTCAAAACAGAGTTTTAATCAACCCTAGACATCAAAAGACTGCTTATGAAATTATGTTTAAAATCAAACCACTGATATCATTTTTCAAAGTCTTTGGCTGCCCATGTTTCATTTTAAATCTTAAAGATTCCATTTCAAAATTTGCAGCCAAAGTAGATTGTGGATATTTTCTGGGGTATTCTTCTACTGCCAAGGCCTATAAAGTGTTTAACACAAGGACCAAGACAATAGAAGAAACTCTGAATGTGAAGTTCAATGAACTTTTATCTTTAAAAATCCCAGCAAACCCTGTTGAGTTGTTTGATTTGGATAAATTCAAATTTGAAGATATTACTACCAAAACTAACCCTGCAGGTACTCCACAATCTCCACAACAAGACTACAGAATAGATGTTGTGATTCCAGATCACTACAAAGTCTATCCTGTATCAGAGGAAGCAGTAGTTCAAAACAACTGTCAAAACTCTGTCACAGCTGAGTCAGCCACTGTTGGCCAGTCCTATCCCCAAACCACTGATTCACCCATCCAATCCACTGCTCAATCATCTGTTGACAAAAGTCAATCATCTGTTGACCATAGTCAAACAACTGTTGACAAAAGTCAGTCCAACTTTACACCACTTGGACCCATTCCTCCACCTCCATTTCAAACATCTGTTGACACTACAGAAGTGCAAACAGATGTTATGTCAACAGAGTCTCCAAACCTCTGTCCTTCACCACAAAATGCCATCATACCATATCAGGGAGATCTAATCTAGCTAAGAGCTCATCCACCAGATCAAATCATTGGCAACATCAGAGAAGGTGTGCTCACAAGGAGCCAATCTTCAAATATCTGTCTTTTTGCAGGCTTTCTATCTCTTACACAACCTGTCAAGTACCAAGAGGCACTGAAAGACAACAGTTGGGTGGAAGCCATGCAAGAAGAACTCCTTCAATTCAAAAGACAACAAGTATGGGAACTTGTACCACTGCCTAAGGATGTCTGTCCAATTGGCACAAAGTGGGTCTTCAAAAACAAAACTGATGAAAGGGGTATAGTTGTCAAGAACAAGGCCAGGTTAGTGGTTCAAGGCTTCAGACAAGAAGAAGGAATTGACTATGATGAAACCTTTGCCCCTGTAGCAAGGTTAGAAGCTATCAGACTATTCCTAGCCTTTGCTGTCAACCACAACATCAAGGTGTATCAGATGGACATCAAGTGTGCCTTCCTATATGGCAAAATTCAGGAGGAGGTCTATGTATGTCAACCACCTGGTTTTGAAGACACATTCCATTCTGATCATGTCTACAAGCTTAACAAAGCATTGTATGGATTGAAACAAGCACCAAGAGCCTGGTATGAAACTCTCTCCACTTTTCTCTTATCCATTGGTTTCACAAGAGGTAAAATTGATAAAACCTTGTTTTTAAAATGGAAAGGAAAAGATTTAATGATTGTTCAAATATATGTGGATGACATCATTTTTGGATCCACATGTAATAAAATGTGTGAGGAGTTTAGGGAACTCATGACAGCAGAGTTTGAAATGAGTGCTATGGGTGAACTTCAGTGCTTCCTTGGTCTCCAAGTGAAGCAACTACAAAATGGCACATTCATTCATCAAAACAAATATGTGAAAAACTTATTAACAAAATTTGAGATGAATGATAGTAAGCCATGTAGTACACCCATGAGCACAGTCAAGCCACTCACTATTGATGACAAAGATCAACTGGTTGATCAAACACACTACAGATGCATGATTGGGTCTTTATTGTACCTAACAGCATCCAGGCCAGACATTATGTTTGCAACCTGTGTATGTGCAAGATCTCAGGCTTCACCTAGAAAGTCAAACCTTATTGCTGTGAAAAGGATATTCAGATACCTAAAAGGTGCTCCCACACTTGGTATCTGGTATCCTGCTAATGGAAACATTGAGCTTTCAGGTTATTCAGATAGTGATTTTGCTGGCTGTCACACCACAAGGAAGTCCACATCAGGAGGGTGCCAGTTTCTAGGGAATGCTTTAGTCTCCTGGCAAAGCAAAAAGCAAGCAGCTGTTTCAACTTCCACAGCTGAGGCTGAGTACATTGCTGCTGCAAGCTGTACAGCCCAACTCATGTGGCTTCAAAATCAACTACTGGATTTTGGGATAACTGCACTAAGGACTTCATTGATGTTGGATAGCCAAGCTGCTGAAAATATCATCAAGAATCCAGTTTCTCATTCAACCACCAAGCACATAGATATCAGACATCATTTTGTCAGAGATAGCTATGAAAAAGGTTTGATTACTCTGCACCATGTTCCAACAGAGGATCAGTTGGCAGATGTGTTGACAAAAGCTTTAGACACATCTACCTTCACAAATCTGATCTCTCGAATTGGTATGTTAAACATGGATTAAAACAACAAAAATGTTTTCAATAACAACATTAAAATGTTTTCAGAAAATCAAATTTTGCTTAAAATGACACTTTGGTTGAAAAATCTGTTTTAAACCACTGATCAGACAAAACAACCACTGTTTCATTCAAACCACTGTAAGTTGAAAAATCTGTTTCAAACATCTGATCAGATAAAACAACCACTGTTGGTTGAAAAATCTGTTTCAAACATCTGATCAGATAAAACAACTGTTTTTCCATCAGTCTTTTGGTTTTAACAACAGAGGTTGGCAACAGATGTTTAACAAAACAGCTGTATGCCACCAGATGTTTAAACCATCAGATGTTTGCCACGTCTGCTCTCAAAAGCAGAGTTTTGCCACATCAGCGGTTTCACCAGAGGCTATAAAACCCTGTTTTTCCCCCAACAGCAGTTTTACTGTCTCATTGTATTCAAAATACTAAAACCGCCTTCGTCTTCCTCAAAACCCTTCATCCAAGATCAGAACTTTCATACTCGAAATCCATTACAATGGATCTTCAAACAAAAGCCACCCACAATTTCCTTCCATATTTGGTTAAAACCGAAGACAATGTACCATTCCACTCCACAATCGACATAATAACCAACTCAAAATACAAAAACATTCTCATTGCTGATGCCCCCATTCACTTAGAAACACTCCAAGAATTTTGGGCAAGTGCTGAAGTCTTGTATCAAGACAAAAAGGCCACTTCCATAATTTCAAAAATTGGAGCCACTAGTATCGCCATAACCCCTGAAATCATATCCACAACCTTCTCACTGAATGACTTGTCAGGTATGGAATCCTTTCCTAAAACAGAGCTTCACACAGAGTTTCAGGAAAGAGGGTATGATGCAAAAATGACTGGATCAACCTTATACAAAAAGTTTTTCCCTCCAGTCATGAAATTTTTCTTCCATACCCTTCTTCTCTGTGCCTCGGCCAAGACCACATCCTTCAATGAAATCCCATTGAGGATTCAATACTTGGGATATGCTATGTTGTCAGATTCTGACTTCAATCTATCTCAGGGATTGTTTTTGGACTTGGTTTCAAATGTGAAAGCCATAAAATCTGGCTCAAACAATGCTTTTCTACTCTACCCTAGAATTCTGAGTGTAATTCTACAAAAGATTTTACCAGAAACTGATTTTCAAAAAGGGAGAGTCCTTTAAAATGAAAAGTTTAACTGATGAAACTTTCACAAGAATGCTGGGTTCTTCAACCCAAGAAAAAGTGTCAAAAGTGACAAAAGTTTCCAAAACACAACCAAAGAGGAAAAAAACAACAACTGTTGTTGAAACCTCTGTTGGTGAGCCCACTGCTCCTGGTGATCATGGCACTTCATCCAGTGCTATGAAACCCACACCAGCCACCAAAAAAGGACGTCCATCATCAAAAACCACCTCTCAACCCAAAAAGGGACTTCTGGAAGATGAGATACCAGAAGCTAACCCTGTTGCATCACCAAAGCAACATGAAACCACTGTTGTTACTTCCTCACAACATTTGGAGATATCTCAACCCAAACAAACTCCTCAAGAATCCTTACAAAAGGATCTTGTTGTAAGCCAAAGGGAACCTCATACTGAGGCATATGAGTCACTTGACCATATGTTTACAAGTCCATCTCCCAGGGCTAATCAGCTTCTTACTCCACCCACATCACCACCACATGTTCCACAAACCATGCAACCACTGTTTGAAGCAATTGACAAAACTCAGGATAACCCCAGTTCCTCTCCTTCACATGTCACAGAGAGTATACCTCCACAAGTGACTGGGTCTGAGAAAAGTCAATCTGCTATCCCACAAACAGAAGAGGAGGCTATACTCCCAGAGTTCAATGTAACTCCTGGTGAGGTTTCAAGAGAAGCAACCACTACTGCTGTTGAGACCATTGTCTCACAACAGGACAGTGGTTCCATAGATAAGACTTCCTTGAAGGCAACAACTGATGAGGCCACCATTGTGTCCCCAAAATCAGTTGGAAGTCCCCAGTACCAAGAAAAAGGGGCAGCTGGTTCTCATTCCATGGACTCACCTCCTAGGACTGATCCAGTTAAAACTACCACTGGTAGGGATTCAGATGATCCTATTAACTTAGGTGATGAATCAAAACTACAAGAATTGACGGCCAAAGTTCAAAACCTTGAATCCCTGTTGCTGACATTAAAACTGATGTCAAGTCAATCTTGGAAACATTGGGCAACTTTACAAAAAGTCAACCATCCACCTCTGATATTGCTAATGAGCTATGGAAATCTGTTTCCCCCATCATCATAGCTCACAGAAAATTAGCAGATCAGACACAAGAGACCTATATGACATTGATCAGAAACATGGTGGATGCCAGATTTAATGATACAAAGGCTGACATCAAGGTGATCAAAGACCATCTGCTGAAGACTACTGGCTCTGCCCCTACCACCATTCTCAGAGATGAAAATGATAATGAATTCACTGGTGATGATGCCAAAAAGGGGGAGAGTGGCAGAGATAGGCTGCCAAAGCTAAATCCATTTGGTGCACCACCCTCTCAAAAGGGTAAGCCAGCTGCTGACAAACCAGAGTCTACAAAATCAGCACCACAACCACAGCAACCAAGTGTTCAAACCCCTGTTGCTGAACCAGCTAAAACCAGCAAGGCAAAGGAAGTTGATACCTCTGCTAATGAAAAGGTTGATAAAGCTGCTGAAGACAAACTGAAAAGGGCTGACACATTGGAAGCTAAAGCAGAATTGTTGGTGCAGCTCAAAAAGGAACAACAACAAGAAGTGGAAGATGTGAATGCCTCTAAAAGAAAGAAAATGCCAGCCAAACATACAAGGAAACCACCATCCAAGCTATCTTCTGAAACCTCTGCTGCTGAAACACCTGTTACCACAACCACTGCTCCTAAAACCACTGCCACCACAACCTCTGCTACCCAAACCACTGCTACCAAAACATATGTTCCAACCAAACCAACAACCAAACCAATCACCACACCATCAACCACTAAACCACTCACAAAACCAGCCACTACACAAACAACAACCAAACCTACCACAACACAACAAAAAACTCAAACATCTGCTGGTTCTACAAAAGGACCAACAGAGGTTAACCAAACCACTGCTTCATCCTCACCTTCACCAAAAATCATGTATAGCAGAAAAAGGAAATCCACCTTTGTTATACAAGATGAAAACATTCACACCACACCACCTAACACCCCAATCACACAATCCACACCTGTCCCAGCCATTCCACTTTCATCATACTCACCTCACACATCACAATTCAGATCCCACAGACCACCACCAAACATCACACCATTGGCTGAGAAGTATCCTCTTGAGCTGGATTTACTCAAGGGGGAACTTCAATCCTTCTATAATACTGATCAGCCATCAGATAGATCCTTCCCGTCTCTTAAAGGTTTCCATGTTCCTCTCAACATTGATACTTATCTAAAATACAAGAGTGAACAGGCAGATGCTGTCATCAAAGAGAAGTGTAAAGGGAAGGATGACAGGACTGCTCAGGGCATCCATTCAGCAGAACTTAGCAAGTTGAGAAGGATTGAGGATTTTGCTAAGACCCTAAGCAATTCCATGTCTGCCATGCCTCTCAGCAAAGATATGGAGATGGAGGTTAGGGATTCTTTACTAGAACAGATCTTGGCCACCAAGCCTTACAAAGCAAACAAAAATCAATTCACAGGCTGGACTACACATGCTCTTAGAGAAGAACTTATAAGAATTGAGAGCATGGCCAAGAATCCTCCTACTAAGGCCTCTGCCCCTGATTTCAGTAAAGGGAGAGATCAAGCTAGAGCTCTAAAATTCAAAAGACTGAGACAAGAGCTAGTAGCTGCCAAGTATGGAGAGATGAGATCTGTTGCTAGATGGTTAGAGATCAGACTGATTGAAACTTACAAGAAATTGGAAGAAGAAAGAAAGACCAACCCTAACCTACCAAGAAAACCTATCTATGATGATGCACCAAAGAGACCTCTACAGGCCTTTACACTTGACAGTTTGCTGGAAACCTCTGATCTCTCCATTGCTGCTAGAAGACAGTTCAAGAAGCAGAAGGAGATGACAGAAGAGGAACAAAAAAAGTTCACTGATACATTTGTAAAAGAGGGTCTCATCAACCAGATCAGATATTTCTCTGACCCTGTCACAGAGAAATTCAGAGAACTCATTGGCAGGCCTCCATCACCTAACTCATCAAGAATAAAGATGCATCCCAGTCACTCCTCTGATTCTAAAATTCTAAAATGGAAGTCCAACAAAGACACCCATAAATTGACATTGCTCAGATCAGATGGTAGTGTTCAGAAGCTAAGCATGGATGATGCACCTGGCCTATGTGCTGAAGATCTCCAAACTCTTCTGAATTTGACACTGGAAAGAGATGCGGAAGACCTCTTCTCTCTAAGCTTTGAATTGCAACTCAAAGGCCAAATAAGAGAAAGTCTGATGAGAAATAAAGATCAATAATAAAGCAGAGTTTTGGCATCATCTGTTCTAGGGGGAGATTGTTGGGTCTGCTGACCTGGAGAAGAACAGATGATTGAAAAGCCAAAATATACTAAGTGTTGATCCTTGAATAAAACAGTTGTTATAATGAAGCTTTCCTCAAAAGTCTGCTGATTCCTAACTGCTGCTGCTTCTATCAATTGTTAAAGACAACTGCTGTTGAAGAAAGGTCTGATGAACAAAGGTCTGAAGAATAAAAGTCTGATGAAGAATAACTGCTGATCAAAGAACTGAAGAACAAAGGTCTGTTGAACCAACAGCACTTTGGTTCAACAGATGATAGAAGACATCAGAGTTTCACTTTAACAGAATTTTGTATTATCAGTGTTTTCAATGTAACAGTAGTTATAGCTTAGCAGATGTTAGAAGTTGTTAGTCAGTTAGAGGTCGCTGTCTTAGGTGACGTCAGCACTGATCATCAGAGGTTTGAGTCTGTCTATAAATAGAACAGTACTTGCACTGTTCTATTCATCACTCGTCATTCTCTTTCAGACAAACATTCTCCGAGTGATCAGGCTGAGGGGGAGTTTAGTTGTACAATTGTAATCTTTCGATTAATGAAAACTTTCGATTAAAAACAATTATTCTCCATGTTTTGATTTATAGTTTATTCCGCTGCACTTTCCATTTATATTTCATTCCATTTATTCATACTTAGTTAAACAATCAAAACAACCAGAACTCAGATCCTAACAGTTATAAGTAAGAATTTGTGACTTTTTGATTAAGGAGATAAGGAGGTAGAAGAAGGAGATAAGAAGATAAGGAGTTGGAGAGCCAAACATGCAGAAATCGTCCCTTCTCTGGTTGTAAAAAGAACCCTAGAAATTCATAAAGTCAAAAAAAAAAATGTCAGACAACATACCATTCGAAATCCAAGAGGAAATCATGAAAAGGCTTCCTGTGGAATCATTGATTCAGTTCCGATCTGTCTGCAAAGCATGGAAGTCTCTCATTGATAGCTCTCATTTCGTTAAACATTATAGCAGCCAACAGCAACAACAACAATATCTATTTGTAAGGTATAGTGATTCGGTTACTTTTGAACCAATATATGTTTCAATTCTTGATGATGATGACATTTCCCCCCGTCAAATATTTTTCCTCACTCATCCCCGATTGGTTAACATGTTTCTCAATTATCAAATAATCGGCTGTTCTCATGGATTGTTGTGTTTTCACGGTTATTGTGGTGCTCACTACATGGCTGTCCTTTGGAATATTTCTATTATAAAATCTTTAAATGTTGTTGTGCCTAATGTACCAGATGATGAGATATATGATACTGTTCTAGGTTTTGGGGTTTGTCTGGAGACCACTGACCCTAAGATTGTCAAAATTACATATCTTAATTGTTGGAGTACTATAGAAAGTGTACCCGATAGTATCCCTTCGCAAGTTAAGGTTTTTGCATTAAGCACACGGGCTTGGAGAAATCCATATAGCACCATTCTCCCTAGCAAATCAATTGAGTTTAGTGGTCAGCAGACACTTGTAGATGGGTTTTGTTATTGGCTTGCTACCGATTGGAGTAAATCAATTGAATTTGATGGTGTAATTGAGGATTATAAGCTGATTATTTCATTTCATATGACAAGGGAAGGATTTGGAGAAGTAAACCTTGTAGGAACCGTTCGCGTATAAAAATAAATAAACAATTTTTATTAATTTTTTTTTTACAATACAAGAAGCAAAGGAAAAACGAATACAAATACTATTACAACTGAAATGGAAAGAAATTACAAGAAGGGAATGAGAAATTAGAATAATGTGGCTGAGGATCGTGTTTGACACGGGGCCCTTAAAACAAATTCCGAGCCTACCGGAGACTCGTTTTGTTTCCCAGGGTACAACAGCCAAAGCAGTGTGTATTGCCGGAGTGAGCACTAAACCCGAGTTGTACCTGAATACAAGAAGAAACAGAGCAGAGAAAAAGCTGGAAAGAATTAGAGGAGAAGTATTCTGTTGGTGTGTCTTCTGCCGTGCCAAGGCCTTGGCTTTTATAGGATCCAAGTTGTAACATAATAAAAGAAATTAATGCAAAGAATTAAATGGCATTGAACGTCTTCAATGTCATTTAATGACTGCTTTAATTTCCAGTCAAAGCTGTTGACTCGTCAGTTACAAGCTGCAGTTCTGAACTGTTGGGAGTTCGCGTGTGCGTCAGATGCACACTGGTGCCTGACCCGCCACGCAGACACGAGTTACACGCGCGCGCGCCACGAAGTCGCGCACCACGTAATCTCGTTCTACGTCACGAGTCCGCCACCCGCGCGCCATGCAGGACAAGACGCCACGCGCAGTGCTGCGTCAGCGGAACATCCCGTTCTCCGCATTTACGTCAGCGGAAGTCCTCGTTCTCCGCGTCCGCCTATCTTGCTGAACCACCTGTGCACCATCAAAAATACTAAGGCGGCTCTCAAGCGGCTCGCGGCGACGCGAGTGTGCGAAGTGCAAAGTGCGCCATCAAAGCGCCACATTGCGCCTCATCGCCCACACCATGCGCGCGCGTGTGTGCGAGTGCGAGTGCGAGTTAAGGGTGCTTTGCACCCTTCGCGACTTCCATAGTGTGTGATTCCATGGAACACTTAGGATGGGGAGTTCCTCCTTATAAATAAGTTCAAGATTCATCTCCCTTCCAATGTGGGACAAGTTCTCCTTGCCACTTTCCATTTCACACTCCCAAGTTAGTTGTTTCACTCCTCTACTTTTGAGCATCGATATCTCATTCATCTTAGCTCAGTTTTGGACGCGATTTGGTTCGTTGTGGAGCTCTCACAACATAGAACATAAACCCACAAAGAAATATATAAATAAACCTCAGTTTCAAATATATATTTGTGACCAAAACTTAGGAAAAATCATTTTCTTAAAATTGTGAAAATAGCATTTTCACCTATTTTTCCAACAATCCCCCACATGAATGGAGATCGCCCCGTTCATACAAGTATCAAAGATACAATTCGACAGTTGAGCGTTGCAGGATAGGTAGGCGTAACCTTTGAACCTTCCTTTGTGAAGCATACTTAGCCTACTAGCGGTATGTAGAACTTGATGTCTTTGAACATACCCCCATTTGTGTAAACGACAATACACTTCACACAACACTCTCCCTAGTTATGCCAACTCCTCATTGTCGTGTCCTTTATGGTCATGGAACACTATCCTGGTTCTGCGAGAGCTCTAAGATATGCGCCTCCCCACATATCCATTCGAAGCGACCACACTTCTCTCTAACATAGGTGATTCATACGAATCATTAAAAGCATCATGGTTATTTGATTACGCTTAATCATTAACCTGAAAATATGCTTAGCCTTCTCCTCAATGTCACTGATTGGAATGGACTAGGAAGTGTAAAGCTCCCTTTATTTAGTGTTGGGGTGCCCCCCACAGTGACTCCCTTTTGGTCATATGATTAAGTTGTCCTATTGAACCTAGATCTTGGGATCTCCAGTCAACTAGGTTAGGTTTCCCTCATACTCCCTTTTTCGATGGGCTTTAGTCCCATTCCTCTTGACGACTTATACACTAGCTCATTGCTTAAGCCTTTCATTAACGGGTCCGCAATATTATCTATTGACTTAATGTAGTCAATTGTGATAACACCCGTATTGAGTAGTTGTCGTACCGTGTTATGTCTACGTCGAATATGCCTTGATTTGCCATTGTACATTGAGCTTTTAGCTCTACCAATCGCTGATTGGCTGTCACAATATATGCAAATAGCAGGCAATGGCTTTGGCCATCTTGGAATATCTTCCAAAAATTGACGTAGCCACTCCGCTTCTTCTCCCGATTTATCTAACGCGATAAATTTAGATTCCATTGTGGATCTAGCTATTACCGTTTGCTTAGACGATTTCCAAGATATAGCCGCACCACCAAGTGTAAACACGTAACCACTTGTAGATTTGGAATCTTTTATATCCGATATCCAATTCGCATCAGTGTATCCTTCGATCACTGCTGGATGACGGGTATAATGCAGTCCATAATCTCATGTGTATCTTATGTATTTAAGCACCCGTTTTATACTTTTCCAATGTTCTTCACTTGGATTGCTAGTATATCTACTTAGCCTACTTACCGCGTAAGCCAAGTCAGGTCTTGTACATGTCATTAGATACATTAGACTGCCAATGATTCTTGAGTACTCTAATTGAGCAACACCCTCGCCTCTATTTTTACTTAGATGGTGGGTCGTATCGATCGGACCTCGAGCTATACTCGTGTCTCCAGAACTGAATTTATCAAGAATGTTGTCCACATAATGAGACTGATTTAACACAAGACCATTTTGGGTTCTAACGATTTTGACTCCAAGAATCACATCCGCTAGACCCATATCTTTCATATCAAATCTCGATTTTAACATGTCATTGGTAGATTTTATTATTTTATCATTACTCCCAATGATAAGGATATCATCTACATAAAGGCATAGAATAACATAACCTTCTTTCGTGTCTTTCGAGTAGACACATTTGTCGCACTCATTTATTTTGAAACCATTGTCAAGCATGACATTGATCAAACTTTAGGTGCCATTGTTTTGGAGCTTGCTTCAAGCCATACGAAGACTTGACGAGTTTACATACTTTGCCCTCTTGTCCTGGGGCGGAGAAACCTTCTGGTTGCTCCATGTAAATCTCTTCGTCTAAATCGCCATTCAGAAATGCAGTTTTTACATCCATTTGGTGAACTTCCAAATTTCGTAAAGCTGCTATAGCAAGTACCAATCGAATGGAGGTTATTCGTGTGACAGGCGAGTAAGTATCAAAATAATCTAGACCTTCCTTTTGTCTAAATCCTTTGATTACCAACCTAGCCTTGTATTTATCAATACTTCCATCAGCTTTCATCTTCTTCTTGAATATCCAACGATATCCAAGCGGTTTACAACCAGGTGGAAGATCTACTAGCTCCCAAGTATGATTTTGCAATATAGATTCTATTTCATTATTAATTGCTTCTTTCCATTGAGGCCCTTCCAAAGAGGTGACCGCTTCGCGGTAGGTATTGGGCTCACCCTCAACCATGTAGCTCAAGAAGTCTGGACCAAAAGATTTTTCAACCCTTGCCCTTTTACTTCGTCTAAGCTCACCTTGTTCTATCTCAGGTCGTTCATGTCTTTGATCATGAATATCATTGCCAACCGGTGTTGATGAACTCGAAGGTACATCTTCAAACGGTATAGATGATGTTCCATGTGTTTGTCCTAACATAGGAAACACATTTTCAAAGTATGAAACAACATTTGGACTTGCCTCTATGAAAGTGTCTTCATGTACATCAGGATTTTTGGATTTATACACCAAAAACCGATGCGCACTACTTTCGTGTGCATAACCGATGAAAATACAATCAACGGTTTTGGGTCCTATCCTAAGCGCCTTAGGAGGTGGTACAATCACCTTGGCTAGGCACCCCCACACTTTTAGGAATTTGTACGATGGTTTTCTTTTGTGCCACAATTCATAAGGAGTCTCGTCCCTATTTTTGAGTGGTATCTTGTTCAAAATATGATTAGCTGAAAGAACGGCGCCCCCCCCCCCCACATTTCGTGGTTCACTCCTGAACCAATCAACATGGCATTCATCATTTCCTTTAATGTGCGGTTCTTACGTTCCGCGGTGCCATTTGATTGTGGAGAATAGGGAGCGGTACACTCGTGTACAATTCCACTTTTTGCGCATAAATCCGCAAAAGGTGCAACATATTCGCCTCCTCGATCGCTTCTAACAGCTTTAATTTTCTTTTTAAGTTGATTCTCAACTTTATTTTTGTACAAGATAAACTTGTCTATTGCTTCATCTTTACTTTTAAGTAAATATACATAGCAATATTTAGTACAATCATCAATAAACGTGATGAAGTACTTGTTTCCACCCATTGTGGGAACCGCTTTTAAATCACATACATCAGTGTGAATTAAATCAAGTGGTTCGGTTATTCGTTCAACCAATTTAAAGGATGATCTTGTAAGTTTGGATTCAACACATGGTTCGCATTTAGAATCGGATTCAATGTGGAATGTGGGTATGCAATGTAATTTCATCAAACGTCGTATTGAATTAAAATTTGTGTGACCTAGTCTAGCATGCCAAACATTTGAAGACTCAAGCATATAAATAGAAGTAGTAGCGTTTTCATTCATTTCATTCTTAGCGACCATTACATTCATTTTAAACATGCCATTAAGGGCGTAACCCTTGCCTACAAACATTCCACGCCTAGAAAGGACAAAATTATCCGATTCAAACACTAGACGAAATCCAAACTTGTTGAGCATCCAACCTGAAACGAGGTTCTTGCGTATCTCTGGTACATAGAGAACCTTGCTCAACTTGAGTTCCTTGCCGGAAGTCATCTTCAAGATCACATCGCCTTCACCCTTGATGTCGGCGGTAGCCTTATTTCCCATATAAAGCTTATCTTCACCCGTCAGTTCCTTGAATGTTGAGAAAAGTGCCTTATCTCCACAAACATGGCGGTTTGCACCCGTGTCAACGAACCATCCCGATGCGTTGTTATCACCCACCACGTTGACCTCTTCAACCATAGCTCCTTGCTCGGTTATCATCGCCACTAAAGGCATTCCATCATCATCCACCATATGCGCACGCTCACGCTTTGGATTCTTGCATTGGTTAGACCGGTGACCGGTCTCGTTACAGTTGTAACATATCCCTTGGAAAGATTGAGGTTTCTTTTTCACAACCTCCTTCTTTGGTCCAAGGTTAACCTTTGCTTTTCCCTTGTTCTTCTTCCCACCTTTAGCCTTTTTAGCCTTTGAGGATTGCCCATGTTCCACCATATTTGCCTTAGCCTCGGCGCACAAATTGGTGGATTTTTGACCAATTCTATTATCCTCCTCAATTCGAAGACGAACAATAAGCTCCTCAAGAGTCATCTCCTTTCGTTTGTGCTTGAGATAATTCTTATAGTCAAGCCAAGTAGGAGGTAACTTTTCAATCATGGCGGCCACTTGAAATGTCTCACTAAGTTCCATACCCTAGGAATGGACTTCGTGTAGTATAATTTGCAACTCTTGGACTTGGTTCATAACGCTTTTGGAGTCTACCATTTTGAAGTCCAAGAAACGGGCTACAACGAATTTCTTCGTTCCAGCATCCTCCGTTTTGTACTTTTTCTCTAAAGAGTCCCATAATTCTTTGGCAGTCTTTAGAGTGTAGTACACATTATACAACGAATCCACGAGGCCGTTTAGAACATAGTTACGACATAGGAAATCCGAATGCTTCCAAGCATCTAGCGCGCTCTGAAATTGAACGTCGCTCTCCCCGTCTTTTGGTT
Source organism: Ambrosia artemisiifolia (assembly GCA_032199755.1). Lineage (NCBI taxonomy): Eukaryota > Viridiplantae > Streptophyta > Magnoliopsida > Asterales > Asteraceae > Ambrosia > Ambrosia artemisiifolia. Next base: position 4,683,697 of record CM063529.1, on the reverse strand, counting down.
GGGGAGCGGTTTCCGTTAAGAACCTCGCAAGGTTCAAGGTGGTCAAATAGAAGAACATCTTCTGTTGCCACCTTTTGAAGTGGAGGCCCGAAAACTTTTCGGGTTTTTCAGCATGATTCGCCACAGTAGACGCTCCCACTGTGGCGTTAGGCAAAGGTGTTCCGATAACAGCGGTGTTTGGTGGTTGAGTTGACATTCTGGAAATTAGAAAACCAACTAAGTTAATATTTTTTTAATAAAAACGCTGTTCTAAAAAAAATAACTTAGTTATTGTCAACTAAAAAAATAATCTTCTAATTTGGTTTAGCAAACTATTAAAAACACCAAAGGTGAATAAAATAGAGACTACCCTAAGGTAGGGTCTTATGCTTTAACCAAGAAGATGGAAGGAAAAGAAAAGAAAAAAAAATATTACTACAACTTTTTCCTTTTTCCTTTTGAATCCAATAGTTTTTCCTCTAAGTCCAACTTTGAGGAATCACCAAAAGAAACATTAGCTTTTTCTAGGAAAACCCAAAAGATTTTTCCTCTAAGTCCAACTTTGAGGATTCACCAAAAGGTTTTGTAGAAAAATAAAAGAACAAAAGAATTTTCTCTATTTAGTCAAGAGCCTCGAAAAAATAGAGAAAGAAAAAAAAATAAGAACTGTTTTTAAAACACAATTCTAAGTGAATCAAAACTTGTTCGAATCACTAAGGAATGGTTTTTTCGTGATACACGAACGGTGTTTTAAAAATTTGTTTTAAGATTGTAGGAACCGTTCGCGTATAAAAATAAATAAACAATTTTTATTAACTTTTTTTTTACAATACAAGAAGCAAAGGAAAAACGAATACAAATACTATTACAACTGAAATGGAAAGAAATTACAAGAAGGGGATGAGAAATTAGAATAATGTGGCTGCGGATCGTGTTTGACACGGGGCCCTTAAAACAAATTCCGAGCCTACCAGAGACTCGTTTTGTTTCCCAGGGTACAACAGCCGAAGCAGTGTGTACTGCCGGAGTGAGCACTAAACCCGAGTTGTACCTGAATACAAGAAGAAACAGAGTAGAGAAAAAGCTGGAAAGAATTAGAGAAGTATTCTGTTGGTGTGTCTTCTGCAGTGCTAAGGCCTTGGCTTTTATAGGAGCCAAGTTGTAACATAATAAAAGAAATTAATGCAGAGAATTAAATGGCATTGAACGTCTTCAATGTCATTTAATGACTGCTTTAATTTCCAGTCAAAGCTGTTGACTCGTCAGTTACAAGCTGCAGTTCTGAACTGTTGGGAGTTCGCGTGTGCGTCAGATGCACACTGGTGCCTGACCCGCCACGCAGACACGAGTTACACGCGCGCGCGCCACGAAGTCGCGCACCACGTAATCTCATTCTACGTCACGAGTCTGCCACCCGCGCGCCATGCAGGACAAGACGCCACGCGCAGTGCTGCGTCAGCGGAACATCCCGTTCTTCGCATTTACGTCAGCGGAAGTCCTCGTTCTCCGCGTCCGCCTATCTTGCTGAACCACCTGTGCACCATCAAAAATACTAAGGCGGCTCTCAAGCGGCGACGCGAGTGTGCGAAGTGCAAAGTGCGCCATCAAAGCGCCACATTGTGCCTCATCGCCCACGCCACGCGCGCGCGTGGGCGAATGTGAGTGCGAGTTAAGGGTGCTTCACACCCTTCGCGACTTCCATAGTGTGTGATTCCATGGAACACTTAGGATGGGGAGTTCCTCCTTATAAATAAGTTCAAGATTCATCTCCCTTCCAATGTGGGACAAGTTCTCCTTGCCACTTTCCATTTCACACTCCCAAGTTAGTTGTTTCACTCCTCTACTTTTGAGCATCGATATCTCATTCATCTTAGCTCAGTTTTGGACGCGGTTTGGTTCGTTGTGGAGCTCTCACAACATAGAACATAAACCCACAAAGAAATATATAAATAAACCTCAGTTTCAAATATATATTTGTGACCAAAACTTAGGAAAAATCATTTTCCTAAAATTGTGAAAATAGCATTTTCACCTATTTTTCCAACAAACCTACCATCTCATATGGTATACGGTTTTGGGTCAATCGAAGATTTGTACATCTCTAATCTACGGGAATCACTTGTTGTTCTTGAACATTATGTGGATGTCAATGAATTTCATGTTTGGTTGATGGAGGACGCTGCATCAAAATCGTTTACAAAGCTATATACTATTTACACACCAGAAGCAACAATACTAAGCGTCCTAGAATTTACAAAGAGTGGTGAACCTATAATTGAAATTGCATATATTGATGATGACACGCTTGATGACCCGTCATCGCTTGTTGTTTATGAACCCAAATTAAAACAATTCAGTAGTTTCGGGTTTGATAGAATATAGGTTCATCTTATGTTCATTCCTACATGGAAACACTACTTCTACTTGATCAGCCATAATTTACGGTTTTTGACAAAGGTAAAGGTATAAGCCAGTAACATGGAAATTCTTCTGGTGCTCTATTTATGCATTCCAAAATGATCTTCTAATCTTGAGACGAATTGGTTTCATCATATACATCGCTTCATATTTGGTATGCCTTTCAATTACACCATGTTTTCATAAACCGAATTTCAGTTATCTCTAGTTTAGTTTCAAATGCCGGGAACTAGAATATCTATCTTCCCCAAAGTAATTCTTCATGAATTTGGTTAGTGTTTGGCATGTAAGATTAGAATGTTGATTATGGTGGAATGAAAAAAAAACATATGTTAGTTATTGTGTAAAATAGACATTTATTACCTCAAACATGCTTTCACTATTGCTATAATATATTCAAGAAGTAGTGGCAAACATAAGCAGGTACTTAAGTTAAAGTGAGATTTTGCTGGATATGTATTTTGTAATAGCTATTGAAGTGGGAGGTTGGTGTCAAAATGAAGATAAAGGAGCATGATTTAGTCAGAATAAACAGTCAAAATGTTCTGTTGACATTAACTGTTTAGGGATGACCCATAGTCGGTTAATACGACCATATAAATCTGCCTATTTGAACTGTTTTAAGAGGGGGTTTTGACATGTTATGATAATTCATGCAGCCCATGTATTCTTAGATTGACCAGTTAATTATGCTACTCAAACACGTTACACTTCAGTAGATGTTTTTGAGGCTTAGCTTCATTAGATCCTCTCATTTACCAATTGAGATAATTTCGTTCTTGCTTTTAGTGATGTAGCTGAAATGATGGTGTTCATACTGTATAGAATTTTAAGGGTGCTCATCGGTGCGGGTGCGGTTTTGGTTTCGGTTTGAAGATTATTTCTGTCAACTTGCTTCCCAGACTATTCATTGTATTGTAGTGTATGCATTGCGTGATCTTTAACACTTACAGAAAATATAGGAACCCGTTTAAAAATATTCAACAGTCACGGCAGCTATGTTCAGGAAGATCAGATTCATCTGAACGTTTATAGATTATCCCTCTGTTGAATCTGATTGTGTTACTGCCAAATTGTCTATGCAGCTGTTAGTTGAGCCAGTCAATAAAAGCTAACCACCGAACAAACTGGTCATTTGCAGAACCCTTAATGTCTTCGTCGTTCTGTAGTTCCCAGAAATAGTTTGAGATGGTCAACTGTTGGTGGAGGCTAAGTGGGTCATAGTGTCAGCAGTATGAGAAAGCCAAAGGCTGGAATGGTCAAGCCCACTTTGATTAAGCCAACATCTATTCTAAATGTTCCTAAATCTGATGGGTTTAAACTTGGTGGCCAACTTTGATCAATTAGGTTAAGTTTTGATATGGAAGTGTTTTGGTGAAAATACCTGGCAAAATGTACAATTTTGCTGATATAAGACTTGATATGAAACTAAGGCTTGTATATGTTCGAGTCAAACTAAGCTCGACTCATGGCTGGCTTGTTGGCATATTCGTTTAACTCATATAAAGTTTGTTCGTGCGCTCGTGCTCGATCATTTGACGTGTACATTATTTTCATTGTAACACCTTTAAAGTCAAAACCATCCAACCAAAGACTAAACAACTCTTGTTTAGTATAATACTGTAACCTTTTTCTAATAATATTAAGTCACCTAAACATCAATTTGATGTCATTAACTTCCTAGAAATTCCTGAAATTTTTATTTTCCTTAAAAGTTTAAGTATTTGTTGTAAATAAAGTCGTAAAAAACATTTTGAATTTCAAGTAAATTATCCAACATGATTATTTATTATAACTAGATGTGTACCCGTGTCGCGCGTTGCGGCGACAACATAGACATACACATGTTGCGATGATGACATTAACATGGTGGCTGCATTAGTAGTATCAGCAGGGTGCAGCCCAAAACAATCGAAAGCAATTAATCAACCACAAAATCTAGTATTACAACCCATGTTGCCATGATGACATTAACGTGCTGGCTGCATTAGTAGTATGAGCAGAGTGCAGCCGAAAACAATCGAAAGCAATCAATCAATCACAAAATCTAGTATTACAACTCAAACTAATAACATACAGCAAATACAATACTTATCCTGCATTTTACAATTGAATCCGTGTATTTTTTTTTCTCTTTTAAGGCTTTGTATGGTTTAACTTCTTACCCATGTTCGTCTTGTGCACTCGTTTGCGTGAAGTGATTGATGAAGTGGTAGAGTTTCTGATGTTGTGGGGTTTGTGGCTGTGAGGTCCTGCTTCTTTAACTCTGTTAGTTATAGTGGCAGTAACGCACAACCTGCACAAAGTAGGTATGTTAGTTATTGTTTGCGTAGCTTGTTTTATTTCAGCAATATTCTAAGCGGTAACCTGTTGCAGTGTGGTGTTGTTTCAGGATTTGAATGATTTATTTCGGCAGATGTCGATTCGAGCAGGTGTCGATTCGAGCTGCAGTATTGATGCACCAAGTAAGTAGATGATTAGATACTGTAGTGGCATTTGTTTTTTGATTTTGTAAAGGTTTCTTACATTCATATTGGCATTATGTCTGATATTCTTATTTGTGTCGGCAGCACTGATGCTCCTGGAAAGACTAAAATGTGTTAGTTTTCTTTATTGTGGTCATATGTATTCTCATGGACAACAGTTTAGAAGAGGTTTAAAGTGTAAGATCTAAACGAACCGTTTTGTCATGTTCAATTGTGTATCGGATGAGATAGTTGTGTGTTCTGGCATCGTCCGCTTTCTGATATCAGCAACCGGTTTGAAAGCCATCGAAATCTACCTGCAATAGTTTTTTTATTTACATAATGCACTATAATAATCCACAAACAGCTCGATAATTGTAACCATACAGTACGAAGACAAAAAAACCTGTCCATTAGCCTTTGATGATCTGATGTTGCTTCATCAGCAGTGGGCATTTCTCCATTTACCTTAGGGACATGCTACAATACACCACATATGAACAAAATATCCCACCAACAACATCATCATTACAAATATTGAACAGATAGGTCTTAAGGTGTGTAATAAATGAAGCCAAATTGATTTTGACTATATGCATAAGCGTATTCATCACTAAGCACATGTAATTAAATACACATACCTGAAAATAGTTTAAAGGCGTAATTTTTTTGTGAAGACATAATCACCAAGCAAGTGCATTTATGAGGAAAAGAAAAAAAAAATCTAAAGAAATATTAAAGATCTCTTAATATAGATTAGAAAAAGCCATAACATGAAAAACTTACACGGATGGGAACTATCGTGTGTTGGATGAGATCATTCTGTGTTCTGGCTAAATAGGATCCATCCTCTTTCACTGTGATTTGAATTGGTTCTCTGATGTCAGCAACTGGTTTAAAAGCCATTGAAATCTACCTGCAATAGTTTTTTTATGTACATATGTTAACATATAAAAATAATATATTAATAATGTCTATGAGTTGTTATTTACCAGGTGACGATATATATGCTAAGTGTATATTTAAGTATTGCTTCTTGAAGGCAGAAGATGTGTAAAAGGCAGAAAGTCGTGTGATTATGTTCCAAAGCCTATTAGAAGTATATGTGTTTGCTTTTTGTAGGTGAAGCTTTGTAGAACTCTAAAAGTCTATACAACTTGGATGTTTTATTAAGCGTAGAAAAAAATGTAGGTGTCTGGTTTTTGAGGTCGGAAAATGTAGAAAAGGTGTATGTGCGGTAGTAATTATCATATAAACTAGTTTTTTTACGATGTCGCGCGTTGCAGCGACAACTTAACGTTTGTGAGTGCATTACACGTCTTACGATAATGGCATTAACTATGGAAACGCAAAGAGGTATGGGAATTACCAATTGCATTTTCAATGGAGTGGATCAAATGAGAAAGCCTGAATTAAAGAGTTGGACTTTCAATTAAATGCCTTTAGAATTTAGATACAAAAAGTGAGATTAAAAAGTAAATAAAAACTAAATATCCTCCCAAGATTCTCACGTATGCATTCACCTCCCACCACACCATATGGAAACCCCCACTCCCACCAAACTATCAAAACGCAGTCGTTTCACATCTAGCTCATTTGAAAGCCACTCTTCATCTCCCCAACTTTACTTTCTTCATTCTTATCCATCATCTCCCTTCCTAAACCGCTTTTTCCCCACTATTTCTCTGTGACACACCAAAACCGAAAGACACACTTTTGATTTCGTTTCTATCCAGAACCGTCGCCATCGACGTCGGTTGTAGTAGTAGACGTCTTCCTCCCTTGCCGGCTCAGATCTGGTACATGCATGACTGTAAAAGACGTTAGCCAGCAAGCATCCATAACCCTATAACGCGGCCGAGCACTGCCACCGCAAAACTCCCTTCTGAAACCACATTGACAGTAACCGATTTGAGTACCTGCATCTCCGTCAATCACCCTTGACGGGTTTCCTTCTCAGGCACGAAGAGCAACGGCGGCGCGTCACATCCTTCCGGCAAGTATGACACCTGAAGATGTAGCTTCGTCTTGTTTCTGTTAGGCTAGCCGTTTAGACAAAAGGCGGTAAAGGAGCGAATCGAAACGGTGACGTGTTAGTGAAGTGAAATATGCCAACCAACTGAGCTGTCGTCGGCGCCGACGCCTCACGCATTGCACGGACAGAGAGACGGTGCAATATAGAAGCGGTCGGCGGTGCACTTTAGAGGCAACCTAGTTAGAACAACGGTGGTGGTGTCGAGAATTTTACAGACAAAGAAGGCAGGAAACCAAAACCCAGAATGGTTTCTTTAGGCAAGTTGTAGGTATATGGAAGAAGAGGATGCTGACACGTGTGATGAGAAGGGAAACGTGGTAAAACCTGGAACGTGAGATAGCTACAGTATATGCTACTCACATCAAAATCTACTGATTGTATATATATATATAATATGTATGTGCAGCCGTTTCTATTGTGAGGTAATCGCGTCAAGAAAGTCGGAGTATACAATGTTTTTTGTCACAGTTGTTTGATTATCGTCGTATGTTTCGGTAAGAACTTTTAATGCGTCAGGGGCGGTCACCCGCGATAACGCGACATACAACTGTCCGTGGCCAAAAACCGGTTCTGGTAGGTAAACTCCTATTTTGTCAAGTGACTGACCTTGGCTTTTATTTATTGTCATCGCATAACAAAGCTTTAACGAAAACTGTTTTCTTTTGAACACAAAAGGCAGCTCTTTGTCGTTATGTGTAAGTATTATTTTTGGAATGTAAACACGATGATCTATCATTGTTCCCGTTATTATTTGCGCGTGTATCACTGGTGGCAACAATTGTGTAACAATTAGTCGTGTACCATTGCAAAAACCTGCGGTTGGGTTAAGATTCCTAAGTAACGTGATAGAGGCATTGACCTTTAATTCTAGAGAATGTGGCGGTAGACCGTAAAAGTTAAGCAAATTCAGAAAATCTACAGGATATAACATCTCTGTATCACCGTGATCACCTGCATGTGGTATAGCAGAGTCAGTGCTTGTGTATACTCTGCTCTCGCCTTCACACATGTTCAACACCATAAGATTAATGTCTTGCGCGGTGTCATTTTTTGGACAGACGATTGCTTTCCTAGATAATGCATTTGATGTCGGATTTTGAAGCGTATCGGCGTCATAAATGAATTGTATTAATTCAGATAACGCATTTGGTCCTGGCGGCACTGTGTATGTTGTCGGAAATTGAACACACTTTGTGTTTGCAGGGCCGTCACTCAATGGATAAAAGTTACTCTAGGGATAACAGGCTGATCTTCCCCAAGAGCTCACATCAACGGGAAGGTTTGGCACCTCGATGTCGGCTCTTCGCCACCTGGGGCTGTAGTATGTTCCAAGGGTTGGGTTGTTCGCCCATTAAAGCGGTACGTGAGCTGGGTTCAGAACGTCGTGAGACAGTTCGGTCCATATCCGGTGTGGGCGTTAAAGCATTGAGAGAACCTTTCCCTAGTACGAGAGGACCGGGAAGGATGCACCTCTGGTGTACCAGCTATCGTGCCCACGGTAAATGCTGGGTTGCCAAGTGCGGAGCGGATAACTGCTGAAAGCATCTAAGTAGTAAGCCCACCCCAAGATGGGTGCTCTCCTATTCCGACTTCCCCAGAGACTCCGGTAGCACAGCCGAGACAGCGACGGGTTCTCTGCCCCTGCGGGGATGGAGCGACAGAAGTTTTGAGAATTCAAGAGAAGGTCACGGCGGAGAATATTAATATTAAACTCGGCAGGGTGAATTTCAGAATTGACGTGAAATCTAGGCTATTGTCGTTCATCCACTACAAGATCAACAATTCCATAATCTTGGGCCTCTGTTGCTGACATAAAAACATCTCTTTCCATGTCTTCGGATACAACCCATAAGGGTTTGCCTGTTCTTTGTACATAAACCCTTGTCAGGGTTTCACGTAGTTTCAACAGTTCTCCCACTTCCAGGACGAATTCTCCCGTTGCTACTTCAGAAAAAGAACCTGCAGGTTGATGGATCATTACCCAGATGATAAAAATCGTCAAATACAAAAAGCCGTTGAAACACACAACCAAACTCCTTATGTGACTCAAATCCCAACAGTTTTAAATTTGTCCAAAAACATTACTCTGGGCACATATCATTTCAATTTCTTTCATTATTGACATTAAGCTAAGGCTAAATCACATCCATCACCTTAATGCAAATAAAACGCTTCAGTCCATAACAGCTTAACTTGAATTTCCAAACTAATTATTCTAATATCTTCAATTACAAAATCATCAAATAGCAAATAAAAACATATAATTCTCATAATCCGTCAACTAAGAGTGTCAAAAAATCAGTCCCAAATTTGTTCTAAGTTAATAATACCATATGCATTCAACGTATCAAAATCAGATAAGTTATATAAACCTAAAAAAGTAATGGATAAGGTATAGTTAAAAGACGCAAAAGGATTGGTTAACCTTAGCCTACTCGCCACCGCCGGTGACCCATTGGCAGAACCTTAGAGCTACAATCAAGAACAGCACACCACCAATACCTAATATAAACAATCAGAATCGGAAAGCAACAACCTGCAGAAATAATCGGAGAGAGATCAAGAAGAAATAATCAAATCAGCGAAAAAAGGACCGAGAAGAAACCAAGAAAGAGAGAGAGGCGAATAACAACCAACAAAACCGTCCGCCATCATCTCCGCCCATCAATTGCACTGCGAAAACCACATACGTAGCGAGGGAGGGAGGCGGCGTTACTTCGGAAACAAACGGACTAAAGTCAAATTCATTTGGGGTATTCTCTCAATTCCAAAAAAAAGCAACAGAACGCAAGGTTGCGATAATAGTGGACCACAAAAAGGTTTTGCTAGTACCGCCATGACCATAGACGAATCCTAGGACCTGTTCATTCGATGCTACAGATGCAAGCACTTGGTCATGTATGCGTAATTGTTCAACATTTAACATTTATCGACATGCTTCGTTGGTGACTTATTTAATAAAACTACGCCAAAAATAAAAAAAGCGCCGACGGGATTTTTTTTTAAAAAAAATAAACAAAGTTGCTGAAAACATATGTTTACTATTTGGGTAAAGTAGTATGTTCCCTAGCAAATGACCTATAACTCACAACGAAGTCTGTTTACCATTCTAGGATCGAACCACTGTGTATACAATGATTCATGATAAAAAAAACTCCCCCCTTGAAAATATTAAAATCCAAAAGTATCAAAAACTGAGTTTATATGGGAGAAGATATACCGTAAACACAGCTAACCGCATCTTCTTGTTTCATGCGGAAACAGGGAAAATAGCTTTCAGCTCATTGTCTTGAATGATGGAAGATTGGTGCAGAGTGTAAGACGTTACATGGAGTACACACGTGTGACAGGTATAAGGGGATATTCCTTTGATTCTATCTTACCCTAAGCCTACAGGCCAAGCAGGCAACCACAAGCCATGTTCTATACAACGTGAATGTATGGAAGAGTTATAAGGTCTATTGTGTTTTGGATATATGGATGCCATTTAAAGTTAATGGTGAATGTATGGAAACATATTAACCATTTGTCTTCATTCGAACCATCCAGTGAAGTACCAACTCATACATAAACCCTAGTTTGAATGTGTATATATGTGATTATCTGGTCCTTCTAGTTCGTTATGTTAGTAAGGGAATATACCACAGGTACTAAACCTATTAATGTAGGGGAATAACACATGATACCAAATAGATGTATTAGTTACATCATATAACACATGTGCACCAGGGTTACACCAGGTGGCGCATTACTGGGATTAATATCCTAACAAACATATTGCATGTTACTATTACTATACATTCGTTTAGCCTCATGATTAATAATAATTCAATATATTTATTAAATTTTATTTTCACCCTTATAAAAAGGTAGTTTTTCTTTTATAACATGTGAGCGTTAGCTTTTTCTTAAAAGATCTGAATGCAAAACTATATATTTTTTTCTTGATAGTTCAATATAAAACTTAGTTACACAAACAGCTATAGTGACGAACTGCAATATATTTTTTTAGATACAAAGTATTTTTGGTATCGCAGGTTATTTAGTTACACAAACAGCTGATAACGTAGAAAAGTAAAGTCATGATATTCCCAAAAGGATATCGACAAGTGTTTTAGATTAATCGAAAACCAAAAAACAAATACTAATATCGGTATCAATGTTGTTCGTTCAGTATCAGTTTTGTTCAGTACCGATACTTGACTTAGTCTACGATACAAAAAAATTTTATTTACTAAACAAAAATTGTTTGATTTAACCCAAAAAATAAGGTCGTGTTTTATATCGATTTAAAACCATAAACGAACATCGATATCAATTTTGATAATATGAATACGCTACCGACATTGTTCATTTGGCGTCGGTTTCATTCATCATGGTACAAATTATAAATAATTTGAAACACACGTAAATCATATTGAAATTAATTAACAAATACATACGGCCCAAACAACATCGATACCGGTATTGGTATTCATTTTGATGACTTTTGGTTTCGTAGTGCTTCAGTTTCGATATATTTACTACCCATTATGAAGTTGTACCACACTGCAACGTAACTTTATAACTTGCACCTTTATATTTGTATTTTTTTTAATTAAATAGATACTATTGTAAACACTATATATTTTGTATGAAATTCTCACTACATGGTGCAAGGGAATCACACTTGTTACGATGGTACACTTTCGATTATATCGGGAAAGTATTAGATATTAAGGAAATAGTGGATTTGAGTCATTTGAGTAAAAAAAATAGAGAATTAGATACTTTATAATTATCTATAGAGTTAATTGCCAAAATGGCCCCTGTGGTTTGGCCCAAATTGCTTGTTTGGTCACTTTTTTGAATTTTCTGCCAAAAGCACCCCTCACAGATCGAAAATTGCCAAAATGACCCATATTTAACTGAGTTTATAACGAGGAACAAAAACTCAGTTAAGTCTGAGGGGTAATTTCATCCTTTCATGTTCTAACGTTTAAAACCTCATTTTAAACCTATCTTCTTCATCTTCAGACCTCCTTCTTCTTCCTCTCAATTCAAACCTAATTCCCAAATCATACATACCCTAATTCCCAAATCATACAAACCCTGATTCCCAAATCATACATAAGTGTGGATTTCGTTTGTCTTCCAAATCATACAGGTTTTGATTAACCAACCTAGACGATGGTATTCTGCAAATGTGGAGCTCCTACTATCATACGTGTGTCTTCCACCTCTGCAAACCCTGGTAGGCGGTTTTTCTGCTGCAACAAGAAGGGGAGGACCTGTGGTTTCGTTTGTTGGGCTGAACTACCCTTGGGTCAGATTCCTAGTAGTAGCAATGATAGTGATGAGAATGAAGAACTGAGACTCAACAACACAGCATTGCAGACCTTGGTTGGGACACTCAAATCCGAGAACAAGAAGCTGAAAACTTATCTATGGATGACTTGGTTTGGAATCATCATGTATTATATCATGTTTTAGTTCAATGTAGGTCGTTTTGTAATGATAAAAACTCAATGTATGTTGTTTCTTATTGTAATGATCATCTTTTGTTGAAGTTGTAATGTATGTTTGCAAATGTTCAATTTAGGTTGTTTTGTAGTGATAAATAAAGGTTTGTAATAATCAAGTGCTTATGACCAAACAGAAACATACTAAAGCATTAGTACATAACCAAACAGAAACATACAAAACAAGGTTCATACTTAAAGTAGTCTAGTGCATACATGAAATAGATAAGCCTAATAAGCTTAAGTCAGGAAACATAACCTACAAGAACCAACAAGCCTACTTCCAACGACAATCATCATCCGAACAGTAGTCCGAATCTGTTCCATGCTCTCCTTCATAGGGATCATGGTACCAATCATCCTCATCTGGGCTGTCATAATTCCAGGCGTTCTTTAACACCTCTGGGTCATAGTCTCTACATGGGTCAAGCTCCTCTTCTTCAACCGGTTCTTGAACTGCCTTCCCTTTAGCCTTTTCATCAACCTTTGTAAGCTGTTTAAAATTATCTTCAACCAACTCTTGAACCACCTTTTCATCATCCTTTTTATCAGACTCTTGATCAACAACTTCAGGCTTTTCAACCGGTTGTTGAACTGCAGGTAGTGCAAGAACAACTTGCCTAAACATTATAGTATTTTAGAGATTTTAGAGATGAAATATGAAGTTGAATTGCATGAATGCTTTGCAATATTGGGTCTTTTAAATCAGCTGAACAATTAACTCATCCATCTACCTCAAATCTACCCACTAACCCCATAAATGAACTTCATTGAATGCAACTACCAGACAAGTTTTATAATGTCAGAATGGTAGATAAAATGCTGCATTAGACTGCCAAAATGATACATTATGTTTGGTCCAAACTGCCAAAATGGTACATAAGATTAGACTGCCAAAATGGTACTGGACCAAGAAATGAAACTATGAATAAGACTGCTGCAAATGTTTGGACTGCCAGATAAAGGATAAAAAGGTTGCTGCAAATGTTTATGTTTTTGACAGTTTGACTTTTTAACAGTCTTTTGTTTATTTTATTTTTGACCCATTTTGACCCATTTGGGAATGGTCTTTAACAGTCAATCCATTTTGACCCATTTGGGAATGGTCTTTAACAGTCAATCCATTTTGACCCATTTTGACCCATTTGGGAATGGTCTTTAACAGTCAATCCATTTTGACCCATTTGCAAATCCATTGACTTTGGATTGTCTTTATGTTTACCATTTGGACCCATTTGGCAATGGTCTTTAATAGTCAATCCATTTTGACCCATTTGCATTACAAATCCATTTATTACCCATCTGCATTACAATCCATTTTGACCATTTGGCTATGGTCATTAACAGTCAATCCATTTTGACCATTTGGCAGTGGTCTTTAACAGTCAATCCATATTGACCCATTTGCTTTAACAGTCAAAGACATACAACTACTAAACATACTAAATTCATAGCAACATTGTGCATTACATTTCATTACCATTTGATTACCATTACAGTCATTTCATTACCATTACAGTCAAACAGTCAAAGACATACAACTACTAAACATTTTATTACCATTACAGTCAAACAATCAAACAACATGCACATTGTACATTACATACTAAACATACTAAATTCATAGCAACATTGTGCATTACAATTAGACCAACTTGGCATTCCAGTCAACTGCCACCTCCAACAAGCCTCCTTTCTTTCATGTTAACAGCCCTAGACCACTCACCTGATAAACACATTGTATCATATTAACACATAGACATCCATATTCCATAAGCATAACATTCTATACTTACTTGATACTTTCCAGGGGCATCATATATATATATTCATCCCTGATCAATCATACAAAAAGGTGGTTCCAAGCAAAAACCTATGTCCTATACAGTTATATCATCATCATAGGGAATACAAAATATCAGTATCACTATATATATGCATCAATAAGACTTGCAAATCTAGGTATTTGGAGCATGCTCCCATCTACCCCCCACTCGGCGAAACTTGAGCTTCGGTGTTTTTGGAATGTCACCTAGTTCAGACAGCTTCTTCATCTTCAAGGATTGTCCATCTGATGTACCTTGATCATCCATGTTGTCGAGTTGCATCTTTTCTTGCGACAACAAATGCCCACAATATTCAGCTAACCGATCAAAGGCATCTGGGGGCATCCCAACATTGGGAGGGCGGGTAGACAACTCCGGGATTCCTTCAACTGCCTCCTTCTCAGCTTTGCTAAGATTGATTGGTTGCGCAGACGATGCCATTATGATAAGGATTTAGGGTGAAGAAAAGCAGAGGAAAGAGTGAGTTAATGGTTTGTGTAGTGAGTTAATGGGTTGTGTTAATAGAATATTTACTTTATATAGAAAATCCATGATCAAATCAAGTTGGGGGCATCCCAACAGAGATCACGTCAGCAACTGACAAGAGCTGCCATTATTGTCAATTCACCAGTAGAGGACATCACTCCAAGTCTGACACCAGGTGACGATTTTTCCGGCTGAAGTCAGCTCATGATTACATTATAATCAGTTTCACTATTCAATGGTCTTAACCCAAAGTCTAAATCGTCACCTAGAACTTTAAAATAATACCTAAAAATGGAAATATCCTCTTCTGAATACATAATACCATATCATTCAGCATTGTTGAAACATTACCATCAACATAATCAATATATGCCAGTTTACCTCCGACATATCTACTATCTGGAAAATCAGTCAGCTCACCACCATAATGCAATTCCACTGAAAAAAGCTGATGATTGTTACCTGAAAACAAAAAAAAAATTATTGATCATGTTGAGCAGAGGTGATCGTGTGGAGACAACAACGATGCAACAATAAGCAATAATAACTTACGGTATTTAAGCAAAGGATTGAAATCAACACCCTTGTCTCGAAACTTCCACATTATTGAGCAGAGATGAACGACGAGGATGAGCAGAGAGGAAGAAGAAGAAGAACTTAAACCTTAGGATTTTATTGGGGATGAAAATGATGAAGAAGATGGGTTTAAAATGGGTTTTAAAACATTAGAACATGAAAGGACGAGATTACCCCTCAGACTTAACTGAGTTTTTGTTCCTCGTTATAAACTCAGTTAAATATGGGTCATTTTGGCAATTTTCGATCTGTGAGGGGTGCTTTTGGCAGAAAATTCAAAAAAGTGACCAAACAAGCAATTTTGGCCAAACCACATGGGCCATTTTGGCAATTAACTCTTATCTATTCTACTTAAAGTATAAAGTCGGAGAATACTGACAAAAACGTAAAACCATTCTTCCACTACACCCCTTTAAGTTTGTATATGCTACAGCTTCAACCCCTCTTAGTTTATAACAAATTTATAAAATGTCGTTTAGACCCCCTTTAGTTTCTAACGTTTCAAGGTCACCCCGTATTTTAATTCTTCCGCTAAAATAAAGACTTTGTCACGTGCTTATTTCTATGTAGGTGTCGGTACAACATCAGGTTGTAACGTAAGCGGTATAAATTCACGTTTCGGGTTTCGACGTACGCGGTTTAAATTCACGTTTCGGCACAAAATTCTCGACATTTGTCTGCTAAAACATAATGTGTTTTCATAAATTCAGCCCGTATTATAATTCTTTTACTAAAAAACGATTTCCTAACGCGCTTACATGTAAGTACAAATTCATGGTTCGCGGTAAATTGCATTCGACATAGACAACATAAACCTACGGTTCGACCCAAGGTTTTTGAAAAATAGTTGTATGCATTGTCTACGAATCGTGTGACGGCCATCGTTTTTCTTACATTGTTGCGTGAAAATCGTTCTAGCTCAGTTGGTTGAGCGCCTACCTTTTAACCACGTGGTAGTGAGTTCCAATCCCACGGATGACGGTTTTTTTTTCACAACCATATTTATTCTTCACGGGTTAGATACGTGTCCCCGGGGCAACGGCCGTGTTTAGAGCTTAGTGCCGCTGCGCGCCGCTGGTTGCAGCGGCGGGAAAAAAACTAGTTTGTCACAAAATTAAGTGTTTGAATTAAGGAATTGTGAAGTGGTGTCTAATAGAAAGAATACTTGGATTAGCCCAACACCGGCCCAGACATGTAGGCATATTTTCAACTTTCATACATACGTTAGTACGTTACTTCATTGTTTAGCAGCTTTTGCTTCTAATTGTTTAATATATACCCCCCAAATCTTCCCCTGTCTGTCTGTCGTAAACCCTAGAAATCATAAAAATATCATCTGTAATCAAAATCCAAATGGCAGACTATATACCATTCGAACTTCAAGAGGAGATCATGAAAAGGCTTCCTGTCAAATCCTTGATTCAGTTCCGTTCCGTCTCCAAACCCTGGAAGTCTCTCATCGATAGCTCGGCTTTTATTAAGCATTATAGCACCAGACACCAACACCAACATATGCTTGTAAGGTATGAAGGTCGACTTGTAAGGTATAGAGATCCAGATGGTAATGATTATAAATATGTTTCAATTGTTGACGATGATGATTCTTTTCCCCATCAGAAGTTTTCCCTTACCCTTTCTCTATTGGTTGATATGCTTAGACGTCCTAGGATAATCGGTATTTCTCATGGCTTGTTGTGTTTGTACGACCGTGATTACTATCGTGATGGCCGTAGAAAGGATTTGGTTGTTCTCTGGAATATTTCAATTAGAAAAGCCATTGCTGTTGTTGTGCCTAATCCAATCGAAGGTGTATATGCAAATGTTTTAGGTTTTGGAGTTTGTCGTGTGACTACTGAACCTAAGATTGTCAAGGTCACACAAATCACTACCTGGAAGGATATGGAAAGTATATGTACCACCCATGATCAGGTTGAGGTTCTTAGTCTTAGCACAAGGGTTTGGAGAAGTCCTCATGGCAATGTCCCTCGTAAACCTTTTTTCTTTAAGTTGTATAATCAGGTAGCCATGGATGGAGTTTTTTATTGGCTTGTTTCTGAACGGGTTACCATGGATGCTGAATTTAGCTTAAATAATCTGATTCTTTCATTTGATATGACAAGTGAAGAATTTACAGAAATAACCCTCCCAAATAGGTTAGCCTACCAGTCAAATCGAATTTTGTCTCTATCGAAGCTAAAAGAGTCACTTGTTGTGTTTGAATATGATGAAGTGGTCATGTCAGAGTTTGTTGTATGGATGATGGTGGATGGAGTTACACAATCATTTACAAAGCTATTCACTTTTACACTAGATAGAGATGTTCTAGTAACGGGATTTCGGATGACTGGTGAACCTTTAATTGAAATTCTAGTACAAGGAGATGATCGTGCAGAACTTGCTGTTTACAAGCCTGATTCAAGACACATTGAGAATCTTGGGATTGATGGAATAGGGAAATCATTTTCTGGGCATCCTTACAAGGAAACACTGCTTCTCCTTGATCAACCAGATTTTATGGTTTATAATGGCTTTTGAAGCATACAAGCAAGGTATAGAGATTGAGGTGCAATACAAGATGGGCCTCAAATTTCAAGATGATTTTGTTTCAAAACTAACGTACATGATTTTATATTTGGTACGCTCTCATCACCCCATGTTTAGGCAATAAATTTTTAGCTATTCTAGTTCTAGGTTTAAGTTCAAATTTAATTTACACGCATGTCTTTTGCTTATAACTGAAATGTTTATCTTCCCCGAGAGAAATCTTCATGAATTTGATTTTCAATCTGTTTATTACTGTGTAAAAGTTTGAAGAACATGGTGATGATTACATTACTATTCCCAGCATACTTACTTTGATTAACGTTAAGCATTAAATAGCTGCTGAAGTTGAAGGTTTTGCAGGGTGTGTATTCTGTAATAGCTAAAAGTAAATGTTACAACTTGGCTGTTTAGTTCAGGTCAACATGAAAAAAAGGAAAATCAATGTACAAGTTATAGTAGTCAAAATAATATGATTAAAGCATGGAGTTTTCCTATTTGAACCAATATGGTGAGTTGGTGATGAGAATGTTGTGTTGACATTAGCTATTTTAGGATGCATTGATGCAATATTATGGATAGACCCATATGAATGTGCCAATTTGGATCTCTTAATGTTACTTTTTAAATGAGTTCATCTGAGATCTTAGTGTTCTTTATAAATTTAGTCAAAGAAGACCATAACTCAAGTTTATAGATTGTTTTAATTGTATAAATGAGCTATCAACTTGCTATATTGATTATGTTGTGGTTATACTGTTTACATTGTGTAGGTCATCTTTAATGGTTTCAAGAACCCTTCCGGAAGTTCTCAACAGCCCATGTTTAATGCCCAGTGAAGTGAGATCTCACACATTTCTTTTCCATGCTTTATTTATTTTGGGTTATCAATGTGTGTATGGTTTGGTTTGGGCTTTGACTAAATTAGAAGATTTACCGTGGATGGATAGCATCCACAATGAATGTTTGGTTTATACATAGGTTTGGATTGGGTTGATTATGGGGATAGACAAACATGAAGCTGTGAAGAGACAAACTAGACAAGGTTACTTAATGAAACAGACAACACTAGTTAATACATAAAGTAATACATAAATTATAGCTTTGCTTATTTTAATATCCATAAATTATAACTGTCTTATTCTAACTGATTGAAATAGTCAACATATGGATGAACAGGTTATGCCTGGAAGAATGTCCAAACCAACCTCTTATGAAGTCTAAATTTCAAATCAAATACATTCTCTTCTCATTTTTTCTTGGATTCTGATGATCTTGTTATTCAAACATGATGTAATAATCCAGTTCTTGACCCTCAAGTAGGTCTGGTTTCTTGAATTTTAGGACGATGAGAATTAAGCTATGTTAAGACGGGCGGGTGTGGTATCAGGTCATACTAGGTTTCAAAAAAGGTTCAATCGGGTCAACACATGTTTCAGTTAACTTTGTCAAACGTAAATTGCAATGATTGAAATCAGGCAAATTCATTTTATCATTTCGCAAGCAATGAATTTGTAGAGCATTTCAGGCATCATAATATGTTCAAGCATCATCATCTTTAGCGCGATCCTCAATCATAGAAATATTATCAAGTGAGCATTTAAAAAAAAAAATCTCTCTGTTATTTTATTATACCCCCGCTGATTAATTATAATTGTAATCATCATATTCATAAACAGTCTTGTCTTAACAATCTAATTTAACTCCACATCCAATTATCCAAACACCCCTATAGCTCGTTTTGGCTTTGAAACACGTATCATGGGGTTTAATTAAATAATTGACATTATTATATTTTACGCATCCATTAATTCAAAATGTTTGAATTAATATAAAATTACCAATTTGACTCTTTTATGATTTAAAATAAATCAACAAAATGTGACATCTTCTTCTCTTTATATACAATTCTTAGGTTGAATGGTGCAAATGTAAAACTGTAATGAGATAGAAGAAATTAAATAGGTACCCGAGTTCAATTTAAGTCTATTATCGGCATATAACATTAGGAATGTTAAATTCCATATTGAAAGCGAAGTCTAATTGTGTACAACGAATTGATTTACACCACAGCCACGTTCCCATGCATCACCCCTCCAATTTTAGCATTTCCTTTTGTTTATCTTCTTCTACTTATGAAGTCACTTCCTAAGGTTATTAGTGGTAGTAACAGTGAGTTCCTAATTTAGCTCAAATTTTATGTTTTTTCATCTCCATTTGTATGCATATAAATAGGTTTATGAGTTTGATTTTGATTATAAAGGAAACGGGTAACTTTGTAGCAGGGCCGGTCCTGAAAATTCAGGTGTCCGGGCCGAGCCACGAAATATGTGTCCCTTAGTCTTAGGTCTTTTAAGCAATGTTTTCATAACTGAAGCGGACATTGAACCAGTGTCCTTACCGGTTCCCTAGTCGGACCGGTCAAACCGGATATAGAACTGAAAGTGTCGTAATAATTATAAAAATTAATATGTTTGGCTAATTGGCTCATAAAAAACCATCATTTCTTTTAATTCCGTAATAATTTGAAGGGCCATTATTTTATATCTAGACTTCAAAAGTTTTTTTAATAAAATGAATTTGAATTGCATCATGTGTAAAAGCGTAAGACAATTACTGTTTTGTAGTACTACTATATATTAAAATTTACTGCAAAGGCTGCATAATTACTGTACCACAACACAAATCTCAAGTAACACACTTCAACTATTTTTTTTTAATTTTGTTGTATCCTTCTAATCTAGTTTATTATGTATGACTCATCTTTTTTCTTATCTACTCTTCACCTTCTTGCGTTTATAACCAGTGATGTTTAAGATAGGATCTTTTTTTGGGTCGAAAACAGAAAGAAAATACTTGCAGAAAGAAAACACTCGTTGTCGCTCAAAGTGCCCCTTTAGAAATTGGGCCCGGGCCGGGAGTCCTCCCCGCACCCCCTTAGGGCCGGCCATGCTTTGTAGAATAGTAATCATATTCTCTCTTAATATTGTTTTGGTCCTCTTGAATACCATTCTAGTTATCTCAACCCAATTCGTATATAACAATTGGTATCAAAGCATTCATGACCCCCCCCCCCCACCCCACCCATGGCTGCTCACAGTAATTTATCCGAAATTGAGTTCCGTCACTGGATGGATGAATGAATTAATTGCGAAACGCAAGTCTTAGTTGCAAACCATCTTCAATGAACTCCGGTTGATCATCCAAACTGCTCTGAAAGCCCTTTAATCTCCTACACCTCTACCAACTGTTTCCACCACCACACTGCCAAAAACAAACCTTAAAACCATCGTCTTCACTTGAACCGTTGGAACCAACGCCAACTCTGTCACCAAAATCGTCGTTGCTATTATGTGTGACAATAGTAAACAATCCACCTCCAAGCACCCCAAGACCATAACAAAAATCCGTACCAATCCCGTTGGCACAAAAAACCGCACATGCATACGACAAAAAAGGCACCGCGACTATGTTGGCATCCAAACAAAACCCTATGTCGTCTCTGGTTCCAACATCAAGGGTTACTTCTGGGTTGGGGAAGGCAAGGAATACAAGAATGACGGTGAAGCAACACAAATTAACGGATCAACCCCAAACCGAGACCGATATCTGTCATGGGGTTACACTATAACTAATCCGAATGCTACAGGGAGAACCAAGTGGTGGCCATCGTGATGTTTTTACTCCAATGGTCTACTTCCCTCTCTAGTTCATCACACAAACTAAATTCCCTCTCTAGTCATTTTCAACCTCTATTCTAAATTATCCAATCCAATTGGTACATCACAGAAACTAAATTCAAAATATTCTAATTTAATTAATTTACTAATAATTTTATTGTTTGTCATGATAGATCTTGTTATGGACTGGAATCATTGCAAGGTATGGGACTTATCCCACATCGGTTGTATGGGCAACCAATGTGGGGTTTCTAACCCAAGTGGGCTCTCTCTCCCATCAGACTAGTATTTTGGGATGAGTTTTCATGTTTGGGTTATAACAGATCTCAAACCAAAGGGCATTTGACCTACTAGTTTTAAGGTGTATAATACATTTTAAAATATATTCTGTACTTTAATTAATAACGAATATTCTATATCCAAATTTAATGGCTTAATTCTTTTAATTTCTACAAAATTTAAATTTCTTTTATATATATTCTGAAGTTGAACTACTGGAAAGTCACTTATCAGATTGTCGTAGGTGCATAAAATCGTATAAATATTATAACCTTAGATCATGAGATTTGTTTTCTATAATCTATCGGCTTATTAGAGTTTGATAAGTATAAACGAATATTTTCAGGAGCAGCGAGCTCTAGATATTTTCGATCTGTAATAAATATTCGGGTTGAGACTACATTTCGCAGAAATTTCAAATGAATAACCGTATAAGTGGATCTATATAAAACATTATCCATATCGTAGAAATAATTTCAAGAGATTCATGGAGTGGAATCTTCTGATAATCAAGATAGTGATCAGGAATGATACCTTTTAGAATAGACCATTCTTGTATCGAATAAAACATAGATATTATGTTGACCAAACTAGAGGATCACCTAATACTATCTTTAAGGTATTGGCAACATTTGTTGGGAAGTACAAGAATTCTCTCCAACATTGGATAGGGCACCTTTTCCTTTATAGTATCCTATGTCCCTACACGGAATCCTGTGGGAAGCGTCCGGATATACCTCTCATAAGGGTCCGGATCTCTTTTTGCCACAGGGGTTGCATAGAGGACATGCAGCCATCTTTGATTCTATGTACTGATTTGATCGCTAGGTTTTAATCAATTCTATATACTGATGAATATGGTTATGAACAAGATTCTTATTTCAAGTTTTAGGCTGCAATGAACGGGTCTGATTTTTAGAATTTCTTTTTAGAACAGAGGTAATGATATATTACACTTTCACACTTTCTCAAATTTTTACTGGATTCTCAAGTCTTCGGACTTGATTTCCAATAATTTCATTTGAACGATGAGAAGAAAATAGATATACACTAGGATATACATATTTGTCTTTATTTTCTTAGAATAAATAACTAACTTCATGTTTGAAAGCTTAATTTGTCACGGGGAGACTTATAAATTTCTAGAAATTAACATGTCGTTAGATTATCTATGGGACCTAATATTCGGGTCGGAGTTTTAAAACTCAAGATATCATAAGTTGGGATAAATAACTTAAAAGATCTCAGTAGACTACAAAATCTCGCCTAAATATGGGATACTTTGACATGTGCTTTATTCATATGGAATTAAGAACATGATATACTGAGGTTGGGCAGTGATATTGATCGAGTGAGGGTAGTTTCTAGGATTCTAGAGTAATGATTGATAATAGTGCTGATAACCGAAGCGTTGATATATAATATGAACATATCGTCTATAGATTTGTTTAGAATCGGGTTTCAAACTTTGATGAACAAAACTAAATGGTGAAAGTTTTACTGAGAATGAAGTCGAGGTGCTAGGTTTTTATATCGTAGATGTTTTTAGACATGGTTTCGAGTTAAACATTTAATGAAAGAATGTTAATCTAGAAAAGGAAAGTGATCGGGATTATTTCTGGTGGAAATTTTGAATATCCAAAGGATTCTAGAATTTCTAGTGACTTGTGAAAGACATGCTTTAGCCTATAAGTGAATGCTCATCCCAAGAGTTCCCAGGTAGGCATACGGGTCCCGCGGTTGATTAGGATTTATATGAAATGCCAACCTTAGACAGAAAACTCAGGATACAGGCGCTCACCCTTCCAGATTGCACGTGTCTCGTCATACTAGTGATCCCAAAACTTCTGGAAAAGAACGTGATTATATACTAATAAGGTTTCGAATTGTAATACAAGGATGTTTTCAGGTGGAACATTTGAATTAAGTCTAATGAGATAGACTTTTAAACTTTAATATTTGTTTAGGATGGGATGAAAATATCTTTTAAATGTCTCGATTTAATATAAGCATTAATCTTACTTCTGTTGATTCGTTCAGATCGTGATGTTACTGATACTATTTCTTGATAATACGAGTTGGATTCTGATATTCTTTTATCAATTTCTTATAAGATTTCTATCTTGACAATAGTTTTCTAGGTTCAAGGAATTATCTTGCAAGACGGATAGAACAAAGTTTTATAGAATATATATATATATATATATATATATATATTTCCGGATATATTTGTAAAAATATTTGTACTAATGGTTTCATATGATAAGTTAGGGTATATTCTTATAGAATATATTTATTTTCACTCAGTTTTTATTCGAATTTTATCGGATAAATAATATCGATTTGGAAACTTGATCATAGGAATGCTCAAGTGGGAGTACCATATTTGTACAAATTTATAAAATTTCTTTAATAATCGGATATATATATATATATATATATATATATATTCTAATTAAGTCTGATTTCGAATACTTTTAAACATGAATTTATTCTGAGGAAGGTTACTACCTTTGATTTTTCTTATCTTTTGAATAGATATAACAAATTTGATAATTTTTCATTTGATATGATCTAAAACTTACGTTGTTCTTATATTTTTCTACTAATACGAGAGATTGAAAGAATATTTCTATAATAACTTATCTATACTTTATAAAATTCTTGTATTTCTTATATTTTGGTATTACCAAAGAATTTTCTAGAATTCAATCGTGCCTGTAAACTCACAATTTTCTGGCCACAAAAATTGTCAATTTACCTCACAATATTATTCTAGTAATTTCCTTGATAATTTTCTATACTTTCTTATAATTTCTATTGACACATATTTCTTTCTAAAATATTTTTGGTTGATCTTGGATCAGAAGAGGATTTCTATTAATTAAACCTGCTGCTCTGATACCACCTGTAACGACCCAGGTGGCGCAGCGGATTAGCATTAACAGGTTTAATTGTAATGATTACATTAAACTGAATTTCAATACTAATGAAATACATAAAATGTAGCCATAGCATCCTCTTCTTATCCAGATCTTCTATTTGTCAGCTTTCTCTTTAATATCTTGTATCAATACCTGACCACATGCTTAAAAGTACGTTAGTATTTTCATACTAGTGAGTAATGCCAAAGTCTTTAAACAACCTTTTCGACACATAATTTACGCATGCATGTAAATATCCGGTCATTCTATTTTCGAGTATAGATCGATTATACATGGTCCCGTAGCCTCTAATCGGCCCGGGTCTATACTCTATGATACCGAATGGATCCATTCTACGTGATTTCTATTCGACCGAATTCTATTATATAACATGATCATGATTCGATGATATTCTATTAACAACTCGATAACACTTTTATAATATAAACCATATAAATACTTTGATAACGACTGGACAAGCATGTAATCACTCCAAAAGCTTTATAATAAAACGGGGAAAGGATCATGTACTCACCTCTATTGTATTCTCCCGGATTCTGTAGTCTATTTCTTAACGGTATAATCTCCAATAGTACCTAATATGTTTTATAAATATTAGCGCGTGTAAGGCTTATGCACGTGATAACTGTGGGGGACAATCCTGTAATATTATATTCTTTTATATTCTGGTGTATTTATATAGAGATATCCGATTTAATATTGTCGGGTTAATATTATCGTCCCACTCGTTCCACGTTGGTAATAATAATAATAATAACTATAAACAATCTACCTCCTCGTGTCTTTATATGGTTGACGGGTTCAAACCCGGTTCGGTTATAGGACTGAGTTAGGAGTGAGATGATGAAGCGATGATCACCACTCGAGACCCCGTCACCAAAGACGGAGATGTGACCGGAGATAGGTTTGAAGAACAGTTGCAGGTCATGGTCGGAGATAACAGGACCGAACGTTTACAGGAGATGATCGGAGCTGTTTATTGTAGCTGACGAAGGTGGTGGTTTCGGGTACTGTCTGGAACCGGTCACCTAAGATAAAGACGACCGGAGGAAAAGGTTACATGGATGGTTTGTTTCGGGTGTTCGACGTTCGAAGATGTACGGTTAATGGTTGGAGGTGGGACGACTTTACTGTGAATCGGTGGTGGTGATGGTGTCGCCTGGAGATGAACGACATGGACCGGATACGAGCAGTGGGTTTACGGTTTTATTGTTATTGTGAGATAGTCCACCGGAGGAGGGCGAATGGGATGGTTGTTGTGGTTGTATTGGTAGCCGGAGACGGAGCTCGGCCGGAGAAGAGGACCGGAACCGGTCATCACCGGTTGTCCCTATCAACCCGAAACCTTCTCTCTCTCTCCTCTTTTTACTCACGTCTCTCCCTCTCTCTTCTATTGGTTCTCTTTCTTTTGGTTTGTACAGAAGTTGGTGTAGGTTATGTAATATGTGCATGGGTTATTTATATATTATTATGGATGTAATGATTATATAATAATGGAGGTGGACACATGGGTTACTTTGGAGAGATTGTCATTAGTGAGAAGGAGGTGAGTGTATGCGTGAGAAATAAGCAGGAAGGGATGCATGAATGTGAATATCTAATATTGAATGGATAAGTGCATGAATGTCTTGCTTAGATGATGATGATGATTGACAGGTGGATGGCTAGGTGGTGATATTATAAAGGTGGAGTGTTGAGGTTGGGATTGAGTGCATGAACTTAATGTTGAGATGATGATGGAGGTCGACAGATGGTCATATCTTGGAGGTTGAGTGTGTAAATCAAAACAATACAAGGATGGTGCATTAACTGAGCGTGGATGGTAAGCAGGGAAAGGGTCGGTTAAGTGTACTAAGAGGTGTGCATGGATGTGGATGATATATATATATATATATATATATATATATATATATATATATATATATATATTTAAAGATATTTTATGTAGGTGCATGCATGAGGAAGGATTCATGTGAATGCTCCAACCTATTCAAAGAAGTTTGTCGTATGAGGAACAATTATTAATAATAATTATTATTTAACAATCTTTAATAATTTATTATTACCTTAATTAATCATAGTTTATATATATAATTTCGGGTATTTAACAACGAGGTGTTACAGCTAATCGCCCCCTACATAGCCTAATCGCCCCTAAGCACCTTCAAGCCCCGAATAGCGTATAAATGCACCCAAACACCCTAGAAACCGTCCAATAACAATGTTGTCACACCCTCAAATTCCCACATGCGGAGTTCTACCGCGAGGCGTGTGACACACCAGGATCCAAGTCAACGGTCACAATAAACGACGTCTATATGTAAAAACATACGTAAATAAAAACCATGCATAAGATTAAAACCAACATTCGACAGTGCGGAAGCATTCAAAGTTTACAAAAGTCATGCGTAAATAAAAACATAAGTTCAAAGGTTTAACATAAGAAGACGTGCATGAATGACCCTAGACGCGAGACGACTCCAGTGCGACTCCGTGCGCCTATCTGACAGCTGCTACCTTAGCGACCTGAGAAAACATGCTAAAAGAGTCAACATATAATGCTGGTGAGTTCACAGGTTTTATTTAAACGTTTAAAGTGATCCTTCGAAAACCGTTACCGTCACTGTTACTACTATGCTTGTGAGAACGCTAGCTAGGCGCAGAATAATATTACTACTACGGGTGAAACCATTGCTGACTATGTCGTTTAATGACCCTTAATTCCTATGGACTACCGTCATCACCGGTATGCCTTGTGTTTTTAGAGACAATATGCACCCGCCCGACCTCCAGCCGTCGAGTGGGGCTTGTCAGTTCCCAATAGCGCTATCCACATTTCCCCGCCATATCCCATGTTAGTGGTTTCTAAGGGACTTTTTGATGAACCGTATAGTAATAAGATGTAAGCCATAGTATAACACAAAAACGAGTCATGAGTCATAAAAGAGTTTAAGCATGTTTCTCCCCCGAAAGCAAAAACCGTAAAATGTGGGGCCGTGAACTCACCTTAGGTTGCGTCTTCTGTTAAATGAGTAAACCGTTTATGTGATATGATAGCCCCAACTAGTGGCGACCTATCATAAGATATGTGTCAAGTTAGACTAATAACCCGTCGGGTTCATTAGTACCTAAGTCCAGTCCATGACCATTATGTGTTTGATAAACGTGTTTGACCGACAACCAGGCTACGTAAGACAAGACTCGACATCCCATTGGTGACCCGACATTCCACGTGTTCATCTCATACATAAACATATACAAAACATGCAACTTAGTACTTAAAATGTGTTAAAGTTCAACGAGTCTAACACATAGGTCAAATAACGCACAAATAAGTCCATACACGTCTTACTATGTTACTAGGCATGTCACGGGGTTCCTAACATGTTCCTAGGTGTCAAATCGGGTTTCGGAATGTCAAAATACACTTACGACAGCTGTACACGCGATTAGGAATTTAGCATGCAATTAGGAAAAATCAACTGGTGATTAGGATTGGTCAACAGGCAATTAGGATGCTAATCGCCTACCTTAGCAGGCGATTATGGTCCTAATCGCCTCCTAAGGGTCCTAATCGCCTACCACATCAGGCGATTAGGATGCCTAATCGCCTGCTGCAGATGCGCGACGCATTTTCGCGCGTTTAACCCTTCAAATCAGATCCGAAACATGTGTAAACACCCAATATCAATCCTAACACCTTAACAAACATATTTCAAGCAAAACCCCTAAGTTATCATCATTCTAATAGTCCCGAATGCGAGCGTTTTCCCAAAATAGTAAACTTAACATGTAAACATCACATCAACATGCAAGAACTTGCCCTAAATAGCAAATATCCAGATTTCATCACGTAACCACGTTGTCCGATAGTATCCTACTGCTCTAGCATCATCCTAAAGCAAACCCTAACATCATACAATCAACAACACACTTCATAACATCCTTAATCATTCAAAATCATTCAAATGGGTCAAAACATCAAACATCAACAACACACAACCAAAACCATCCAAACTCCTAGGACATCATCACACTAACTCATAACAGCCATAAACACCTTAATAACACAAGAACAATCATGTTTCAATCATAAAAATTCTTCCTTTAAACACATATAACACATATAACATGCATAAATGTTTGGGTTTGTTTAAAAACGGTTTTTAATGGATTTTCAAAGACAAAAACATTTAAAAGTCAGGTCTGGACTTTTAGGGAACAAAATATAATCATTTAAAGGTTTGGGGATGAAGAACACACCTTAGATTTAGGAGAAAATGATGGGTAAAGCTTGGAAATGGTCGTTTTGATGTAAAAACGAGTTCCAGAGGGTGTTTGTGAGTTGGGATGGGTTATGGGACGTCTAGGGTTGCACAAATGGTGTTTTAGAGGTCAAGGGTGGTATTTATAGGCGTTTCTAGTCATCAGGTGCAGTATGGGCGATTATGCAACCTTATCAGGCGATTAGGGCTGCTAATCGCTAGCCTTATCAGGCGATTAGCCCCCAATCGCCCCTTAGGCAAGCCCAATCGGCCCCTAAGCCCCCTAATCGCCCTCCTGTAGGCGATTAGGGCTCCCTAATCGCCTGCAGGGCCTGGTTTTGGGTATTTGGCGCGTTAAACCCCATTTTAACATATGTTAACACGTTTTCACATACCGACAAGTCACATAATGATTATAAACACATAATACATGAAAACAAACACGTTCACACTCGTTCACCAATTCCCGAGACTCGAGACCTGCGTGTGTTAAAACCCCAATGATGCACGACTCGACTCGACTGACCCTGTCATGTGTAACGTATGCACGACTCGCTAAGGTAGACTTACTGAGTTTTCAAAAAGTTAATTACCGAAGTTTGCCGGGTGTCACAAATGTATACTAGCCTAGGGACATCATGTACTAACAGACTCCCCCTTGGACCAGGCTAGTATACGATTACGAGCCATAAACTGCTCGATAGACCTAGCCAACGACCTTTAGAGACCTATCACTAGCTAGGGACATACAGATAATGCACTTACAGACTCCCCCTTGGACCTAGCTAGTGATTTACAGACTCAACCTATCATCTAGCTGGGGACACACAATAAGTGCATTTACAGACTCCCCCTTGGACCTAGCTAGATATATATTGACTTCGAGTCCTCACGTCTTCATGTTCAGCATTCTTCAACTTAGGGTGACATCGCAATGTATAACCCCTGAAAGCTTGAACATATCAACTGATTTGAGCTTTAGTCGTGGCTTCATAAGATCTCGTCTTAGTCGTCGATTTGATTCGATAAGTTGGGAGGAAACAAGAAATCTCCGCTTTTATGATTGACGATTCTGTGACTTGGACGAAGATCAATATCATCATCACTTTCATTTCTTGACTCCCATCTTCTTCAGCTTCGATTGCTGGAGCTCTACCACGATCTGGTTTCTCTGAAGATGAAATATCGGGTTCTTGCTGTTCAGGATGATCTTGTTGTTCAGGTTGGGGTCTTGTTCAGATTCAGTATTTGTCGTTTGATGCATGATGAGCACATTAGTTGTATTTGATCCTGCAGAAAAAATTAATAAAAACTGCACACAAACTACAACTTATATTAGATCGACAAATAATCCGGACTCAATCAAATTCTTGAAGATTATCATTTGATGAACCTTCAAGATTTGTCCATTTTGACCACCAATTTGAGAGAGTAGTCATTCTCCCCCTGAACATTTAGATCTTTTCAAATTTCATCCTGAACTCTCACGATTGACAATTTGTGACCCTGAAAGTGACATTTGACCCTTGAATTTTCTAAAATTTAGATTTTATTTGTGTTTCGGCTTCGGATCTGAGATTCCAATTGAAGAATACTTGTATTCCAACACCGGTCAATCAAAAATAAAAACAAAATAAAATCTTTTTGGTTTTTTTTTTTAAAGATAAACAACCAGAACTTAAAAAATGCATGAAAAGTAAAAACTATTCAAAAGCATATTTTTGAGAGTTTCATCTGTTAGGGAAACATATCAGTGTACGGACTAATCTAGAACACTTATGTGTTCAGTTTTAATTCAAATTACCAATAAGCATCCTACAACAACTGCCAGTATTGTTGTCCACCTAAACTCAAAATCAAGTTTTATCGCTAGGCACTTTAGATACGTTAAGGTAATATTAAGACTGATTAAAGGTGTTCCCCGCACACGCGACATATTCCCGCGTCAAGGCATGCACAAAGCTTCCTCGTAACCGGTGGATAAGCTGTTGTCATCCGTATTTACAAGGAATGGACTGATCAGTGGTGATCAGGTCTGCAAAAACGCTACAGCAGAGAGACTAGTGAGATCCAGACCAGGGTTCAAGTCAAATACCGTATATTTTGATTTTTCACGGTACGATGCTTTAGGTATATGAATTGATACATTAGAGCGATTCTCTTCTAGAATAGGGTTTTGGCATTCATGATCTTTTTGCTCTTAAAGGATTCCCAGACGTCTCCTCATCAGAATTTATTCTATTTTTGTTTTTATTTTCTTTTTCTGGGAATGGCAAAGAGGTGTCTCAGTTGTAGGCTGCGAACCCAACGTACGTCACTTATGCCACCCCATTTTATTTTGAGAGTCGTACAGTTCACCCCGGATGTACCAACCTCTTAAAGACCAGAAACCTCGGATTTTGGCATTCTATCAACAAGATTTAGGCTTTTAGACCATATGCGAACGCGACGTTAATCCACACAATCCTCAGTTGATTTAGGTTTATATCACCGTGCCGAGCTTGGAAATGATTTCGAGCCTACCAACACATCATTGTAGAGGCTACTTATCAGATCCAATATTTTTAAGATGATAAAGGTCCAGACAGTCCGACTGATAGGTTAATATCATCTTCCCTATTTTCACCAAAGAAACTCATTTTTGCATTTTTCAATTTTTTTTTTAATTTTTGTATTTTTCTGAATTTTCTCCCCTTAAAAATTTAAAAATTTGCGAAAAGAAATTTTTAATAAAAATATTAAAAATGATTTTCCGATGTGGTTTACTCAGATTTTCCCAAAATGCCTTTTACCTTTCAAAGATAGTCAAATTTAAATTTGTCAAATGGTTTGGTAAAACTTTTGGCAATTCGGTAGTCAGTGTGGACATAAATAATCACTGGATCCTTAGTGATTGTTATGGAAGTTACACTATTAATAAGAGGATGGAGGTGATAAGAAAATGCAAACCGTAGTCAAGCATGTGTATAGAAGTATCCAAAGATAAACCTGGAAACAGCAGCTCAATGCAGCTACCTGATTCGGTTTCGCAGGTTGCAGGAAACACATGTGACGCCCTCCCAAGAACTGATATCCACCCGTTGCGGATCCAGCTTCAATGTTGTAACCACCATAAACAAATTCACTAAAGTCAACGAGATCCAACTTATCGCCATTAGGGTACCATAGACCTTTGGTTGGTAACCCTTTAGATAATGAAGGAACCGTTCTACAGCAATCACCCAGTCCACTCTTATTCATTACTGACATCCGTTGTTAAGTCGAAACACTGGGTCTTGAATTATTCTCATCGAGCATCTTCTTTTCTTTATTCTTCTTCGATAACAAATCCCCTCCTTAATTGTCCAAGGTTTCATATCCTCCAAAGATATTCTGATTAATTTACTGGAGCAATATGACACCTATTTTGTGCTAAGATGCCCCACTGTCAACAATTAAATGACTGTTGATAGTTCCTCCTGGAGTACCCTGCACACTTGTTCAAAGATTAGTTCTCGAGGGGGACCCAGGCTTTGACCATCTCTGGTCGGCCTAGGTCATCAATCATAGGCAGCTCCATCCATCTACCATGAGGGGTAGGTGTTTTCACATCAGTCGCAGTTGATGTAGATGGTGCTAATGAAGCGGATAAACTCACAGATGGTGCTTCAGCTGCTTTTGGCTTCCAAATCTGGTCATGCTTATCCTTTACAGGTCTTTGCTTGACAGATTTGGGTGGTACCTGAGACTTCACCTTTGGGTCAGCCAGTGGCTTTGCCCTTTGGTTAGTCTTTAGACCTGCTTTTGGTCCTCCCTTGGTTTTTGCAACCTTGGGTTGGGCCTTTGAGCTTGATGCCTTATCAGCTTTAGGCCTTGCACCATCAACAACAACCTTTTGTTTCTTTTTCACATTCTTTGGTGTCACCTGAACTTGTTGTTCAGGTGTCTTGTATCTTTGGTTGTTGTATTTAGGGGGCTTAAGTGCTTTTCCCTTTAATTTTCTCAGATAGGGACAATTTGCAATCACGTGTCCAACCTCGTTACATTCATAGCATGACCTCCACTCTTCATAGTACTGAGGTTCATACCGTGACTTTCTCGAGCTAACCTGAGAAAGTCTAGGGCTACAGCTCCCTTGTGAGCTTCTAAATCGAGAGGTACTCGGATATGAATTATAATCAGATGATCTTGGTGAAAAATTTCTTTGATGATTTTGTAGAGAATGTCTCATCTGATCAGTACCTTTCGATTTGATGGGCTTAAGTTCATTGAACTTTGGACCCTTTTGATTTTTTTCAGATCGATTCTTTTGATTCACATGTTTGGTGGGTTTGCGTTCAACATGTTGCTTTTGATCAATTAGTTTTCTGATATTAGCTTCAGTAACTGGTATTTCCTCAAAAATATGTTTAATTAAGGATTGATCAACATATTTAATAGGAAACTCTTTATCAGAAAACAATTTGTTAGATCCCACCAACATGTACAGCCCTTCTGTGCCTTCAGGAAACTGAAAGTGCTTCTTTTCCGGTTCAGGTTCACACAAAATGTGATTTTTAATCGAGCTATGTGAACCTGATTGAGCCTTCTCAGTCTCCTGGGATTCTTTATAAGAATCCACAAGGTTCACCTTCGGTAAGGCCTTTGGTTTCAATTTCACTTTCCGTCTATTTACAGAACGTTTATTGTAACCAAGTCCTTGATTTTCCTCTTGCTGAGACTGGTTTTTAATATCAATATCATTTTTATTTAGCACAAACTTTGCGAACTGAAAACCATCTAGCTTATGTTGGGCTTTTTCATACTCTGATTTTGTTTGAGCTAATTCTTTCTTTACTTCCTCAAGAGTTTTAGAAAGCTCAGAATTCTCTTTCATTAAAATTTCATTTAAATTTTTAAGCTCCATTTCATTTGCTTTCAAAACTTCATTGATAGTTATACAATTAGCTAGATCGCAAGTAAGGGTCTGGTCGTTTTCAGACATCCTTTCAACCATACTTTGGAGTTTGGCACAGTTAGAACAGACAAACCTGGAAGACCCTTGTACAATAGGTTCAGTTCCGTGCTTGATTTGAATTCCAACTTCTGGATTTTGATCATCAGCATCTTCCTCTTCTGATTCACTCTTTTCAGAAGTTGAACAATTTGCATCAGCTCTGTTGATTTCTTCAGAACTTCGTTCAGGATATTGTTCACTGGATGATGATTCACTATCTGCATATGTACTCTCTTCTGAGATTTGAGCACTCTCTGACGCTTCTCTCGATTCCACAGTCTCTACTCGTTGAGCAAAACACGCAATTTGTCCATTAACACCTCCCATGAGTTGTGTCTTCTGGTCAAAGCCTTTCTCAGCAAGCACAGTAAGTACACTCGCAGCATCCATGTTTGCTGAGACAGAGTGAATTGCAGGAGTAACCGAAACCACAACTTTTCCTTGATTGTTTTGAATATTGTTAAGTTGCCTGGTTTGATTCGGTTGACTTTGACTAGCATCTGACGTTGATTTCCTCTCTAGATGGGCCCACGGATTTGCCATAAGTCTCGGTTTTGAAAAACGGTCAACGAATGGTCAAAATTTTGTTATCTGCACTAAACACACGAGTACCAACTGTAATTGTGTGATAAAGAACGATTAGGTGATAATCACTACCTAAAGGGCACGAGTAGAGTATAAGAGACACGAGTAGGAGAAATCAACATGAGTAGAAGACTTGAGGCACGAGTAGGTGATAATCCACACGAGTGGAGTTCACAAGACACGAGTAGATGAAAGTCACACGTGTAGGAGACTAAAAGACACGAGTGGGTGAACTTAGACACGAGTAGAGGACACACCACACAATTAGGATCCAAAGGACACGAGTAGGAGATTAGACACACGAGTAGGTCACTAAGACACGAGTAGGATCTGAAAACACACGATTAGACTGAAACCACGACTAGTTTACACGAGTAGGTGCTACTCGTGTACTGTAGCACGCGAGTGGGCTGCTAATTGCCTGTTCTTAGTTCCTAATCGCTACCTGCAGGTCTGAGACGAACTTTTTCACAAAAACATTCATTTTAGCTTCAAAATCTTACCAAAAACGTTATGTTTATACCCAAAATGATTAGAAATGATTCCAAAACACTTTTAGAACAAAACCCAATCAAAAACACACGTTTTAATCCGTAAAAACACACTTAGATTTTGAAAAACTATGTTTTTATGAAAAACCCAAAGTTTCAAAGTTTCAAACAGGTTTTTGATAAAAATCCAAACTTTTTGCAACAAAAACCACCTGTTTAGATTCGTTTTAATATCTAAACACTCGTGATAAGAGCCTCGCTCTGATACTACTTGTAGGATCGACACACGGGTCAACCGACAATCACGAGCTCGCTTATTTGGAGTGTGGAATCCTCCAAACAGGTCTAGATAATCAAAACGACTATGAAACAATGGAAACGAGATGACAACACACACATAAGCTAGTCAAAAGATTGATTCGATTACTAAAAACAGAGCGCGGGTGTTTACAGACACGAAACAAATCTCTCAGACCTTGGGAAGGGTGTTTGGGGGCTGTGTGATGTGACCACTCATGATTAGGGCAATCATTAGGTCCATATATAGTCCCACAACTCGTGTGCATGACATCAGGCAATTAGGAAGCTATGCTGTATGCACCAGGTAGCGATTAGGCCCTACTCGCCCCTTATACCAGGCGATTAGCCAACCTAATCGCCCCCTACATAGCCTAATCGCCCCTAAGCACCTTCAAGCCCCGAATAGCGTATAAATGCACCCAAACACCCTAGAAACCGTCCAATAACAATGTATACTAGCCTAGGGACATCATGTACTAACACAACTTCTGTCTCAAATCTCATCTTCCATCTCTACTGTGTCAATTCATTTCTCTGCAGCTCAATGCATCAATCCCTCTCTCCGCTGGTTTGATAGATATTCTAGTTACCCACGTTTAGTTTTTAAAACAAATCATCATGAAATTCAAAGGTTCTCATTCATTATAGACAGTAAGAGTTAGTTGATCAAGCAGAAGTAGTGTTCCCATCAGTGATACACTGAAAATGAACATTCTAGTCCATAAATCCCAAGACCTTTTTTATCTAGAGTTTGGATCAGCAATCATTGTGGTGAAACAAATAACCGCAAAAAAAACCCACTGAAACACACACACAGACACACATAGGTTACAAAGTAGATAGCAAATCCAAAGATGGTTTTAGCTTATATAATTTCAGCTTACGATTTCATAAAATTAACTACATACTCTTTGTCTATTCAGAAGATGGGCATACAAACAACACATACTCATTAAAGTAATTTTAGAGCAGGAATGAAAATGCAATGTGACTTTTGGGTACCTAAAAAGTATATATACTGTTCCTAATGAGCTCACAAAAGCCAATAAAAGATAGCTCCTAAATGAGGTTTGTAGTGTCTAATAACAAGGTCAAGAACAGAGCAACAATTTCATTCAAACTTCCAGATAGTAGCAAAGTTGTAAACAAATTTATAATCAAATTCATGTAGATTTTCTTCCAAAGAAGATAGACAATCAAGTTATAAGAAAAAAAGATGTGTAATTAAAGAGAAATTTTAGATTAAACCAAAAATAACATAAAATTTAGTTCCTAAAACATGGGGTAATGCAAGGCATACCAAATATAAAGTGATGTACGTTAGTTATGAAACCAAATCATCTTGAAATTTGAAGGTCATCTTTTATGCACCTCAATCTCTGTATCTTGCCTGTATGCTTAAAAATTCTTTTGTTCTTAGCTCTTCATCCTGTATAAACCATAAATCTGGCTGATCAAACAAAAGTAGCGTTTCCATGTAGGAATGCACAAAAAATGAATCACCTATTCCATAAATATCAAGATTAACAATGTGTTTTGAGAGAGGCTCGTAAACATAAAGTTGTGCAATATCATCTCCTTGATCATCTTCTTGTTCTAGAATTTCAATTATAGGTTCACCACTCTTCCGAAATCCCGCTACTACAATATCTTTAGCTGGTAAATCAATAGTGAAAAGCTTTGTAAACGATTTCGGATCGGCATCCGCCATCATCCATACAATGATACCTCCCGTGACCACTTCATCACATTCCAGAGCAACAAGTGACATGTTTAGCTTAGGCAAAGTTGGAATTACACACGGATGTTGGGCTAAGCTACATGGGAGGGTTATTTCTCTAAGTTCTTCGCTTGTCATATCAAATGAAACAACCAAATCACAATCCAATCCACCATCCATGATAATCCTATCACTAGCAAACCAATATACAACTCCATCCAGAACTACCTCTGGTGACTGAAAATAAATCGATTCACGAGGAAGATTTCCGTGTGGACTTCTCCAAGCCCCCGTGCTTAGTGTAAAAATCTCAACCTGATAAGGAACGGAGGTTACATTTACCACACCTGTCGGCCAGTTGGAAACATGTCTAATCTTGACAATCTTAGGGTCAGTAGTCTCACGACATACCCCGAAACCTATAGCTGTTTCATATATCCGTCCTCCAACATTAGGCACAACAACATCAATGGCTTTTCTAATGGAAGGATTCCAAAGAGCAACCACATCCTTTGGAAGGCCATCAATAAAACTAGTACCGTACTAACACATTAAGCCATGAGAACTGCCTATTATCCAAGCATTTGTAAGCCTCTTAATTGACATAGGAACAGTGAGAGAAACTTTCTGACGAGGAAAGGTATCATCATCAACAACCGAAACATATTCATGCTGTTGGGAATCATGGTATCGTATACGAAGCGGAAGCGGTTATTATTATTATTTTAACAAAACCGAAAATATATTTATACATATATATTTTTGCGATTTATATATACTAAATAATAATTGATTTTATTAATCCAATTAACAAAATATTCCCAATCAGGATCTCGGTTAAACGCGTATAAACAAATAAATAATAATCACAACCATAGGGGGTTTAGTAATCAACCTTTGACGACTACACCGGAATTGTAACACGCGGGTTACAACGAATCCTCGCTAGTAGGAAGCTTCGAACCGAGCACGAACCAACCAAGAGGAAGGGGTGAGCGGTGGTGGTTGTTTGCGGCGGAGGAGGGGCCGACCGATGGGTGGTGGCGGCGATCAAGGAGAGGAGTGGGAGTATGTGTGTTTTATTTATAAAACTTGTGATTAGGGTTTGATCCCTAATCCTTTATTTATAATAATAAAACTTACACATAACCCCTTTTATTATTCAATTAGGATTCTCCTTTAATAATAAACTCTTTTACTATTAAGTCCCTCCAGTTCAAACAATTTATTATTTCACAAATAATAAACCACCTAAATGTAAACTTATCTGATTCGTGTACCAACGTGTAACTCTTCGGATCGTACCGGGTCGGGTTACATAGACTTCGACTTTAATTACTATCGGACATACCATATGTCCAACAATCTCCCACTTGGACGATTTTAATTAAATGAGTCAATGTGTGCAGAGTTGGACGCCTAGCTGCATCGCACTGCACCCAACACAGTATGACACTTTACAGTCGTCAACTAGTTCTTTGAGTTCAAGTAACGCTTTACTTAACCAAATACTATAGCCCTGATAATTCTATCAATAAGTCCCTTCTGTATAGACATCTGTTGATCATAAGACATGGATTATTCATTCTTATATTGATCAACCATTCTCTATTCTCGTCTTTAATTCAAAATGGTCTAACGGACTACATTAGTCCGAGCGTGGCCACGCCTTTACACCAGTTTGAGTTTACGAGGGCGCCAGAATGTCTAAGCTTCTAATCCTATAGAAGTACAGAATTCCATCAGCGTTATATAACTCCCACTCAATCTTGGATTTCTCCCAATGCTACCCGGATTACTACCCATGTTTCAGGACAGTGTTAGATAACATCAAAGATAGTCCTTGATCAATGTAGTTTAATATGTGCCTTAAGAAAAAGGACAGATTGAACATATCAATATCAAAACATCTCATGACACAGATCCATGGAGATCGTTTTGAAGCGAGTTACATCCAATATCATCCTCTAATGATATTTGTGAATTATGATTCTCAAACCCTTGAGCTATTCATCTCATGAATACAATCATTTCAATTCACAATAGTCTTGCATTCAAATTCATTCCCATGTAATTTGATCAACTACGGACTTTTAGAATACTCTTATTCAAGGATTTAAACATACAAAAAATGAACACAATTGATAAATATTTAAATTTGTATTTAACCCATTAAATCAAATAAACATTCAATATAACTGTCATAGTTCAAAATAAAACACCAATACTAACTACAGATCATGCCCACTGTCTAGCAACTCTAAGCCCTATCGAACCAGCATGCTCCTCATGTTTAGCTTGAGGTAAAGGCTTAGTAAAGGGGTCAGCCAGATTTAGATCTGTATGAACCTTGTTTATCACGATGTCTCCACGTTCTACTATCTCTCTAATATAGTGGAATTTCCTGAGTATATGCCTTGTGGTCTGATGTGACCTTGGTTCCTTTGCAAGAGCAATGGCACCAGTGTTCTCACACAATATCTCGATTGGTTTCTTTATGCTAGGCACAACATCGAGATCATTAATGAACTTCTTCATCCAGGCAGTCTCCTTTGCAGCATCCGATGCAGCATTGTATTCTGATTCACAGGTGGATTGAGCAACCACACTTTGCTTATAGCTCTTCCAAGTAATAGCCCCACCATTCAGAATGAAAACATATCCCGTTTGTGATTTTGAATCATCACGATCAGTCTGGAAGCTTGCATCAGTATAACACTTAACTGACAGCTCCTCATCCAGTCCTCCATATATTAAGAACATATCCTTAGTCCTTCTCAAGTACTTAAGAATGTTCTTCACTGCAGCCCAGTGACTCTCTCCCAAATTCTGTTGATATCTACTAGTCATGCTAAGAGCATACGAGACATCAGGTCTAGTACACAACATGGCATACATGATGGAACCAATAGCAGAAGCATATGGAACTCTTTCCATTTTCTTCTTTTCTTCTTCAGTGTTTGCACACTGTTTGCTACTAAGAATGGTTCCATGTGCCATGGGCAAGAGCCCCCTTTTTGAGTCTTGCATTGAGAAGCGTCGTATGACCTTATCAATATATGTACTTTGACTTAAACCCAACAACCGCTTTGATCTATCTCTATAAATCTTTATTCCCAGAATATAAGCGGCTTCACCAAGATCTTTCATTGCGAAACATTTACCCAACCAGGTCTTAACATCTTTAAGCATAGGGATATTGTTTCCAATGATCAGTATGTCATCTACATACAGTATAAGAAAAGTGATATAGCTCCCACTAGATTTCTTGTAAACACACGGTTCATCTTCGTTCTTGATAAAACCAAACTCTTTGATTTTCTGATCAAAACGGAGATTCCAACTGCGAGATAGGGGTGTTCAACGAATCGAATAACGAATTTTCGAATTATTCGAATCGAATTTCTCGAATTTTTTATATTTTTACCTGAATTCGTATTCGTTTAAAATTCAATTTATTCGATTCGTATTCGATTCGAATAAGAAACTCGAATTCGAATCGAATTCGAATAAATTCGATTAAGTTCAAATTCAGCATAAATAAGAAATTTTTTACTTTTAGTTTTAAAACTAACACAAACTCATTATTTTTAACATATAAAATACTAATCTACAAAATTGATAAACAATAATATGTCAAATACGAGAATAGTTAAAATAGTAGAGTGTATAGTCCGTTAGAGTTTTGTAATGTATAAGGTAAATATGTAAAATATGGTTATGGTAAAAGTTGTAGAGACTATGGGTTCTTATAGTTTGACCAATATTAAAAGTTCTTTTTTTTCAATATGTATATTTGTGCATGTAATAATGTATATATGTGTATATATATTTAAAAAATATATGTGTATAGTTTTTATTCGAATTTCGAATCGAATCGAATTTAAAATTATAAATTCGTATTCGATTCGTATTCGATTTACTGGACTCGAATTCGAATTGAATCGAATTCGAATTCTTAATAATCGAATCGAATTCTTGGTAATCGAATCGAACTAAGTCGAATTTCGAATTTTTCGAATTCGAATAGAATTCTGAACACCCCTACTGCGAGATGCTTGCTTTAATCCATAGATGGATTTATTCAGCTTGCACACCTTATTAGGATTCTTTGGATCGACAAAACCTTCAGGTTGAACCATATAGACATCTTCCAGTAAGTGTCCATTAAGGAACGCGGTTTTGACATCCATTTGCCATATCTCATAGTCATAATATGCAGCAATGGCAAGTAGAATTCTAATAGACTTAAGCATGGTTACTGGCGAGAAAGTTTCCTCATAATCAATTCCTTGAGTCTGAGTAAAACCTTTCGCTACAAGCCTTGCTTTGTAGGTTTGCACATTCCCATCCATGTCAGTCTTCTTTTTGAAGATCCATTTGTTTCCCACAGTCTGAAATTCGGCAGGAAGATCAACCAAATCCCAGACTTGGTTATCATACATGGATTGCATCTCTGCATTCATGGCTTCTTGCCATTTCTTGGATTCCGAATCCAAGATTGCAGCTTTGTAAGTAGCAGGCTCAGCTTCATCAATCATGAAGATATCGTCACACCTTACAAGTGCACGACGATCCCTAATACTTCTTCGAACACTTGGTGTTTCTGTTGTTTCTTGAGTCCTCTTAGGCTCAACTTCAACAACTGGATCGGTTACTTCTAGTTCTGTCTGAACAACTGGTTCAGTCACTTGTGGTTCTCGAATTTCTTCAAGATCCACATGGTTATCTCCAATCCCTCGCGCCAGAAGCTCTTCCTCCAAGAAAGTGCCTCTACGTTTAGTGAAAATCCTATTTTCAGTGGGGTGGTAGAACAGGTAACCAATCTTCTTAGCGCATCCGACGAAAACCACTTTTTCGCCTCTGGGATCTAGTTTATCCGAAGATTCTAGAGTGACATAAGCATTACATCCCCAGACTTTAAGGTAGGATACATGAGGTTTCTTTCCATGCCATATCTCATAAGGCGTTTTATCAACCTTCTTTGTTGGAGCTATATTCACAAGTCTTGCGGCAGTTTCCAAAGCATAACTCCAAAAGGATTTTGGAAGGTTTGTTCGACACATCATTGATCGAATCATATCTAATAAAGTTCGATTTCTCCATGTCTTGACATTGTTCTGAATGGACCACATACATCTGTATGTACAAGTCCTAACAGATCATTAGCTCTTTCTCCAACATTTGAAAAAGGTGCTTTTGTTAACTTTCCACTTAAGCATGATTCGCATTTTCCAAACGACTCTGAACCCTTGGAATTTAAGATTCCTGTGGTTTTGAGTTGTTTAACACGATTCTCACTTATGTGACCAAGTCTACAATGCCACATATACGTATCATTAAAGTCCAACTTATTACGTTTATGGGAGATATTGCATAATATGTTATCGTTTTGGATTTCTATCTCATAGATCCCATTGCTGGGTTTTGCATCAAAGTAAAATACATCGTTAAAATAAGCAGAAATAAATTCACCATTAAAACGATAATTAAAACCTTGTCCACGCAAAGCATAAAATGAAACAATATTTCTAGTCACACTAGGAATGTAATAGACATTGTTCAAAACAAGTTCTAAACCAGAAGGAAGTAAAAGAACATATTCTCCTATTGCCTTCACTGCAACTCTTTGTCCATTGCCAACATGGACCTCCAAGTCGCCCTGTTTCAGCTTTCTAATCTTTCTTAGTCCCTGCAAAACATTACAAATGTGGAAACCACATCCTGTGTCAAACACCCATGTCTTGCTAGAAAAAGCAAAGATTTCAATAACATATATACCTGAGGACTCTCCTCCAGAAGCTTTGGCTTGCTTCAGTTCAGCTAAATACTTAGCACCGTTCCTCTTCCAGTGCCCAGTTTCATCACAATGAAAACATTTGGCATCTTTCAGAGGTTTCTTGTTGGCAACAGCTTTGCCCTGATTGCCCTTCTTCTTGGTGTTAGGTTTCTTAACTTGACCCTCCTTGATCATTAGCACTGGTGTAGTTTTGCTAGGTATGTTTACCTCAGCAGTTTTGAGCATCTGATGCAACTCTGCAAGTGTCTTCTCCATACCATTCATATTGTAGTTGATAGTGAACTGATCATATGACTTGGGCAATGAGTTGAGGATAATATCCCCAGCCAGCTCATCACTCAAGGGAGATTCCAGACGAGCTAAGTGATCAACATAAGCCTTCATCTTTAGCACATGAGCGCTAACTGATGTACCCTCTTGCATACGAGTGGTTATGAGTAATCGCATTACATCAAACCTCTCATGACGAGCCTTCTGTTGGAACATTTCCACCAGGTGCTCATTCATCTCATATGCCATCTTGTCATCCATGGTCCTTTGAAGTTCAGGGATCATGGACGCCAACATCGAACCCGAGACTTTCATAGAGTCATCGAAGTGCTTAGCATAGTTTCTGTAAGCATTAGTTTGTTGGTTGATGGGTTCATCAGGGATTGGCGTTTCAAGAACATACAGTTTATTCTCCGCCTTGAGAACGATTTTCAAGTTGCGGTGCCAGTCCATGAAGTTGGAGTGGTTCAGTTTGTCCTTCTCTAAGATGGACTTGAGAGAAAATTGGGAGGCGGAACTGTTTTCGTTTGACATCTACAAAGTTCAAAATTAATTTATTAGTATTTCATGTTTTAAACATCCTAATTGTATTATGACCCAAAACAAAATTAAATAGGATGAGACCCCGATTCATCAATACATAGTGAACTGGCTAAGCACTGTTCACTGGTATGATTAGGTAGGTAAACAACGATTG
This sequence comes from Ambrosia artemisiifolia, assembly GCA_032199755.1. Taxonomy (NCBI): domain Eukaryota; kingdom Viridiplantae; phylum Streptophyta; class Magnoliopsida; order Asterales; family Asteraceae; genus Ambrosia; species Ambrosia artemisiifolia. The sequence continues at coordinate 4,639,863 of CM063529.1, read as the reverse complement.
TTAATTGTGTCCACTACACAACTCTCCATTTTGAGGTTATCGCTAGGAGCGATGTATGTTTAACCCCAACTATGCCCACTTGATAAACAAGCGATGTTTGGTCCTTTACTGTTAACTGTAATACCGGCCTATGTTACACAGGAAACGCGGTGATTACCTTCTTACATGATCAACGCCCAGAGCAGGGTTCGGCACTAACTTTGGGGTTCGATTTAGAAGAAGTGTTAACTTGTTAAGGGTGGCATAAAAAACATCAATTTAAAATTGGGATTTAATTTTAATATTTACCATAAATATTTTGAATGACTCGTTAGTATGATGTGAGTCACACAATAGTTTATAAAATCCAATTTTATATTGTTCGTGATAATTGAAACTCCTTTCAACACTCGACACGGTATAGTTTTAAATACCCTATTTAAACTATGTTGGTCGTATTATCGCGAATGGACTTGTTTTAATATTAATAAAACTCTTTTTATTAAATATGCTTTTCGGTTTTTATAAAACTTGTTTTAATAAAACCGTTGCCATGATTGTGAAATTTTTTTATTTATTTTGGGTTATCTCGATTATTTACAATAAATAAAACACAACCACAAAACATAAAATTAAAATAACCGAATCGAGCCCCTAACAGGTCGCCTGTTTCGTTTTAGCCAGAAACGAAACGAACTAGTCTAAAAAGGATTTCAAAACTATTTTGATAACTCCCACTTGACCCGAGATCTCTATCTTCATGGAACCTGTTCGCCTTTTTATCTTCGTCTTGATCTTTTACTTGTAGGATTACAAATAAAATTTGAAATACAAAATAAAACAAATCTATTCTAACCCTATCTATTACACCGGATCCAATATCCGTAATAAATATACAAATCAATAAAAGATAAAAGATAAAATAAAACCAATCACAAACACAACCATGACAAGGGTCAAACACCTAGGGCTCGATTCACATCACAAACATGAACAACAAAAAGCTTTTAATCTTTTGTCAAAATAAACAATTCTTTGACAAATAAAACATAGATCAAAAATTATAATTTTACCATCTATACGCGCGTAACCGTGGCTCTGATACCACTGTTGGGAATCATGGTATCGTATACGAAGCGGAAGCGGTTATTATTATTATTTTAACAAAACCGAAAATATATTTATACATATATATTTTTGCGATTTATATATACTAAATAATAATTGATTTTATTAATCCAATTAACAAAATATTCCCAATCAGGATCTCGGTTAAACGCGTATAAACAAATAAATAATAATCACAACCATAGGGGGTTTAGTAATCAACCTTTGACGACTACACCGGAATTGTAAAACGCGGGTTACAACGAATCCTCGCTAGTAGGAAGCTTCACGAACCGAGCACGAACCAACCAAGAGGAAGGGGTGAGCGGCGGTGGTTGTTTGCGGCGGAGGAGGGGCCGACCGATGGGTGGTGGCGGCGATCAAGGAGAGGAGTGGGAGTATGTGTGTTTTATTTATAAAACTTGTGATTAGGGTTTGATCCCTAATCCCTTATTTATAATAATAAAACTTACACATAACCCCTTTTATTATTCAATTAGGATTCTCCTTTAATAATAAACTCTTTTACTATTAAGTCCCTCCAGTTCAAACAATTTATTATTTCACAAATAATAAACCACTTAGATGTAAACTTATCTGATTCGTGTACCAACGTGTAACTCTTCGGATCGTACCGGGTCGGGTTACATAGACTTCGACTTTAATTACTATCGGACATACCATATGTCCAGTAGAAGGCTTTTAAAAGGTATAGAATATTGATTTCTTCTTAGTATCTTTTTTATTTAGCTTTTATATTCACAAACTGAAACTTGTATTTTTATTATATTCATTGAAAAGTTGGAGTTCAATTATACATCTAGAATAATTGGTATGTAATATCAGGATGATTTGGTTTCATAACTCATATCACTTTTTATCGGGTCTACGGCATGCCCTTTAATCACCTGGTGTCCGCTATTTTCTAGATTTTGACTTCCGTTGACTAAACACCATTAGGTGACCCATATCCCTTTATTGACTTGTACACTCAAACACACCAGTATTGCAATTGAATTCTCAATTCTACTACATTCTAAGTGTCTTTTAATAGCAGCTTTTAATAGCAGCTGCAGTTTTGAAATATATCCAGCATTTGATTGCTTTTAATTTTCATTATTATATGTTGACCTTTTTCATCAGCTATCTTGATCAAGTTCCAAACTCTTTTGACATGCAGTTTACCAATAGCTTGACCTTTCCTATGTAAGTAATCACGTGTCAGATTTGAGCAACATTCACAATACAGGTAATCAAAATTAAATTTGGTGTGTCGTCACAAAAAAAAAAAGACACCCTCGATTGTTGATTGGTTTCTTCAGTTTGGCTTCTAGTTAGTCAGTAATCAACATTCTCATATGGCATTATTGTTCTTGGCCAGCTCTTTTCTAAATGTTATGAAGCTGGGTGTAGTCTAGTTCTTAGGTACTTTGGGTGTCCGTATGTAACTTAATCTTGTTGTTAAATAAGAAAAAAAGGTTGGAGGTGTAGTTCTTAATGTTGCCTTCAGTTTTATTTAGCTGATATTATATAATCCTATTTTATTTAGTTGTGCATAACATTAACAAATACCAAAACATGTTTTCATTCAACTCCATCTGCAAATGACTTCAAATTGGCTGATTCAGTTTGTTGTGGGATGTCAATGACGGGTTTCAAATATTTTGTCTGTTTGTTGCTTGATTGCCCTTCTATGATGGTCAAATGTTTCTTCTAAAAAGACTAAAGTTAAAAATGCAAAAAAAACCATAAAAACTATAAGAGAAAGTGGACTGGCTTTAAAAAAAAATGCATATTAAACATAGACCAGGTCAAAAAAAACTGCTATAAAATCTACGATAAAAAAATAAATAAAAACAAAAACTCAAGTATTTGAGTCCATGACTTTTGAGTGATTTTTCAAATGTTTTGATCTGTACCCATTTTGTCAAAACTCTTTCCAAGCCGAACCAAAGCCACAACCTTTTAAGCGACTCGTCTTGACCCAAACCCATCCCAACCCGTACTCCGTTTTGCCAAGTCTATCTGAAATTAAATGCCACCACAAAACTACCCATACCTAAAACAAGGAGGTTTACTGCGTATGAATTCAGAACAACATATTAGTTTGAATATCAAAATATGAAAATAACATTCTCTTGAATTTAAGAGAGAAGGTAGAGTTTCGAGTGGAGAGGGTGTTTGAACATGTGTGTGGGAAAGGGATAAGCAAGCTTTATATTCATATCATAATGCCCACAGAAACATCGGAGCCCAACTCTTATTTCTTTAGTATCCGACAAGATTTGGAGCCCATTCAATCAAAGCTACCCGTCAAAGATCTCTATGCATTTAAAGCTACCCGTCAAAGATCTCTTTGCAATCTGGAGGGTATTAAACGGCAATTAACTACGCCATATACTCCTCATCAAAATGGGGTAGTAGAGCGTAGAAATCGTACTGTGGTAGAGATGATATGCTCATTGCTAAAATCAATGAACGTACCAGATCAATTGTGGGGAGAAGCGTGATACGAATCTCAAGGTTTATTGAAGAAAATGAAATCGGGTCAAATCAAAGTCAAGTGAGCTGAGTTTATTTAATTATGTTTTCGGGTCATGGGTCGACCCGCTGGGACAAGATGATAGCAGCTGGAAACTGGAAAGGTGGGGAGCGGTATTAAATCCCATTAACTGGTGAAGTTAGAAAGTCAGAGGAGCTATCATCCCCTTTGTTTATCTACCCTCTTAGTTTTTCATTTTCATTGTTCTTGTTTTTATTAGTATCAAACTTGTTATGTATTTTGGAGACTTGCCCTCTCGAATCAGGCCACTATCTTGTTCTCTTTATTTCAATTAATATAATTTTCTGGGTTCTATCATTTGGTTCCATTGCCGGGAAATTTCGAATGGCACATACAACCCGGAATTCAGTTATCGTTGCTCAGTTATCAGCCATTTTAGCACGATTAGACGCCATCTTAGCACCCATAAAGGATGATATTGCAGCACTAAAGACTCAGATGGTTGGACATGACTGTAAAGGTGAACTAGCAAATGTAGAGGGGAAGAACACGGTGGAGAAGGACATAAAAGAGACGCCATCTGATGAAGGACAAGCAAACGAACAGAAGGATAACACCAGCCTAGTGTCTAAACTTCCTAACAAGAAGGATAACACCAGCCTAGTGTCTAAACTTCCCAACAAATCTATCCTACCAGAGCCAAAGGATGACCAAGATGAAACTTCAAAGGACTTCACTATGCAGAATCTAAGTATTCTGTCAAAAAAAGAACTTATGATGTTTGATTTTGTTTCTCATGTCATGCGTTTTACCAGCCTCCGTGTAGTCAAAATATCAGTTCCAACTAGGCGCTATACACTACAATTGCCATGCAGGTCACAGTCTTTTTTCAAGCCATACACCAAGTTTTTCCAAGTTTTCACATTCAAAAGGAAAAGGGAAGCCACAAGTACTGACCACCCTGGCTCAGTATATGGTGCCTATAAAACTGGCCAGGTGGTTGCAAAGGCCTGCAGAATGCACAACCTTCTGACTCTTCAATGGGTTTATGAAGCAGGTCAACCTATAATTGAATGGCTCATTGCTTGGCACCACAATTCTCATCCTTCCGACTTGAGGACAAGTCGTTTGTTCGGGCTGGAAGTATTGATACGAATCTCAAGGTTTATTGAAGAAAATGAAATCGGGTCAAATCAAAGTCAAGTGAGCTGAGTTTATTTAATTATGTTTTCGGGTCATGGGTCGACCCGCTGGGACAAGATGATAGCAGCTGGAAACTGGAAAGGTGGGGAGCGGTATTAAATCCCATTAACTGGTGAAGTTAGAAAGTCAGAGGAGCTATAATCCCCTTTGTTTATCTACCCTCTTAGTTTTTCATTTTCATTGTTCTTGTTTTTATTATCAAACTTGTTATGTATTTTGGAGACTTGCCCTCTCGAATCAGGCCACTATCTTGTTCTCTTTATTTCAATTAATATAATTTTCTGGGTTCTATCAAAGCGGCTAGGCACTCGGTGTACATTCTTAACAGGATTGAGTCAACAGCGGTGAAGGGTGCAACGCCATATCAATTGTGGAAGGGATACAAGCCAGATCTTGAATACATAAGGGTCTTTGGGTGTGTCAGGTATGCGACACATTTAAAGAACAAACTGACTAAGCTTGAAGACCGGGGAAAGGCATTAGTTTACCTAGGAGCAGAAGAAGGAACAAAGGGATTCAGACTCTTTGATCCTAAGACAAACAAAATTGTGATAGCACAAACAGCCGAGTTTATCGAAAACAAACAGTGGGTCTGGGGCAGACTTATTAATTCTGGATCAGCTACAAGTTGGGTCAGTCGAGTGATTAACGAGCCAGACTTGAATGGTCAATCAAGTAGTCAAAGCACAGCTACAGAAGAAGAACAGATTGGGTATACAATTTCGAGCCCTAGTACCCCAATTGCTGATCAAAACTCGCCTCTTTCTCATGCATCAGGTACTAACATTGAAGAAAATTCATATGGTACTAATTCACATATGCAGGAATCTGAAGATGCAAGAATTGATGATACACCTCCTTGAGGCTTTCGCCCAATTGATGAGATTTACCAAAATACAGAAGCTTACACAGATGAACAAGTCAGAGAACTGTATGATCAAGAGTTGTTGTTAATCGATGATGAACGAACAACATTTGAAGAAGCAGCTGCTGAAGAACCATGGAAAAATGCAATGAACGCTGAAATAGCATCAATTGAAAGAAATGGTACCTGGAAGGTGACCACATTGCCTTAGGGACATAAGGCAATAGGGCTCAGGTGAGTGTTCAAATTGAAAAGGGACGCCATCGGCAACATAATCAAACACAAAGCCCGTTTGGTTGCAAAGGGCTATGTGCAACAAAAAGGTGTAGACTTTGAAGATGCCTTCGCTCCGGTTGCAAGATTAGAAACGATCCGTTTACTATTGGCTATTGCAGCTAAGGAAAGATGGCTCGTACATCACTTAGATGTCAAGTCGGCTTTCCTTAATGGGGAACTCAAGGAAGAGGTTTATGTTTCTCAACCAGTTGGATGTGAAGTCAAAGGAAAGGAGAATATGGTCTACAGAGCCTGGAACACTCGTTTAGACAAGACGCTGAAAGAACTTGGTTTCATTAAGTGTGCACATGAACAAGCAGTATACCAGGTACGCAAGTCTGATGCAGTTGTGATAGTGGCTGTCTATGCTGATGATTTGTTCGTGACGGGATCGAATGAAGGTGAGATTATTGAATTTAAACTGAAGATGAAGAGAATTTTTGATATGAGTGACTTGGGCAGATTGACGTATTATCTAGGCATTGAGTTAGATCAATCTTCTAAAGGGAGTCTGATGAAACAAGAAGGGTATGCACTCAAAATTCTCAAGATGGCAGGAATGAATACCTGCAATGCAGCCTCGGTACCCATGGAATCCAAGCTACAACTGACCAAAGACAAGAAGGGTAAACCGGTGGAGCCAACAATGTATAGACGAATTATTGGAAGCCTCAGATATTTGCTGCATACACGTCCTGATTTAAGTTACTCAGTTGGGGTTGTGAGTAAATTTATGCAGGAACCTAAAGAGTGTCATTTTGCAGCGGTTAAGCAAATATTGAGATACATAAAAGGAACAACTAGCTATGGTCTTTATTATCAAGAAGGTGGAGATGGTCTGCTGAAAGGGTATAGTGACAGTAGCTATGGAATGGACCTGGAAGATAGACCTGGAAGATAGGCATGGCCAATGAAATAAGGACTTGGGCTTTGGAGATGTGGGCTATAAATTATAAGAGATATATAATTAATTTATAATTATGTTTGGGCTCGTTTAGGCTCGCAAGCCCAATCGAGCTTTGTATCTAGGGCTCGAGCTCGGCTCGGTTCGAGCCTACAATCTTGAGCTCGAGCTCGGCTCGATAGCAAAATCAAAAGCTCGAGCTCGGCTCGGCTCGAGGTGATTTGAGAACAATCTTAAACGAGCTCAAAGCTCGGCTCGAGATCGCAAAAGCTCGGCTCGCGAGTGTTATTAAATGGGCCAATGAAATAAGGACTTGGGCTTTGGAGAAGGGGGCTATAAATTATAAGAGATATATAAATAATTTATAATTATGTTTGTTCTCGTTTAGGCTCGCGAGCCCAATCGAGCTTTGTATCTAGGGCTCGAGCTCGGGCTCGATAACTAAACAAGCCATATTTCAGGCTCGGGCTCGTTAAGGCTCGGCTCGTTCGGGCTTTTTACCGAGCCGATCCCAGGTAGCTCTCGAGCCGCTACGTGTCATTTACACACCCCTAGCTATTGCTCTAATGAAAAACCCAGTTTTTCATGACAAGAGTAAGCATATTGATATTAAGTATCACTTCATACGTGAATGTGTCAATAGAGATCAGATTGTTGTGGAGCATGTGAGAGGTCAGTTGCAGAAAGCTGACATCCTGACTAAACCTTTGGCACGAATGAAGTTTGCAGAAATGAGGGGTCTCATGGGAGTTCAAGATGTGAAGAAACGGGTCAACATTGAAGGGGAGAATGTTGGTTAAATGTTGACCATATAAAAAGGGGGTAACGGTAACTTTATTGAATGTTGGTTGCTGAATAAATGGGTCAAGAGAAGACCGAGTATGCAGCAGAGTTTGTTGCATTTTCTAGTATTTATATTAAGCTTCTATTTTCAGTTTTGAGTATTGAATAAGATTACAACTTCTCGACTATACCTGCTCTGTTGATTCTTTGTTACCTGTTCTGCATTTATACCCTCTGATCCAACAAGCTAAAAGTTTGAAAAGAAGCTGCCTTCAGTTTTATTTAGCTGTTATTTTATAATCCTGTTTGCAGTAGAAACTGTGTTCATGGCTTAAAATGAACTTCAACCTTTCTTTTTCCAAATATTTTTTCATGTTTTGCTGTTTGCACTGGATAGAAAAAAAATTTGTTTTAATGTGTTTTACATGTAATATTATGCCCATTTGCAGCAGAACCATTATAATATTTAAACAAGTAATAAACTCGCAAATGCAAACAAAGATATGAGAAACTAGACTTAAAAGAAGCTTATATTTGTCATTGAATGATGAGAGTTGAAAATTATAGCAAATCAAACAATCATCCAACCAGTATTATATTTTATAAATGAGTAAATGACAGCTACCGTGCATAACAAATACCAAAACATGCTTTCATTCAACTCCATTTGCAAATGGCTTCGAATTGGCTGATTCAGTTTATTGTGGGCTGCCAACGATGAGCTTCATATATTTCAAATCGTTTGTTGCTCATTTGCCCTCCTATCATGACCAAATGTTCTACTGAAATGACTACGATTAAAACTGTAATAAAAACCATCAAAATGTAGAAAAAAAGTAGATTGACTTAAAAAGAACTTCGTGAAAAACTGCATATTAAAGGTAAACCGGGTTAAAAAACTGCTATAAAAACAATGATTAAAAAAGTGATGTATTTGAGTCCATGACTTTTGACTTTTGACTTTTGAGTGATATTTCAAGTGTTTTGACCCGTAACCATTTTTGTCAAAACTCGATCAAACCCAAACCGAAGCAAGTATTGCAAATGAACAGAGTATACCTTTTGGCTTATTTACTCTCAACAAAAGTGAGATTCAAATGGCTTATTTTATAAAATTATTGTTTTGACTGAGATTATAGAAAAGTACCTTATGTATCTCTAGCAAATCTATATAAATCTTTAACTTACATTTACCGCAAAACAAAAAATAAATTTCATAATTTATCAATTTATATAATTGATTCGGTGACCCGAGAAGATAAAGGCAGGAAAAGAGGGATCCAAATAGAATACTGGTTCTGTTGGGATACAACCAGGAACTCAGTTTGTACTCTTATTTTCAAAGTCACAGAATGCTATAAGCCAAGGTTATTTTCAACTTAGATCAGATAACTAGGAATTTTGCTATAAGGCATAAGCCATGATCAACCAAAATAGTTAACCTTATATTCAGCACAAGATAACCCATAAATGCCTGAAAAATATTAGCAAGCAAACAGACATGAATTTGTCTTTTGAAGAAAATAGACATTCAATGACTGAAAATTCAATTCATGAAGCATGGGGTGATCGAAAGGCATAGGTGATGTACCTTATGAAACCAGATCATCAAAATATTTGATTGCTTCCATCTAATTATAAGTTGTATGATTTTGCTGATCATGCAAAAGCAGCGTTTCCATGTAGGGATGCACAGAAAAGGCTCCGCTCAATCAATCCCAAAACATTATAGTTCTAATCTTACAAACCCAAACTCATGGAGATTTCTGTATGAAAAACGCTAGACATTATAGTTCTACGCATAAGACCTGTGGTTGAATTAAACCTAGAATAATTTACACACAATTCTTCAAACACGGGATGATTGAAGAGAATACCCAATATGAAGTTAATTAAACAAAATCATCTTGAACTTTGAAGATCATCTTGTTATAAGCAATAACTGAAAATCAGTTCTTGAAAACTCTTAGATTTGGCTGATCAAGCATAAGTAATGTTTCCATGTAGGGATATACAGAAAATGTAAACTTTTGTCCATCAATCTCAAGTTCATCGACATGTTTTGAGTCAGGCTCATACACAACAAGTTGTCCATGAAGATTGTGTTGTATAATTTCAATTATAGATTCACCTGTCTTCCTAAATCCCCTTAATAGACTTACTTGTGCAGGTGGTGCGTTAACATTTACATTGAACAGCTTTGTAAACGATTTCGGAACACCATCATCCATCATCCATACATCCTCTGCACCATTTTCAAGCACAACAAGAGACTCACTTACCTTAGACAAGGACAACGTATCATGAGGCAGATCGGCTAAATCATCTGGGAGGTTTATTTCTTTGAATTCTTCAGTTGTCATGTCAAGCGAAATAATCAGATTATAAGATTTTAACCCACCATCCACGATAATCCTATCCATAGCAAGCCAATAAAGACACCCATTTACAAACTGTGAACCGGAAAGTTCAAATGATTTACGAGGGAGATTGCCATATGCATTTCTCCAAGCCCCTAAGCTTAACGTAAAAACCTCAACGACACTATCAATCTCCTCCCCCCTTCTACTTCTACCATATATAATCTTTACGATCTTAGGATCAGTAGTCTCACGACAAACCCCGAAACCTATAACAGTTGGATACATCCCGTCAGTTTCCAATTTATGCACAACAGTAACAATTCTTTGAATAGCAAGATTCCAGAGAACAACCCTGCCCGTTCTTATACGATAAGAATCACCGTACAAACATAACAAGCCAGAAGAGCAACCAATAATATTATATGTTTTAAGCAGCTTAACCAACAGGGGAACAGTAAGGGAAACCCTCTGTCGGGGGAAAGTATGATCATCAACAATTGAAACATATTTTCGTTCACAACCCCCTAAATTAACATAACTTACAAGTAGATGTTGTGTCTGGTGGTAGCTGTAACTCTTGATAAAAGCAGAGCTATCGATGAGAGACTTCCATGATTTGGAGACTGATCGAAACTGAATCAAGGATTTGACAGGAAGCTTTTTCATGATTTCAGCTTGGATTTCGAAAGGTATGTCGTCTGACATTTTTAATTAAGCGATTCGAATTTCTAGGGGGTTTTTATTTTTGTACAGGGAGAGCCTGGGTGGAAAGGAATATTTGGGGGTTTCTTTGTGTAGAAGGGAAGGGACACTAAAATAATTAAATAAAAGTACCGTCTTTTACTTGTTTGTCAATTTTTCATTTTGTGTTTTTGTAAAACAGTTAAATAAAGTGCCACAACAGTTAATCTTAGATTCATCAGTAAACATTTTTTTATTTTAAAGCCATAGAAATGTTACATTAAACATGTGTAGAGTTCTAAGTTTATATCTGTCTTTAAGAAAAGATTGAAATTAATTTGTTTAAGGGTGAGTTTCCTACCGTTAGATCACATCGTTCTATCATTATATTAAGAAGTACCGGTTGATTGGATGAATTCGAGTTTGCTCAACGTATTTTGGAAATTTTCACTTTGTTTATTCCATGGTTTTAACAACTAGAAGGAGTTATGAATCAAAAACCGATTTGTTGTATGATATTAAAAACACAAAAAGTACACGATTATAATTTTAGGAGTTAGAACTTTAAAAAGTTTAAGAAAGTGAGACTAGTTAATAAAGTGTGGTCGTGATGACCATTTGTAAGACCCCAAGGTGTTACGGGTCTCGTTAACGGGTCGGGTCGTACCTGACCACCCGATTATTTATTATTATAAAATATTCAAGTTCGAATCGAGCGGCCAAACGTCTCACTCGGTTGATTAATTTAGCACCAAACGCTCGATATCTATTTATCATTCTGCTGCCAAACGCCCCTTTTGTCCGTTATTTAACTAGTAGCCAAACATCCAAAATCTATTGTTATACCTGTTCCCAAACACTCTCATTTCCAGCTGCTATCCGAGCATCAACACCCTACATTTAACTTTGACTATCCGATAATGAGCCAAGGATCCAGTCCACAATCAGCAAACCCAATTCAAATTAGGAAGAGTGAAAGTTTTACCTGCAAAGTTGAAAGACTACAAGTTGCAATAGACATTGGTAAAGGGGGTATTTAATTAACTATTTTACTTTATTAGTAGTCATGAGAATGGGGTGGGAAGGCCATGATGAATGTCAATTAAGAAGTTTGTTAGGTCTCTCTTCTCACCTAAATTTGAAGTAAATATTTATCTATATTGCTTTAATGGGTGGTTGGGTGGTGTGTGTGTGTGTGTTTATTTTTGTGTGTGTATTTGTGATGTATAAATAACAGATTCGCATAATGTTTTGAGTGATGAGAATGACAAAATTGTTACGAAAGTATAAGTCGAGAAACGAATGGCGACTTAAAAAAGCGAACTCATGGGCTATTGTTAGAAGCATATGGAGGAATTCTTTTACAAGCATGGTAAAAGAATAGGAATATATAACCCTCTAAAGGCCTATTACATTAAAAGGTTCTGGGGGGTCATACCCTTTACTTGACCCATCAGAACCTTTAAGTCCCGGAACCACATAGCATTTTAAGGTTCAGTTCGTGGTTCCTAATTTCAACAATAAACGGGTATACGGTTTTGATGGGTCCGGGTCGGGTCTGGTCGGTTCTGACCCTTTGCACAACCCTAGTTTCCATCCAGTGATACATGGAAAATGAACACTCACGTCCATAAATCCCAAGACCTTTTTTCATCTGGACTTCAGATCGGCAATAATAAATTAAAATACTTATAATTGGTGAAACATATAGCAACAAAACAACTTTGAAAAAACGCACACACAGGTTACAAACTAGATAGCAAATAAAAAGACGTTTTTATCTTGTGTAATTTCAGTATATGTATTCAATAGATTAACTGCATTGTGTATTCAGGATATGGGTGCACAAACAACACATACTAATGAAAGTAATTTGAGAGATAGCAATGGAAATGCAATGTAATTTTTAGTTTCCTAAAAAAAGTAGCTAAGCAATTCCTAATGAGCTCACCAAAGCCAGTAAAAGGAAGCTCCAAAACGAGGTTTGGTGTGCCTATTAACCTTGGTTTTAAAAAGCAATAGACACCCAAAAGCGACGAGGTCTAAGCGCGAGGCGCGATCTCTCCCTAAATGGTGGTTCTCAAATGATCCAAATCCTATATATATATATATATATATATATATATATATATATATATATATATATATATATAGGATTTGAATCATTTGAGAACCACCATTTAGGGAGAGAACCAAAGAACCAGTGTGAACAAGTGACATTTTTGTAAATATGAAGGATGTCTACAAAAATCCATCCATCAAAAAATAAAAAAAAAAATAAAAAATAAATTATATAACCTAAATAAATAAAAAAATAAAAAAAGTAAAAACACAAAAATGATTATTTTGCATTACTAATTCGAAAAAAATAAAAAAAATTAAAAAAATTGATGTTGTGATGTCATATGACGTCATCCCTGATGCACATGTGCATTTCGCTGTTATATATACAGACATACACCGTATGCACATGTGCATTTCACTATTAAATCACACGTTTGAATGAATTATCAATTACCATACTTAAATTATTATAAAATGGACGCGATACATATATATAAGGGGTCACAAATTCTATTCAACGATCATTAAATGGACGAAAAGTGAGATATAAAATACACTTGAACTCGTCAAGTGTTTAGTCATGCATATTATAACATAAATTGAAAATAAAACACGTGTATGACAACAAACATGAATAAACTTAAAACACCACTATATAAGACCTATAAAATAAGAAACGTGTACTGCATGCACATGTGCATTTCATTAATATTGTTAGATTTTTTTAGTGGTTTAACTTTCGGGCATACATTTATTCATGCATCATTCTTCAAATAACAAGGTTTTTATACCAATTTGTCTTTATCATAAAACTACATGTAGTCTTTACCAAACGTATTAACTCAATAAAACAAACGATAACAAAAAAATATCCATATTACATACCAACTATGTTAACCACCTACATACAAAATTCTAAGTATCTCACAACCTCACGTTCGCCAACATAACAAAATGTTAAACCAAACATACATTACACAAAATGTTATACAAACTTCTTTGTTTGTTTGACAATTTCCTTATACCCAACCAAAGTTGACGTGGTGTAACGTGTTCGTATCGAGCGCCAATTTGCCTTTTTCATAACATTTTTTTTATTTGTCTTCACTACCACCATTTTAACACTCTTTGATTTTTTTTTCTTTCTTGTAATTGCATCTGCACACACATTTGTCAAAAACACATTATATCATGTTCATCCATAACTATGCACATGTGCATACTCAACTATATATATATAATATATATATATATATATATATTAAATATTATGCAAAACAACATACAATCATTATTCACCGTCACAATATGTTTCCGCTTATTTGACCTCGTTTGAACATTTCTTCTTAAATCTATATCTGCATATAGGATAATTTATGTGTTTAAACAATCAACATTTAATATTTCACAAAAAAAAACTACACATACGCACATGTGCATTTCTATATAAATGTACTAAATAAATAATAACAACCTGAATCAACTTCCTTATAAACATCCGTGACATTATCAACTTCCGCTTCTGGGATATCAAATGAATCTCGATTATACAATAAATAAAAAACATAACTAATACAGATAACAAGGTAATACCAAGTACATTCGGACTAAATAAATAATGCCAACCTGATTCAACTTTCTGATCAACAATCGTGTCATTATCTTCACTTGCATCCGGTAACCTTTTTGTTCCTTGGTCCCTTGATTGTAATACAAATCTTACTTTATTTGATGTTTTCCCCATCTCTTAGCTACAATCAATTAAAACGCATAAGAAAACCGATATTTCAACCTGATTGCACATGTGCAACAACATTACTTTGTTAATTACAACAAAACAAATGCACACGTGCATTATTGTTAAATGCCTAATTATAACAGTATGTGCTTTAACATTACTTTTAACATTATACACTACGTTTTGCACATGTGCATTAACAATCTTAATGCACATGTGCATATCAAACAATGGCACCTCGTCCAAAACACAAATTATCCTCCTAACTAATATGCAAACATTTTATCAACAAACACACTTCAAAAACTTAATTCACCAAAAACGAAATCATTATTTTTTAAAAAGTTCGGGCCCATTCTGAGGGTTGGGCCCTGAGCCGGTGACCACCCAGCCCATGCTCAGGGTCGGCCCTGCTCTCAAGCACTACAACTAATTTTTTACCACCTGCTTCCTCTTGCTTTTCACCATCTACAGCTCATCAAATAACACGTTAACAAACTAAAAGACTACGCGTGCAGAATCACTACATCACTTCTTATTACTCAATTGCAATCTACATATCAATCTAAAAGCACTAATTTGAGAAAATAACTGAATTTGAATTAACTATGTTCAGCAAACATATACTTTAGCCAAAAACAAAGCTTAATATCTTACTATCTTAACCCTTTGTACTTGTACAACAGCATAATTCAATCTGTCATCATCATCATATAATTTCCAGCATAATGTATAAAGTTCCTCAAGTAATCAGTCACATACCATCACTAACTAAATCTAATTAACCTAATTCTTACAAAAAACCCTCTTTACTCAGTCACATAAGTTGGTAAATTAGTCTAACAAAAACCATAGTCCTAGTTGAGATCAAATGAAGGCAGGAAGAAGTATAGAACCACTAGAAGAAAAAACCCTCATTGTATCAACCCAACATCTCGAGACAAAAAAAATCCCTAATTTAAAACAGAAAATTACAAACAAAAAAAACAATCGATCGAAACTCGAAACCCTTGATTGGATATTATAAAAATTAATCGTACAGAGTAAGTAACCTGGTGAATAAGGACAGAGAGATCGGAGTGAACGAGGAAGTCGATCGCTGCAAGTTGTTAGAGATTGTTGTTGTTTTAATGGAGATTGTGAATTGAGAAGAAGAAGAATGTAATATGTTGATGAAGAGGGCTAAGTTACCGTCCTTTTTTTTGTTAATTGGATGTTTACAATAATACCCCCTGTTCACACTGGTTCCTTGGTTTTCACCCTAAAGTTGGTTCTCGTATGATCCCTACCCTATATATATTAGTAATTCCCATGACGATATGTGAGTGAATCGTCTCCGGTGGAGCGACTAATATTTGCGAAGGGCCTTGACATTCGCTTCCTCCTCTGGTTTGCGATCACCGCGAGCCATGACGGTGTTAAATAGCTGGTCAAATTTGAAAACCTTCGTTCTCAATTCCCTAAACCTCGAAGCAAGGTGGTTCGGATTGTGATTGTTATGACCTAAATGTTGACGAACTCCTTGAAAAAGGGCTCTTCCAAACAATGCGGTTCTTGCTAGCATGTTCTTACTCACGTTAATCCAAGAGGTGACTAAAGCTATGTTTTCTTTTTCACTCCAAGATCCTCTTGCCATTTATTTTTTTAGAAATAAAGAGAATAATGTATTAATTTTAGATTTGAGTAACGTATTGTGGTTTTAACGGTGTAGATTGTATATATTTATATATCAAGAAATTATATTTTTTAAATGGTCATATAGCCGCTTGAGATAAGCCCCACCAAAAGCTACCCTTTCATGTCGTTGTTGGCCTCATGCCACCCACCTTCACGTCGGGTGTCACGGCCCTTGAGTTGGCATTCCACGCCGGGTAATGCCGCCGCATGGTCGAACGTGAACCCATAACAAATCGTCTTAGGTACAACAACTACAACTTTCTAATATAAGGATTATAATAAACAACCCTGCCCGTTCCAGAGATGGGACCATCATCGCAGATTGGACCAATGAGTGATTAAAATTTTTGATGAAAGGATTATAAGGCTTATATATGTAAACAATCGAACAAAATGATTAAACTGCCATAGCTACATACTTACTGGTTACCATGTGAAAACATAGTGAATCAGATGACTGTCCTAGTTATGATGTGCCGAGAAATTGACATGTTTTCCACACATAATTACCATCTATCTTATGCTCAAAATCGTGCTTTTATCTCTGTTTTACCATGATTTACCTTTCTTTGTTGATAATTACAGGATCAGAAGTCAAGAGGTGAAAAGAAGTGAAAACCAGCACAAAACGACACTAACGGACGAATAATTGAAGACTTTGAAACTCTGCCAGATATGGCACGGCCGTGTTTACGGCCGTGAAACTGTCCCTAGGGTTGTAAACAAACCAAACGTTCGGCGAACAGTTGTCGGCGGGAAGTTTGTTTGTGTTCGTTCGTTTAATAAATGAACGAACACAAACAACAAATTCTGTTCGTTTAGCTAAACAAACGAACATGAACAGAGGTCGCGTTCGTTTGTTTATGTTCGTGAACGTTCGGTAACGTGTTCGTGTATGTTTGTTTTTGTTCGATAGTTCATTAGGGTTTTTAATTTTTATATTTAATTTAAGTATTTAAAATTTCCCAGTGGTAGATTATTTAACCTATATTAGTGTATCACATGTTAATATTACTTTAACTATTTTGATTAACTGATATTTTTGGTGGATTAAATGATGATTTCAAGTTTAATATGATACCTTTGTGTTTTTATAAGACATTTTGTGATTAAGATTATGTCACGTATATTTGAGTAATTTGATTAGTATATTCTGGGCGGACAATGTTAACGATAAAAGATGCAAATTTTTATAATTTAATATGCTAGTTTGTGCTCGATCGTGTTCAGTAATGCCTATTTGTGTTCGTTTACATTCATTTGTGTTTGTTTGTGTTCGTTTTTTGCAGACACCTAAATTTAGCAAATAAATACAAGCGAACACGAACAAAAATCTCGTTCGGTAAGTGTTCATGAACAGTTCGTGAACACGTTATTTTCTTAACAAACGAACACGAACAAAAAATCTCGTTCGGTAAGTGTTCGTGAACAGTTCGCAAACACGTTAATTCTTTAACAAACGAACACGAACAAAGCCTTGTTCGTGTTCGTTTGGTTCGTTTACAGCCCTAACTGTCCCGGGTCAACAAGTTAACATTTCCATGTCAACATAGGTCAAATCCAGCATTTCAGGAACTGCACAGGCGTGCCCCACTGTATGGCACGGGTATTATTTATTATCTATTATTATTATTATTATTATTATTATTATTATTATTATTATTATTATTATTATTATTATTAGTTTCAGCCCATTAGATCTTGTGACGATGATTCAGATGAAAGCTGCAGCGGAAACGGCGGATAGACCACCCATATACTATCTGATCGGTCTTGACGGTCAGCAATTTGTACCAGAGACGTTGGTACAACAGGGCCTTGGAGGTGGGGCAGTTGAGGTTGTGATGCCTCAAGTTACCGAGGCGGTGAGCGGGAGGTCGAGATGGCCGATCCGGATCCTAAGTCCGTGCAGTATCCGCGACGCGTTTATCATGCGATTAGGTTGCCTCCTGATGTTAGGGCAGATCTACGCGCTGCAGCGGCAGAGGCGGCCGAGGCGCGTCAGTGGCGTGAACGGACGGACGAGATGTTACGCTGATTGATTGCTGGCCAGCAGGAGATGTATTGCAGCATGAGTTTACCGCCTCGTGTCACACAGCATACACCTGCTAGCACGCAGCAGGCCGGGACGTCCTCGCAGCAACCGCCGCCCGATGATTCGCATTTGTAGTTTTATATTTGTCTGTTTATGTGAACGTTTGTGACTACGCTTGTTTAGTTGTTTATTTATATTGTTTTGTTTGTTTATATTATATTAACACTTGTTTATTTATATTTTTTTTGTTTATATAAACATTTGTGTTTGACGCTTACATGGTTATCGAGATGACAATGATAACAAAAAAATTAATATTTTATACAAACAATCAAAATTAACAAATATAACATAACAACATATTTGGTATAAAAACAACATTTTATAAATAACACGTTTATCGAGACGAAAAAAGTAAAAATAAGTTTTCTAATTATGGTTACAAAGAAAACAACATTTTAAAAAAAAATTGCATAAAAAACATTGCATAATTTTTTTTTTATAAAAAAAACAACATTTTATCCAACCCATCCATCCCACCCAAATTGGATGTTAAAATAACCAGAGGACATCTACGGGTCGTATAGCCCTCTACGGCCCGTAAATACCCAACCAATGATTACTTGTCAGTCTGCCTTCAACTGTATATCGTACCTAGTACCAATATACGGGCCGTAAAGACATTTACGACCTGTATATAAGCCTTTACGGTCGATAGAGGCCTTTACGACCCGTATAGGGTTGTACAGATAAAAACCTTGCTTATGTGAATAACTGGAGCCTTTTGGATCATTGAATTTAGGTTCTTGTTGTTACGTCTTTGTGATTTGCATATGTACCTTCATACCAAGGGTGTAAACAGTGACGTGGCATTTTAACTTTCATTATATACCACTCCCTTCCCATGTTAGAGCACTCACATCCCATCCATCAAATGTATGTCCACCAAATTATATGGGGTGAGTGTAAGTGGAGGAGAGAGAAAATATTTGGTGGAAGCACTGTTCCACCATATATATGAAAAGCTACTGTTCACCCTTATATGTATTTTAATATTTTTGTAAGTAGTTGTAAGTGAGAAGAGAGAAAAAAGTACGAAAAAGTATTATTATTTTAATTAGGAGAGAGAAGATTTAGGGGTGAAGTAGTGATTTTTAGTGTAATTTTATGGATGAGATTTAGTGGAGAGGATGTGAATGCTCTTAAAGGGCACTAAAGTGACACTAAGTTAACATGTTAACATGAATCAAAAGAGAAAAAGTTAAGGGGATGAGGTAGCAGTAAGGGACGTTAAACCATTTCCTTGAAGTGAGTTAGTGTGAAAAGAGATAAAATGGAGGATGTGACATCTAGGTGGAGTTAAAGATGGTTAGAGTATACCCCATGACCTTATATAAATTGGTACATTTGTTAAAAATACAAAAATGTTTTTAAATAAACAGTCTTTCTTTAATGTTGTTACTTCTTTAAAAAAGATAATGATTTAAAACATTTACTGTACTTAAAACATGTCTAACTGGTCATTCAATAGGATATGGAGACTATATTATGCCATAAAAGTGCTGTCAAATTATAATATTACTTGAAACATATATGGCATATGCTCTGTATAAACCCGATATTCTTTGATAAAATATAGAAACTAGTGGTATTGAAAGGCGCGCGTTGCGCGCTTTGTCAATTTCACTATTGATTAACCAGATATATCAAACATAACATCGTTTACCACAAAACTTTAAAACATAGTTCGAACCATCGTTCAAGCACATATTACTTACAACCAAAAACGGGTGCTCTTACATTTGAATCAACGACTTCAAAAAAATCTTAACACTTCTTATCAAACGCCTAGCGACCCTTGGATTCAAGATTGAGATTGCTGCTAGTGTTTATTGATGGCATCAAGTGTGAACTGTACTGAGATGTTCCCTTGGTTTGTAGGAGGTGTGTATGTAGGTGTACTTCTTCCTTTTCAATGTCGTCATACCCACTATTATTGGGTTTTCTTTCCTCGTCCAACTCTGTCCTGCTGAACCTACCTGTTGAGGTGATAGTTTCTTTCCCAAAGTCCACTGTTATGTCTTTGTTGCTAGCAAGCATACATCAGTAAAAAGGTGTCATTTTATTCTCATCAATGTATTCATACTAATTTGTGAATGAATTCAAACATAAGCCATATTTAAATAGTAATGATAATCCGTATCATAAACATGTCAACACAAACGTTGAGACGAATAAACAATGTAATGTGGAATCACTAACATCAACAAAAAAAATGTATAATCCTTGGGTCAATAATAAAAATTTAAGCCATCCGTTATAACACGGATCAAAACGCTTGAAGTCTAAAGTTCTATCTTTTTTTATTGGTTAAATTTTAAACATAAGCCGGCCCTTCACTTGGATCTTTTATCGTTGTAAATGTTGCTAGTTTTGACTCGGTAATTCATGTTATGACATGATCCAGGAGGCAATTAACAATCAAGTAACAACAACAAATCTAACTTCAATAATGACACACATATCATACCAAACCCCAATCAACAACTAATCATCTAAAACATAATGGTAGAGGAAAAATAAGAAAAAGGAGCAGAAAAACCAAACCTGAAATGACACGACAGTACACAGGCCAGAAAGTGTAAATCCATGTAATTAGAGAACCACAGAAATGGTGTAAATCGGCATAGTACACTATGTGCATAACTACGTTTGTGGATGGATGCTTTTCCCCACCTAACAACCGTCGCTGTCGACGAAAACATTGATGTTTGTCATGTGTAAGAGTTTGTGTTAGTTGGCATACCTTCCAGTTGAAAAAAAATTCTTTTCTTAGAGCTGGTGCTATGGGGTTTGAGCATAAGTTGTAACATCTAATATGTTTTTTTTCTCTAAATAAGAGTTATTGGCATTTACCAGCATGTCGTTTGGCAGTTGTGGCAACTATGCTATGGAAATACGGTTTCTGCAGCTGAATAAGTGGCCGATTCTGTTATCAGTAACCCAGTTGTGGTTGTGTTCTATATATAACCGGTCAATGCAGCCATTAAATATTGTTAGCAAGATTATGTGCTTAAAGGACATTCATATATTCAATCCTATGCACAAACCTCATAATTATTTTTGTAGCCTGCTCCTTTGGTTACCAATTTTTGTTCCACGCCAAAAAAATCCCATCCCCCATAATCAGTTTTGCTGCAATGATCACCACGAAACAACATAAAAATCAGAATACTAAGCTGAAAAAATCGGAAACGACAACAAAGCACAATGAAGCTAGTATCCATTTAAAGATTCTCAATAACACAATCCTGAAATGCACCATGCCTATGAAGGGAAATATGTTATAAATACAATACAAAGTTAGAAATAAGCATATAAATATAATATCACTAAACAAACCATGCAATTCACCCACTTGTTTTAGCCTATTTACATAAAATGGTATTTTTTTTGGGATAAATTAAACATTTATTTAATTAATTCAAGTGTTTGTGTTTATACCGATCCAATCCCGCCTAACTGTTGACTCGTACACGACTCCTAGAGTTTGGTCATGACTCATTTGTCATCCAAACAACCAGCATTGACAACCATCTCGCGTACCACCGTGTAAACCTCTTTTGGTCTCCATCATCCAATCTACTCACACCATCGACAAAAGCCACCTTAAAGTTTTAAAGTCAAGAAACTATGAAGCTCAAAAAACTAATATGACTGAGAAGAAGCATGTGAAGTGTTTGTTACTTTCTTACATAGATGAATCGATGAAATAAAAATGCTAAACTTAAGATTTTGGCTACATAATAATTCCCAATAAAAACCAAAAATCCTGCACATAATTAGGGTTAATAACAACAGTTGTATATCTGAAACAATTTTAGTACATAAGATTTACAGTGTTTTTATCAACTCAAGTTAACTTGTAAGTTGCTTATAATTAAATCTTCAAAAAAAAAAATGTGAAAACAAAAGGTACCTTAGCAGCAATGATCTCCAAACTCCAAAGATTTGGTTTTCAGCTCAATTCCTATTTGTATTTTAATTTACAAAAACGTATGTTATTATAAAATAGTTATAATATGAATAAATTGAACCATAGTAGAAGTTCGTTGCTATATTGTGTAACCCTTTAGAAAGGTTAAATTACTACTCTGAAAAAAAATAGTCATCAAATAAAAGACTAAAAATAAATGGGTCGACATTATACAATACTTGAAATTTATACAACAAAAATCAATATTAAGTCACTTGAGCGAATTGAAATTCAACAAAAAAATGTGCTAAATCAAAAGTGAATCATCAACAAATTCTAAGTCTCAAAATTGATAAACCAATGTGCTCGACAAGAGACCTGCAAACTGTGAGTTGTAAGCAATTTGTTTTAGAGAAAAAAACTACCTTTATAACAAAATAGAAACCACATAAAAATTATTATGAAAAATTTAACAAAAGGAAGTAGAATGGTTACCCTACTATCTTGACATGCAGTAGAAACTTGAATGCCAACTTGATTTCTTTTAGGATTGCAAACTCGAATTTCCAGGTTAGTGAAATGACATGGCTGTAATTTGAAATTTGTTTTACTAAAACCGCAGGACCAACAAAACCAGCCCAAGATATAAGTTTCATTCTCCCTCAAGCTCCTAACATTTCAAAACCTTCATTATAGCAATGCGAAGTACATATATGTAGCAGCAAGCAAGGGCACAAAGGCATGTATGGTATATACAAAGGGGTCGCAATCAAACTGTATATCACAATACAAAGCAACAAAAATATTTTAAATAGGTCTGGCGTAGTGATCATGTTCTCCAAAACTATAAGCAAAAAATATTAGGAAGTAAATGTAAACCTTTATGAAATTAACCCAAGATACTACATATGTGAAATAATTCCAATTAGTAATATTCTAAAAACTTATCAAAGTATACTTAATCATGAACCATAAGGGTTTTCACAAAACCATACCATAGCAAACACAAACACCAGGCATAATCATTGTATCTGTCACAGATAGGATTGAAACGGCCATTAGAAACCGTAAAAGCGAATATCGAACAATGGGCTCTTCAAAAACCTCGAGTCCTCGACTACCTCATGGTGTTTCTCATTAATCCTTGCAATACAAATGTCCCAGAAGGCCACCATTCAAACAAAAATCCACCCAAGCCATCAATTGATGCCATTCATCGAAAACAGGGTATCAAAGTATTAATTAAATTGGTGTTGATGCTTATTTCTTTCTTAGTTCGTGCATTAAATAAAATTTCACACAAAGAAGGCATTAATCCACTTGACTCATATATATTCCAATATCAACATACATACAATCAATTTGATAATATCTCAATCATCAATGGAACCATGACAACATACCTATAGTCATTGTTGTTACCGTGTTTGCAGATTCGTGCAACTTACGTTTCACACTGTCACTGGTGTTCCCTTTTTCGTCTATTTCAAAAAATAGAACAGATATAAGTAACAGTCAGTTCAATCACACAAAAATATACCTTAAAAATTCGAATACCTTCGCATCGAGTTTAGATGCATCCTGTTTGGGGGAAGAGTATGAACGCTGACAAACATAAATTGACCAATAAATCAGATCGATTAAATTGGGGAAACTCGTATATAATTACATAAAGTGACCTACCATTGGACTAACCGGTGAATGGATCAGATGGAAGTTCACCTTCGGGAAGTGAAATCTGATTGATGAAGTTTAGGTTGTGAGATTACCTCCAGTGTTGTTGAATTGTCAATACATCTCCCTCTCTAACATTAGGGCACGCTATAAGACGACCATCACTACATCTCTCTCTAACATTAAGGATAGAGAGATAGATGTAGTAGAGAGGCCATGGCGTCGTCTCTCTCTTACTCTCTCTCTCTCTCTCTAAATCCAGATAAGCATATGTGTCTGGATTAGGAAAAGAAGGGAGAAAAAGGATGGTTGTGTTTTGACGCGTGTCTAGGTTGGGTGATGAAGACACGACCGACCATTCATTCCAATCAGAAGGAAGCACATAAGCATGGAAAAAAAATGGATACCAAAACCTCTGCAGCGTGACTCGAACTTATGACTTTGTGGTTAATAAGCAGCAACCAACCCACCAGACCAACAGACCGTATTGTTAATTATCTCAACACACATATATTTATAAATCAACTAAAGACCACCCGTAGTCGGGCGTTATTGTGCCAAATTTTAATATATAGCGCCCCTACACACTGCTACACCCCGGCGCTATGGGGCTTTATGCGCCGGGGCTTTACCAAAATAACGTCGGGCTTCAAAACTTTCACCCAATCAAAACGTGACACGTGTCACTTTGTTTGAAAAAAAAAGGTCAAAAATATTTGACCGTTAACCCTACACCCTCTTTAATTTTTGAACGGTAAACTTTTTTTTTATTTACATTTTATATATATAAACCAACATACACACACATACAACATACACAACACAAACTAACCAACATACACACACAAATACAACAAACCTACTAAACATGTTTCCATACGGTTCACCATTCGGGGTCCCGGGTCGCCTGGGTTCGAGGCCAAACACTACTACTCCACTGCCACCCAATTGGCCGGAGTTTGACCCGAACACAATGCAATACGCGCAACTACTCCAGGGTCAATTTTATCCTCCACCAAACTATGGACAACCGGGCCAATTTTTTCCTCCACCAAACTATGGCCAAGGTTCTCAAGAGGAGCCCGAGCTCGTGCCAGAAACTCAAGTGGAGACCGAAGAACCCGAGGGTTCTCAACGGGGGGGCTGCGGGCGCGGGAGTGGGAGCGGGAGCGGGAAACGCTCGCATAAAAAGAAAGATCCTACCCAACCTCGTCAAAAAAAGCAACAAGAACGTTGGACCCGAGACGAGGAATATGCTTTAGCGAGAGCCTGGCTCGACATATCGGAGGATCCACAAGTTGGTTAGTAAATTTTTTTATATTTATATATAATTTTTTTATATATATATTGTTCGTGTTTTATATATAGTATTTATTTTTTGGCTTTTAAATTTATATATAATTTGTTCGTGTATATATATAGTATTTATTTTTTGTATTTATACTTATATATAATTAATCGTTATATATTTCTAATCGTATAATTTTTTTTTGTAGCCAACTATCAACATCTTCCTGAGTTTTGGATTCGGGTTCGAGGGCTGTTTTTTGGTGTGATGGGTAGAGGGGAGTATCGAGAGAACGACTCGGTATCGGGAAAGTGGTCGGACATAAATAATAGATGTCACTCGTTTTCTCAGGTTTACCAGCGTTGTATGGACAACAGGGGCAGTGGGGAAGGTGATGATGGTGTGTTGACAAGAGCGTTGGACGAGATGAGATCTACCCGCCAATCGTTCCCGTATTTGAGAATTTGGGAGATGTTGAGAAAAAGTCCTAAGTGGGCTAAGGTACCGGCTATGGGGTCGGGTGGTAGGAGGAGGATTAGGAGAGGAGGAGGATCAGGAGGAGGAGGACCATCAAAACGTAGCAAAACCTCCTCCTCGACGCGAGATCCGGATACACCGTCATCCGATGCTCGCTATGTGAGTTTAGGTGATCATGTTAATTTGGTTGATGAGGAGGAGGAGGAGGAGCAGGATATGCCTAGACCACCCGGTAGAAAATCAACAAAGGGTGGGAAGGGGGAGTCGTCTTCGGCAGCAGGTGGTGGCTTGAAGGAAGATTTCGAAGAAATGAACCGTAGACTTCAAGATATTCGCGACCTTGGCCAAAGACGTTTGGAGACGATGCAGCAAAGAGTGGTCGAGAATAAAAGGTTTGTCGAGCTCCAAGAGGCGAGGCAAAGGGAAAAGGACATTGAGTTTTTGTCGAAATCGATCGAAGACCTCGAAGGAGACGCGCTACGCCTTGCAATGCTTCACAGGCAACAAATCCTGAAAAAATATGACCTCTAGTGTGTTTGGTTTTTTTTTTAATATTAGTTGTAATTTTTTTTTAATATTAGTTGTAATTTTTTTTTTAAATTTTAGTTGTAACTTTTTTTTAATTTTAGTTGTAACTTTTTTTTTAATATTAGTTGTGTGTTTTTTAATATTATTTGTAATTTTTTTATATTTATTTACCTTGTATTTTAATTATTTTGAGTTAAAAGAATAAAAATAATAAAATCCACGTGGACCAATCAGATTCAGGGGCTTTATATATAAAGCCCCACCACTACACCCCTTTTTCAGTTTCTCTCTCCATGCTGACTCAGCAGCTACGTGGACCAATCAGGAAGGGGGGCTTTATATATAAAGCCCCCCACTACACATGTTTTAATAGCATGTAAGTAGTGATGGGCCAAACTGGTGTGTATAATTTCGTTAAACAATTAAGAAGGCCATATAGAAGCTCAACAAACAAGGTGACACCGGCCCAGACCCAGACTAATTGGTTTACCTCAATAAATAAAGACGTCATTTTTTGGCAGGTTTAAGTCGCTCCACTCAAATATTCCCTTCCCTCTCCTCTAGTAAACCCTAGAAATTCATACCTGCAACCAAATAAAAAATGTCAGACAACATACCATTCGAAATGCAAGAGGAAATCATGAAAAAGCTTCCGGTGAAATCCCTGATTCAGTTCCGATCCGTCTCCAAAGCATGGAAGTCTCTCATTGATAGCCCTGATTTCATTAAGAGTTATAGCAGCCAACGCACAAACCTGCAACATCTCTTTCTAACCTATTATGATTGTGACGATAAATATGTTTCTATTGCTGATGATCATACTTTTCCCCACCAGAGAGTTCCCCTCACTATGCCCCAATGGCTTTTAGATTATGATTATGACCTAATTGGCTGCTCTCATGGCTTGTTGTGTTTATCCTATCAGGAGGATCAGACCATAATAGCGCTTCTTCGGAATGTTTTGATTAGAAAATCGGTTGCTGTTGTTGTGCCTAATGTGGCAGATAAGATGATTTACAGAATTGTTTTAGGTTTTGGGGTTTGTCGTGCGACTGCTGACCCGAAAATTGTCAAGATTACACATATTAGGAGTCGGGGCGCTATGGAAAGTGTAAGCTGCATCCCTTGGCAAGTTGAGGTTTTTACATTAAGCGCAGGGGCTTGGAGAAGTCCTTATACCACCAATTTCACTCGTAAATCAATTCAATCTGAGTGTGATCAGATGGTTATAGATGGGTTTATATATTGGCTTGCTGCTGAGGAGTTTAATATTAATGGTGGGTTTAGGTTCGATTATATAATTATTTCGTTTGATATCACTAATGAAGAATTTAGAGAAGTGAACCTCCCTGATAGTTTAACACACCAAAGGTATATTAGTACTTTGTCCATGTCAAAGCTAAATGAGTCTCTTGTTGTTCTTGAACATGTCAATGATCTAGCTTACAATGTATGGATGATGGATGCTGATGCAAAGTCATTTACAAAGCTATTCGCTATTAATGTTAGCCCACAAGGTGCAAAAGTAAAGGGATTTAGAAAGAGTGGTGAACCTATTATTAGTTTTTCAAAAGATCATCGTCACAAAGTTGTTTATGAACCCTATGCAAAACATGGTGATAATGTTGTGATTGACTACGCATTTGCTTCATATTATCTGATTCCCTACATGGAAACACTGCTTCTGCTCAATGAGCCAGATCTTACTGTTCAAAACGAAGTGGAAAACCTCGAATTTGAAGATGATTATCTTCCAGAACCGAGTTTCAGTGTTTGGTTCACCGGTAAATCTTTGGAATATTGGTGAAATGAAAAGAACAAGAGTATTGATTTCTAACATTTACTATGCATTTATGTTTCATCTCGTGTTGAATATAAGGTTTACGCATGATTTTTGTTTAAAATAAGAGAGGGTAGACCCTACTTAACCACTCACCACTCTCTGATTCTCTGCCTGCACCTTTCACTCTTGTGTGTTTGTAATATCTTTTTTGGCTGACATGAGTTTAAGAATCCAGAAGTAGCAACCACCACCACTTATGTCCTTCCACATTTTGTTGTTACCAACATGTTCTAGTTGCTTGATATTATATTCACTCACCTCCTCAATCATTAAATAGTCGTTGCACATAAATTTTTTTGATCTAAACAGAGGCGAAGTCCCTGTTTGCTGTTGATAATTTGTGATATGCATTCCTTTATAATTTGTGATAATAATAACACGTACCAGATGAGTTGGGGTTTATTATGTATAATCAGAAGTACTACCAGGTCCAGTTGGACTCATTGTATCAAACGCTTTGTTGAAATGTCCATGACATAATTTATCTTTAAAACCGACTTGAACATAGATTTCATCCACAATTTTGTGGATAGAACTCTTTTGTTTAGACAACACCCGAGCGTTAAGTATTTTCCAGATCAACAAAAACGTCATACATAAGAGATAAGAGTTTCCCTTTGGATCTGCCGCAGGTTCTGACCCGATTAAGGAGCTGAGAAGGGGTTGTGACCTGAGATAAAGCTGTAGATGTCCACCATCCAATCCTGCGCCAAACCTCCTTAGCAGAAGGACAAAGAATGAATAGGTGATCTTCCTGTCCTGGTTCACGAACACGTAGGGGAAAGGCAATTGAGGCGGTGTTTATGTTCCTCTCGGCCAAACGTGACAGCAAAGGGATCCTAACTCTTAAGTTGCAACAGCTTCCGTATAAAACAAGACCCTTTATTGAGTAGGTAACTGAGTTATATTTAGTGTTGGAGAACAAATTAATTACTCAACCACAATCATTAACATGATTTGCCATCAATTATTGACAAGTTAGTAACTATTAAGTCTGATAATAATCAAAATTCAAAATGTACTACTACCTAATGACTTGGAGCCCATGGCCTTGTGGTCTAGTGGCCTTGATAATTGCTTTTTGCAAATGTGTTGTTGCCTATTGTATTGAAACATATGATGGAATGAAGTTGTTGCGTTTTGTATTGAAAACATCTCCAATTGATAAGATTGACAGACGTTCCATTCTAACAGCTCTGCACTCTCAAAACTGGGTTGTAAATACCACTGCTGTTGAGTTGTTTCACATAAATGCAAATTCAGAGCATTGAGCTTTGGTCCCTCAAGCTTAAATTAATGTTTTTGGTTAACCACTCTAGTAGAACTCTTACCAAGTTTACAAGTACCTAAATTAATGTTTTTGGTTAACCACTCTAGGTTGTTTGTGTAGACTTTTTTTTGTCTAAACCTTAGTTTCTTTAAAAAGTAAGATAATTTCATAGATCTAGCTGTCCACTGGAATTTTCTTGCTTCTCTAATGAATATAGTGTGGTCAAAAACATAAAGAGACTTCAATCCAGCTTATATGTCAGTGCGATGGGCGCGTTCTGTTGATACAATTCTGCAGTTAACTAGGAAGGAAAACCATTAAATATTCCACTGTAATCATGCTCGTATAATGAGTTCAACAACATAAAATTTAAATTTTGCTTTGTCTTTCTTCCAGCAGTATCTCATGAAGTCTGCAATGTGTATTCTATTAATTTTGAGAGTTGAAACCCGTAACGTGAGGGTGTTTGATAGAAAGTAGAAATACTTGGAATGATTATTGTGTATATAAGTTGCTGAGAGTTATTATGTTCTGTTTATTGCGTTTTTATGTTTTGCTGGAAACAGTTTGTGTTGGACATAATATTTGATTATCCTAAGTTTAGTATGTTATTTGTATTATCGTTGTATAACCTAAAGTAGTGGCGGTTATGGTGGTTATTACTGAACCAACATGTCGGTTCACCAATGGGTATCACACCCCTTCACCACCTATAAATAGCCCCATACCCCTTCATTTGTATTTGGATGATTCTATAATAATATAGCATGTTTCTGTAAATTCTCTCTATTAAATATCAACATGGTATCAGAGCGCCATGTTAAAAATCCTGGGAAGAAGAAGAAATAAACCTGTGAAGAAAAATCCGATCAAGTCCCCTGTTTTGAAAAGTTTTCAGAAAATGTTCCAGATTCGAAAATCGAACAACAGAGAGTGTTTGTTTGATTAATACTTGGTTATTATCATCATATTATCAGAAAAAAGGATGCAGTCGAAGGCCACAACAGTTTTTAAAGATCAAAACGGTGTGAAACCGTTTCCGGCGAAAATTCCGGTAAGGCAGAAAAAGAAGTTTTTGATCAAGAACCATTTCAGAACAGAAAGGAAGTGTTCAGTGAAGGGTTTTAAAGACGCAGAGGCGTTACCCGAAAAGAATTCGATACAAGGCAGAAGGCCCCGAGAAGTCGAATATAAAGGATGCAATTTAGAAGAAGAAGAAGATGGACTTGGGTGTTCTCCATCTTTCCCTCATCGCTTTAGGACCAGGCGAGTCAAAAGAAAGCGTTAGACGATCATGTGGATCAAAGGGATTAGTCGTGAAGACTTATTATGCATCAAAGTTTAGAAGATATAAAAGACTGGTTCAAGATCAAACTAAGAAGAAACGAAGAAAAGAAGGCTGCACAATTTGGATGAACATGAACAGAGTAAAGATTATCGATTTCTTGATTAGGGGAGTGATTGTTAGAAGTTTGGTAATCAAGAAATCTCGTAGTCAAACTAAAAGTCAAACTGTGACTTTTAGAAAGTCAATAACTGTCCATTTAGAATAGTCATGTCGGTTAATATTTGTTATGTGTCGGTTCAATAGTTGGTTAAATAACCGTCGATGTAAGGCTATAAATAGCCCCTCATATGTATCATATTATGTGTGTGGAACATATTATCAAGTGTGTATTATATTTGTTTCCTCCACCCTCTGTTCTCTTCATTTTGTGAGTCCCTGCACAGTTTTGTGCATACTCAATAATCATCATTGTTCATCATTCATAGAAACCAAGTATCATATGCGAACAGGGGCTGATTTCTATCATGGTATCAGAGCACGTTATAACGGTTACATCCCATCCCTTTAAAGTTTAGAACTAATCATATACAAAGAAATTGTAAATCCAATAAAAAAATCAAACTTTTGTTTATCCCCTGTTTTCGGAAGAAGAAGAGGAGGAAAGAATTTTCCCGCCAATTTTTAAGAAAAAACATAACGTTTCTGAAACATTTTTAATCTGTGCGTCAGACACAAAACGATTTGATTTGATAAAAATTGTTCAAAAACTAATAAATGAAATAAGGATTAAGATTCATAAACAAGAACCGAAACATATTGAGTTTCTAAAAAGCATAAAGGTATTCGATTAGAAAAACTATTTGATCAAGAATCAAATAAAAAAAAACACGGTACGAATCAGAAAGAAAGTATAATTCATTTCCCAAATCAGAAAAGAAAGAAGGACAAAATTTTTGGGTTACTGAAAGTATCGTGGAAGAAAGATTCGACTTTCTAAAGTCAACATTTTTAATAATAAAAAATAAGAAAGGGTGAAATTGGAAAAAGGGCACAAGTACAGAAAGTTTAGTGGGGAAAGTCAACTTTCAAAATTCAACCCACTTAATTGTTTAACAATAAAATAATCAAAGAGAAAGGAAAAGAATCGGTATTTTGGTTACTGATTTTTTTTAAGCAAGTCAACAAATCATTTAAGCGGATTTGTAAAGGTTTCGAATGATCATTTAAAAAAAAACACAAAGCAAGTCAAAGTCGAATCATTAACGATTCGTATAGCAAGATACTCCGAACCCCTGTTGTGGTTCCTCGAGAAAATAAATAGCAAGTAACTCCGAGACACTTCGTGACTCGTTGAGTATATGGCAAGTAACTCCGACCATTCATGGATCGTCGAGTATAGCAAGTGACTCCGAAGATTTGTTCGTTGAGAAATAGCAAGTGACTCCGAGACTTCATGACTCATTGAGTATAGCAAGAAAAGTTAGACCTTCGTGGCAAGTTAGACCTTCGTGGCAAGTTAGTCCTTCGTGGCAAGTTAGACCTTTGTGGCATATTCGACCTGTGTGGCAAATCAAGAAAGACCTTTGTTTCAAAGCAGCAAGGAACTTAGAAAAGTTAAAGCAAGTAACAAGCAAGAAAGAAATTGGGAAAGAAGCAATAGCATCGGTTGACAACATTGAAAGTGAAATTTAATAAGATGTCAACAACAACG
This sequence comes from Ambrosia artemisiifolia, assembly GCA_032199755.1. Classification (NCBI taxonomy): domain Eukaryota; kingdom Viridiplantae; phylum Streptophyta; class Magnoliopsida; order Asterales; family Asteraceae; genus Ambrosia; species Ambrosia artemisiifolia. Next base: position 4,607,630 of record CM063529.1, on the reverse strand, counting down.
ATGAAAAAAGTTATGGCTACTATGATGCAAGAAGAAAGCAAAGAACAAGAAAGACTCCATTCGTATGCATGAAGAAGAGATCAACCCTACTATGGAGCAAGAAAGGATAAATCAAAATTAGGGGGGAGAATGTTGGACATAATATTTGATTATCCTAAGTTTAGTATGTTATTTGTATTATCGTTGTATAACCTAAAGTAGTGGCGGTTATGGTGGTTATTACTGAACCAACATGTCGGTCACCAATGGGTATCACACCCCTTCACCACCTATAAATAGCCCCATACCCCTTCATTTGTATTTGGATGATTCTACAATAATATAGCATGTTTCTGTAAATTCTCTCTATTAAATATCAACAGTTTGTAAGCCGCTACTCTAGAAGCCACCAATTCTCAGGTATTAATTGTTTTTTAAACCAAACACAATCAGATTAATTTTTCTTGTTGTTTGAATAAACTGGACCGAGGACAATTTTCATGAAAGCATATAGATTAATGACAGGGCCGAGAATGCCTCGATTAATCGTTATCTTGTTATGCTGCTACGAGTATACCTGACCCAACGGTCTAACCTTTGGCTAATTTGGACTGTTTTTTACAATGTCATAGACTGTTTTGGGTTTAGTGTTTTTGTGTCTGCTGTCAAAATTTTCCTATGCTATTGTTCAGTTGATTTTAGAAACATGATTAGGGATATTACAATGTTATAGGTTGTTTTGGGTTTAGTGTTTATGTTCTTTGATCTTACTGATTTTTATAGCAATTTTTTGAAGTTTGGGAGATTATATAATAATTTTTTTATTATTCTTTTTATAACTATGGTCATCCGATACCTTTTTTTTTTCTAATTCGACCCGTTTTTACCTTAACCTTCTTAAGCCATTTCCTAAATTGGTCTTGTCTGACCCTAACCCGGTATGACCCATTAGCTGCCCCGCCGTCTTGGAAGGTATAGCAGGTTATCTATGAGACTTTTCATTAAGAGGTTCTATTTAGTTAAAGTATGTAAAATAAGTGTACTACCAAGGAAATAGACCCATTAGCTGCCCCTGCATTACTCCTGATCCGTCTCCTGGCTCATGACTTTTACCAAAACTCCAACATAATTATATTTTTAAGAATACCAAGGAAATAGACCCACAGAAGGTATTGCAGGACTTTTAGTAGAAACAAGCTGAAATAAGTAGTTGATCGGTCCAGTACATAGTCTAAGTATATTGGCATTCGAAGGAAAGGTACACGACATACTTGGTAAAAACAATAATAAAGAAAACATATGGGTGGGGGTTCAACCCCACCTCTCACATAAGTATGCTGTGATAACCATTCAAACAAGCCATATTGAGGTTTTTGACTCATGAAAAAATTATTGCTGTAAGTTTATGTCTTGTCGGTAGCTGTTCAGGTTCACCATGTTTGGGTTTATAGAAATAAGTGTTGTCGGAAGCGTTAGAATAGGCATGACATTATGACAACACCTTGGATATGTGCTGATTTACCAAGTGTGGCTGGCACGGATTTAAACGATTAACAGGAGATTTATTTTGCTATGAACTTGAATTGAGCCTATGATGTAGCTCATAAGCAAGCTTGAGTATATGGTTAATACAGCGAGCTTGACAAAGCCTAAACAGTTGGTGGGTGACTGACTATAATGGCAAATCAAGTGCTAGAGAGGAGTTTCGATTTTTACCATGAGTGAAAGACCGTTTTGGATATATAGGTAGGGTCAAAATTGAATGGTTCACGGGTTCTTCATGCGCAACAATTGCTGTTAATAATAGCTTGCCAATGGAGTAAACATAGTAATTACTGATACAATATTTCCTGCTTCACAATCCATCATAGAACTTATGCTGGCGGCAACCTCAGAGGAACTCATAGTAGTAGCTACCCAACCGGCTACCTGAAAAACAATGATTAAGGTAAAATAGAAGGTGTAAGTACATCCTGATCTCAGCTTCAATGTGTCCCCAATGGCCCAACCCAAAGTCCCCATGTCCCAATGAATAGAAGGCTTTTTTTGAAGTATACAAGCATTTTCTTGTTTCTTTTTGTTTACTACTATTTGGAAGTTTGAATGACTTTCATGTTGATCTAACAACCCTGATAACTGTTATCCAATATTCAGGAAGTACAAGCAAACATTAAATAGCTACTGAAGTTCAAAGTTTACAAGGTATTTATATTGTAATATCATGTTGCAAAATGGTTGTTTGGGTCAGGTTGTAAGATGGTTACCAAAAATCTTACTAATGTTGGTTTTAAATTATTGAGTAACCTGTTTATCCAATAATTTGACATTTTGACCTACAAGAAATCTGTATAACATCTATTTCTAATGTTGGTTTTAAAAAGTGTGCATGAAGTATTTTTAAATATTAGTCAAATTTAGGTATGTAATACATAGACATGTAAAAGAGAAGAGACCGATACAACTTATGTTGTACATAAACTTATTTGGTTGTACATAGAGCAAAGTCTTGCCTACGTGAGGCTTTCTTCTTGTGCATTGGTTGTTGGGACATAAACTATTGTGCTCACAATTAGTCCGATAATGAGCCAAGGATCCAGTCCACAATCAGCAAACCCAATTCAAATTAGGAAGAGTGAAAGTTTTACCTGCAAAGTTGAAAGACTACAAGTTGCAATAGACATTGATAAAGGGGGTATTTAATTAACTATTTTACTTTATTAGTAGTCATGAGAGTGGGGTGGGAAGGGCATCATGAATGTTAATTAAGAAGTTTGTTAGATCTCTCTTCTCACCCAAATTTCAAGTAAATATTTATGTATGTTGCTCTAATGGGTGGTGTGTGCCTGTTTATATTTAGATTTACATAATGTTTCGAGTGATGAGAATGACAAAATTGTTATGAAAGTATGTCGAGAAACGAAAAGTGACTTAAAAAAACTCATGGGCTATTGTTAGAAGCATATGGAGGAATTCTTTTACAAGCATGGTAAAAGAATAGGAATATATAACCCTCTAAAGGCTTATTATATTAAAAGGTTCTGGATGGCCAGATCTTTTACTTGACCCATCATAACCTTTAGGACCATGAACCACATAGCCTTTTAAGATTCGATTCGTGGTACCTAATTTCAACAATAAAAGGGTATACGGTTCTGATGGGTCCGGATCGGTTCTGACCCTTTGGACAACCCTAGTTTCCATCTAGTGATACATGGAAAATGAACACTCTAGTCCATAAATCCCAAGACTTTTTTCATCTGCACTTCGGATCGGCAATAATAAATTAAAATACTTATAATTGGTGAAACATATATCCACAAACAACTTTGAAATACGCACACACAGGTTACAAACTAGATAGCAAATAAAATGACTTTTTTATCTTGTGTAATTTTAGCATATGTATTCAATAGATTAACTGCATTGTGTATTTAGAGATGGGCGTACAAACAACACATAGTAATGAAAGTAATTTTGAGTAGCAATGAAAATGTAATGTAACTTTTAGTTTCCTAAAAAAAGTAGATAAGCAATTCCTAATGAGCTCACCAAAGCCAGTAAAAGGAAGCTCCTAAACGAGGTTTGCTGTGCCTATTAACCATGGTTTTAAAAAGCGATAGGCGTCCAAAAGCGACGAGGTCTAAGCGCGAGGCGCCAAGCGCAAAAGCGGTGGGCTTTTGGTTTCCGAGGCGCAAGCTAATTATATATATATTTTTTTAGTAATTCCCATGACGTGATGCGAGTGAATCGTCTCTGGTGGAGCGACAAGTATTCGTGAAGGGCCTCGACATTCGCTTCCGTCTCTGGTCCGCCGTCACCGTGAGCCATGACGGTGTAAAATGGCTGGTCAAATTTTAAAACCTTCGTTCTCAGTTACCTAAACCTCGAAGCAAGGTGGTCCGGATTGCGATTGTTTTGACCTAAATGTTGACGAAATCCTTGAAAAAAGGCTCTTCCAAACAATGCAGTTCCTGCTGGCATGTTCTTACTCACGTTAATCCAAGAGGTGACTAAAGCTATGTCTTCGTTTTCACTCCAAGTTCCTCTTGCCACTTTTTTTAAGAAATAAAGAGAATAATGTGTTAAAATTAGATTTGAGTAAGGTATTGTGGTGTTAATGGTGTAGATTGTATATATTTATATCAAGAAATAATATTTTTTAAATGGTCATATAGCCGTTTGAGATGAGCCCCGCCAAAAGCTACCCTTTCACGCCGTCGTCAGCCTCATGCCACCCACCTTCACGTCGGGTGTCACGGCCCTTGAGCTGGTGTTCCACGCCGGGTTATGCCGCCACATGGTCGAACATGAACCCATAACACATCGCCTTAGGTACAACAACAACTAAAACTTTTTAATATAAGGATTATAATGAACAACCTTGCCCGTTCGAGAGATGGGACCATCATCGCAGATTGGACCAATGAGTGATTACAATTTTGGATGAAAGGTTATAAAGCTAAGATATGTAAACAATCGAACAAAAATGATTAAACTGCCATAGCTACATACTTACTGGTTACCATGTACGTGAAAGTATAGTAAATCAGATGACTATCCCAGTTGCCACGCCAAGATGCAAAAATCTCACCTTTGCTTAAATTCACTCGGACACATTGAAATTCGTCATTATAGCCTCTTTAAAAATAGATACTATTTTCATCTTCAAAAGCGTTGGTTGTCAAGCACATATATAAGATGATGTAAAATATAAGAGAAGATATTAAGTTTGTATTTATAGAGGAAATTTAAGGTTTAATTCCATGATCACATTATCTTCTCTATTCCTAAGCAATTGGCTTTGATCATTTACTTGTGTTGTTACTTTGATACATTTACCCCTAATTCTGACATGCCTAATGCCACTAGCTATGCTATTACTATACATTCGTTTAGCCTAATGATTAACAATAATTCAATGTATTTTTTTTAAAATTTCATTCACCCTTATAAAAACTTATTTTTCCTTTTATAACATTTTAGCGTTATCTTTTTCTTAAAAAAAAACCGAATGCAAAACTATATATTTTTTATAGATATTTCAATATAAAATTTAGTTACACAAACAGGCTATAATGACGAATTGCAATATATTTTTTTCGACATAGAGTATTTTTGGTATCGCCGGTTATTTAGTTACACAAACATGCT